>JAQQAC010015468.1:33431458-33579020 GCA_029783875.1 Phataginus tricuspis
CTCTATTGCCTCATGAGAAAAGTGGGGGCTTTGAAGGCTGTCTCAGAGGGGGCTAGGGGGATTATGTGGGATCTGGGAGGTGGGATGCCCGGCATGGTGCCTGGAACTGCTCTGGGGCTCCGTGAAGCTTGGCTTCTCTGGGAGAGTCCTTGCTTTGGTCCACACCTCCATGTGGACACACACCCAAGTGTAGTGTCAGGCATGTGTGTGAATGTGTGTGCTGTGCATGGGTGCTTGAAGCGAAGGACCAGGGTAGAGCAGACCAATAGATTTTAATTCACTTTGTTGAGGTTTTGAAGCTGCATCCATGCCCCATGAGAGAGAGTGCCCTGATGGATTAGCAATGTCCGCCATGGGTGCAGAAGACAGGAGTGGGGGCAGGTTTGCCACATGTATTCTACCCCTGACAAAACCATTTTTCTAGTACTTATAAACAATGTGAAGTGTTTTACATTCATTACTGTATTTTTTACATCATCATTGTCATTTTTGTTTTTTTATTAGAGAAGAATGACAGAGAGGAATCAAATTTCTGCAAGGTTGCCCCAAATACAGATTCTGCTTGGATTATAGCTTCTGTTTCTTCTGCGTTTCCCAGCCCTTCTCTTTTGGGGTGGTGGGGTGATGATGGTGGATCAGGGAGGAAGGGAGGAGCGATGTGCTGGCACAGAAGCTGAGCTCCTTGGCTGTGAATTCCAGGTGGTTCCACATTTTGGGACACAGCCCTGCACCGTGGTAGGAACTAGAAGGCAGCAATGCCAGAGGACCCATGGCTCCAGCCAGGATGGGGTGGGGTGAGTCTCAGTGGGGACCTTGGTCTCACTGTTTGAGCCGTTTTATCTTTGCAGGCAGAGGGAAACCTCAGCGGCCAGGCTGTGGGGAGGGGCAGCTTGGATCATCCCACTAGTGCCAGTGTTGACTGTGTTGACTTTGAACTGTGTGCATTTGAGCCCTCTTGGCACTCCTTTGAGGCGGGCACTAGGGTTCTCCATTTCACAGAGGAGGAGACTGATGATCAGAGTGGATCAAGCATCTTGCCCGAGATCTAATGGCCTGTAACTGGTAGAGAGGGGGAATGGTCATAGGGAGCCTTATTTCAGGGCCCAGTCCCTCAATCCCTCCCAATTTTATAGCTTTTCCCAAGATGCCCTCATCTACCTCATCTGTCTTGCTAGATAACCTCTGTTGGGTGACTTCTGGGAAGGTCACTTTCCTGGTAAGGATGGAATTATTGGACTGTTACTGGACATCCTGTTCTCCCTATTTCATAGATAAACGAGGCAAGGAGAGAAGGGGAAGACAATGGCCAAGCAAGATCTAGGCTTCTGACTCCTCTCCTGAGGGTAGGCCAGAGGGACAGTCATTCAGAGAATTTCAGTAATGTTACCTGTTTTTATGGGTGCTGGTTCTAAAGTCAACATTTAAGGGGAAAGTCAAATATTGCCAAAATTGCCATAAAATTTTATTACAAAGCTACCAACGTGGATACCCACTTGCTGTTTGTCTCTGCAGCAGTTTTCTTCCCACACTGGAATATATGACTTTTTTTTTCCCTTTGAGAGCATTAGAGATCAAGTGGAAAAAGACTTCTGGTTAGGAAGCATGTGGTCCAAAAATAAATTTCTTTAAATCCTAGACCCAGCCTCTTGGTAATGAGTGCTCACGTGACGGGGGTGCGGACTGATGAGGGGGCCGCACCGTCCTCACCCTCCCTCTAGGGCTGCGCTCACTGGGGAAAGTGGCAGGTCACCTTATCTGTACCATTGAAATTATTAGTTTGTTCTCTTTTTGGCAAGTGTGTAGGGAATCATGAGAGATAAATAAATGGGTTTTTTTTTGATGTGACCCTGTCGTGAGATCCTGGCTCCCCTGAGGGTCTGAGCTTGGGGCTGAGGGAATGGCGTTGGACAGTTTTCGCTTTAGCTGCAGAGAGCCCTTACTTTGCCGTACCTCCGCTCCTCTCTGCCCCACGCGCTGTCCAGAACCCATTCCCATCCGAGAGGAGCGTGGGACGTGTGGGCCTAGTGGTTGGGCTTGTTTGCACTTGACTCCGGTCATTGTGCCCTGAACCCTGGTGCCAGGGATGGTCATGGGCTACACTTGACAGCACATCTGTGTGAATTAGAAAAACGTCTGGTCATGCCTTTGGGCAAAACAATGTGTACCCTTCCTCCTGGGCATTCATAGTCCTGCACCAGGACGCACAGAATGTGGGTGACCCTTCCACCCTTTCTCCCCACCTCTCCTGGGCCCCTTGTGCAGTGTCCAGCCATCACAACGGGGTCCTCCCTGCTTTATGCCGTTGTGCCCCTTGAGGCCGCCTAGTGCTCACTCAGGAGCGGCGATGCTCCATTTTGTGCTTGACACGAGAGTCTGGGCTCCTGGCACGTCCTGCACCTTCCCGGACCCTGGCCTGGTGTGCATGAGAAGGTTTCCTGAGGGTGGGCTGAGGAGAGGCAGTCACATGCCCGTTACCTGGCTTGCCTCCGCGGGCCAGGGGTGCCCTAGGGAGCCTGTGTCAGGCCAGGGTGGGATGACCCCTGAGCCAGCAAAGCACAGAGAGGTCCCCTAAGGCTTTGGGAACACCAACCAGAGGTGGGGCCGGCTAAGAAGACCAAAATAAAAGCCACTAGTCCAGTGGTTCTTAAACCTTTTCTGGGGGTGCTCTAGATTTTTAAAATGAAAACTAGGAAAACTTTCCCCAGAAAATTGCCCGTGTGCACACATGTCCAGAAGCTTTACCCAGCAGCAGGGCCTTCTCAAATCCTTGAAACCATGCCAAACAGCTGGCGCTAGTATAGATTTGGGGTGGGAAAGGGCACCTTCTGGGCCCCGTTGGTCTTGCTGGAGGCGTCCTCTGGCCCTCGGGCCGGTGTTTGCCTCTATGTTTGTGTCTCTCATTTACCTCCTGACACTATCTGCCTGAGAACTTGCCCTGAGCTTTCCTGCCTCTGACCTGCACCTTGTCTGCCAACCCAGGTCCTGCCTGACTGACCAGCCCTGGGGTGGGGCCCAGCCCTGTCCTGGTTCAACTGCCGGTTGCTGGGGCCCCTTTCCCAGCCTGTACCTCAGCCCTTCGCCTTCCCTTTCTGTTCCCCTTCCAGCTGCGTCTCCAGCTGCAAGGTTCTGGGAGCTCCCGAGGAGAGGGTGCTCCACCCCAGGCCAGGAGTAAGTGGCATGGAGAGGCGATACACGAGTGCTTACCTGGCTCCACTCACTCCGAGCTGCTGGGTTCTCCAAGACCTGGGGCCTCACAGGGGTCTCCTTGAAGGTGGGAGGGGAGTTGTGGTCACTTCTGAGTCTGCAGTGAGTTGGGGAGATTCACAGGCTGTATTCTCCCTTTGGACAATCAGCCATTCACAACTCCTAATCGCAGAGCTGAGATAGAACAGGGAATCCTGACGGGGCTTCAGAATCCTTATTGACACACCCTAGGAACCGTGGTTAGTTTACTCAGTGCGCCCTCCAGCGTGAACACACTCTCCTGCACCTCTCCCCTTGCATGCACACTTGGCCATATATCCCCTTCCTGTGTGTTCACCCCCACGCTGTGTGTTTGCACTCGCCCTGCGTCCCCTCCTGATGCTAACACACTTGCCTCCATGCCTCCCCGACACTTGCATACACATTGGTCTTACAGGTGTCCATCATTCACAGGAATGGATGTCCCTGCGTTCACCTTGAGACTGGGCAGGGTGAGGGTGTGTGTCTTGGCCTCCTGGTGTCAAGTACCTTAAATATTAAAAAGTTAGAGGTGGGGTCTAGGGAAGTTTCCAGGAACCACCTACCTCCCCTGGCTGGCTGGGCAGCCCTTGTGGCTGTTATGCAAACTGATACTGTGCTGATCGGGTTTTCTGAGAGATGCTCAACCCTGGTGTTCATTGTTGGACTGGTTGGAATCAGCTTAGTGAGTAATATCAGTTCTGTCTGACGTGAGGTCTTGATTCGCCTCTGCAGGAGAATTCCACTTTAGGGATGGCTCAGGCCCTCAGAGAGTGCCCACTGCCAGGGTGGGCTCAGGCCGCCCAGCAGGTGGCTGGCTCCAGCTGTAGGCGAGGCTTTCCTCCCTCTGTGCCTGCTGCCCCTGCCAGGAATCCTACTGTTGAAAAGACCAGTGTGGATGAAAGAGTCCAGCCAGAGGGGAGGAGAACCTTTTCTTTCTTTCTTTTTTAATAATTAATTTTGGTATCATTGATCTACAATTAGATGTGCAATATTATGGTTATTAAACTACCCCCTTCCTCAGGTCCCCCCCACCAACCCCATTATAGTCACTGTCCACCAGCGTAGTGAGATGCTATAGAATCACTACTTCTCTTCTCTGAGTTGTACAGTCCTCCCCATGCCCCCCCCCACATTATGTCTGCTAATCGTAATGCCCCTTATCCCCCCTTATCCCTCCCTTCCCACCTCTCCTCCCCAGTCCCTTTCCCTTTGGTAACTGTTAGTCCATTTTTGGGTTCTGTGAGTCTTCTGCTGTTTTGTTCCTTCAGTTTTTTTCTTTGTTCTTATAGTCCACATATGAGTGAGATCATTTGATATGTGTCTTTCTCCACCTGGCTTATTTCACTGAGCATAATACCCTCTAACTCCATCCATGTTGTTGCAAATGGTAGGATTTGTTTTCTTCTTATGGCTGAATAATATTCCATTGTGTATATGTACCACATCTTCTTTATCCATTCATCTAGTGATGGACACTTAGGTTGTTCCATTTCTTGGCTATTGTAAATAGTGCTGTGATAAACATAGTCTCTGGCTGCTTTTAATAGTCTGTCCTTATCTTTGATCTTTGCCATTTTAATTACTATATGTCTTGGTGTTGTTTTCCTTGGGTCCCTTGTGTTGGGAGATCTGTGCATCTCCATGGTCTGAGAGACTATCTCCTTCTCCAGATTGGCCTGAGAGACTATCTCCTTCTCCAAGTTTTCAGCAATTACCTCCTCAAAGACACTTTCTATCCCTTTTTCTCTCTCTTCTTCCTCTGGTACCCCTATAATGCAAATATTGTTCCATTTGGATTGGTCACACAGTTCTCTCAATATTCTTTCATTCCTAGAGATCCTTTTATCTCTCTCTGCCTCAGCTTCCCTGTATTCCTGTTCTCTGATTTCTATTCCATTGACAGTCTCTTGCATCTCATCCAGACTGCTGCTAAGCCTGTCGATCGCTTGTCTGATTTCTGCATTGTCTTTCCTCACTTCCTCCCTCAGCTCTTGCATATTTCTCTGTAGATCCATCAGTATGGTTATGACTTTTGTTCTGAATTCTTTTTCAGGAAGATTGTGCATTTCCATCCCTTCAGGTTCCTTCTCTGGTGTTGTCTGGGTCTGGGTAAGTTTTGTTTGTACCATATTCCTATGTATTTTCATGGTGAGAAGTGGTCGCTGGTAGGTGCCATGTATGTCAGCTGGGCTCTTTAAGACTTTTAAAAAGAAAAAAAAGAAAAAAAAAGAAGGAAAAGAGAAAAAAAGAAAGAAAAGAGAGAGAAAAGAAAGAAGAGAAAAAAGAAAGAAAAGAGAAAGAAAGAAAGAAAGAGAGAAAATAAAGAAAAGAGAATAAAAAAAAGAAAAAAAAGAAAAAGCCCTCCGGGAGTAGATTCTGTAAGGATGCTGTAGGTGGCGCTCTTTCTCCATTATTCCGCAGCCGCGGCTCTGCTGCTCCTCAGGGCCCTTTGTAGCTCTGGCTCGGGCAGGAACGAATGGGAGGCTGCTGATCTCTGTGGGAAGTCTCAGTGTGGCTACTTTTTCCCAGTTGCCAGCCAAGGGGTCCGAAATTCCCCAGGACTCCATGCCTGTTGGGCTGAGTGTGCTGGGACGATCCTGGTCCTCCGTTGGGCCCCTGTCTCTTTAAGACTGCTAAAAACGCGCGCGCTTTTCTTTTGTCCCAGGGAGCCGGCTGCGAGGACCCGGGTGCTTCCCCAGCTCAGATCCTGCACCCTCTCTCTCCAATCGATACACCGCGCGATGTGTGTCAGCACTCCCGGCGCAAATCACCGGGGCTGGTTATTTCGCGGGCCCGTCCTTTCCACTCCCTCCCGGCTCTGAATCCTCTCCTCCCACTGGTGCGCTGGGGTGGGGGAGTGCTCGGGTCCCGCTGGGTCGCCGCTCTGTATCTTACCCGCCTCGCGGGGTGCTGAGTCCTCTCAGGTGTAGATGCAGGCTGTGCGCTGTCCTGTATCTTCTGGTCTCTCTTTTAGGAATAGTTGTATTTGTTGTATTTTCATAAATATATATGGTTTTTGGAGGAGATTTCTGCTGCCCTGCTCACGCCGCCATCTTCCTGGAAGTCTCGAGAACCTTTTCAGTGCACAATGTTGGGTAGCACAGGGCCTTGTGATGGTGGTGGTAGGGTTGGGTATTGTTTTTTCTCATCAGCAGTGGGTGAAGAATGGTGTGTATATTTTCAAAAACAAAGCGTGGGCCGGGGGATGTCAGTGGGGCACATGCCAGCAATTGCAGGGAAATGCTTTCACGCTCATGTCACTAGGCTAGTTGGCCCACAAGCTCCTCGGGGACAGGGTTCCGGAGATGCCGATGGCTGATGCGTCTGCTCGCCCATCGTGATGGCTGCCACTTTAAACTTCTCCAGGTAGCCAGTGCCTGGTTGCTGTCCTCCCTTTCCTGTCTTTGTAGGCTTGTCTTACTTGGGAACAGTCCCATGAATCCTCCCAAGGCCTCCCAAATGGCAGATGTTTTTACATTCTTTTTCCAGTGATGGCTGAAGCCAGGTCTTAGGGAGGGAAGGAGTTGGCATCTTGGGGACCTCCTCCAGTTCCAACACTTGGGAGGTCATGCTTCTCAAACAAAGAACACCGAGTGGGCCCAAGTGTGGGGCTCTTTCTCCTGGTACCTGCGTACTCTAAGGACAAGGGAGAACTGGGGTCCTGCACTGATTGGTGTTTTGGTACCCATCTCTGGTGAGGTCTCGGCCCCATACGGACTTTGTTGGGGCTGTCCAACCAAACGGGAGCGTGGTGGCCTTTCAAATTGGCAGCAGCCTCTTAGCAAAAGCCACATTTGTGTATATTAAATTCAGTAAACAATGAAATGTGAAGGAAACTGATTTCAGGTGTGGCAGTGAGCACTGTTAACAACTGCTCCTTTCATGCATGGCTTGCGCCTGATCGCTTTAAGCATTATCCGCCTGTGTTTCAGAGGCTGGTTGGTTGGAATCAGCTTAGTGAGTAATATTAGTTTTGTCTGACGTGAGGTCTTGATTCATATTTACAAAGCTGCATTTTGGAAACCCACCCCAGCTGTAACTAGCAAAGTAAAACAATAGCTCTGGTCCCAAACCAGATTGTCTCTGCATTTCATTGTCTTGATTCTGAATTTCTACTCTCAGGATACACACTTGGAAAAGAGAGACCACTTGGTTAGCATTCCTTGGCCTGTTGCTCTTTGATGTGGATGGCCCCTCTTGGGCATGCTGTCATGAGGGTTAAAAGGAAACATGCTCTTCAGGCTCTGACAGGAGAGTCAGACCAGGGGTAGACGATAAAGGGACAGCACCGTGGAGAGCAGGACTTGCTCATTCCGAGAGCTCTTCTAGCCTGGCACCAAACCCACCTGAGTTCTTGGGCCACCATGCCAGCAGGTGACAGCCATCATCCCATTGAATCCTCCCAACGACCCTATGGATTAGGTACCATTACTATTGCCATTTTTGAGATGGGGAAACTAAAGTCTAGGGGTTAAATAATTTGCTCAAACTTGCACAGCTAGTTAGAGGCAGAACCAGGATTTGAACTCAGCCAAACTTGCTGCTCTCACCACTCGGCTGCGTGGCATGCTGTGCACCTGCCTTCTGTGGGGGAGGCTGGGGTCGCTGCTTTACAGTCCAGCGTTGCTAGGATTCTGGACAGCATCCTCTGGACCAGCCAACTGTGGATTTCAGCTCAAATTCTTCATGGATTCTTTCTAGCTGTAAGACCTCAGGCATGTCACTTCACCTGTCTAAAAGTCTGTTGACAAGGATTAAATGCAATAATCTCAGAAAGCACTCAGCACGGTGCCTGGCTCACAGTGTGTGCCTGGGTAGAGACGGCAACAATGCCAAGGGAGCTGGGTGGTGTATGGGAGCTTCAGCCTGCACATATGCAGAACTTCAGAACCCGTTAAATCTGAAAAATACTCTGTATGCACATTTTTGGCTCAAACAAAGTTCCATTTTACAAAGTCCATAACCCAACTTTAATAATATTACATGCCCCAGCCTGTGATTTATTCCAGGACAAGCACTTTATTATGCCGTATAGCGTTTCTCCCGTGTTCTCCCGTGCATGGCCGCTGGTCTTCTCTCAGGTGCTGGGATATGGGTAGTGGGGCCAGCCCATCCCTGCCCAGCCTCATTCGTGGGCGCTGGGGTGGAGCAGAGTGGAGGTGAGTTGCTTTCTAATGTCACTGCTGAACACGGGAGAGTCAGCCTCAGAATGTCCTGAGGTCTGTCTGGGGGTCGGGTCTCCGCGTGGGCAATAGTGGTCCCCACAGTGTGTGTCTTGGAGTAACTGAGAAAGCCTTCCCATCTCCCTGGTGGTCTGTGGGGCTTTTGGTAGGAGGAGGGTGTCTGTAGGACCATGGAGAGGTCTGAGTTTTCATTCTATTCCTGTAAGTGGCAAGTGGCTTCATCTCAAGTGGACACTCTGGTTATAGACAGTAATGGCCCATAGCACTGTGCAGAGATTCTGGTGCTGCATCTGGTTCAAGACAGGATTGTGATTGATCTGTCATGTCTGCCAGGGGAAACACCAATACAGCAGTTCCTTGCTCTTCATGTTTTATTATGATTATTTTATATCTCTGTGAAACCAGCAAAGGCTTATTTGTAGGCCTTACCCCTTTGCCCTTCATCATGGATGGTATTACAAGGACGCCGACAAATGGTCCTCCTTTCTTGCCCTGTGCCCCACCCCGATGACCTGTTTGTACAGCTTCAAAACTCACAGGCCCATATCTTTTCTCTCTTTCAGTTGAAGAGGGGGAGGCCTCGGACTTCTCGCTGGCCTGGGATTCCTCCGTGACAGCCTCAGGTAAATGCCCAGGGGCTGGAAGGGTAGTTGCTGGGCATTCTGGGGGGCTGGCTCAGGAGCTAAGAAAGCCACGCAGCTCGTTATGGAAATCATACTCATGTCACATTCCTGTCTCCAGGCCAGACTATCCCCTGCAACATGATTTTTATATCAGTTCCATATGGTCAATAAAATCTATTACATATGGATACTAATATGTCCTTAATTCTCCTGGGGCCCACGTTTCCTTCTTGGATGGGCCATGAGGCCCTCGCTACACAGCATTGAAGCTCCCTGCCATGGGTGTCGCTGCACACTCATTCGAGTCTAATGGCATAAAAGCCACTTTAATGGGCATTGAAACTCCAAATCAGAATTCCTCTGTTTCCCTTCCTGGAGCTGCTTTGAGATCTCAGGTGGAAGTCCGAGCCCATGCCTCCAGGCAGAGGTGATGGGGGAAGCTTGGACCTGTGGATGCATGGCCATTGTGGGGGGCTGGGGGTTACTGGCAGTCAGGGGACTTGGGTTTTTGGCTTCATTCTGTCCTTGCATAGACTCCTTCTCTGTGCCTCAGTTTCCCCTGCTGTAAAAAGAGGTGGATGAATGAAGTTTTTCTAGCTATAAAGTTCTATGATTTGGAGCTGTCTGTAGAGTTTGGAACTAGCTCTGGGGTCCTTGGGCACTCCTGAGTGGAGGGCACGACACCCCTGTTTGCTCTGCCTCCAGTTAGCACCTGTCTCGGTGACAGGCCTCTGGGTCCCTGTCTGGCAGGCACTGGGCTCCTACCTTGTCCCCTCCCAGGGCCCTGTCCAACTGGCTGTGGGTCCATGGGGGAGCTGGAGTCGGTCCAGTCTTGTAGAATCTTGGGCCTGAGGAGGGAGTCATTGAGTGCAACTTCCTTCTCTTCTGGTTGTGGAAACTGAGGCAAGGAGAGAGATTTGCTTCAGGTCAGTAGTTCCAGAAATGGTGGTAGTTATTGGGCATATGAACATTTAACATTTGAATGGTTACACATTAAGTTTGTGACTTTATGGCCATTTGTGACTTAGGATGATGCTAAAGTCATTTCAGTGAGAAAACTGAATTGACAGTTTTAAGTAATAGTACACAATGCGTGGATTCAGCAAAAATCATGAAGATGGTTCACGATGACCGAAATTTTGGGAATGCTGGCATAGACTAGACACAAGGGGAGTGGAGAGCTGGCTCTTGAACCAGATTCCTGGAATCTTGGTCTAGTGCTCCTTCTAGCAGGATCTGGGTGCTGCTTGGAGAGTCGGAAGGGTCCTGGTCAGGTCCTGGCTGATCCGGGCTTGGGCACTGCTGTGTGTGCAGGGACCTGGGCCTTGGTGACTGGGGCTCCCTCCACAGGACAGGCCTTGCCTGAAGCCTGAACAGGGAGGTGCTCAGATACTCAGGAGGAGAGTCCAGGGCTAGGACGGGCCTTGGGATCCACTGGGGCGGGAGAGGGAAGGGGCTCTGTCTCTTTCTGGTGGGGGAGATGCATTTCCCGTGGCTGGAGGAAACACAATGAGATGATAAAGCTCCGCGTCTCACCCAGTGTGGGGGTGCATGTGCTCAGGCTTGCAGCCCGCTCTGGAGAGGACCCTCACCTCAGTGCCCCAAATCCCCAGACCACGGAAGCACCCAGCCTGGTGTGGCCCATATAAAATCCTCCCTCCTAGCTGCTCTCCCAGTGGCAATGGGGAGAGGTGGGGACAGCAGCAGGGACAAGGAGAGCGCTGGCGGCGGTGTGGTGGGTGGCGAGCCCTGTGCAGGCTGCAGCCACCAGGCAGTGAGATGTTGCCCAGTCTGCAGTGGCAGCAGGCTGTGCGAGGCCCTGCCGGGCTGCAGTTCTCTGATTCCACAGTGAACTGGTCTGCCTTAGGGCCTCTCTGGGGCATTTGGGAGTGGCGGAGGTTGTGGCATTTCTCAGTTTCCAGCGAGGATCTGAGCCTGTCCTGCACACGTGTATAGAAAGAGGTGCATGATTCTTTGTGAGTCTCCTTGGCCCTTGGGGACTCCATGCGGCCAGTCAGCTTTGAATCGTCTGCCCAGAGACGGGGAAAAGGAGGGCAAAGCGTCCCAGGCATTGGGTAATCTACAGCCAGGCAAGGATTGTTTTGTTTTCTTTGGCCCATTTCTGATGATATTTTCAGTGCATACATGTGCTAAATTTTCTTTCCCAGTTTTGTTGGGCTTGGGCTATTAAAGTCAGCTTGTATTCCCTGAGCTTGGGGCTTGTGAGATGGTGCAATTCCCGGGTGGCCGGGAGATGTCAGTTTGGGAGGCAACCTGGATGCGGGTGATGTGACATTTATTGAGCACTTACCTGATATGTGCCAGGTGTGGAGCAAATGCTTTACTCCCAGTATCTCATTGAGCCATCATGACAACCCTATGAAGTGGGTGCTGTTTCCAACATCAACTCCAGAATTTCTCCACGGGCTGGTTTAGGGGCAGTCATCTGGAGGAGGACAGGCCCAAAGGCCTGGTGGAAGCTGAGAAAGTGTCACTTGGCCGCATCAGAGAATGGGGGCAGGTGCCAAGGAAGATTATGTGGGAGCTAAGCCTCCCCGAGCCGTGCTTGGCACTGCTGCTGAGAATTTCCATCCCCGCTTGGCGGACAGGGGAAGGAAGCTCAGAGTGGTACAGTGGCAGATCCGCGGTCCCCAGCCAGCAAGCTGCGGAGAAGGGAGTTGAACCGAAGTCCTCCTGCAGCCAGAACCTGTGGTTTAGCCTCCGTACAGCCGGGCCCTGGAAGGCAGACAGCTGAGTGTGGCACCGTGGCGGTTTCCAGCAGGTCCATGGTAGTACAGGACCCAAGGGGGCCACGGACGGCCCTTTGGCTCATCAGACCAAAGGAATCCAGGGTGAGCAGGGCCAGCTGGGAGCACTTTACCAGGAGGAGTGCAGAGCTGCACAGCATGAGGCAGCCCCCCTTCTGGGGGAGCCTAGCCAGCCTGGGGTGTGACCTTTTCATAGTACCCCCCCCCTCACCCATTCTACCTGGCTCTGGGAGCATGATGGAGCACTCCAATAAAGCAGCAGAATGCACTGTGTGTTCCTTGCTCACCTCTGGCCTCCTCCTGCTTGTGGGGATCCCTGTGGCTATTGCCCCCAGGAACAACCTGGCCTTCTCTGCTGGGGCCCTCAAGTCAGGGTCCTGACAGTGATGGAGAGCCTGGCCTGGCCTGGCAGGGAGAGGAAGGTAGCAAAATGGTCAGCTCACAGCAGTGTTGTCTCACCTGGTCAGGGATTCACGGGAGGACAGTGCTGGCTGGCTTTTGCCTCTCAGCTTGCAAATCCCCGGCCGCTGCCAGCAGAGCTCAGGGTAGGAGCGCTGCACTGAGAGCTGAGGGATGGGGCTGCCCAGTAGGCATGGCGTTTTGAATTATGTCCCATGGGATCCTAGTTTTTCTTATCAATAAAAGGGGGATAAGGGGACAATATCTTACAGTAAGACAATTTAAGGAAGAGAAATTGTTAACCTGTTTTACACCACCAGTGCCTTTGAACATGCAATGGAAGTGTGCGGATTCTTCCCCCAAACACAGAGCGGTTTGCATGTGATTTCAGGGGTGTTCCTCAATTACTGCTAACCTCGTCTTCTCCCCACCTTGTCAGGCCATGGGTTGGAACTCCTTAGAAATGTGAAAGTCCTTTGCAAAGTCCCCCAATGGTCCCATGTTCAAAAGCCCACCCAAGGCCGGCTGATGGCACAGGTGAGCAGGTAGGCTGAGGAGAGCGTGTGGGAAGCGGCAGCACAGGCGGGCCCCGCTGCAGTGCCGGGGCAGCTGGCTGTGCCAGGGCACCTGGACCCGCAATTGTCGCATCTTCTGAGTTTTTAAAAGAGGAGCCAGAAAGCTAGATTTTCATATAGAATCATCAGACTAGAAAAAAATAGCAACTCTTATCTTTTTAAAGCAGCTTTATTGAGGTACAATTTACATATACAATTCATTCATTTAAAGTGTATAGTTAATGGGTTTTAGTGTATTCAGAGGTATGTCCCACCATGACCATAGTCAGCTGAGAACATTTTCATGACCTCAAAGAGAAACCTGTACCCTTTGGGTATCACCCCCTTCCTTCCATTTCCCCAGCCCCAGGCAGCCACTAATCTGCTGTCTTTACAGATTTGCCTATTTTGGACATTTTATATAAGTGGAATCATGTCATACGTAGTCTTTATTGACTACCTTCTTTCATTTAGCCTAATGTCCTCAAGGGTTGTCCAGGTTGTGGTGTGCTTCAGGCCTTCATGTCTCCTTATGGCCGAGTTCCTCTGTGTGGACAGACCACACTGGGTCTATACACGTTAATGGACAATTGGGTTGTTTTCGCCTTTTGGTTATTATGAATAGTGGAACTTTTGTGTACCAGTTTTTGTTTGAAAAGTTGTTTTCAATATACCTAGGAGTAGAATTGCGGGGTTATATGGTCATTCTATGTTTAACTTTTTGAGGAAATGCTAAGCTGTTATCCATAGCATCTGTACCATTTCACATGTCTGCTAGCGATGTGTGAGAGTTCCAATTTCTCCTCTCCACAGCCTCAGTAACACTTGTTATTTCCTTCTTCTTTTTTTTTTTTTGATTCTAGCCTTCCTAAATGTGAAGTGGTGTCTCACTGTGGACAACTTTTATTGTAATTAATTAAATGCTGGTGGCAAAGTGTCATTTATTTATCTTTTTCAGATAAATATTCTTTTTTTATTGAAGTGCAGTTGATAATACAATATTATATTGGTTTCAGGTATTACACCATAGTGATTCAACAATTATATACATTATGAAATTCTTATTACAATTACCACCTGTCACCATGTCACCATATTACAATATTATTGACTATATTCCCTATGCTGTACTTTTCCGCTCCATGACTGACTTACTTTATAGTTGGAGGTTTGTACCTCTTTATCCCCTTCACCTATTTCGGCCACCTCTCCCCCGCCTATGGCAGCCACCAGTTTGTTCACTGTATTTGAATCTATTTCTGTTTTCTTTTTTTTGTTCATTTTATTTTTTTTCGATTTCGCATATAAGTGAAATCATATGGTATTTGTTTTTCTTTGTCTGGCTTATTTCACTGAGCATAATACCCTCTGGGTCCATCCATGTTGTTGCAAATGATAGGATTTCATTGTCTTGTGGCCAAATAATATTCCGCTGTCCATATATGTCACATCTTCATTATCTGTTCATCTATCGATGGAGACTTAGGTTGCTTCCATATTTTGGCTATTGTAAATAATGCTGCAGTGAACACAGGGGTACATATATCTCTTCAAGTTGGTGTTTTCATTTTCTTCAGATAAATACCCAGAAGTGGAATTGCTGGATCATATGATATTTCTATTTTTAATAGTTTAAGGAACCTCCATACTTCTTTCCACAGTGGCTACACCAATTTACATTCTTACCAACAGCGCATGAGGGATCCCTTTCCTCCAAATCCTCACCAACACTTTTTTTTTCTTTCTTTTTGATACTAGCCATTCTGACTGGTGTGAAGTGGTGCCTCATTGTGGTTTCGATTTGCATTTCCCTGGTGACAGTGATGTGGAGCATCTTTTCATGATTCTGTTGCCCATCTGTATGTCTTCTTTGGAAAAATGTTTGTATTTAGGTCCTTTGCCCATTTTTAAATCAGGTCATTTGGGTTTTTTATGGTGTTGAGGTGTATGAATTCTTTATAGATTTTGGCTATTAACCCTGTACTGTATATATCATTGCCAGTGTCTTCTCCCATTCAGGAGGTTGCCTTTTTGTTTTGTTGTTAACAGTTCCTTTTGCTGTGCAGAAGCTTTTTGTTTGATGTAGTCCTGCCTGTTTATTTTTGCTTTTGTTTCCCTTGCTTGAGGAGATACATCCAGAAAAACACTGCCAAGGCCGATGTTCAAGAATTTACAGCCTATGTTTTCTTTTAGGAATTTTATGATTTCAGGCCTTATATTTAGGACTTTAATCCATTTTGAGTTCATTTTTGTGTATGGTGTAAGATAGTTTCATTTTTTTGCATATAGCTGTCCAGTTTCCCCAGTACCATCTATTGAAGAGACTGTCTTTTCTCCATTGTATATTCTTGCCTCCTTTGTCATGTTAATTGACCATATAAGTGTGGGGTTTTTTTCTAGGCTCTCTATTCTGTTCCATTGACCTATGTATCTGTTTTTCTTCCAGTACCATACCGTTTTGATTTCTACAGCTTTGTAGTACAGTTTGAAATGAGGGAGCATGATAGCCCCAGCTTTGTTCTTTCTCAAGATTGTTGGCTTTCCAGGGTTTTTTTTGGCTCCATACAAATTTTTGGATTATTTGATGTAGTTCTGTGAAAAAATTTTATTCCAGTACCATTTTGATTCCTACAACTTTGTAGTACATTATGAAACTAGGGAGCATGATACCTCCAGCTTTGTTCTTTCTCAAGAGAGCGTTAGCTATTCAGGGTCTTTTGTGTCTCCATACAAACTAGGACTATTGACTTTAGCTCTGTGAAAGATGCCATTGGTGTTTTGATAGGGATTGCTTTAGGTAGTATGGCCATTTTAATATATTAATTCTTACAGTCTATGAGTATGGAATTTCTTTCCATTTATTTATGTCATCTTCAATCTTTTTCATCAGTGTCTCATACATAGTTTTCAGAGTATAGGCCTTTTACCTACTTGGTTAAATTTATTCCAAGGTATTTTATTTTTGATGCAATTGTAAATGGGATTATTTTCTTAATTTCTCTTTCTGCTATTTCATTATTAGTAAATAGAAATGCAACATATTTCTGTATGTTGGTTTTGTATCTTGAAACTTTCCTGAAATCATTTATTAGTTTTAATAGCTTTTTGGTGTAGTCTTTAGGGTTTTGTGTATATAGTATCATGTTTTCTGCAAATAGTGACAATTTTACCTATTTCTTACCTATTTTGTTGAGGGTTTTGCATCTATGTTCATCAGGGATATTGGTCTGTAATTTTATATTTTTGTAGTATCTTTGTCTGTTTTTGGTATCAGAGTAATTTTGGCCTTGTAGAACAAATTTGGAAGCATTCCTTCCTCTTCAAGTTTTTGCAATAGTTTAAGAAAGATTTAACTTTAAGTGTTTGGTGGAATTCACCTGTGAAGCCATGTTGTCCTGAATTTTTATTTGTTGTAAGTTTTTGATTATTAGTTCAATTTTTTTTACAAGTAATTGGTCTGTTCAGATTTTCTATTTCTTTTGGGTTTAGTCTTAGAAGATTCCATGTTTCTAGAAATTTATCCATTTCTTCTAGGTTGTCTCATTTGTTGGAATATAATTTTTCACAATCTCTTACAATCCTTTGCATTTCTGTGGTATCTGTTGTAACTTCTCTTTCATTTCTAATTTTATTTGAGTCCTCTCTTTTCTCTTGATGAGTCTAGCTAAAGGCTTATCAACTTTATTAATCTTTTCAGAGAACCAGTTCTTAGTTTCATTGATCTTTTGTATTGTCTTTTTGTCTCTATTCCATTTATTTTTGCTCTGATCTTTATTATTTCCTCCCCTCTATTAACTCTGGGCTTTGTTTGTTCTTTTTCTCGTTCCTTTAGGTGTAAGGCTGGATTGTTTAGTTGAGATTTTTCTTAGTTCTTGAGGTTGGCCTCTATCACCATAAATCTCCCTCTTAGTGCTGTTGTTGCTGTGCTCCAAGTATGAACTGAAATGTGTCTGTTTTCATTCGTCTTCAGCTATTTTTTGATTTCCTTGTTGATTTCTTTGTGAACCCATTGGTTGTTTAATAGCAGGTTGGTTAGCCTCCACTTATTTGTGTTTTTTTACAGATTTTTTTTTCCTGTAATTGATTTTGAGATTCATACTGTTATGGTTGGAAAAGATGCTTGATATGATTTCAACTTCTTGAACTTACTGACATTTGTTTTGTGGCCTAACATGTGATCTATCCTGAAGAATGTTCCATGTGCACTTGAAAAGAATGTCTATTCTATTTTTGGGTGTAATGTTTTATATATATATATATGTTAAGTTCATCTGGTCTAATATGTCATTTAAAGCCACTGTTTTCTTAATTGATTTTCTGTCTGGATAATCTATGCACTGTTATAAGTGGGTGTCAAAGTCTCCTACTATTATTGCATTAATCTCAATTCTTCACTCTATGTCTGTTAATGTTTGCTTTATATATTTAGGTGCTCCTGTGTTGGCTGCATAGATATTTACAATTGTTATAAATTCTTGCTGGATTGAACCTTCTATCATTATGTCTTTCTGTGTCTCTTGTTATAGTCTTTGTTTTAAAGTTTATTTTGTCTAAGTACTGCTAACCCCAGCTTATTTTCATTTCTGTATGCATGGAATATCTTTTTCCATCTCTTCACTTTCAGTCCATGTGTATCTTTAGGTCTGAACTGAGTCTCTTATAGTCAGCATATAGATGAGTCTTTCCTTTTTTCTTTTTTAAATTCATTCAGTCACCCTTTGTCTTCTGATTAGAGCATTTAGTCCATTTGCATTTAATGAACAACTGATATTTTAAATAACCATTATTCAGGCTACAGAAAGTCTTTCTGCTAGCTGGTGCCAGCCTGGCCACCAAGTAGGAGGTTGCTCAGTATGGTTTTACCAAGGGGCCATTGCTTGGTCTGACCTTCTAGGCCTCTCTGTCCCTTTGTCCTGACCTTCCACCAACTTTCCCTCTCCCCTTCCCAGTCCTGTCCAGTGAGGAGGCGGCACTCTCTGCAGCACCTCCTCACTCTTCCCTCCAGGGAATCAGGTCTCTGAGCGACAGGCACCAGCATGGCGATGAGCCCTAGTGTGGGGCTTCAGGGAACCAACCCAACCAGACTGAGCTTTGCCTCCCTTGCCTCGGCCACAGAGTCTGAGCTGGGAGTTGAAGGAGCTCAACTTTGTGTAACTGTCTAATTACTGTCTTATTAGGTCCTCCTATCTCTCCAGGCTGGGCTTCAGGACAGAGTGGGCCTCCTTCCGACGTGGCTACTCTGGAACGAGCTGGGGATGCAGTGGGAGGAGGTGGCAGCCTGATGATGGGAATGGATTCATTTGTTGGTATATGCTCACTGTCAGTGTCTCCGAAGGTTAGCCAGGTGTGTTTCTGGTGTGGTCACAGACACACCTGCGGTCGGAGAGAAACACGCGATATAATCTGTTGTTCGTGACGGCCTAGCAGGCTGAGACTCTGTCGCTGTGATCGGAGTTTTAGGCCTTCCTGCCACATGGCAGATCTCATTGTCCTGGTTAATGGAAACGTCACTCCCATTCATGAGCCACTTCCAGAAGCCAGGCCTCCTTTTTGGTGCTTTTCACACACAGAAACCAAGGCACAGAGAGGCTAGGGACTGGCTTCAAGATCACAGAACCAGGAAGTGGCAGAGCTGGGATTTGAACCCAGGCAGTTCATGCACGAATGTAGCACCTAAACTGCAAATGAGGGACCTGCCTGTAAGAATGTTGGTCTAAGTTCTTCATTTTAGAGGGGACCCAGAGGCTTGGTGAGGGGGTCAGCTCTGTGCCCAGATCCCTTGTGGGTCAGGTAGAAGAGTCTAACTAGGGCCAGGCCTCCTGGTTTACTGTCCAGAAGGGGGGGGGTGCATGTTTTGAAGGCCTTACGCTCATTCCCCATCTTCACAACATTGTGGGCCAGGCTGTCTGTGGGACTCCCACCTACCCAACCCCAGCCTGCCTGCCCTGATGACCCACCTGCTCCTGACTGAACCTGGGTACTGGGCATGGGTGCAATTTGTAAGGGGAGGCTGGTGTTAGGGGTGCAGGCTCTGGAACCTGCTCAGATGGGAGATTAGAATAGTGCTTGGTTTCCTGGGGACCCTTTGGGAAGTCTTTCATTTTCCTTTTTATCTGGTTCTCAGCCAGCAGTGAGTGAGAGAAAGTGGTCAGTGTCCCCACTCCTGATGACGGTGGCAGCCTCTCACTCCCTGCAGCCTTCACCCCCAGGCTATGACCAGGGATGTGGAGAGCTGTGTCTGGGGGGCTGGGCCTTTTCCTGCAGGGAGCTGAGGCCCCGCAGTGTAGCTCATCCTGCACTTCTGAACCTTCTCGGAGCTGCCTCCCCACCTGACTTGTGTCTTCTTAGAGCCCGTACTTATTATCTCAACACTTCACAGAAACTCCACCCACTGCCTGCCTTACGCTTCCACATTTTTGCTGTTTACATTTCTCTTGGCCCCTTTTCTAGCCCCACTGTGTATAAACACCTGCTCAGATGAAGTCCAGGGTGAATGCTCTGGTGGATTCCATGTAGCTCCCGGTAGATGTGGGCGTCACGTGACCCCTGGGCCCACATAGCCTCCTGTTTTAGAAGCTGTTTTGGGTCACTCGGTAGATGGGCATTCAGTTTCTTAACTGCCCCTCCCCTGTTGGGCATTTGGACAACTTTTAATTTTTGCCTCTTAGAAATAGTACTCTGACCGGCATCTTTCTGTAGATGGTCTTTGTCTCCTTTGGAGTGTTTCTTAGAGGCTCCCAGCTTCTTTTCATTTTTTTCTTTCAATCCTCAACTCAAGGCAGGAGGCATTGTCCCTTCTCCCTTCTCACTTCTCCCCCAGGGTCCCTCACTTGAATTCTTTTCTGAGTGGCCTTCCTACCCTGGGCTCACCAGTGAGGATGTCCTGGCTCTGGGCATGATGCTGTGGCCAGTGACAGAAGCTGCCCAGGTGCCCTTTGGCTCTGGCTGGCTTGGCCGTTGCTGTCCACCTCTTGTACTTGAACCCCCAACCCAGTCATCTTCTCAATGAGGACCAGGGGACATTTTAAAGTCCTAAATAGATGTAGAATTCCCCAGCATTTTAAAGACTTATGAAATGCATTTTTATGTGGGGCCAGCTGGGGAATTTCTCATTAACTCAGCTGGGGCGTCTGTGGGGAGTTGAGCTAAGTGGAGCCAGGCAGCCTGGGTAAGAAGACGCAGTGGCCCCGAGCTCACCAGGGGAGCGTGGCAGGCATGCGCCAGCTGGTCCGCACCTCAGACCCCCAGCCAGGCCTGCCCAGCTGCGCCTTTGTTAGAGCAGCTTTCCCCAGCAGAGGCCTCAGAAACCTTCAGGTGGTGACTGGAGCTGAGAGGTGGCCACTCTGTTACCATGGTGAGCAGTCCATGAGGTAGGGCATCTGCACCCTGTGTGCATACGGAGGCATGCACTTGTGTGCATGCATGCATTCCTGTGTATGCACCTGTGTGTGTGTGTGAGCATGCCCAGATGCTGCAGCCCTGACTCAGACCCCTGGGGATCCAAGGTCTCTCTGCCCCTCTGTGTGGCATCCTGGGCCCTTGGGGTGGACTTAGACCAGGTCTCCGAGGGCGTGTCGTGTTTGCTGCCCACCCTTTCCTCTGGCTTCGGACCACCCGGGGTCCCTGCTGGGCTACCCTCTGCATTGCATCCCCTGTGCTGTGTCCGCTGTGCACATGTGTTTGCAGAGCCCATGCATGCATGTGCGTGTGTGTGCCAGTGCCCAGGGATTTTGGAGGGAGTGCGTGTGGTATCTGTCTTCTGGCTCCTTTTTCCCTTCCTGAGCCTGGCTGGTGGTTCATGGGAGGGAGAGCGCAGAACGGGGCTTGTCTTGCTGACTTTCACCTCTCGCAGTGGACTTGGGGCTTCCTCAGCACCAGGGACCTTGCCATTTCTCTTGTGCCCATGCCCCGGGGCGCAGCAGCTGCTCTGCCCTTGTACCCTTGCTCCTTGTAGCATGGCCACCTGCTGCCGGCCCCTCTGATTTGGGGCTTCCACTCTAGTAAGCCCACTCTCCCCCTGCTCCTCTCCTGGTGGTGGTGGGTTTTTCAGAGGTGTCAGTTACGAGGGACGGGCTGGTCCTACTTGCTCCAAGTGTGGGTGCTCCCTGAGGACAGGGAGGAGTCTCTATGGTGTCTGCCCCCACTGAGGTCCGAGGACCCCACTTGGTGGATGGGGGAAATCAGCACCTCTCCGTGCCTTGAAGCCTGGCTGTAGACCACAGTTAGGTGTGTATGCGGGTGTGACATGTAGGCATGATGGAGACATTGCTTCTCGTGACTTTGGGGAGGTCTCCTTGCGTTGTCCAGGTCGCTTACACCAGCTCTGCTCAGACTTGGATGTATATGCAAATCTAGTGATCTTATTAAAATGCAAATTCTGACTCAGCGGGTCTGGGCAGGGGCCTGAGATTCTGCATTTCTTGCCAACTCTAGAGTGGCAGGCTCGCACACCACCCTGATGGGGAGGACTCCCAGGGCCTCTTGCCTGCTCCCCTTGGCCTTTGCTCTGGCTGGGCCCTCTGTCTACAGAGCTCATCCTTTGAAGCTCAGCCTAGATGACACCTCCTCCAGGAAGTGTGCAGTGATAGCCCTGCTATAATTATCCTGCCTTGCTCTGTGCTCGAGCCCCAGGGGCCACCCTGATTCTGGCCCTTACTGCTCTCTGCTTGGCCATGACATCCCTCCCGCATGTGCTCACTTCTGTTGCGGCTCTGCTCACCCCTTCAGGCAGTGACTGTGTGTGATTCTCTGCTCCCAGAGCCTAGCCCTGGCTTGGCAACCTGCAGGTGTGTGGCACATATTTGTCTGGGTGGAGAACTGCACCTTTGGCTTTTTGCCCTTGGCAGTTCAGGACCAGGTTTTCTGTTCACTTTGTTAAGGGCAAGAATTGGATTTGAAGTCCAGATACTTATTAGCTGTGTGACCTTTTCCTCATCTGAAATAGGAATAATTGTCCTACATTCTAAAGTCACTGTGAAGATTATATGAGGGAATCTACATGGGTCAGCCTTAGCACCCTAGGGTGGCACCTCTAATCTGGACTTTTATTCTTGGGGTTGATAACACATTGAGGGAAGCTTGGATTGGAGCTTAGCTCTGAGTCTGGATCTGTGCAGGCAGCAGAGAAGGCTCAGACAAGCCCCCCTTCCATCCCTCCCCATCTTGACTGGCAGTTTCTACCATGCCACAATGGGCAGGGCACTTTTTACCTCGTGCAGGGTGTGGGTGGGACTGGCTCCTCAGGGGACCACCCACCCTCATGCTCACATTCGTTGGTGGGGCTCTGCTTCTTTGCCAAGTGGAGGAGGCTGGGGTAAGGGTGGGGTTAGAGGGAGGTTGGTGGGTAGGGTCTGCTCTGCAATGCAAAGGCCCTGAGGCTGTCATATGATCAGACTCCTTCTTTGGGTGGGGCTTCACATGGACTGTGCAGTCAGGGGTTAGTGCCCAGTAGGAAATGGCCAAGGTCAGCCCCATCATCTGCCTGGCTGGTCCTGGCTTCCTGGGTGGGCACCGCTGGGCCTGGGTCCTCGCTGGGTGTGGTCGGCACCGTACCGGTCAGTGTCCCGCTGCAGGTGATGCGCAGCCCACACGTGTCAGGCTCTGGTCACCTCTGCTAACAGTCTTAAAGTTCTTGAGGATGCAGGCAGGTGTGGGTGTGCACGTGCACACGCACACCCCCCACCCCAGCACACCCTCCACGTGTGTATTAGGGTGAACCTGGGTAACGGTGGCCTGTCTGGTTCAAAAAACCATTATTTTGCCCATGCTGACCATCCTTCCTCCCTTTGTTGTGGTTGATTTATTTGACTGCTGGCTGCCGCCCGTCCTTGGCAGCACATCATACTGATACTGAAGCCAGTAAATAGGATACCTTTCTGCTTCTACTATTTTACTTCTCAGGGCTGACTGTTTTGTAGACCTACAGGCTTGTGGAGGCAGGAGTGGTGTTTGTTTTGCTCACAGCATTATATCCTCAGCAACTAGCTATTGTTACAAGCGGCTGCAATAACAATAACAATAAAAATAATAGCCGTCTCATGAGCATTCACTGATTCCAGGCAGGGGCCTGTGTACCTGACATTCATCATCTAACCTTCCTTACCCACAGGTGGTAGGAAGTAGTATTTTCCCATCTCACAGACGAGCAATTGAGGCTCAGGGAGGTTGAGAGATGGCTGTAGGGTCTCACAGCTAGTTGGGGCCAGAGCAGGGATTTGAACACGGGTTGGTTTTGTCTGAGTCTGGGGCCTAAAGCCTGGAAGTCCTCTTCAACAGTGGTGTGTAGACTCACACATTACTGTGTGTGCAGGCACACCCACACACAACACACATGCACATGTGCTCACCAGAATAAGTGCATGTGCACATTCACGTGCATACATTTAGACACCCCCATACATACAACACACACACAGTGCACATATACATTCATGTGTGTGTTCCCCCATACCTTGCACACTGCACACACACGCACACATAGATGCACGAGGGTGCTTGCATGTGCCCACCCGTACACAGTGCACATACGTGCACCCTTACAAATGTGCACACACAGAGACACGCACACACATGTACTACATACCCATCCACACCTCCAGGCCTGCAGATGAGCAGAAAGGACCTGCTTCTGGGTTGTCCCTCTCTGAGGATGAGAACAGTGTTCTCCACCCAGGTGGGTGTCCAAGATGCCTGGGTGTCTCCTTGCTCTTGGTTTTCTTTATGTAGCTTCAAGCCCTTAGATGCCCTTTCCACCCAAAGATTCACACCCCTGCTGTTGGACCCAGTGCTGGGCTGCCCTGGGTGCAGACACGGACCCCCGCGCCCATCTGTCTGTCTGCCCACCTGGCCTACTCTGGCCCACCTGTACCCCCACCCTTAACTTGGATGTGACTCCATTGCCATCCGCACCTGCCACTTTAAGAGCCGGGGGGCCTGGTGGGCCTATCCCCAGGGTCTGGCTGTGGGGAGCTGGACAGCTGCGGTTTCTGGGGAAGCTTTGTTAGCTCCCAGGGGCCTCCTGGGGCCTGGCAGTGCTGGGGAAACTGAAACAAAGGCTGACAATGGCCTCCCTCCCTCCCTGGGCGGCCTTAGAGCAGGGCCTGCATGGGCGGCCTCTGGGGGCCCCTGTTATTTCCTGTGCTGGCTGTGGGGCTCCTGGCCAGCACACATGGGCAGGAAGCAGGCAGGGCATCGCCTCCCCACCCGCTGGGCTGGCCCTCACAGGCCAGAGTAGCTGCTCCCTGGAGCAGGGTTCCAGCACGGTGTGCCTGTTCCGCCGTCTGCTGCTCCGGGCCTGCGTGGCCTAGGCCTGCCCTGCTCAGGTCTGCCCAGGCTTCCAAAGAGAGGAAACCCGACCCCTCTCTGCACTGACCTCTCCCTGCTGCAGACCCCACATGCTCCCACCATCTGTGCTGGAGGCCGTGTTTCTGCTGTCCGAGCCTTTGTGGCCAGAGTGCTCGCCCCACAGAATGGAGGACAGACAGGCAGGAAACATTGCATGGTTATTAATTAATTGTGCTAGAAGTAAGCTCAGATATAGTAATGGGTGAGGTTTATGTTTAAGGTTAAGGCTAGGTTTAGGTTTACCAAGCCCTAGAAACTAAAAACAGGAGTTAGAGCATGGGTTTTGAAGCAAACAGACCTTTGTTTCATACCAGGCTTCACCACCAATTTATTCATTATGTAAATATCAGGTGTCTGCTTGTGCCATGGTGGGCTGTGAGAACATGCTGTCCTGCCCTCCAGGAGTCACATTCGAGAGTGAGGGTACAATGAGCAGGTGAACACACAGCAACACCATTTAGTTGGTTAGCTGTCAGGATGGACTTGACTAAGTTATTCACCTTCTCCAGCCTCAGTTTTGTGATCTGTAAAGTGGGGATACTGAAGCCCCATCTGTGGCATTGTTATAGGGATAAATGAGGGCCTAGATGTCATGTGTTCAGCCCAGTGCCTGGCGCACAGCACCCTGTGAGTGCCAGCTCTGGTGATTATTAATGAAATGAGATGAGGTGGCCATGTGTCACTGGGCATCTAGCATAGTAGATAAAAGAACTAATTAAGTGAGAAGCCTAAGGTAAGAGTCACCATGTAGGTGAGCTTCCTGGCAGCCTAGGCCAAAATAGAAATAGGATGAAGGACAGCATGGCTGCTTCTGTCTGATTCCAGTACTTGGGATGTACAAACGTTTTTCCTTGGCACTAAGTGCTGAGGAATTTATTATGTGGATCCTGATTAATCATTGAACAAACAATAGGCACCATCTCAGTAACAATTTGGCACATGATACAGAAACAATTTTCCTAGAGTTCTTTCTTAAATCGACCCTGGAAAAATGCTCAGGGCCTAAGTGCTCCCCACAGCTGTGGAGTAACTTGCAAGGCAGCCTGGGGGAGCTGGGCAAAACCGGGCTGCATCCTGGGGCAGCTGCTCAGGTTACTTCCCTGAGTGCCTGGTTAAATGCAATCAAATGGGTTCTTTTAATGCAGGATTTTGAAGTGTTCTTGATAGGCCTGTGGTAGCTCTGAGTCTTGGGGAGGGAGCCTCAGACTTTTTTTTTTTAACTTCAGAACCTACCCCCTACCTTTTTTTGAGGACCACCTATCCCCAACTCATGGAGTCTAGGAACATGGTTTAGGAAGCTCTGTCTATATCCTTATGTTTGAACTCAACAGTTCAGAAGACACCTTACCCACCACGGCCCCCCCTTTGCCCAGACTGTAATCTGGCTGTGGTTGGTGTAGTTGTGGCTGAGGGTTTTCATCTGGCAGTACTACCCTTTGTACAAAATTATTGTATTTAGTCATCTTAAGTGGGTAGAATTCAGCTGCCAGGAGAGGAACAGTGAGGGCTCAGAGAGGTTAGGAGGACTCAGGGCCATGACTTCTAAATTCAGGGTCCCTGTCAACACACATGCCTAAATACATACACACACCCAAACACGCTGCCACGCTTCCACTCGTTGTGTGCATGAGCATCATTCTGTGCCTGAGAGATAAAGTCCAGCTGGGCCCCTTCCTGTCCCGTCCTCCTCCTGGGGGGCAGGACTGTGGGCCTGGCCCCAGTCAGGCCTGCCAGCGGCCATTTGTCCCTATGACTGTGGGCGCCTCGTGGAGTCCCATCATGGGCACCCCTTTGGGCGCCCCTGGGTGGGACTTTCCATCTGGGTGGAAACCTGACCCACGGGCCCGGGGAAGAAGGAAATGCCTTCCCTAAATGTGGAGAGAGAAAGAGGAGGCAGCCAGCCTGGGATTCCAGCCAGAGCCCCTGACTCCTGCAAAAACACAGAGCCTGGGTGCTCCAAGGGGCCTGGGGTGGGGCTGCCTAGGACCCACCCCTTAGGGAAGGCCACAGCCCAAGTGGGGCCACAGCTGCCCATGGTGGAGCCTTTTTGGGGACTGGCTTCTGTGTGCCTCTGCGGCTCTGACTTTGAGTCTGTACTCCACCGTATTTGCATTTGCAGTGTGTTCTGCAGTGACCGGGGTCAGCCCACTGGCGAGTGCCACAGCAGATTCAAAAAGGTTGAATCCTTTCTGTCCCCAAGGCCTGTGTGCTTGTCACGCTGCTGTCTTACCACCATCAGACGGGCATTTTCACAGGCATTAGCTTACTGAATCCTTGAAGCGGCACTTTGACTGTAGGAATTATCATTTCTATTTCCCATATGTGGACATCGAACTTCAGAGAGGCTAGGGGTCTTGCCCGATGTCACACAGCAGATTTGTGGCCGAGCTGCATCACAGCACAGGTCACCTAACCCCGCCCCCTATGTTGCTGTCAGCAGTATGTGCATGCTTACATTAGGGTATACTTACATTAGAAACAACCTTCCTGGAATTCTTTAGTAAGTTGAGCCCAGAAAAATGCTTAGGGCCTAAGTGCTCCCCACAGCCATGGGGTAACTTGTAAGGCAGCCTGGAGGGAGCTGGACAAAGCCGGGCTCGGATCACTTTCCTGGGTGCCTGGCTCAGTGCAGTTATCAGCCTTCTTACTGGGCCGTTACTAGCTCCTGTAACTTCTCCCGACATAGATACCTATTTGCCAAAATAGAGGGGGGTCGTTTAAGGCGGGTTTTCAGCTTCAGTCAGTGGGGGCTGCCTGAGTAAGCCTGAGATGGAGGTGAAAATCTGCCGTGTGGCCACTCACGGGGCAGGTGGTTGTGAGCCTGGGACTTTATAAGATGTGTATCTTCATCCTCAGGGCCTGACACAGGAGCCACGCACCTCATCACCAAGCATGCTCATATCCCAAGCCAGGGCAGCTTGTTTGGTCTCAGGGCGGATGACATCTTTGCCCCATAGGCTGGCTTCAGAATGACTCCCGCTCCTTCTTTCCCTCCGCCCTGAGCTGAGCACCCCCTTCCAGGGCACCAGGAATGGGTCTGTGTCTGACCCACAGGTTTGTGAAGGGACCACAAGGGCAGAGGATGGTGCAAAGGCAGGGGTGTGTGGTGGGTGCTGAATTGTATCCGTCATGGGTGTTATCCAAGGTCCTCCCCCTGACACCACCGCAGCCCAGATCCTGGGGCTGAGCGGTGGGAGATGCCTGCTCGGGCTGTGACGGAGTTCCCTTAAAGGGAGCTGTCTGGGGTCGCGGGAAGACTGGCTTGTCTGCTGCTCCACACCTGGCCCAGTGGCTCCTCCAGCCGGCCAGCACTCCTCCCTCCCCGGCCCTGGGAAATGGAAGGCGGGGGGTCTAAGTGCCTTGGCTTCCTGCTGCTGGGGGAAGGGCCCTTGACTTCATGCTCTGCAGTGTGATGGCCTCCGGGGCTCAGGCCTGCCTGGCTGGTAGCTCGGGTGGCAGAGGAAGGGGCAGCTTGGGGAATGGTGAAATGGCAGGGGAGCTAGACTGGGAGTCTGGGTCCCCATGTTCCTGCTCAGCTCTGTGGCTGGCCAAATCCAAGGGAGGTCATGGTGCCCTGAAGCAGGGTGGTCCCATGCTGGGAGAGTTGAGGTAGGGGTGGGGACTCCACAGTTCCCAGAAATGGTCTCTCGTAGGAGCCTCTCCCTTTATGTCCTCCACCCTCATTCTGACCCTGTGCCTTGTCTTGGGCTTTGTCCCCTCGGACACCCCTTCCCCCTTCAAAGCTGCAAGTCCTTCAAGGCCCAGCCCCCCCTTTGCCCTTTGTGAAGCCTGGGCATGTGTCTCCTTGGGGGCTGCTCTTTCCAGGAACTCCAATCTGCCCTTTGGAGTCTGTGAAGGACCACTTGCTGACTTGTGCCTTTTCCTTAGCTGTTCCTAGGCTCCATCTCCCTGGCTGCTATGGACTGTCACTTTCCTTCCTTCCCCTGGTAATCCTGCGTGGGGCTCAAGCCATGCTCTATTCACGGATGGACAGTTTCTCAGAATGTAGATCCCCAGGAAGTTCTGTTGAATGTCCAATCACGTTCTCAGTTGCTGCTGGGTGAGCGTCCATGTTGGTGCTACAGGATTCTTCTTGGTGGCCAGTGATGGCTGTGAGCCTGTCACCACTGGCAAGGTCCCGGCAGCTTCCATTCTTTCAATCACAAATGTTACTGAGCACTTACTAAGTGTTGGGCACTGTCCTAGGTAGTGACCAGGGCCAACAAGGTCCCTGTTGTGCACGGGGCTGGCAGTCTAGTGGGGGACATGATGCCACAGAGTGAGTGAGTGACCCCTACTGTGCTTCCCCGGGAGGTGACCAGCAGGGAGGTCACGGGGAGGGTGACTTGGTGGGGGGGAGGAGGGGACCTGGATGGGGTGGTCTGAGAGGTCTCTGTGCTAAGGAGGGGTGTTGAGCAGAGAGGGTCTGAGCCTCACAGAGGGGTGGGAGCAGTATTCCAGGTGTTTCCCCCTACGGGAATGGGCTGGGCTCCTTGGAGGAGAGCAGAAGGGATGTCACTCTGGGTGGAGTAGAGCAAGCCGGGGGCAAGGGAGCAAGACATGGGGTCAGGGCGGTGAGGGAGGCGGGCAGGCGGAGGCAGCTCACGCAGGGCCTGGGGCCATAGCGGACACTGGGTTTCTTCTGAGTTGAAGGGAAGTTTGCGGGGAGGGGAGGGGGCCCGTCTAGCTGTGTGCGGGCAGGAGCAAAGCAGAATGATGCACTCACCCGGGTGAGAGATGACGGGGGCCGGCACCAAGGTCAGGAGGTGAGAAGCTCGGATATTTTGGAGGTATGGCCAACGGAATTTGTCCGTGGACTGGATGTCAGGGGGGAGAAGGCGAGGAACCGAGGATGACTCTCTAAGGTTTTCTGCTGAGCGTCTGGGGGCCTGGAGGTGCCCGTCACTCCAAGGGGGTCTGGGAAGAGCCTCTGTGGTTTGGCTGCTGGTGGTGGGGCTCGAGAGTTTGGTTTTGGCCCCAAGTCTGAGCTGTGTTTTAGATGCCTAGTGGGCACTTGAATGTATGGCCTGGCTGGCTCGGGGAGGATGAGACCAGGGACGTGTGTGGGTGTTTGAGATGTGTGGTTGGCACTTAAAGTTGGGGTGATATGCCAGGGGCATGAGCCTTGACAGTACAAAGACATCAGCACTGAAGGCTGAGATGAGGAGGAGAGACTGAGGGGACAGAGGTGACCAGTGAAGCAGGAGGAGACCCAGGAGCAGGTGGGGTTCCCAAAACCCGATGAAGAAAGTCTTGGATGCAGATGCAAGAACTCAAGTAGAAGTCGCATGAATGTGAATATGAAGAAGTCACACTAGTGTAATGTGATGAAGGAGAGTCCTGGGGCAGATCCAAAGCTTTCCAAAGGGAGGCCCTCTGACCTTGAACGGGCCTAGCTCTTCTTATAGATGTGGTCCAGTTGCTGGAGATTTGTGTAAATGGGAAGGAAGATGAGTCTGCAGCTCTCACACTTGGTGGGAGCCTAATCTGCTAAAACAGGCTTTGCTTGAAACCATTCTGGGGCGAGAAGAGATGGGGTTCAGGGGTTAATGAAATGAACTCTTGTCTGCAGACTGGCCCATCCGGGGGTGTCTCTGCCAAGCCCCCCTCCCTGTCTCCCACTCAGGAAATGTACCCGAGGCTGGACCAGAGGTGGTGTCTGGGAGCTGCAGTCCGTTCGCGGCGGAGTCCAGCTGTGAGCGAGCCCTCAGCGCTGAAATTACCAGCCTCGTGCAGCCTAGACCCAGCCCGCGGAAGTGGGCCAGTCGTACCTCCATACAGGATTAGAGGGATGTGTAATGGATTAAAGATCAAAAATGTTAATTAAGAAATGGTCTTTTCTAATAAGATGCCTTCAAGGGCACAGGCCTGAAAAGGAGGGGATTTCTCATTTTGGCAACACGGTTTCTGTTGTAATGAAATTGGTTCACAGACAGTGGGGAGGACCCGACGTAAGTTTCATTTTAAAGACATCTCCATTCCAAATTAATTAGCAGTGGAAAACGGAGGGCAGAGCATCAGGTGGGCGGGGAGGTAGCATGTGGTGGCAGGAAAGCTGCATGGACTTCGGAGAACTCCGTCCGTTCCTGGTGCCTGCCGGCGTGTTGTATCTAAGGCATCTTCCTGGGGGTCTGGGGGGGTCTGATTATCTCTGGGGTTGAAGGATGAGGCCCCGTTGGGTGCCAGGCCTAGCTCAGTGGGAACTTGCTGTGTGGCTTTTGTCTGTCCATGCCCCTCTCTGATCATTCCTCTAGTTTCCTTTCTTATCAGTTGTGGGTGACAATGAAACCTGTCCTATCTGCGTCCCCGGTTTGTTGGATCAAATAGATCCTTAGATATGAGTGATCTGAAAACTCAAAGCTCACTGTGTGACTCGAAGGCATTACTGCTAAGGGATGGTTTGGTCTTTGTGCACCTGATGCACTCTTGGCCCGCTCATGTTTCCGCTTTCCCAGGCCTTCCCTGATCTCCAGACTGTGAGATCCCCAGGTTGTTTCAGTGTCTCAGAGGGATGCTATACCCTGGGCTCTGGAGTCTGCCAGCTCATAAGTTTGAATCCCAGTTCTGCTCCCTGCTTTGGACCTTAGCTTAGTTACTTGACTTCTCCAAGCCTCGGTTTCCTCATCTGTAAAGTGAAGCCCGTGGTCTCCCCCTCACAGTGCTGCTTGCTCCCTGTGAAGCGAGAGAACGCTGTAAAGAGCCTGGCTCTGGGCTAGGTTTGGGTGCCGGGGGCTGTGGCTTCTATTGCTACAGAGCAGAGGAATCTGCGTGTCTGTCCAGATGGGTCCGTGGTTGGCGGCTGGAGCCTCCCCACCCGTCGGGCTGCAGCTTGCAGCGCTGTGAGCTTCCTGGGCCTCTGGGGCGCCTCAGGGCTCGTTGCTCAAGGAGCCAGAGGCAGGGACGTCATTGAGAGCCTGGTACTTGCTCTGAAGGTTCTAAGGCTGGAGAAAAGTGTAGGTAAACATATCCAAGGGAGGGTCTCGCCCTGACTTCCGCACCCAGCGGGAGCTGTGTTTCCGGGCCACCTCCCGTCTCGCTTTCTCTGGCAGGGATGCTGGGGGCAGGCGGGAGGACGCAGGACGACTTCCACTGTCCTGTTTCTCTGTGGCGGGAGAGTCTACACCCTTCTGCGTCTTGCTCCTACTTTGGACTTACCATGGCTGTGAACCCTCTCTTTTTAAGAAAAAAAGATATATGCTCTTTCTCATTATCTTATTTAATGATATATACCTCAAATGGTATTTTTGTTTTACATTAATACGATTTCTGCTTGAGTTCTTGCATCTGCCTGCTATATCTCTTAACATCCTACATTTTTTCCCATTAAAACTTCAAAAAATGTGGAAAAATACACGTAACAAAAAAATTTATGTCTTCACCATTTTCAAGTGTACAGTTGAGTGACAGCGAGCACATTCGCATGGTTGTGTCATCACCACCACCCATCTCCAGAACCTTTCATTTTCCCAAACTAAAACTCTGTCCCCATTAAACCCTAACTCTGCACTCCGCTCTCCCTCGGGCCTCTGGCAACCACTCTTCTACTTGGTCCCTAAATTTGACAACTCTAGGCGCCTCAGATAAATGGAAACATACAATGTTTGTCTCTTTGTGATTGGCTTATTTGACCTGGCGCTGTGTCCTCCTGGCTCATCCATGTTGTAGTATATGTCAGAATATCCTTCCTTTTTAGGGCTGAATAATATTCCATTGCTTGCACGTGACCCATTGTGTTTATCCATTCATCTGTCATGGACACGTGGGTTGCTTATTGTTTTGAGGACCCGCCATATTGTTTTCCACAGCAGCCGCCCACTTGATTACACCCTCACATAAAGCTTTGTTTTGCCTGCTGGCGGGGTGGGAAGGGACCTGGAGGGTGTGGTCTTCTCTTGTCCTGACAGGATAAAGGACGCCAGGGGCAAGAGACCGAGGCTGTCCGCGAATGTCTTTTGGATTCTCTCAAAGCTGGGCACCTGGGCAAGGGTGTGGGGGGCCTTCCTGTCTGGAGTTGAGAACCCTTGCCAGCCTTCCTGGCTGAGGCGGAGGGAAGCGTCCCTTCACCCTCCTTCCTGTTATAGTTTGGCTATGGGGGCGGGGAACCCACAGACTCAGCCCCTCCCCTGCCTCCTCCTGTCCCTCGAGCACAAGTCTCAGCACAAGTGGTGCTCAGAGGAGAGGGGACCTCTCTGCAGTGAAGTTCGGGTGCCACCTGTGGGAATGGAAATAACTTACACCTGAAACCAGCAACTGGACAAATGGTGGCACAGAAATACCTGAACGAGCTGGTCCACAGTTAATGTCTGCCCTCAGCAGTGGCACTGATGGGGCAAAAGGGATTGGACTGGACCCGACCTTTAAGATTAGAGGAAGTGCGTGAACACAGCACTGAAGACAGATGGTCGCTGCCACGCCCAAGGACCGGGTGAATCTCAGGCATGATGTTGAGTGAAAGAAGCCCGGCACAAAGACTGTCCTGTGTGTGCCCATTTCTGTGATGTTCAGAGTCGGGGAGAGTGGCATCTGTGGTAGACATCAGGCCTGCCTGTCCTCGGGGGGCATGGCTGGGGGGTCATGCTGGGTGTGGACATGTCTGTAAACTCTCACCAACTAGATCGCGTAGGATTTGGGCACTTTATAGCATTTAAGCTAAACCTCCATGAAAAGGACAGAAAAGGAACACAGGAAACAAAATCTTTCATTTCAGAGATGTGGGGGTTTTGGCTCTCGGCCCATTTCCCCCTAAATCAATAGAGTAATATTCTCCCAGGACAATCTTAGTCTTGGCCCACCAGCTCTTCAGACTGATGGTGAAGATAAATGAGGGCAACACATATTGTTCCCTAGTGGGGAGGGTGCTGGGGGAACCCAAGGTGTCCTTGGACGTTCTGAGTGACAGTGTTGTGGCGAGGGGACTGCGAGCCCTTTACGCCTCCCACCACACTTGGAAAGTAAGGTTCAGGCCTTCTTGTGCCAGTGAAATTGTTCTAGACTGGGTTCCAGGATGCCCATCTTTTCTTCTTCTTCCTGGCCGGTCTCAGGTGAATTGCTTGACCCCTGTGAGCCTCTGCCCTCTGGCCTGGGTGCAGGGTTAGCCCTGCGAGTGGTTGGGAAGTGCAGACGCACTGAGCAGCTTGTCCCAGTCACACTGTGTTTGGGAGGCAGGGAGATTTCTCAGTGTGTGTGTGAGTGTGTGTGTGTGCGCACACACTGGAGGGGAGGTGGTGGTAATGGCATGACTTGGGAACTTTGGGGACATTGCTCTTGGTGGCGGCTGCTGTGGCAGGCGGTTTCAGGAGAAGTCAGTGGGGGTGGGGAGACACTGGCCGCCTCCTGGGACCTGCTGCCCTACCTTTCAGTGGCGATGCTTTTTGGGTTTTCCATTAAGAATCAGTTCCATGCCCTCTCTTCCGAGAAGTCCTTGCTGATTCCCCCACCTCCTGCTCAGTTTCTCTGCCTCCGTCACAGGGTGTGGTTTGTGCCTTATCTTGCTAGATGACGAGGTCCTTGATAGAAAGACCATGTCTTGGTCATCTTTGCGTTCTTCATCCCTGCTACAGCACGTTTGGGTTTTTTCATTCATTTGTTTTGTAGAAATAGATTGGGGGCCTCCTGTGTGCTGAGCCCTGGCTTAGATACCGATGGGTCCATGGTAATAAGTAAGGTGGTTTCTGATCCATGGAGTGTAATCCAGACAGGAAAGCTGTGGTGGACGGGTTGGTCATTCATTCATTCATTGAACGTCAGCTGGCACTGGGGTGAGCAAGTCGGAAGGGGCCCTGGCCCTGATGGGACTTACTGACCAGTGCGGGAGCCCGTGACCAGGAATCCCTCTTTACAGACTGACTGCAGTGCAAAGAAAACTGGGCTAAGGGGTAGGCTGCTTTACTGTGAAGTGAAACACAGATGCAGACACCCCACAAAACAAATGTAGAGCTGAATGAATTCTTATAAGGTGGGACACCAGCAACACCAGCTCCCAGGTTCAGGGATAGAACTTTGCCATTCACGTCCTCTGTCCCAGCCACAGCCTCCTGCCTCTGTCCAGAACTCACCACTCTGCTGACTTCTATGAAAATCACTTTTTTTGCATTTCTTCCAAGTTCTTTCATCCCTTGGCACTATAATTTAGTCTTAGAGTGTCGTTCTTTAAGGAGTGATGTTTTTTGAAAGGGTGATTTAAAAAAAAAATCCTTTACACCAGATCCCCGAAGTGGATCCTTCTGGTGTTTATGTTCCTGGATAAACCATTTCCCACAGTTGGCAGGTGAAGGTGGGACAAGAAGAACAGTCTAGTGCCCGCTGCGTAGCACGTGTCCACCCAGAGTTTGATGAGTGGCTGGACAAGCCAGTGAGGTTTACAGCCGTCGGGGAGGAGGTGACGCCATCCCGAGCGAGCGCGATGACGGCTGGAAAGCGGAGGATTTGGCTGACGGACGGTTCTGAGTGAGGAGTCATTCCTCATCTTCTCTGATTCGTTATTTGTAACCTATTTCCCCTTCAGAGCATTTTGCGAAATTAGTCTCCTTACACCTGCTGCAGCAGGTAAACCTGAGTTTGCTGTTAGGGCTGTCCAGGGTGTGCATGTGTATCCCTGAGGCCATTCTTCAGAGCTGATGGCAAGGGGAGGCTTTCCTGGTGAGTCGGGCTCCCCCACTCCACCCGAGGCGGTTGGTTGGTCATGTGTCTGACTTAGTGGAGTTCCCATGAGTCCAAATAACTTTCAGAAATGTGTTAAATTCTAGAAGTTACAGGCAGATGAATTCTATGGGATCGGATCGTGGTGATGTTAAACTGCTGGGTAATTAGACAGGGTAGACTTTTGGCATGGGCTGTGTACTCCTTGGCATGTAAGGTCTCCTCCTGTCCTGGAAACTTGTTTCAAGCAGGTGGCTGACAAAGCCGCCGTCTTAATGGGAGCTGGGGCTGCCCTCCTTGTTCACCCCACAGGGAAAGGGACAGTGGCTGTGTGAGCACCTTGCAAAGGGCTCAGTAATGATCAAAGAGGTCGCTAACTCCCAAGTGAGGGTAAGTGAAGGAGAATATTGGAGAGGTTAATGGAGTGAGTTATGAATTGAGTTGAGGGAGTGGTAAGCCTCACAAACCCTCTCCCCAGTAAAACATATTGCAAGTCAAGAAAAATAAGGTTTTTGGGATTAGAAATTCTTGGCCTCATTTATTCACAAACATGGATGGAAAGCCTGTTTTATCTTTGGCCTGGAGGACACAGAGGGGCTGGACTCGATCCTTCTGCTTGAGGCACCCCATGTGTATACAGTCTAAAGGAAAAGAAACCACCGTCATTGTACGGCATAGCAGGTAATGTAGAAGAAAAATAGAACAGCCAGGTACAAGGCGGGTAGTTTATTTTGTGCTGGTGACCTGCCTTACTCTGGAGTAGAGCTGTGCCATCTTTCAGCAGGACTTAGGGTTTTAAAAAGTCCCGTGTGCTCTAAAAGAAAGCTCACGTCACTCTGCCGCTACACAGACGTGGGTTCTAAGCCTGCTGGTGTTCCTGTCTGTCCTCCCACCCCACCATCTCACTGTAGACTTGTTGCCAGAGGCGCTCACAAGTATCCAGACTCAAGAAGGGTGTTGTCCCCAGGTTCCCACCTCATCCGGCAGTTCCCGGAGGCGGTGACTGTCACAGCGGTCTCCCGTCCCTGGAGGTATGTCAGCTAGCTCTGGACAAGGCCTCAGGAGGGGTGCCGGGGGGCGGCCTCTGCCAGGCAGGAACCGGGCTGGATGATGTGGTCTTTGGTCCCCTCCACCTTGGAGTTTCCTTGGGTCCCTTAAGGGAAGGGCAAGGACCACCTGAGCCATGCAGCGGATGGGGAAGATGACCCCGACAGTGGTGGTGCCCACAGTCACCTGTGATGGCCCAGCTTCTTGCCTTGGCCATCTGTGGGACTCCAGGGAGCTTGCGTGATTCTGTATATTTCAGCAGGGTCTGGCCTTCCGCAAGGCTGTTCTTGAAGACTTGATTATCACGTTGCTTTGATTCTAAGATTGTAATTTGTCACAGTCCAACATTTGTGAGATTGATAAGCATTTCACCGTCCATGGATATGTCTAATGAAATGGCTCCCTCCTCCCCCCAGCAAAGCTGTCATTAGGTTCGTGAGTGTCACGCCCCTGGCAGCCTTTCAGACCTGAGGCTATGGTGGCAGGTGAAGGATGCCCTTGTTTGATGCTCGCTGCCTGCTGGAAACCAGTTATCAAGAACCCAGAACTCTCAGGATGCGATCACCTCGCCCGGACTGTGTGCTTACAGCCATGGCATCCGGGCCTCTTTCTTGCCCGGACACAGCTTTACGCACACAGGTGGAGAGGGCGGTCAGCCAGGGAATGCACATCTGTTCTGAAGACCCTGGACCTCGAGACCCTCCAGTCGCCCCTGTGTGTCTGGCCTTGGGTCAGTGACGCATCTGCTCTTCCTCCCTCCCTTACAGACCTTTCAGTGCCTCCCACGTGGCCTGCTTCCAGTCTGGCCCCTCTGCCATTTTTTCTGCCTCACCTGGCTGCTCATCTGGCTCCTTTCCCGCCACCCTCATCTCTCTGAGGCAGGGCTGTCTCCGGCTCCACTTCTGTGCGGAACGTGTTGGCTGCCGAGTTGTGGCGACTGTAGCTCTGCCCTGAAGCGCTCAGGCATTTTAGTTTCGTCCGCATCCGGACGAGGCAGCTCTGCCGAGGATTAAAGTGAGTGCAGCAGAAAGCTCAACTCTAAGAATGGCTAATTATTATTATTATTATTATTGTTATTTTATGACCAACTGTAATTCACAAAGGGTATGTGGAAGGAAGGAGGCACAAAAGAGCACCTCCTCTAAACAAGGGTTAATTGGAAGGCTGCCCATCGCCAGTGCTCCATCAGCAGCAGAATGGCATGTAAATAAATCTAATTTTTCTCCAACTCGACTCGTCACAAGCGTAATTACAGCAGCCACGATGTGTGCATGTGTGTTTTTTTCATTAGCGAAAGAGGGTCATTATTAGCCATGTCTGGTAAGAATTATTGTGAAGAGTCTTGTTCCACCCTCGATAGGTGTCCTCAGAGAGCAGAGAGGAACTTTCCGTGTGAACGAAAGAGTTTCCAATTAAGGTGGCTTGGAGGAAGCAGGAAACGGCCACGCAAATTAGAAAAAGATTACAGAAAGGGGAAAGAAAGCAGGCGAGCAAGCGAGTGGAGGGGTTCTGGGAGGTTTGGTTAATTACTGTGCACTGGAAGAGTTCCTTCTGGGGGCCAGACTCTCTCTTTCCCCCAGTGTCACTTGCCTACCCTGAAATCTTGGGTCTCCAAGACCCCTGGGGTCCTGACCTGCATTCCCTCCCCAGAGAGCTGAAAATGAGACTTGCATCGGGCGGGCACAGGGCCTGACCACTCCCACCCACCTCTTTTAAATGGCTTTTCACACCTCCCTTTCCCTCCTACCGAGGAGAAAAGCAGGGGGGAGAGCGGGCTGTCACTGCCAGGAGGACTGCCGCACCGGACAGCTGTTGCAGTGAGTGTATTGTTCTAGAATAAATAGCTGAAAACCCCGAGTCAGAAATTAGTTAACACAAAGGAAGTAGAACCCTCCAGGCGGGGTTCCAATTGTCTGCAGGAAGTGCCCTGCCCAGGGGGGCCTTTGAGGGAGAATTTAAGTCCATTCTGCCTGGCACTCAATGCACAATGTCGGCAAAAAAAGTTTTTTCTTTCCTTCCGACCCCAGCCTCCCATAATGATTACATCTCTCATTAAGCAGCATAAGGTGCTGAACTCTGTGGTGCTAATAAACCTCTAGTGATCCAGAAATCGAGGCGTGGCTCAAGCTCCATGCAGATGATGTCTGTCCTCTGCGGGCTGTCCCTTAGCAGCGTCAGGAGTGGCAGGCGCTGGGCAGACGGCAGATCCGCAGCTCCTGGAGTGGTAGAGAAGCTGGAGTCCCTATCACCCAAGCCCCTTCCAGTGTTCTTCCAGGCTCTGCTTGAATGCCTTCAGGGATGGGAGGCTTATCTCCTCCCAAGCAGCTGGGGCTCTAGCGGCCGGCCGCCCCATTCCTCCTGTTTATTGAGCACTTACTGAGTGCCAATAATTGCTTAACTAAACAAACATTACTGAGACTCTCCTTTAGGCCAGACATCAGGGATTACCAGTGACCCAAGGCAGAGATGCCTGCCCTCCTGGAGCTTATGCTGGATCGGGTGTCAGGAGGGAGTAGACAATAGATGCAGTAAGAGCTGGAGTGTGATCGAGCTGGGAGTAGGTGGGTGAGGGGGTTGGGATGTGCAGCGTCCCTGGATCGGCCTCTGCCGAGGAGGAGGGGTTCAACCCAAACCCTGGCCCTGTCTTGATAAAGCCCTTCCTGATCTGGCCTCCTCCCTTAATGCTGAACCTTAATTCCTTGAGCCACCAAGCTGGCCTGGGCCCTTTGGCACTAGCTGTGCCCTCCACCCGAATGTCCTTCCATCTTCCTATGGCTGACTTCTACCCCGGAGACGCCCCTACCCCAGAGAGGCCTTTTCTGGCCGTCATCCCTGACGTCACCTCCTTGCCTGTCATCACGTTCTATCACGCCGACCCTGTTTCATTGCTCTGCCTAGCATTTTGAGATTTTGATATTTTATTCCTTGTTACTTAGTGGATTTTGTCAGTTCTGTCAATTGTTGTCTGTGCCCCCAGCCCAAGGACACTGCCTGTCACACTGTAGGCCCACGGTCATGAAATTACTGGGTGAGGACATAGGAGGTCCATGCTGGTTCTCTGTGTCACCTCATATCATCCTCACCACAACCTCCTGCACTATTGATCCCCCATTTTGCATAGGAAGAAACTGAGGTTCAGAGACGTTAAAAAAATTAACCTGTGGTCACACAGCTCCTGAGCTGTGAAACAAGGATGCGTCTCCAGCTCGTCTAAGGTTAAACCCATGTTCTTGGTATTTGTGCTTATCGGTGCATGTGTTTTTCTCCTCCTGGTCAGCCCCATGGATCTGGTTCTGTGTCCTGTGGTTTGTTCTCCCAGAACAAGCCTGCTCACTCTGGGTACCACCCTTTGGTGCTCTGTAGACAGACCTGCCCTCCTCCCTGCTCCCTTTTGTAAAGGATGAGATGCTCAGAGAGACAGCCTGGATTTCGCTGGTGATATTGCCTTTGTTGGAGGTGGGGACGGGCTCTCGTGGGGGTTCCCTGAACCTGTCAAGCAGCTGGGGCTGGGGCTGGGAGGGCCGGGGCGAACCATGCAGGCAGGAGAGCATTGCAGCTCCATATGCAGGGCTGCTGAATGTCCAGCAGACCCGAGCCTGGCAGGCAGTACTTCTCAGCCGTGTGCAGCTGTGGGTGGGGTCATGGTGGGATTCGAAACCGAGTCTGACCCCATGGCCCGTGCCTGGGCCTCGGCACTTTGCCCAGAGCCAGGTGGTCCTACTAACGGGCACTCTGATGTTTGAAATGTTTGCCAATAAGATGTGAGTTATAGTAAGGAGGTATACAAAATAGAACACTTTTTATTCACACACATTCCCCTTCAGTCTATTTTTGGTCTGGGTTTTTCCTGTTCGCCTTAAGTCAAATATTAACACTGATTCTGGGCTCCTTTGCAGTCACCGTCTGCTTCAGGGCTTGAGGGCACGTCCCGGGCCTCCCTCAGCCCAGTCCCACTCTCCTTGCTCAGCACCGTGGACGCCCTGGCCTCCTTGCAGCTCTGGGAACAGACCTGAGCCTCCATCACTGCCGGTCCCTTTGTGCTGGACGTGCCCTGGCCCCAGAGGGCTCTTCTGCATGGGTGTTTGTCTGGCTCCTTCTCATGCCCCACAGCTCAGTGCCTGTGCCCCTCTGCCTGGCCCTGACCACCCCACGAACGCTGGCCTTGCCCAGCCCCTGCACCATCACTTCTTTTATGTCTGTCAAAGTACCAATCACTTGCAGAAATGATTTTATTTCTTTAACTATCTGCGGTCTTTCTCCCTGACAAGAAGGTATGTCCACCCCCTTCCCTGCTGTGTCCTCGGACAGTCCCTGGTGCATCATAGGTCTTCGTAAATGTTTTGTGAACAGAGGCTCTGGGTCTCTCTGGAAGGAGGCAGGAGGCTGGCCCCGGGGCCCCTGGCCCTCCTTCCTGTGGCCGTGGTGCAGGCTTCTGTGATTCAGAGCCAGGAGCTGGCAGAGAGAGGGGAAGGTGCCTCCCAGAGGAGCCTGCTTCCCAGAAACATCCAGCTCACTTCCCCCACCTGGGCTCCCCCAAGGGCAGAAGAATGAGGGGCTTCCTGGAACCCTCCCTTCCCCCAGCTTGGCCCCTGGAGGGTGGGAATGACTTGGCCCTTATGTTGAGCTATTAGTGACGAAACCCTAGGAAGCATCCCAGTTCCATGCCTAGGAAGGGAAAAACCTCCTTTGCTATTTGGTGGAAGAGAGAGGAGAGGAAGCCGCCAACTGAGAATTCCCAAAGCTGGAATTTCCTAAACTTTCCCTGAGACCAGTGGATGTGAGAAAGAGGCCCCAACTCCACACTCCCTGTGAGCAGGAGTGTGCGTGCATGTGTGTGTGTGTGTGTACTGTGCCTGCGTGTGTGTAGTGTGCATGTGTGTGCGTGTAGTGTGTGTGTGTGTAGTGTGTGTGTAGTGTGCATGTGCGTGTGTGTAGTGTGCATGTGTGTGTGCACGCAAGTACGAGTGACGCCCAGAGATTGGGCTTGTGGGCCTCTCCGCAGGGTCGCAGGCTCAGGGCATCCTGCTCCTTAAGGCAGGCAGGCTGCCTAGACTGTGCACCACCCGCCCTTCCTCCTCTGCCCAGATGTAGCGGGAGGTGCTGGGCCTGGAAGGGGCAGAGAGAGGAAGGCCCATCCCTAGGGAGAGCACCATCCCACAGACCAGAGGGTGCTGAGCACGGTCAGCTGTCTGCGTCAGTGTGTTGCTTGAAAAACCGTGTTTGAGGGTCATTATTATTTCACATCTATTTTGAAGACACTAGGACAGTACTTAAAGATGGAAACACTAAAGCTCGTTAAAATACAGATCTCTGGGCCCCAGATACTGAGTGGGGCTGCCTTTTAAGAGGCCCTTCCTTCAGGAGAGGCCAACCCAGATGGTCCTTTGCCTGCACCTCCAGAAACCCGTGTGTGCTTGTAGAATCTTTTAACGTGGAGACTATCAGGGTGGAACCATTTGCAGAGCAAGAAACCTTTTCTAAAATAGACAACTCCCCACCACTCCCAGTTCATTCACTGGGACCTGTTCACATTGAACTAGGTGTTGGGAACCTGTGTGATTCCCTCTAGATGAAGCTTAAAGGAAAACCCAAAATGATCCCCGGAAGACAAGACTTCAGCACAAGGTTGAGCTAAACAAAGTGTGAAAAGGTTACAAGTCGGCGTGTGGCTCCGGATCCCAGTCTCATGAAATGATTGCGGCGCGTGCCTGTAAATGCGAGATCGTGTTCATCCAGGTGACCACAGCGCGAACCTCTGGGTGGTGAGATTTCAGGAGATTTTCCTATTGTCTTTCTTATTGTCTGTATGACTTGTATCTTCCACATCAGTCACAGTTGTCTTTGTAATCGGAAATAACAGCCAAGCTTCATTTTTGTGGCAAAGAAAGATACTCAGAAATACAGCAACAGTTCTGGGGACTCTTGGCTGGTCTGATACACTTCCCGCATCAGCTCCGAGGCTGGGAAACGTGGATTTCTGTTGGAAGCCTGGGCAGAGCCCCCAGCATGGGCATCTCTGGGCAGGCCCAGGTCGTGCCTGCATCCACCCCAGGGCCCTTGTCCTCAGTGGATCCCGGTGCCGCTAGTCCTGCCCTTCTAGAGTGGTGCCTTGGCTCACAAAGGATGTGCCACTCTGTCTGCCTCATTTTTTTTTTAATGCCATGGAGGTGGGATGGCAGAATCAGGACTGTATGGAAACTCAGCATTGTCCATGTGGGAAAGCTGCAGGCCGTGGTCATGTCCATCTTTGCCATGGCCTAGACTTTGCTGTGCACCCATCTCCGCCCCGAGAGGCGAACCCAGAGGCTCTCAGACCTTAGTACCAGGGAGGGCCCCTCCACGATCAGATGGCACGCCTGTCTCTCGAGACTGGAATCTCTGCTCTGCCATCCTCCCTTCTGGGTCTCAGTCTCCCCACCGGTGACTGCGGTTGGTAATAGTACCCACCTCACAGGGCGGGCACCACAGCCGGTGCCTCCTTTGCTGCCTCCTCTCTCTCTTTTCCCTGTGCAGAAAAGGGGCTGTGCTTGAAAGATTTCCAGAAACCGTTCTGAACTCTGACCCTGGCCATATCTTGCTCGTGGCAAGTGATCATCTGACGCTGCCTGGTGCGATTTCTTAGCAACCGGCTCCTTTTGGTCGGCCCAGCCATCAGACGCTCTCCTATGGAGAGAGTTCGAGTAATTTTTTCCATTAGATGCGTGCTCATGGAAGGGGGCCACGGATGCATTTTAGGCAGTACCTGGCTTCTCCTTAAATTAGACTGTTTTCCACTCTCATCTCCCCAAAGGTGGTTTTCCAGACTCAGCCATGATTCACAATCAGCCTTCCCACAGGAGGGTCAGAAAATTGGTGAGAAGTCAGAGTTGGAGCATTGATTTTTTTTTTTTTTTAAGACAAGAGGTTGGAAAATCTGCATTCGCTTAAAAATGACTAAGTTGGTGTGTCAGGTAAAGGGATCCTGTCCAAAGGCAGTGTGCTTTAAGGAATGGACGGGCATGACTTTAATTTATCTTAGTGTTCATTCATTCATTTATTCACCCAGCAAATAGTTATTGTGCACCTACTATGTGCCAGGCACTGATCTAGGTGCTGGGGATTCCACAGTGAACAAAACAGACAGAAGCTCCCGCCCCAGCAGATCCAAGTCCTTAGTACCATTCATTTTCTTCTCTCCCTTCTCTGCTCTTCCTCGCGCCCCCCACTGTGTGCAGGGAAGGAGTATAGGGCTGGGGCAGGACCAGCGGGCCCGGGGACTAGCCCTGGATCTGGCGCTGATGCGCCATGTGTCTTGGGAACAATATTTCGGGTCTTAAGATTCTGGGAGAGCTGTGTATTGGATTGACTCCTTTCTTGGGACCATTCTCCATCTAAAATTCCTCAACTCATTCACCCCTTGTCCTTTAAAAAATTTTTGTCATTAAAATTTTTTTTTACTGGCTCAACAATAGTTTTTTTTTATTATGAAGTATTTCAGATATTTATAAAAGAGAAAAATATCCATCCAGGATGTACTCTCGAGTTGAAGGAAAGCACCATCTCGGCAGTGTTGCTCCCAACCACTCTCTTCTTCCTCCCTCCAGGGCTTGGCAGTTTTCATTCACATGTTTTTTTTTTCTTGAAACTCATATAATGGTATATAAATACTATTGGTATAATGATATATAAATACTATTGGTATATATGTTTAAACGTTCTATAAATGTTGTCATATTTTACTATATTACCATAGTTTATCTCTTTCTCTTTTTCAATTTGCTGTTTTTCTCTCTCAATGTTATGTTTGGAAGATAAATCCAAGCTCACACATGTAGATCTGTCTTGTTAGTTTTAATTGCTGCATGGTGTCCACCCGATCAATGTAACACACTTTATCTATCCCTCTCCTTCATGGAAATGTAGACGCTGTCTACTTTTTGGGGGGACTATTACAAATAATTCCGAGGTGGATATTCTCACAGCGAATGCTCAGGATCGGAGTTTTCTAGCATATAAACCTCGCTCTGTAATGATTGGGTTAAGGCGTGGCTCAGATACCGTTTGCCCGGCTCTCCATCCTTCAGCTCTGCTGACCCCACTGTTGTCACTTTAGTTAATTCCTTTCCTAGCAGTTCTAGAGAATATCTTGGGGATTATGTCCCAGTAGGGGTCATACGTCTGTCTCTGACTGTCTAGGACTGGGATGTAGGCTTGTCCTGGGAGCTCGGAGGGGGGTCAGCCTTCCGGAGGCCTCCGAGGGGATGGGGAGGGCTAGCCCAGTGAAGGTCGGGGTGCCGTGGTGGGGGTTGGGATGGCTGAATGCCGCCATTGCCCAGGGTAGCTCCGTTCCATGCTGTTGGGGGAAGTAGCTTTTCTACCTTTTGTCCTGAGCTGTCTCAGAAAGCACCTGTCTCTTTGGGAACCACAGTGAGTGAGAAGATTAAAGAAGCCGAAATTTGCATTTCATTCTTTGATTTATGAGTACAACCCAAGGCAGTGACCTTCAGCGTGTCTTTTTTAGAGATGAGGAAACTAAGGCTTGTAGAGGGTCTCAGCAGATCCCCTGAGGTGTCTGTGGGACCCGCTGAACCCGGGAAGATACTCTACTCTTCTCCCCATGTCTTCTCTCTGCTTTCTGAGGCCAGGCGGTTCCTTTAAGTGCCATCTTATAGGTGGGAGAACCAGGCCCTGAACTGGGGAGGACTAACGTGGCATCTCTGTTTCCAGTCACTCATCTAATACCCTCAACACAACATTGATGCAGGATGTTATCACAGATGGGGAAACTGAGGCTCAAGAGACTGGAGGCAATGGGCTGGTCCAAGGTTATGCCAAGAGTTAGGGTCAAAGCTCACGTGACATGTGGCATCTCCTGGGTCCCCTCCAATGCTGTTTCTGCCTGTCCCCATTTTAAGGCTGTTTCTCTGTCCCAGCAGGACTAGCACTGCTGCTCAGGCCCCAGTTGTACCTTCTGTGTGGCAAGGAGATAGTCTATTGGGTCTCTGTCCCCTCAGCTACATCTCCATGGGTTCCCCACAGAGTCCTTTCTTGCCTTTGATGCAAATTCTTGCACTTTCCTGATAATATTCTGGGCTCTTCTTAACACGAGGGGGTCAGCTGTGACAATTTATAATTCTTGAAAATTCTGTTTGGTGACATGAGTTAGCATTTAATAGACACCCTGCCACCTCCTCTCTCCCTATTGTGACAAGCTCCTGGCAGAATCCTTTTGAGACTCAGGGTAATTGCACCACGCTGGGAACGGGAAGACCACGTTGTGCTTGAGTGCGTCTCAAAAACGTCTCCACAATAGACAGTCAGGTACGCATTTGCTTGGCTTCAAGGTAATGATTTAAACTTAATTTGACCCTTGATGAGGGAGCCCGTGTTTCTGGTCGGACGCGGTCTTTCAGTGTGGGCTTGCCTGCCATGCCTTCAATGGTAACACAAATAATTCCTTCATAACAAGTACCGTTCAGAGGATGTCTGCTGCTGACAGCTAATATAGAATTATTGCTCCTGAATGCATTTCTGTAATTACTTCCCAGAGATCTGTCTTTGTGTTAGAAGACATTTCACACTTTAGTAACATAAGTGTTTTGGGAGAGCATGAGTAATAATTATGAACAGTCTTTCCGTGAAAATAAACCTAAAAAAATTATAAAAGCTAATGCTAAAATTGGTTAGAGTCGGGGAGGAATTTCATTTGAATTTGATTCATGTATATTTATTCCAAGTATAATAACCTTTCCTGTATGGAAACTTTTTTTTTTTTAAACAAAAGCAGTAATGATACAGAGAGCCCGCTTTCTAATTCTTGAGCAATACTGAAACCGAAAACTGATTAAAAGTGACAAGTTGCTTGAGACGGAATAAAGAAGCATAATCCTGGAGCCCTGATAGGGGACATTCGTGGTAATGGAAAATGAAATGATTCACAGTGTGATCAATAAAAAATTAGCAGCATTTGATAAAAGGTTTCTGCTTCGTGTTGACTAAAGAACATGGCGAGCAGTTTGAAATCCAACTTAAGTGACGGCGCGAGGATGAGCAAGGGCTGGCGATGCGGTGCGGGTGTGCGCGTGCATAGACATCACGCAGATGCTGGCCGTCGCGTAGGGGGCAGCCAGGCCCCTGAGGTGGGGCTGGAAGTTTCCTTTGTGCTGCCCACTTGACCTTTGATCTGTGGCTAAGTCTCTCTAGGTCTCTGCTCCTCGCTGCGTGGGAATGTGTCTCCACCAGTCTGGGGCACCAGGCAGGCCTTGCTCTCGTTGGCATCTCGTTGGCGGGCTCGGGCCCAGCACGCTGCCCACTTACCTTCTCCCGGGAAGGGGTGCCCTGCCTGGGGGACAGCTGTGTTCATGCCGAGGCCCCTCACACGTACTGTCTAGGCCTCTGGCTTTGTTCTGTCAGCTGCCCTAGGATCTGGGTTTTTGGAGACTTCCAGAAGGACTTACCGCCCATGGACTTAACGCCCTCCTGGGGGCTGGAGGGAAATTAGTGGAAAGCCGGAAGGCCTTCGCAAGTGGATGAGGTTAAGCCGTAAGGGACACCCCTGGTCTCCTGGGGATGCCCACTGCTCGCATGGGTCCGTGGAGTGGGGCTGGGCCACCCCCCTTCCCTGGATGGGGGTTCAGTGGGAACCGACGTCTTAGAAGTCAAGCATGCCACCATTTGGTTCCTCCCTCAGTAGCAAGAGCATGGTACAAACCACTCCATCAGCCACGCTCCCTTTTCTCCAGGCACTTCTTCAGTGTCCCCAGAACACAGCTGCACGACAGGCGGTCTCCATGCCCAGCACCTTGTTAATGTTTAAAGACTTTACACAGCCTCTCCACTGCGGCTGGAGGGAGTGGGCTTCTGGCATCCCAGGCCATTGGGAGGCTGGACGGGAGACCTTGGGGTGGCGGGTCACTGGGTGGGCACCTGGCTGGGCTATGGTAGTGGCCTGGGAGCCTGGGTGAGGGCTCCTGAGGACCAAGGACAGGGTATCCTTTGTACTGTCTGCATCCTGGTGCACTGGGCAGGACCAATTGCTGTTCCTGGCTTTGTTCCCACCGTTTTAACAACCCTCTCCCCCAACCCTGGAGATGTACCATTAACTGGCAGAGCAGGAAGGCCTTCCACCTGCTTCATTTACTCACCCACCAGATGTTTACTGAGCACCTGCCATGTGCCAGGCTCTGGGCTGGGTGCTGGGTGGGAGGCGGGGGAGCAAGGTACGCAAAACTGGCCTTGGCCCTGCTGGCCTGGAGCCTGCTCGCTGGCCTGGGGGGTGACCGGGTGACCCACACCAAGAAAAGGACAAGGACTTGAGATGAGAGCGGGAAGGAGGATGGCCCCGGAGCACCCGAAACCATGGGGGCCCCACCCGGGCAGGTGAAGCTTCACCCAGCTGAGATCTGGCCAGCGAGGAGGGTTGGCTGGGTGGACTTTGTACGCTTTCTGTCTTACAGTGTAAGTCCTGTCCAGCACTGCTGTGTGGGATCCCAGCATCTAATGCAGACAGAGCGGGCTTCCTTGGCGTGGCGGGAGTGTGTGGTGTTCTGCCCTCGGGCCTGCCCCTGGCACAGTGACAGGTCGCTAAGGCGCACTGTTTCAGATTTGTGCTCCACAGTCCATGCCTGAACTCACAGATGGGGCGACAGAGTCCTAGAGAGGGCACGACCCGCCAGGTCCCCAGCAACCTGGGTGTGGCCTGCGGCCCTGGACTCTGTCTGCACTGCGTGTTTGCCTGTGACCCTGAGCTACTCTTACACAGCCGGGCCACTGTCCTGTCTTTGGGGTGCGCACTCTGCCCCTGCCGCTTTCCTCCCCGCCACGGGCTCCTCTTTCTGCTGCGGCCGCCAGGGTGATGTGTGCCCCGGCGTCCTTGCCTGGAGTCCTGCTCCAGGCCTGGGAGCGCGTGGGGGCTCAAGGCCATGGTGCTGGCCACAGATGAGGTGGATTTATCAGACTCGCACGCAGCCCGCCACCCTCCCTCCCCTGCCTGTCTCCGCTCCTCCATCTCCTCCTTCCCACTGGCCGTGGGAGACAAAACACGACAGCAGGGAGAGGGCAGAGTGCTCACAGCCTCAGGAGGTCACCGGGAGGTAACAGCGCACAATTTTCATGGTTCCAGGGTGTCTTTGTCCGACTGGTCTTCATTACTGCATGTGGCGAGACCAGTTTTATTAAGACTGTGAGGCTCAGAGGAGCGACGCTGTTAACGACTTGCTGGAAAAATAATTTTTTTCTTTTTTGGTGGGGGTGTTTGTGATTGCTTTTCCTCCCCTTCCTGCTCTGCCCCTACCTCCTCACCTCCCTCCCATCTACCATCTTTTCTTTCTGCTCCTTCCTTGGCCAGCATAGTTGGGAGCCAGGTCTGGGGAAGCTGCCATCTCTCTCCGCCTTTGTGGGTTGGACTCAGGACCTGGCTGTCCCCTGGGAGGGCACTCACGCGCGTATTTACCCGTGAAGATCAAGGTGCTTGAACCAGAATGTCAGCCTCTGCAGGTTAAGCAGCTCTGCTTTGTTCTTTGATGCATCGAAAGCACCTAGAAAGTGGCTGGCAAATAGGAAATGTTTGTTGACTGACTAAAGGTGGAGAATATGTGTCTGATATGGCTCTGGCTTTTGGGGAGCTTACTGCCCACCAGGGCCTGGGTGGCAGAGACCTAGGGTGAGGTCACCTGAGAGGCAGCCCCCACGGAGAGCTTCTGCAACCTGAGCAGGAGGAGGTGATATTGTCCTCATTTCCTAGGTGAGGAAACTGAGGCCCGAGGGGTAAGTAACCACGGTCATACAGGAGTAGACTTGAACCCAGGTTCTAAATCTCCAAAGAAGGGACACTTTCATCCCTGCCCAGCTGACCTGCCTGCCGGATGAGGAATGAGCAGTTGCCTTGGGCTCAAGGGGGCCATGGCTTTTGCTGGGCAACCCCTGTGGCAAAGACCCCTGGGCTGCATGCAGCCCTCCAAGGCCTACAACTTCGCCCATGAGGTGTTTCTGAAAACTGAAGCCAACATTTAAAAATAAAGAGATTTCACATAAAAATATGGTTTCCTTCTTTTAGAAAAAACAGCCAACATGTTTGCACTGGGCCTCAGTTGACTGGCTTTTCTGTATGGTGACTATGTAGAGGGTCTGAGCAGGGCCAGCCCCTTAGGTGGTGTCTGTCTGCCCATTGGCTCCCCTAACCCGTTCTACTCACTTGTGGAGCGGTGGGGGCACTGGAGTTGCTAGCTTGGATCCGCTCATGGTCTGAGTGACAGAGTGGGCTGTCCCTCTGGGCCTCAGTTTTACCCTCTGTAAAATAGGTCTAATGGTAACATCTCCCTTATTGGGCCACGGGTCACTGGGATGCAAGTGAAATGGACAGTCTGGTCTGAGGGAAGTGATCGCATCACATTCTAATCATTCTGGGCTCAGGTTCTAGAATTCCTGACAATGAAAGATACATTCGCTGGAAGATTCTAGCCATTTCCGTGGTCAAGCACAGGCCTGTGGGAGCCCAGAACCCAGTCTCGCATCGCCAGGCGGGATGGAGCATGCTAGCAAGGCTTGTGTGAGGGGGCATGTGTCAGGCTCAGCGTTCCGGCTGATCATGGCCCTGAAATTCCGTCCACAGAGCCATCAGCACCGGCAGGGGAGAAACCGACACCCCTCCCCGACCCCCAGACAGCAACCCGCAAGTTGCTTCCTTATTTAAAAATAGAACTTGGACAGCAGATTATGTGTTAAAATATTTGCCTACAGCCCTGCTGCCAAGGGGACCCTTTAGGCTGAGTGTTAAATGTTACCCCGCTGCCTGCACCACAGATATCTTAAACCTGAAGATAAATAGTGGCTGCCTTGAGGAATCTGAGGCCAGCAATGGATGTACAAGCAGAGTGTCTAACTGAGGTTGGCAGGCTCCTTACCCAGCCCCGGCCCTGCCCTCCTGCCCTCCATCGCACCAGCCCAGGCAGGTATGAGAAAGTGTTCATAGAAATGTGTCCTTCTCCATAAGCAGGGCCCAAACGCCGCGCTGAGGTTAAGCCAAGGGTTTGACGTAGTCCCTAGGTTCCAAAAGTGCTTGCTTCCGCTCTGGCCCTCGGAGAGGGAGCACATGGGCTGTTAGGGTGGAGTGTGTGCTGTCTATTAAATGTCGCTCCAGGAAAACCCTTCAGACATGGTAGACCCCTTCCTGGACTGCAAGTTCTGTCGGGAGACGCCCCAGTGAAACACAGGGGAATGGGTAGGAAAAGCGCGCTTGTGAACTGGGAGCATGTCTACATGGTCTCCCCAGGGCCTGGCCTGGAAGGCCCTTCTGCAGAAGTCATGCTGTTGCCTGGAGGAGGCGGGCTGGTCACTCCTCAAGGTCACCCAGCATGGAGGGGAGGGGCTGGGCTTGAGCGGCAGGATTTTCCTCTCCTGGTTCAGTGGAGGTTTTTTTGTCTGGATGGACATTTTTGTGGGTCATGTGCCCTGACATTCTCCATCCTCTGGAGCCTGGGAGGCCTTCTGCCAGACCCTCTCTTGTGGTACCATGTCTCCAAGTCTCGTCTAAGTCCTGACGCTGCTCCTGCTGGCTTGAGTAATAGCAGCAATAAGAGTAATCTTAGCTACTGTTTTCCCAAATTTTACTGTGGACCAGGTATCAGACTTTGTATATATTACCTTACTAAAATAATTTAGCTACATTAAGTTTTTCTCAGGGTAAATGACTTGTCCAATGCCCCCTAGCTATTAAGTGGTGGCATGTAGATTTGAGCCCAGACAGGCTGGCTCCAAAGTCTGTGATTCTTTTCCGTTACTTCTCTGTCACCCTGACGGTCCCTGGAATGTGGCTTCAGCCGCCGGCTGCTTGTCGTGCGCCTGCTCCGCCATCCCCCAGCGCACTGGGCTTCTCTAGGTCGGCGCCCAGGCTCCCATGTAGCTGTGACTCCTGGTCAAGCCCTGGGTGCACTTAGGCTTCACTCGCTGGTGGTTCTGATTTCTGTGTAGTGGATGGTGCAGTCTCCCCTCTCAGTCCGATTGGGAGACGAGATGGGAAGTGGGGAGACCACCCTGGGATGCGCTGGCCTCAGGGGCTGACTCCCGCTTCCCCTCCCCTCCCCGGCACCGTTCCTGGCATTCCCTCCTCTCCTGCTCCGCCAGTGCTCCCTCCCTGCACATTTGCCTACATCCTTTTCTTCCCGCCTGCCCCACGCCGGCCTCCTCCCGGCCCCTCGGAACTGCGCAGGGCTCTTGGATACACATACCTGCCTGTAGCTGTGTGCGCGGTTCTCGCGTGGTGGCCGTCCGCTCAGGTGAGCCTCCTCTCCACCTGGCGAGGCAGGGAGGACGGTGTCCATCATGATCGAGCTCCTTTGTGACATACAGGGACTTGCCTCAGGCAGGAGAAGTGACTGCACCAGGTCACTCGTGGACTGAGGCTGGGGGGACACCAGAGCGGACGCCGGGCCTGGGGTCCCGGACTGGCCCCGGGTCAGGCATTTACTTCTCCCTCCCTTTGGCGTCATTTATTCATCTGTCCACTCATTCATTCGCCCCATATTTACACAGCATCTTTTCTGTGGCAAGCCTCGTGTGGGCTTTGAGACCACAGGAAGAGTGAGACTGGGGAGCACCCCGTGTGTCCCAGGCGCGCTGTGGCCGGACACAGTAGAGTGTCACGCGTGTCTGTGGGGGGAAGGCGGGCAGGCTTGGATGAACGCGTGTGAGCGTCGGCACTGGGATGTCTCACGCCTCTCAAACTCTGCCCTCGTTTTCTCTGTCCTGGGCATATGGAGGCTGCTCCTGCCTCCCGACCCCACGGGGCAGGTTCTCAGTCCGGGGCTCCATAGGTGGGACCTCTGGGGGACCCTGGTTGGTTCTCACAGCTGATCCCCAAGTCCCTCCCGGGTAGGAGAAGAGGCAGCCTTCTTGCTGAGGTTCTTTCTGACCCAGGTGCAGTGGGGGGCTGGGGCTCGAGGAGAGACCCTTGCCGGTGTTCCCTGCCTAAGCCCCCCTCAGCTGGCCCTCGGGAGTGGAGAGGCCCCGGCAGCCCTGCCTTCTGAACTCCGGAGGCCTCACTGGGAAGGCAGGAAATGTCTTGCTCCCAGACCTGGCAGCCTGTGGACTGCCTAGCCCCTCCAGGGCCTCTCCCTTCAGCTGTCCCTGCTCAGCCCTTTTGCACATGTTCCCTTTTTGCCCTCCTGTGTAGTGGTAAAGAGTTGGGATGTGTAATTAGAAGACCTGGGTTTGAATCCAGCCTCTGGCCTTTGCTGTGTGTGTGACTTGCATGTGGTCCTGAGCCTTGGCTTCTCCATCTGCGAAGTCGGGGTATCAGCTGTACCTACCACTTGCGTTACTGTGACGATGGGATGGTACTACACCCTCTCTCCCCAACTGCGTGTGTCCGTCTATACCAGGGGCTGGGGAGATGGTACCAAGCAAAAAAAAATACAGCTCCTGCCCTGTGGAGCTTATAGTCCAATGGGGGAGTGTTCCAGCTATCTGTTGTTGTGTAACAAAGCACCCCAAAACTCTGTGGCCTGAAGTAGCAATCATGATTTCATACAGTTCAGGGGGCTGACTGGATTCAGTCCGTGGTCTCACTTGGCATTTCTTGTGTAGCGGCTGTCACATGGTGGTGGGGCTACTGTCATCTGAAGGCTCTTCCGGGCTGGGTGTCCACGGTGGTGCGCTGCCACGGCTGGCCATTGGTGCTTGCCGCCAGGAGTCCAGCTGAGGCTGGTGACTGGAGCGCCTACACTCTCTCCACGTGGCTTGGGCTTCTTGTAGTACGAGAGCTGGGTTCTAAATGGGTGACACCAGGTCACCTGGAAGAAGCCGCAAGCCGTCTTCTGACCTAGTCTCAGGGGCCCCGGAATGTCCTGTTGCATTCTGGTATTCAAGGGAGGCAGCAGGCCAGCCAGGCCAGAGGCGAATCGTGGAGGGAAACTGGATCCCTCTTCTTGATGGGAGAGTGCAAGGTCTCACTACAGAAAAGCATATAAAACAGGAGGTGTTATCGCTACCATCTTTGGAAAATGCGGGCTGCTACGGGAGGCAGTAAAAAAAATTAGCCTGCAAAAGTGTGAGTGAACATTGTGCCAAGTGAGTTGATGGCAAAGGGAGGGGAACTCTGGGGAAGCAGCAGTGGTGACCTGTGTGACACGGGAGCCCTGTGGGGTGGGTGAAGAGCTACAGGGCGGTAGGAGTCTGAGGCTCTCGGTGGAACACACTTGCGGTTCCAGGGAATGAAAGAAGGTCTGTATGGTCGTGGACGTAAGTCACAGAGGTCAGCAGAGCCCTCACTGGGTCTTAGGGGCCAGGATGAAGACCCTACATGTGACTTTGAGGGTTTACAAATTCCTCATTGCTTGGCTCATGTTTTTCCTTGAGTCTCCACTGCGCGGAGACCAGGCGGCAGAGACGTTAAGAGTCAGGCGTAGCTGTTTGAAACCTGCCACTTGTGGCCTCACTTAAGCATCCAGGTTCCTCACCTGTAGGTGGAGCGTAGGGTGGTGCTCAGCCCACAGGGCTGCCTGGCTGCCTGTGCTTGGAAGGTATCCGGCATGCAGCAAGGGCTCACTGGATGCCAGCTGCTCTTAGCGGGCTCCTGAGCGAAAGGATGGGGTTGTGCACATCACAAAACAACTAGGTTGTGAGTTGCCCAGAGTGGAGCATGAGGCTGGGGGGTCCAGAGCTTTGTCAAGGGGACAGAGAGGCCAGCATTGGTGTGCCGATTCTGTTTCTGGTCCCGTGCTTGTGGCTGTGAGGGAGAGGGCCCTGTTCAAGCTTAACTTGGGCCTTCCCTGGACGCACTTCATGTTGCTCCAGGCAGGCCCCAGGAGAACTTGAGGGGAGCCAGAGGGAATGGTGTCAGTGGCCCGTTTTTGGGAAGTCCTTCCCAGTCCTGGAAGCCTGCGTGGTTAAGAGATGGGTGGCTCCCTCTGCCTGCTGACTCTGCTTCATTGGGTTCTGGGGTGGTTGGAGAGACTAGTGGGTCAGCTGTAGCTGAGGCCCAGGAGGGCATCATGTCAGAATCACGAGGTGGCGCTTAAGATGGGGTCTTGGACAAGGCAGGTGCTGGCCTCTGAGCCCTGCCTTCTCCGTGCTCTCGTGGGCAAAGACCTGTGGGGCCGCCAATGCTGGATGAAGGCCGGACATGGGACAGGGCCACCCCTGCCCAGCCAGAGCTGGGACAAAGGACTAGGGAGCTCATTCATTTGTTCCCCAGGGTCTTACTGACCGGCTGCTGAGGGCGGGCCTGGGAATGAGGAGACCCTGGGGAGTGCTGGGGTTGGGGACAGCCTCCTTGGAACTGTCTGTCCTCAGAGCTCCCACCTCCCGGACCTTGCAATGTTTGGCGCTCCGGGCCAGGCCGGGGGAAGGGCGTGCTTAACGCCAGAACTTGTAGGTTTAATCCCTTAATGGCTTTGTGTGACCCCTCGGAGCCTCAGTTTTCTCATCTGCAAATGGCAAAAATAACACCGTTTATTTACTCTTTTTCCCCATTGTGAGGTTCAGAAAGTGCCTCTCCTAGAGTAGAGCCCTGAGCAGGATGGAGAGCTTCCTGTTCCCAAGGCCCCGATTCCGGTGATCCTGCAGAGGGGCTGGCAGAGACTGGGCCTTCAGGGAAGTCTCGCTTCCCAAAACTTCATCAGGCCGCTGAGTCTTCCTTCTCTGGCTTCCTGAGGGTCAGGTTGGCCTGCCCTGCGACCGCATGGGGCCTCAGATAGTGAGGTCCCCACCTTTCCCTGCCTCTCCTGCCCTTTTCAGTGTGGCCACCATGCCTTTCTTTTAGTAGACAGCAGCAGGGGAGGTGACAGTTGCTTAAAACAGATTTAAACTCTTGGATGACTTTATGGGTTTTTGCCTTATAAAAACCCAAGAGTTGACATTCTGATTTATCTACTCTTGAGTCAACAGGATGTACCAGATTTAAAGAGATCAAATGCATTGTAATGTTTGTGGTTCCAGTTGTGGGTTAGATGAGCTATTATGGAAAGTGCTGCCAAGTAAATATGGCAAAAAAAAAAATAGTAACAACAGGATTTAAATATGTCTATTAAATTGTGTGTTAAGTAAAGTAGCACAAGTGTGGTGCTGAATGTTAACTTATCATCTGGAGAGTTGATGCAGTAGATAAAGCCAGAATTATGGTTCTTTTTATTCCCCCTCCAGAACATTTTTTTTTTAATTAAGGGAAGACACCGTAAACTAGGAATTTCAGAGACCAGCACTTGACTGTTAACCATGGTTGTGTGATGACTTATAATATTTAAGGCTCCAAATGATATTTCTCATTTCTCTGCTTTCTATTTCTTGCCATCATCACAGCAGCTGATCAGATTTCCTGAGATAAATATGCTGTCTAGCTTTTAATGGGATTTCTGTATTGCCAGGAGTTGGCATGTTCTGATAATAAAAGAACCTAAAAATTGTACATCCCTTAATTGGTAAGAAGAGAGATGTTTTGATGGGCCACAAATGGAAACATTGATTTTTACTGCCACCGAGCAGTTCCAAGCAGCGTGTCATGCCACGTTCCCCACCATGGAAGGCGACAGCTGGCTCTCCAATGAGTTGATTTGTGTCCCAGGTTCTTGATGTCGGGTGCTTGGAAGTGCGTGTTCTGTGCAGATGGGAGAAATAGAGCCCTTATAACACTATCTGTTTCTAAATTGAAACATTTATAGGACTGTGGCTTCCAACGCCAATCAAATGTATTCTTTGCTTTGTTTCTCTTTTTTGCTTTGATGAACTGCCCTTGGGGATTTAGAGGTTGTGTGCTAAAGTCTTTTGTTGTGACTGCAATGCTATGTGTGACACACACATCCTTTTGCATATGCACATGTTTGCAAGAGTGTATTTATGCCTAATAGAGATTTCGCTCTTTAATTTAAATCAGTGCTAGTTTCAGATGGGGTAAATCTGTTTTCCAGGATGGACTGTGGGAAGAGACAACATGCACTTTGATTTTCCAGTCTGAATCTCTGTATTTTAATGGGCAAGTTTAATCCACTGACATTTATTGGCATTACTGATATACTCTATTATTTTTTCCATAGGTTTTTTTTTTTTTTTTTTTGGTTTTTGCACTTTGATTTACAAGTTTTTGATGTGTCCTGTTGCTCTCTTGATTTGAGTGAGTCTGTGCTCCATTTCCAGCGGTTATGCAGGGAATTGCACTAGACAGGAGTTCGGATGCTGAGTTAAACATCTGTAGGTGCTGCATCACCCTGGCTGGAAACCGGTGTCTTACTTGTGAGATGGGAACAGCAAAGCCGCCACTCTCTGTGGGCAGGAGGGTGGGGGCCTTTCCAGCTCCGGGATGTGTGAGACTGTGAAATGGGGCTATGTGTATGGGATTGTAGCCCTGAAGGCTGCACCAATGCCAAGCATCATTACCACGAATATTGACTCACTTTTCTATACAGTTTAGCCACTTGTCTGCACAGTGCTAAGCATAGAATGCATATTTATTTTAAATAAATTGGCCCAATGATTCCAAGACTGGTTTTCATCATCTAGACTGATAACCAGGGCGTAAGTAAGGATTATGGTCCTGCAAACACATGTGCTTCCTTGATTGCAGAATCAGGCCATCACCACATTGGGAGGCATGTTGTACGGAGGTGAACTTGGCTTAGGGATCTCCCGATTCTAAATTGCAAGGATCTGGAGGAAATGAAAAGGTTAGGTGCATTAGGAGCAGCTGATAGAGGCTTTAGAGAAGTGTGTTAGAGAATTGGATTTTTAGGAGACAAAATACTAGGCATTTCCACCTCTCTGATGGATCATGACCCCCGCAGTATCCACACACAGAGGAAAGATGACAGGAAATCCCCTCAGAAGATTTGCACCAAGAATTAAAGAATCTAGTTGAGAATTATGGCACCACATGCTACAAAAACCCATATATTAATATACTGAGAAGTGTCAAGACTAATGGACCCTGGGAGGTAGAGTAATTAAATGTATCTTAATAAATGCTGGGCGATTCTTTTAAAACCCTTTCCCAAGCCCCCTTCAGCTGACATGGACTGTATTCTTCCTGTTGGCAGGAGGCCTAGAAGGAGAGCCGGAGTGTGATCGGAAAACCAGCCGTGCGCTGGAAGACAGGAACAGCGTGACAAGTCAAGAGGAGAGAAATGAGGACGATGAAGACATGGAGGATGAGTCAATTTACACCTGCGATCACTGTCAGCAGGACTTCGAGTCTCTGGCAGACCTGACGGACCACCGGGCCCACCGCTGTCCTGGAGGTAATGCTAAATAGCACCGGGATTCTGACAGGTGGTTATATGGATAATTGGACATAGCAACAGCTTGAAGCCTCAAGTGAGATTAAAGAATTAATAATGTAATTTTACAGTTAATGTCATTTTATTGTGGTGTCTTGGGTACTCGGTATCCATCTTTTAAATAAAATTAAAAATAAAAGCAACAGCTTTGCGGCAGGCAGGAGTTAGGTGGCACTGCCCTGTCCCTGCTCCCCCAAACTGCAGTCAGTCCATAGCACGTGGGCTGTAAGCGGGTGGGTTTGCACCCCGGATTTCTGGAAGGTCTTTTGGAAACTCAGCAATTAAGAGGTTGTTAGTACAAAGTTAAGCAGCTTAAGTGTGGAAAGCTGTGTGAAGGAGTGAGCTCTGAGGCAGGGCTTGTGATGGGTTAGGAAGAATTTCAAAGGCCAAGAAGAGTCTGTGCAGATAGGGACCCTGTTCCTACTCGGCCTCCTACTTCTCTGGGTAGGAGAAGTGTGGGTGGGTGCTGTTCCACTATGCCTGACTATAGCCCTCTTTTCTAGTTACAAGATGCCTCAGAGAAATGGGTATGCCTTCACTTTTATAGGAGTGATTTAAGACATCATGGGTGGTGTGTGTCTTTGTGCCTGGAGGCGTGGGGTAGGTGGACTGGAAATTGGGATCATGTGTGCTCCCTGGGGCGTGGCCACCATGCTGCCACAGGGGTAGCGAGCCGGCCTATTTCCAGGGTCTGAGCAAGGAGTCCAGGGCATCTGTGCTTCTTGCACAGCTACCCTGACATCGCCCTCCATGGTGGTTGTTGATTAAACTCTTTGGATGCCAGTTTGTGGGGAGATGACCCAAAATTTCAGACCAATATTCAAAGAGGACTTGTATCACCTGTTTTTTGGGGAAATTTGCTAGTAGGAAATAGGTTGGGGCTCAAATTCCTTACTTCCTCTACCTTTTTTGTGCCATCTTGAAGTTTGAAAGCTGAGTGTTTGGGGAACTACTATGACTTTCCCTCTATGACTTATGTACCCGCATAGCCCTGGTGTCTTGCCAGAGGGTTTCATCCCCAGGCAAGTCACTATGGATTCAGTGAGACTGAGAAATGACAACAGAACATTCTTGGGGTAAAAGGGTTTATACCTGGCTTTATTCTCCTGGAGGCAGGTCGAGCACCAGGATCACATCTGCATCCAGCAGCCTGCAGGTCCACAGGCCTGCACTCTTCCCCCATCTCTGCCTTCGCCCAGCGCACTGGGCAGAGCTCTTTATATAGTGACTCAGTCAATAATAGCTCATTGCCCACAGGTGTGGAAACAATGGCCTAGCTTCCAGTTACATCATCAAGTAGTTTAGGTTCAGGTGAGAATCCTGGCCATAGAAATTTCCATTTTCCCCACACCTGGTTAGACCAAGTCTCTGTTCTTAACGTCTGGGGGTAACAGATAACAAACAATAAATCCAAAAGAACTCTTACAGTTTCGGACCTTTGGGGGCTCAGCAAACCATACCCAGTCATTTGGAGTTTGTGATATTTCAACCACAGGCAGAGGTGATGGCCAACTTATAAGCTTAGACTGAGAATTGGAGGGACCTGTGGAGTTGGCTTTTCTAGTCCTCTCATTTCCTGGGGGTTGTGGGTAGATACTGAAGTGTTGAGAGGAAAAGGTGATTTCTTGACCCAAGGTCACATAGCAGTTCGGTGGCCGAGCTAGGACCTCTTCAGGACCCCAGGCAATGGACTCTTATCCTACTTGAGAAAACAATAGATGTTGGTGTATTTCTTGATTTAGCCAAGAACTGAGATGGGATCTTCACTATGAAAGAATAAAATATTGTCACTTACCTTAAAAACAATGAATTGCTCTCCTAATTAAAAACTATTCTCTCTGTTTTCTAAGTGTAAAACAATATGCTGTTCTCGTCTACTTGTTGAAGCAGGGCCCCTCAGGTCCCCTACTAAGAGAGCTTGATTATGTCTCTCAGCTTTTGGAGTACGATCCCATCCCTGGCACTGTTTAGGCTGCCCCTTCCTCCAGTTCTTCAGAATCAAGGACGTTCTCGTGTCTCTCACCACACCTGTGAGGATGGTGATATTTCTAGGTGGAGAAGGGAAAACATGAGACTGTGGGGCTGCATTGTGGGGATCTTTCCTGGAAAGAAGAAATAAAGGCTAGTTGTGCTTCAGCCCTGGGCAGGAATCTCTACCCGGTGAATCTCTTCTCTCTGAAGCCTTGGGCTGGGATCATGGCCGGCCTGTCTGCAGGGTCCCCAGCCATCCTTCCCGATGATGGTGGTACCCACAGGGGCTCCTGCCTGCCTCCTAATGGGACTCCACTAACAACCTCTGAGGGCATGTGGGAGCCAGGAATGTCCCTAAACCCTGGAGCATTGGAAAGGAGTCAGAAATTCCTTGAAAGAGTATGGACATGCCTTGTCTAATAACATCCCCGAGAAATTCATCACCACCAAGCCAGTCGGGCAGAGTCACCTTGACGTGGAAGAGACGTGAGGAGTTATTTTCCCCCAGGCCTTAGGTTCTTAAGGACCACCCAGCGACAGGGTAGACCACTGGGAACGGCGTGCATACTACTCAAAACAGGCCCCTACCTAGGGTGCTACTTCACTCTTGGATCATGCAGTGGTTTTCCACTGTGTCCCAGAGGTGTCTTGGGGGTGACTGGGGCAGGTATTGGGGCCTTTCTGACCGAGGACCTCTGTCACCCACTCCAGCCAGAGATCTTCACCTTAAAAAGTCTGTTTTATACATTAGGCTTTAGCATAAGATGTGTGCAATTGACTTCTGCTTCAAAAGCATGGAGCAGGCGCAAAAATGTAATAGCAGGCCCTCTTGGGACAGGCTCATGGGTCTGCTGGACGCTCATCACTGTTCATCCAGTCACTGTACTAGGGACGATGCTGGTGGCACCATGACCCTCATGGGGTGTCACTCTGGGGGGACAGGTGCACGGACACTCAGCAGCCCAACAAAGACCGTTTCAGAGACGCCATGCTCTGCTGAGGCTCAGGGTGCTCGGCACATGGTTCTGAGGGAACAGATGAGTCTTGTTTTGAGGGAAGGCAGGGCCCTCCCTGCTTTTGGGAATTTGAGGCCACCTGTCAGTCCCGCTGTCTGCTGCTCTGAGATCAGCGTCAGGCCTTGTGTGTCGGCAGAAAGCTGTCCCTGTTGGAAGGTGAGGCAGCACACCCCTCTCAAGCAGGTGTGTCCCCGCAAGGTCGGCCCCCAGGCAGTCTGCATGGGAGCGCTGTGTGGAGGGGGTGGGGTGTGTTTGTAGGGGGTCATGTTGAATGTGGTTCTTCCTTAAAACTGCTTTAGCTGACTCCTGGGCTCTTTCTGTGTCTTTCTCTGGCTGTTGGGGTGCAAGACAGTACCTTGTTTCATCAGAACCTGGGAGATTAGCTGTGAGGTGTGGAGATTTTCGAGGTGGGGGGTGCTCATCATGGGGGTAGGAGGGCCCCCGCCATAATGGTGATGGTGACATTCATAAGGAAGACAGACCCCCAGGACGCTGCGCTGAAGAACCCTGATTTCCAGAGGTTCTGGAGCTTGAGAAGGCACCCTCTCCATTGTCCCTCAGCAGAAGTGGCTCTGCTGAGTCCAGGAGTTGAAGCGTGGACTTCAAAAACTCCACAACTCCATCACGTGCTGTTCTAGTTCTCTCTCCACGCTCACTGTCTCTCACTGGTGTCGGAGGGGAAACCGACCTTAAACCCCTAAGGCATCAAACATTGTATCTTTATGACATGAGATGCAATAGGCAAATATCCCGTCTGCTCTGTTGATGCTTACGCCCCCCGTAGCTATTTGGTTTCTCTTTGTTTTCCTCCAGTCCCTGCCGGGGGATAACAAATGTTTACATGCCTAGAGTCGTGGGCACATACCATTTTTTGTATTCTGCGTTTGTTATGGAATGTTACTGCATTCTGCGTTTGTTACTGCAAGTCTGCAGTACTTTCCGAATGGATCAGCATGCTGCCACGTGTTCTTTTCTATTATCCTTTTTGGGGGGGACCCCTCTTTCTTTTAGAAAGTACTCAAGCAGATAAAGGTTGGGTTGCTGATACTGTGACCGTATACTATAAAAATATTAAATTTAGACCAACATGCCAGTAGGTGAGGCTTTTTGCAGTGGAGCAGATGAAGCCTGGCTTGATGTGTGGGGTGGGCTTGTTGGTTCCTGGCTGAACATCGTTTGCAGGCGGCACGTGAGGAAATGGCCAGAACGTTTGGTGGCTGTCTGAAGTGGTGATAGAAAGTCCCCATTAATTCAGGTGCCACTGACTTGAATAACGTTGGAACAGAGAGGAAGCTGAAGTTGACGCTGATGCAATTTGTGAAGTGTTGGCCAAGCACATTTAGAGCCTATAAATGGTTGCAGGGGGTGTTTTTCATCATCTTCTAGGAGCCGGGACGACTAAAACTGCTTCAGAAACATCTCTGGGACCGTCCTGGGGCACTGTGGAAGCAGGTAGGAGAGGTTTGATCTGCTCAGGGGCTGATTCCAATTTTATATGTGATCATTGAAGCAGGTCACCTATGCACCTTCAGTCTGGATTCGGGGGGAATGTTTTACGGCTTTCTGTTATGAGTACTACCTTTTAAGGATACTGTGATTTAGACTGACTGCTGCGTTAGCCCACATTAATGACGCTGACACTGAGGACATTTCGGTGCTGGAGCTATGCTGTTTTAATGTTTAGCCCTGACTTTCCTGGAGACCGTCCCCACTGGCTCAGGGGTGAGCTGTAGGCAGGGGTGTGCAGTGTGCCAGTCCTAAATGTGGCAGGTGCGCAGGGCCGGAGCACCTGACAACTTTTCGACGTTCCTGGCCACTTCGCTAGAGGTACCACTGGCATGATTTGGGTTTTCGTTATAGGTAGGGACAGGCAGATTGGAGTCTGTTTAGAAATGACTGAGGTTGCTAACTCTGGGCTCCGGGCAGTCGTTCCATAGAAGAGAAATTGCCTTTAGGACCAGGTTGGAGCTGAGCATTGGTTTCTTTCCTTCAGGGGCCATTTGCGGATCTCTGACTCAGGCCAGCTCCTCGCTGGGCACAGAGGGGCATCCTTGAAGCACATGCGGGTCTCTGCCACCCTCCAAGCTGCAGCTCACATTTCAGCCCTTCCCAGTTGCTTTCTCTGTAGCCCCTACAGTCCGCAACCCTCGGCAGATTCTGTAATTATTCTGATTGTCTTTAATAGGTTTACGACCATCTTCCCCACTACTGTCGAGCTTCAGGAAGACAAGGGCCATGTCTGTTTTGTTCCCTAGTGTGTCCTGGCCCAGTGACTGGCACCCGGTGGTGCTTAATGCATGCCTGATCTTTAGAATGATCCCGGCAGGGAGCTCCTATTTTTCACCATTCCTACCCATTTTACACACTGGGCAACTGAGGCTCAGAGAGTTAGGAAATCTTGCTCAAGATTACAAAGCTTGAGCTAAGAATCAAGATCTGAGCAGCTCACACTCAGAACATAGACTGGGGACAGTGAGCAATTTCAGACTAAACTCCAGATAGACACAGCTTTTTCGAATGCTCGACTTAAAAAAATAGGGGGGTGTGATTTGCTCAAATAGCAACAGCAAAAACTGTGCTCCCTATGGGTGAATTTTGCTGCTCCTCCCCTTGGCCGCCCCCCACTCCCCGAGGACTGGGACCGAGGAGTGTCTCCCCCGCCCCTCCTGAAAGGCAGACCCTCCTTTTCTGGCGAAGGTGAAGTACCGCTGTGTAAAAGCCGTGCGGAGAGTTAATCACACCCTCGTTGGTCCAGCTGTGGCCAGAGTGACCTGTGGGCCCTAATTACAGGGCTGGGGCTGCATGAAGGCTGGCACCTTTGCCAGCCTTGTTCCTGTCTGCTGGCTGGTCACTTCTTGCGTTTGGGTGCCTGCTCAGGCCTTCTCTTGCTCTGACAGTAAGGGTGGGGGCCCTCCTTGCTGTATTGCTCAGGGCGCCGCTCGCACTGGTTCCATTTGGGCCAAGCGAAGTGGGCACGGGCCGGCCGCTGGCGATGCGCCGCCAAGCCACAGGTGCAGGGCACGAGCTCCTTCTGCCCATGGGGAGCATGCACTGCACCTTGGTGTCAGCCGGCGTCTTGCAGTGCAAAAGTTCTGGGGGCTTGAGCACAATTAATAGCCCCATGTCAAAAGTTTTCTTGCATGCAAACAGCATCCAGCTAGAAAACAGAGCATAAGAAAGGGTCCCGCTTATGGTAGCCACAGAAGGCATAAAGACCAGGGCATAAACCCAGGGAACAACATTCAAATGTTTGGAGAGGACAAACAGAATCAACTACTGAGGGACACAAAGGATACTTTGATAAATGAAAAGGCGGACCTTGTTCTTGGGTGGAAAGGGTCAATATCTTCAATACATCAATTTTCCCTAAATTAACTCATTAGTTTTAGGTTAGCCAATAAAAGTAACAATAGGATTTATTTAGAAATGGATGAGCTGATTGTAAAGTGCAAAAGGAAAAACAGGCATGCAAGATAGGAGGGAAGATTCAGTGAAAGACATGATGGGCAGGGCTGAGAACTAGATCAGATTTTAAAAGATGTTCTGAAGCCATGGAATTCTAAGCCGTGTGGAGCAGGCCAGGGAAATGGAAAAGAGACCAGAAATGGACTGGAATAGAGATGGAAATTTAGTGTGTGAGAAAGGTGTCATAGCATGTCCATGGGGGACAGATGGGTCACTCAGTAATTGGGGTAGGGGTGAGGCGGCAGCCGTCCTGAGAAACGGAAATTGGATCCCTCCCTCCTCCTAACGCCCAAACAAGTCCCAAATGGATCAGAAATCTAAACATTAAAAGAAAACATAAAAATACTAAAAGAAAACATAAATGAGTATTTAAAAAATATACTAGTATCAGAGTGGGGAAGCCTTTTCTAAATATAACTCTAAACCCTGAAGCCATAAAACAAGACAGAAATATTCAACCACATAAAAATAAAACACTTCTGCATTACCAAAACCACAGTAAATCAAACTGAAGACACGTATCAAGGCTAAGGATATTTTCCTTAATATATAAGAAGCTCCTACCAACACCCAAGAAAATAACTAGTAAATTAACAGCAAAGCAGGGCAAAGTCTGGGCTGCCCAAGGCCAGCACCTGCTCAGATCGGTTGGCATCAAACTGGTCTTTACATATTTTGAGTATCTTCCATGTACAAAGGACAGAAATGGAAGCAGAAAGAGAAATACTGGTGGGATCTTCAACATTTAGGAAGACTCAGAACCACCTTTATAATAAGAGAACTGTAAATTTAAAACCATAGGAAAATGCCATTTTTAACCTACCAGACTGTCAAAGACTGAAATGTTTGCCAGCCCATCATACTGGTGAGGATGTGTATCCTTGATGCCAATGTCTGGGGGTTCGTTCTCCTCTCGTCCCCAGGGTACTAGTGGCCTGTGCTGGAACATCTAGTAGGTGCTCAGTGCATGTTTGTTGATCTTATTCCCAAGGAGGCTCCAGCCTCCGAGAGGGAAAGAGGTGTCGCAGTTAAGCTAGACAATAGAAATGCCATGGTTAAAGAGTTCTGAGGCATGAAGTAGCAAAAATAAAAGTTGCACCAGCCATGTCTGGACATAGCAAGTCTTCAATTAATGTGTAATCAGAAAGTTACAGAAGGAAGAGATGGTTTATTCATTCAACAAATATTTATTTATTGAGTCCTCCTGGGTGCTAGGGATGTAGGAACTGTTTATTTAAATAAAAGGTAATGTGTTGGAGAAGTTATTCATTTCATAAAGGCATTTTTTGGCACGTGAGTTGAAGTCCCATAGGTGCCCTTTAAATAGCTGCCTTTCCCCGTGCCTTTCAAAGGTGTTTCCGTGTGCAGAGACGGTATTCCCCACAGCTTGCTGGGAAGATGCTGACTATGTGTGTCCACCTGTTAGCATGCGGGCATTTAGGAGGAAAGTGAGTGGGCAGGGTGGGCCACCTGGCCAGCCTGGGTCTGCCTGGCCAGGGGCGAGAGTGGAACCTTCCTTAAATTGCTGTTCCCTGTCCTCCAAGTTCCCCATTAGAAGGTGCCTGGGAAGCCAGCAGGCTGTGGGGGCCGTGGCTCTATCTGGCCTTGGGCAGCTAACCCTGGCTCGTGGTGGTAATGTGGAGGGCAGTTGTTTTCAGATGCGGGTGTTATTCACCTCCTGTGAAGCCCGTGGGTTACAGAATGTGTCCCCTTGACTCGATTATGTAGAGTGAGCGCGGGTATCACATTGTCGTGCCTGCAGGTCTCTCCAAAATTGGACACCAAATCTAACAATATGGAAGGCAGGGGTCAAGGTGGGAAGAACCCACATTTCTTTTGGCTTCCGTGGGGGAAATGTGTTTGTGTATATGCCTTGAGGTTTCTGAGTGCTCTCCGAAGTGGAGGGAATCTTACTTCTTTCCCGCCCGGCTAGCTCGACTTCTTGATGGTTTTCTGAATCTGCCTAAGGCCAGGTTCTTTTGTGTTCGAGAGTGGGCCAGAGTGAGGTCAGGTGTGGTTCCTGACGCTGGGGGTGTTCGTGCTGCCCCCGCCCTCCCCAGGTGGACCTGAGGCACGGACCTGGGGGTGCTTTGGGAGGGCGAGGCGTCTGGCTGCTCCTCCCAGCCTGGTCCCTGGTTTCTTCATCTTTCCTGACAGCAGCCCAAACTTCTGTTGGCTTCCCATTTTTGGCCCAGGATGTACACCCAGCAGGACCTTGGGTCCTGGGAGGAAAATAAACCCCCAAGCCGGACTTTAGGCTGGTTGCATATGTGTTTCTGGCGTGGTCTGGGTTCAACCTATTGTCCGTTTCAGCTTGGCAGTTTCTGAAGGGCACATCAACACGTCAGCAAGCGGTGATACCATACTGACTGTAAAGCCGTGTGTGTGTGTGTGTGTGTGTGTGTGTGTGTGTGTGAGAGAGAGAGAGAGAGAGAGAGAGAGAGGTCCTGTCAACAAAGAACATATAATCTAGCTGGAACATGAAGTCACCGTGATCCTTTTGGTTGCCTGGCACCTAGTAGGTCCTCATTTAATGTACCATCTACATACTCAATTTAAACTGACAAGCAGAACAAAGCAGATTCATGGGCTGGAGGAAGAAGGAGCTCTGGCTTTAAGCAAGGCCCTCCAAGGACGTGCCCCATGGCTGTCTGCACTGACCCCCTCACCAAAGGCGCAGCATCGGAGGCGTCCCCAGCACCCCTGGGCCTCTGTCTTCCTGACTCAGAAATAGCATCCTCTTCCCATTGCCGGGACAGAAGTCCTGAGGTTGACGCTAGTGGAACAGCCTTGACCAAGGCTCATCTCCAGAGGTGTCCTGCAGCCAGGGGGAGATGGACGTGCACATGAGCTGAGCTCAGGGTGGGGGAGTGGGGGGCACCTCCGTACGGACTGCTGGGACTGAGAGTTGGGGAGAGTGCTCCCCAGGACAGTGGCCCAGAAACAGACATTCTTTGGGAGAAAGGAATTATATGCAGGCAAATATGAAGGAGTAAAATAGTTTATCAAATGCCAGATCACTGGGCATTTATTATCAAGTCATGCATTTTGCTTTTGACGGTCATTTCTCCAAATTTTAGGGAAGCAGAGTCCTCAAGGATCATTTAGCCCTGCGGTTTATAACATTCTAAATAACAAGCGGTATTGAAAACAGATAAATGTAGAGCCTCTGTTAAAGAATTTGGGGGATTCTGAGCTCTGCCCACCTGCCTGCCACCCCCCTCCTGCTCTCTCAAGTCCCCAGGGCAGCTGTTCAGGAGCCCTCAGGCAGCCCGAAAGCACTGATTGGGTCAGGCTCTTAGGTGAGGTAGGACTTGTCCAAGATCACATCTGGAGGTGGTGGCTTAATGGGCGCCCAGCCCCCAACAGGAGGTGGCTGGTCATTCTCGGAGGCAGTGCGGCTCCTGGGGTGGACTCTGGGGGTTGGCTGCTGGGCACCCAGCTGTCCTCTGACCTGAGGGCATTTGTGTAGCTTCTGCCTGGCTCATTGGGGAGGAGTGGGAACCCCACCACAGGCTTGCCATCTTTGAGGTCTCTGGAATTACAAACCTCACCCCATTTGTACTGGACTTTTCTTTATTTGCTTCTTATGTGAAGTGACTCAAGTGACTCTGACTCTTGAATTCGTACAAACTTTGTAGAAGTTGTGCCCCCACCTTAGGGGTCCCATAGAAGCCAGCCTCCCCTACCCTTCCTAAACCTCTGACTCATGGTCCTTTGTGGGAAGAGCTCTGGGAGAGAGGTGAGTCATGCCCTGGTGGCAGCCGCCAGCTGCTGGGCCTCCAGGACGTCACAGCCAGCCGTTGGGCCGGGCTGGACAGAGGCTGGGTGGCCATAGGGCTAGTCTGGTCCTGGGGCTTGAGTTGCCCAGATAGTGTGGGGAGGTGGCTGTGAAACCAGTCTGCTGGCTATACCACTGCAGCCGCGTTGCTGAGGAATCTGTGTTACCAAAACGTCACATCAGCCACATCAGCTTCTGGGGGAGGAGAAAGGCAGCTGAAGTATTCCAAAATCACAGCACCCGGCTTTGCTCGTTATTCTTTAGGTATCTCAGGAGTAAGTTTTCTCCCCCCCGTTGTGTACATGGATAGCTGCAAAGTCTCTGTGTCACTGAGCAAACTCGGGGCTGGGTATGTGGAACCTGCATCAGGTCTCAGCTGTTCCTGTCCCACCAAGGTCTAGGTTCATTAACCCTGCACTCCCTGCCCTTTCTTACCACCTTCATTGCCTGTGCTAAGGCTTCACAAAGACCAGAGCCCCACAGGGACGCCCTGTGGCTTTTCTCCTGGTGGTGCTGCTGCTAATTCTGGATCCTGTTGGGCCAAAGATCTGGAAATTATGTTCCCTGAGTGCTCAGTCTCGGTTACCTCCAATTTAAGGTTTGAAAACTTTGAGAAATGCTTGTTGGTGAAGATAGGAATAGCCTCCAGCTGGATCTTGACCTGGTTTTGGGTGATAAAGGGGACACGAGGATATTGTTCCACGAGAGTTCTTTCTTACTGCTGAAAACTACGGATGGCTGATTCCCATGTCCCTTACTCTGCAGCACCAGGCACCCAACAGAACAAAGCAAACTACCGGTCAAAGGAAAAATACGTTCCTTAGGACCATAGCATTCCCTGGCATGTGTACATTTATTCGCAGACTACTTTTTTAAAAGCACCTACTATGAGCTAGGAACTCTTCTAGGCATGGGGGATAGAGTGGTGAGCAAAACAGACCACAGATCCTGCCCTCTGGAGCTCACATTGTATAACACCGAGCCCTTCCCTGACTTTGGCAAGGAGATTCTTAAACTGACCTATATGTAGTCACTTTGTTCTAAAGAACCGGCTGGTTCCCTCTGTGGCGTAGCTGAGTACTGGCCAAGGCCCACGTGAGCAGTATAAGAGGGAAGAATGAGTAGCCGGCTCCCTGCCAGAGTGGTTAGTGTACTCAGAGACCACGGCAACAAGACAGGATGAGGTGATTGCTCTGTTCCCCATGTTGCTGGAAAGACCGTGATGGAGGGTGTCCAGGAGAAGCAGATGCAGAACAGGAGGACTCAGGGTCATGCCAGTGGGTTGGGAAGTTAGGATTCTTGATGGCCAGTGTCAGAAAACCAAACCCTAGCTTGCTTAAATCAAGTAGGTGAATTTAGTGGCTCATGGAAATAGAAATTCCAGAGGTAGCACCAGCTTCAGGGGCGGCTGCATCCAGGGACTCTGGCAAAGGCCTTAGCGCCCATAGCCCCTGACTCTGATGAGGGCTGTGTTGGCTTTTGGCTCAGGCCATGTGCTCCAAGTGGCAGATCCAGAGGGGAAATCAGGGTGCTGCTAGCAGAAGGGATGTATGCTGGTAGGCAGGAACGGCTCAAAGAGGGAAGGCGCTTGGGCCATTTGACCTTGAGTAGCAAAGATCCCAGAGGAGGTGACCTGACTTCAGGGAGGTAAGAGCTTCGCCAGTCCCATGGTTCAGCTGGTGCCTCTTCCCACGGTGGTGATGTGGTGGTGGGTAATTTTGCTCTCACCTCTAGAAAACGTATTAATGAAGGGGGCTGCCCAGTGGAACCTCTGGTCAAAGCTGTAACCAGAGCAGTGGGGGAGCGGGGCTGCGATACCGTGACCCCTTCTGCCATTAATCTTGGTCTTCCAAGGGACAGAACCAGTTCTAGAAGCCGGAGGGGTGCCCATTCTGGCCCACATAGGAGGTGCCGCTTCCTGGTGGTGAGAGGCTTTAAAAGCCCGGAGATGGTGGTGGGGGTTGGGGAGTGGGATAACGGGGGGCCATGGGTTGATTTTTTTCCAGGTTCCTCCAAACTCTGATATCCTGTGATTGGCATCCCTAAAGTGACACCCTAACACAGAAAGATAAAGACCATCTCTGAACAAAATGAGAAACCAACCAAACTTATCTCCTGCCAGCTGGGGTGCGCGGTTTAAGGAGTGCGGCCAGCGGGGGTATCAGCCTTCCTTTCCTGGGGCTCCACACACCTGGCCCTGGCCTGGCCGTATGGGGGGAGGAGGAGGAGGAGAAACTGCTCACGGTGCCAGAGCAAAGGCTGGGCAGAGGGAGGGATGTGGGGGGTTTGGAACAGGAAAAGAGCAAGGAAATCTGAAATTTAACTCTGGCACTGGTCTGAAATAAAGCTAAACTATTGGTTGAGTATTTTGGCAGTGTTTTTAAACACTGTGTGTGCCAGCTCAGGGAAAAAATGTACAGGGGATTATACAATGCTTCGTTTTGTATTAAACAGTTTTATTTTGGAGTTGACTGGCTAGATTTTGGCTGCCTTTGGAAATGACATCATCGCTCTGGGGGGGCATCTGGGAAGACTGAGGCTGTGGGGCAGCTGTGGAGCTGGGGGGCAGCGGCGGGCCTGGGGCCAGCACACGCCCGGGCCCCTCTCCAGCATCCCTGCCGTGGATGCTGGAAGTCTTGGCCTCCCCGCGTGGTGGGCTGTGTGTGTCCGTCCTGCCGAATGACCGTGGGTGACGAGGTCAGGTCGGCCAGAATGGGTGAGACCCTTCTGGAGGTGGGTGGAGCTGAGTGTTGAGGAGGTGGGAGGAAGGCGGCTGAGGGGCTGGCGGTGTGGCAGGTTGGGGAGGAGAGATGGCTGGCATCTGCCTGTGGCCTCCCAACCCCTTCCTAGTGTCTGTTCCTAGGACAACTTCAGCCTAACCGTGTCCCTCTGGCTCTGCACTTGGAGTAAATCCATCCACTGAGGTGGTTCTGCCTCTTCTGGCCTTGCCTCCGGCCACTCAGTGGCTCATCATGGTCCTCGGGCAGGCCATGCTTATTCCTGCTGCAGGGCCTTTGCACCTCCTCTCCCTTCCACTGCGATGTTCTCAGGCTTCTTCCTGGAGAGCTCCTTTACTTCCTTCTGGGTCTTAAGTGCCATGTCATCTACTCAAAGTGGCCGTCTTAGACACCCCCTCTTCCCGGCTAAAGTTACTCTCCATTCTCTATCCAGTGTCCCAGTTGATTTCCTTCCTGGCGGTTCTGTTATTTCACATTTTCTTTTTGATTTGCTTTGCTTTGGGATCAGTCTTTGCTGCTAGACGGTGCCTCTGTTGAGAGCAGTGACCTGCCCTGTCTTTCTCCTGCCTGTATCTGTCTCAGGACTAGCAGAGGGCCTGGTACATAGTAGGTGCTCAGGGGAGAACCAGGAATTCGTGTGGACAGTTTCCTGTGTTCTGGAGAGAAGCCTCCCCAAACGCCACCGACCACACCTCCCTCACACCTCTCTTCCTGCCTCAGAAACTCTTCTTTCCACTTGCTTCCTGGGACCGTTGAACAAACCAGAAGTGATTCCGCTCTTCCAGGGGATAGGGGCATTTTACATTTTGGACTTCTGGTTTTTTATTAAGTCCCTACTGTGTGCCAGGCCCTGGCTGCAAGGCAGGGGTATAGCAGATCCTTGTTCTCTGGAAGCTTTGTTCTTCTGGCGCGGGAGACAGATGGTAACGAGGCAAGTAGGTAAGTGCATAATGAAGGCAGGGGCATACACGGAGGTGGGTAAGTGAAATTGAGCTCCCACCCCTAGGAGCCCAGGGCCTCCCCGGGGAAAGAAGGTGTACACAGTGTGGGAGAACCCTCAGATCCTGGGGTAGGGCTTGAGGGGCACCGATGGAGTGGCAAATAAGTGGCAGGTACCCCGGAGGTGGGCTTTGGAAGTGTCCGCATCTCGTGGGGTCATGCCAGGGCTGCTGTCTGTGCTCTGTGGGGGTGGCAGGTTGCAGGGAGGCAAGCTGAGGCCACCGACACGCGCGGCAGGTCACAGAGGGCCCAGGGAGTCTGGGGAGTGGGGGAGTGGGTAAGTCAAAAGGCTCTGCCCCCGACCACCTCTGCTGCAGGCTGCTTGTTTCATCACTGATGCTTCTCACTGATGACATGTTTTACATAGCTTCCTCTAACATCTTTTTATCACAGTCTTAACAAACACCTTGTTGACATGTTTACTTAAAAATTGTTTAAAGGATACCCCCCTAGGGCCCCAACAGAAAACAGATGGTACAGTCAAACCAGGTAGTTGAAGAGCGTGTAATAAAGGGCCCTGTGCAGGGGTGGACAGGGTGAGCGGAAGCCGACAGGGATGGGGAGCATGTGGGGACATCCCAGCGATGCTGGAGGGCCTGTCGAGGTGAGAGGAGGGGCGCTTGCAGGGACCTGGAGGGGCCCGGAGGGAGCAGCCTGGAGAGGCCGACTGGCGGGAGAGCTCCCTGGTGGGAGGCCGCCCCACCCAGGGAGCCCAAGGAGAATAAACACCCCGACTCTGGCCCCTCCCACCCTGCAGTCTTTGCCTGGGTCACGGCCGGACCCAACAGTATGCCCCAAGCAAAGGAGCCTGCTGTCAGCGTCCCAGGGCACAGAGAGGGGCAGTGCAGCTAAAGGGTGGGTCTGCAAGGGGCTGATGGCAAATGCCCTTTGCATCATTCCTGCCTCTGAGAAGTCAGATTTTGCAGAGTAATTCCAGTGTATAAGAGGCGAAGTTCCCCGTGTGCGTTTGTTTGGGGCAGTGGGAGCCACCCTTTTGTCTTGAGGCCTGAGGAACTGTCAGGTTGCCATGGGAGTTTGGCTTTTAGTTTTCCCTTTTCCTGTGACATGGTGCTGGTCAGCAAATTGGTCTTGTGCTGTGATGCCACAGATTATGGGAACAGAGGTGGAAATTTGTCAGAAAAGAGACCTGGCTCCTGCCAGGTTTAGCTGTTCAAGTCATGATCTGCGTTGCCAAAACTTTATTATTTACATAAATGGAGAATTGAATAGGTTCTCATTTGGATTAACACCATTTACTGCTTAACTACTGGAGACATTGCTAGGAAGGCCCTCTGTGGCCGTCACCGCCCTCAACAGTGTCACTCCATTTACAGCTTCACTGGGGACAATGGAAGTCAAGGGAAGCAGGAAGGTCAAGGATGCTTCTGAGGAGCCTCTTTGTTCATTATGTATTTATATTGCACGTGGTGTCCATTCGCCAGCTGCACTGCTCCCGGGACCCCAGAGGATAAGGCAAGGAAACCTGTGCTCTGAGCACCAAAGCTATTTTTATTTGTGTGCAGGGCAAGGTGACGCAGCGGCTGCAGGCCGAGGTTCAGCTCTCCCTGACACACAGAACTGGATATTAAAGTGGAATTAGAAGCTTGAGTCCAAGGAGATCCCTTGTGAGTGAGGCATTCAGGATGGCATTATGACTTTCCAGACTGCTTTTGCAGAGAGCAGCCAGGCTAGCTGAAGGAGCCATTTAGGGGGACAACCCCAGGCCCCCAAGTAGCCCTGATGTTAGTCTGAGAGTAGATTGTGAATTGTTTCCCAAATCAAATTCTCTTCCTGTTCTTTCTCTTTTCCATGGCGCTTCCCCACTGGACATTCACAAATGCCTCCTTCTGCTCTTCACAAGGCCGGGCAGCCTCCCACTTGCCGATCCACCACCAGCCCCGCCCCGACTTACCGCCGTGGGAAGTCCTGGTTTCTCCTGGGATGCATGCACTGGCCCAATGGGATCAGCATTCTGCACCTTTAAGTGAGGGGTGGGGGAGGCTTTCAGTCATCCTTTATTAAGAAAACATTTAGAGATTTTTAAATATCACTCACACCTAAGCACTCCTATTTGTAAAAAGTCCAAGGATAGAGACAAGGTTATGGCTTCCATCCTGCCCCGTGACCCCACCAGGTCAATGGTGGTCACCATTTTGGTTTGCATGCTTTACGACCTACCCCGAGTTTATGTAATACCGTGTTTCATAGACTCTAAGACATACCTTAATGGTTCTGAAATCAAGATGAATCTTGTAACTAGTGACTTGTCATGGTTTGATTGACAGTGTTTTTGTTGTGCTTTTTTAGTGGCATGTAAAATAATGGTGCATTTTACAATCCGTGGTGTCTTAGATTCCATGAAATATGGTGTATGTGTATCCATAGAAACAGTGTTGTATTGGTTTTTGATTAAAAAAATAAATGATACCAAATTGGATCTATCATTTTGCAACTTGCTTTTTTTCACAAATACTATGCCTGGGAATGTTTTCTGCATTGGTATATAGATCTCCCTTATTCTTTATAAACTGCTGTGTGGCATTGCATAGCATGGATATACCATGGTTTATGCAGCTGGTCCCTGGTGATGGGCATTCAGGTTGTTTCCAATTGTTTGCCATAGTTGACATTCTAGTACATGTCTCCCTGTTGGAACACTTTTTCCATGGTTGATAGCAAGAAGGGGGCATCGCTGTGCTCAACCTTTCTTCCATTCTGTTCTCTCGCCTTCCATTCCGTCCTGTTCCATGCCATCCCACCTTTCCCACCCCATCATCCCATTCCATCCCATCTCATCGCCTCCCACCATCCATGTCATCCTGTCCCATTGCATCATCCCACCTCATCCTCTCCCATCCCATCTCATCCTAGCCAGTACCATCATCCCATCCTATGTCATCCCATCTCACAGCCATTACACCAGGACTTATTTGGATCAGATACTGTGCCTGGGTCAGTTTTGTGGCTAAAGGGGTCTAGAAAAGCGAGTCAGATCAGCTTATAGTCTAGTAGGGAGAGTAGGCTTGGAATGAGACTTGGATGAAAATTCCAGAGCATCCCCAAATTAAGCCTTGTAGAGTTAGGGGCACAGGTTTTGGTGTGATTCTGAGAAGGCATTTCAGCCCCCAGTTGATACTTCTCTCAGCCTGGCAAGCCCCTGAGGAATAAGAAAAAGAATGCCTTTGTACTAACACCTTTGATTTATCTGGGGCATCAGTGGGAGCCTTCCTCGATTGCATTCCTAACTCTGACAGGTGTTCGGGTTGTTATGGGGGTTCCCGCTCTTATTTCCCCACCTTTGAGCTGAGTAGGGAGAAAAGCCACCCACCCATCCACTGTCCTGTGGCACCTGGCCTGCTCTGCATGAAGGTGCTGTGCCCCCTCTCACTGGGGGTGCGGGAAGCATGGGGCCAGGGGATGGAGGTGATAGAGGTGGTTGGAGGTCCTTCTCCAATTCTGCCGCCTGGGGAATTTTGACCAGAAAGTGTCCCAGAAGCTGTTTTGGACTAACCACTGGCAGTGCTTCTCAGATTTTCAAGTGCATATGGATCACCTGGGATCTTGTGAAAATGCAGATTATAATTTGGTAGGTCTGGGGTGAGGGAGGGGCAGGATTGTGCATTTGTTACAAACTCCCAGGCGGTGCAGGAGCTGCCGGTGCAGGAACCACGCTCTGAGTAGCAGGGGCTTCAGGAATACTGAGCACACAGAGGAGGCAGGGAGGGCTAGGAAGTGGAGAAGGAGAGTTTTGGTGGGAACTGGGCTTTTTCGGGGACAAAACTGGACACGTCTGGCAGCTCTCACTTTTGAGACTCTAGGCTGTTTGACGTCGCACTTTTAGCGCATGCTCTCCAGCAGTTGCATGCAAGGCAAAGCAGGGTTTGTTGGTTTGTTTATAACGGATAGATTTGTGCTAGAATTTCCAACCACGGCATGACATTTGGAGTAGGATCATTCTTCATTCTGAGGGACTGTTCCTTGCTTTGCAGGACATTCAGCACCCTGCCCTTGCCCACTAGATGCCAGTAGCAACCTCTCTGATTACTGTAGCACTTGAAGAGAAACGCCTCTCACGGGCAGGCAGTGCTGCTGTTGGTTGAGAGCCACTGAGCTGGATGTGGCCCTTGCTGAGGGCAGGGGCCATGGCTCGGTCTCCATGTCCCCAGCAGCTGGCACTGTGCCTGGCGTGCAGTAAGAGCCTCATCAGTGTGTGTTGCATGAAAGACGGCAGCATGCTGGGAATGAAGGGAATGCAAGTTCTAACAACCCCCGCCTGCTGCAAGGAAAAGCCAAGATGCGTGCCTCTGCTGCAGCGGGCAGGGGTCACCAGCTGAGGACAGCACCATCCTGACCTCGAGGGACAGCGTGGGGCATTCTTACATTCATCTCTGTTTCCCCAGCTTTCCCCCAGCACTCTCAGGCTCTGTTTTCTCATGGAATGGCAGTCGAGCATTTGGGTTTTTGATGGGTCTGTCTTTTCTGGGCTGAAATGCTGGAGGATAAGGCTTGTTTTGTTCATCCTTGTGTGCCTTGGAGCCTGGCACATAGTAGGTGTCTTGTACATGTTGGCTGGAAGAACTCTTTGAATTCCGTAAGGGAACTGGTGCCTCCAGGCGCCCAGTAATGGCTCCTTTTGGGTCATTTGTGACTATGTCTGTAATGTGAACTGTCATCCCTAATTCGTTCATGCAGTTATTGGCCTATTCATTGGTTCGACTATTTCTTGAGCACCTACTATGTTCCAGGCACTGAGCTAAGACAGCAGCATGCTGATGGAGCTAATGGTGCGCTGGGGGCTGACATTAATCTGAGAATCATACAAACAAGGGGAAGGTCACAGCAGTGTTAAGTGCTTCTAAGGGAAGGTACGCGGTGCTGTGAAAGTGCTGAGTGGGGCCTGTGTCTGGCTATCGTGGTGGTCCTGGCAGCGTTGGGATGACAGGGAGTGTGGTCTTCCCTGGCTGTGAAGCTGGGGCTGAGCTCTGAACTGTATGACATCCAAGTAAGTGTTTAGGGTAATAGTAAAGCAGGGCCATGCCCACATGAAAAGTTCCTTTGTAAGAATTTGATTTAAGGTATTCATTTTTATAAAGCATTAGAGTATGCACAAAAAAATGAATCAACAATAATTTTGTCAAGACTTCTTTACCCTTATTTTATAGTTTAGTGGTTTTTTCTATGTTGACCTGCATGAGTGTGAGGCTTACCCTTTTCTGTATGTAGAGCCTCTACAAGTCTTGGCCTTAGACCAGGAATGAGTAAGAGAAAAGTGGGTGAAGGCTATAGAGAAGAGTGCTGCAGACAGAGAGGAGAGCATGTGCAAAGCCCTGGGAAAGCAGAGGTGCTGCAGCATGTTGGGACCAGCAAGGAGGTGAGGGTGGTGGGTGCCCAGAGAGCAGTGAGGTGAGGGTGTGGGATCAGGCTGAGAGGTCTTTTGGGACCAAATCATGCAGGGCCTTGGATGCCATGGGAAGGAGTGGGGATTTTATCCCAGAACTAGTGGGAAGCCATTGGAAAGGATAAACCAAGGAATGACATGATCGGATGGCATGTTTTTGAAACACCACTGTGGCTGATGTGTGGAGAGTGGACTCATCTGTGAATCATTCTGGGGATTTGTTGTCGAGATTTTCTTTTGGTGCCAGCAGTCACGTGGCCTGGGGCCACTCATGCTTGTTCATTGGCACCCAGGCCACAGCTTCACTCTGCTTTGCATTTCTGGGCTGCTTCTTTCCTTTCTGGGTCAGGCAGACCCGGCCTTCAGAAGCCAGATGGACTCCGAAGACCTTTGGGTGATGTTTAGATTCTAAGTCACTGTAAATCTTCCTGAAGTGACCTATTTTTTCTTCTATCTGGCTCTTGTATTTTTTATGAATGAATGATAAAAAATGTGGCAGAGTCATTTGTTTTAATTTCCTTCTGACATCTGGACTCTGCATTCAATGGCAGCTGTCCCTCCAGGGGCCAGCAGTTCGCCTCTGGGTGGTGGGGCCTCGGCCCATCACACCTGACTGGTCAGGATTGGTGGGGCAGCTAAGATAGCTAAGACAGCCCTCATAGGACAGTGAGCCCTTTAGAACATGGGAGTGGAGGTTCAGTGCCTGTCTGAGGGGCTGAGACTGGTGCCAGTGGGTCTGGCTGCTTTGCCAGACACTGCCACAGTGACTAGCTTGGAGGTAAGAACTGGAAGGCTCCACCTCATTTGGGACTGCAGCCTCACCCACCTTATTAACAGTATGGTGGAAGCCAGTTCTTTGGAGGCAAACTGTGGCCTCACATTTGATGGGGTGTGGTGAGGGGTCAGAACCTCCATTGCCCATGAGACTATTCACCTCTCTACTCGAGTGGCCACTGTGGTTGGGTCTGTCCCTGTGTTCTGGCCTGTCTCCCTGCTCTTCACCTTGCTGTTGTCCTTGAAGTCTCTTGCATCCTTGCCCATGCGGCTCTCCCTGCCTGGAGCACCATCCCCCAACCTGCTTCCTTGTCAGAGCCACAACTCATCCTTCCAGCCTTGCAGAAGCCTTCCCTGACCTCTGAGCAGACCACTGTCCTGCTATCTATCTGGGACCCCCAGGAACACTTGGCACACTTCCTCGTTTTCAAAATACAGTTTTCTTGTTTCATGCTTGTTAGGCAAATTCATTGTAGAAGATCTATCAAATAAAGACAAGCCAAGAGAAGAAAATAAAGCCCAGCCATAAATCAGAGGATCCAGTGCTATCATTCCAGATTCTTGTCCCACAGTCTGCTTTTTTTCCACTTGCTTATAGGTGGAAAACAGCTTATCATATTGTTAAATATTGTACTAAAGCCTCCTTTAATCAGCTTCATATTGTTCCATTGTATGGCTATGTTCAGTTGTGTATTGCAGTCCTCTGTAGCTAGACTGGTTGCACCCAGTAGTCCACCCAGGGGTCTTGTGATACCTGGGGATCTTGACTTTTCACCTTTGTTTGCCCAGGGCCAGACCTCTGATTGGGGAGTTCGTGGGAAGTGTTTATTGGATGAATGAATCCTCTGCATTCCCATCTTTCTCCTGAGATAACCAGAGCTTAGCCTTTATTTGAGGCCATTTTCTTCTCCCAGTTCCAAGGACCCTCCCACCTTCACCTAGAAAGGAGACTCCACATCCCAGCCAGCTATTGTTTAACCTTTGAAAGTCAAGTCCAAAGGCTCTGGTGGGGAAGAGGCTGGAGGGGTCAGGTGGGAATGAGCAGAAAGCAAGGCCAGTAAGGGTGGTGTCTGCTCATAAGTGGCTCCCGGGCCACGAGGAGTTGGGAGCTTCTAGGTGGCCAAGGGGCTGCTGCTGGTGGTGAGCAGGAGGAATGCCAGTGCAGAGTGGATGTCCCTGCAAGCTGTAAGCTTTTCTGCCCGGCTGCCAGCTGCAGCAGCCATGTCTGAAGGCTTCCAGTGCAGCGCAGGTGAGCTGCTGCCTTTGGGCCTGTTACGTGTGCTCTGGGGTTGGAGCTTTGCCCTGTATGATAGGACACACCTTCCTGCTCCCTCAGGCCTGTTGGAACCCAGGCACAAAAGCCTTCATGTATTCATGTATGGGTTCGACAAATGTTCACTGCACTCCTGTTGTATATCAGGCTTTATGCCGGTCCCTGCCCTCACAGAGCTCACAGTTTGGGTATAGGGTGACCAACCGTCCCAGTTTACCCCAGACTGAGGGGCTTCCTGGGGTGTAAGATTTTCAGCACTAAAATCAGGGAAGTCCCAGAAAACTGGGACAAGTTGGTCACCCTAGTCAGGCATAAACATAAGTTGCTGTTGTCCAGGGAGGAGTAGTCAGAATCCTGCAGACAGGACTGGGGGCTTAGAGTAGGAGGACTCAACAAGGGTCTGCATATCACAGACCTGGCCTGCTGAGTGGGGGCTTTGCATGGACTTCGATATTCCTGAAGGACTGAGGCCTTGGTGGCGGTGGGGTTTCCACCAAAGATCCCTCCCCGCCCTCTCAGTCCTTCGTGCCCCTCTGCACACCCAGGTGGGCCCCCTCTGGGCATGGCATAGCTGGACACTGGGGCAAGGGCAGCCCTGTGGAACGAGGACCCTCAGGGCCAGGGTTCAGCCACCTCCATCAGCCTCTGAGACCAAGGTCTCCGCTCTGAAGAAGAGGGTCCCCCAAAGTCTGCTCAGAAGGGGAAACCTGTGCCGCCTCCCTGGAGACTGAATGGAGTATACCTACTGGGGTTGACAGTGACAGCCTCATCCATGGCCTGGGGTTATCATAAATCCTTCATTCACTCTTTACTCAGCACACAGTTACTGCTGGTCATCTCTTATGTGCCTGCTTGATGCATGCAACCCACAGCCAGGCACTTAGGAGCTGGTAGATACAAAACCCCTGGCAGACCAGTGAGTTGGGCTGGTGGGGAAGGACTCCAGTCAGTGGAGCTTTATCCACCCCCCATTGGCCTCCTGCAGGGCTGACACCCGGGGCTCTCCTGCCAGGTACCTCTCTGGAACCTCTGTCCCCAGAGGTCTATGGAGGATCTGGGGGAATGGAATCTTGCACCCTTCTTGTGGAAAAGCCATTTGTGCATGGAAATGCAATTTATTTCTGAGAGGAGGAAAAGACCTGAAAGGCCACCAGGGTGAGAATGTGTTTCTGGTACCTACAAGCCAACTCCAAAGTCAGTTTCCAGCCTGGAGGTGAAATCCTGGGAAATGTAGGGCTGGACTGGACATGTGGTCACCATCCCCCATGATCCCCCTCACCCCTGATTGTAAATACTGTTGAGCTAAGCAGAAAAAATTTTTACCCTTTAACATTCTTTAAAAAAATCCAATACAGGAAAACTCCAAGTTGACAACAGAATAGATAGTACAGTTCAAAGAGTATAAATAAAAAAAACCACACACACACACAACGAAAATTCTAGAGATTTCTTTGTGTGTTCCAGTGGCCATGGTGTGGTTAAGGGAGGTCCCGAAGGCAGAAGCAGAGCAGGGGAAGGAGAAGGCCCTGTGGTGGAATGTGCTTGTGTGTGTGTGTTGGTGTGTGGGTTCCTATCAACACATGTACACATTTCTCAAACTACATCTGCTTTTACCTTAAAAATTTTATGAACATGGGCATATGGTGCATTATCCAGCCACGGAGTGTGTGTGTGTGTGTGTGTGTGTACACACGCACAGGCAGGCCTGCTTGGCACTCACTTTTCAAGTGGTTGAGAAAGTCTTTTGGAGGGGAGAGGCTCGGAGCCTGTGGGGCTGTGGGTGAGCTGACCTCCCCAGGGCCTCAACCTGGCCCTTGGCCCACCAGGCCATGAATACATTTCCATCCATCTCTGGCCCCCATCACCTAGGCAGCTAATTCCTCTGAGCCCCTCTGCCTTATTAAAGTCACAGATCACTTTCCTGAGCTTAACGCTGTCAAGACCAGTGCACCCCAGTTCAAACCCCTTCCCCACCATGCAGCCTCCTATGGCGGCAGGGGGTGGAGGTGAGGGTCCTGTCAGCCCCCGGCCCCCGCCCTGCCCCCTCCTCCGTTCGGTCTGCCCGAGGCTCTGCGGTGATCAGGGAGGTCGCCTCAAGATTCCTTCAGTAAAGCCCTTGGCAGGATACAAGGGCTGTCACAGCTGTGCTGCACAGACCGGCTTCCAAAGGCGAGGACTGGGCTGGCCCACTTGAAGTGGCTCCTCGGCAGAGGGGTGTGAGGCTTGCTGCCGGTTCGGAGAACACTCCTCCTGTCCCCGGCTGCCTTGGCCTCCCCTGTTATGAAATATGGATGGTACCGGTTCCAGCGTTCGGAGACTCGCTGGCAGCGCCGAGCGTCTCCAAAGGCCCGCCTTGTGCATGCACCTAAACACTTCACTGAGCAATCTGTCAACATGTCAGCAACACATGTTTTGTAAAAAGCTTCCAGTGGGAGTAATGACTCCCACCAGGACTTCCAAAATGCTTTGAATTCAGCAGATTTCTATTGCGGGCATCCCCTGGGGTGCCTTTTACAATGCCTACATTTCAGAAATTTGAGCCACAGACCCCTGGGGGTTTCCTTTCATAATGCCTCAAAATGTAGGGTTATATTGTTGGAAGTCCCCATGGGGTCTTTATTAATACCTGAATTCTGAGGAACTGGAAATTACACAGGGCACTGCAGGGGCCCAGATCCACACCAGGAAGAAGAGAAAAACTCTGTGGGGAGATTTTTTTTCTTCATGCAAGAGTGAAAGAGAAGAATTTGCTAAAGGACAAAATTGAGTGTGTTTGAGCTTTCTTCATTTAATCTGCCTTCTAGAACACTACAGTAAGATCTGCAACGGGGAAGGGGGAAAATGACTTTTCTATTTTTAAATCTCACTTTGATATTTTAGGGGCTGGAGTATATTCTCTTTAAACACCCAGTGTCAAGGGGTGTTGTTTAAAAAGAAATAATTTTTCTTTTTGGTCACTGAAAACACCTCTGCTGCGCCCCTCTCCCAGGTCTCCCCTCTTCCTTGGAGCTGTTAAACTCCTGTAGCGCGCTCCTGTCTCATTATCATTAACTGTTTGGGGTCGGTTTGAGATATTGGCCTGCTTGCTCTCCCCCGCTCCCCTCCCTTCTGTGCATTAAAGATGAGAAAATCAGCGTTGGAGACGGGCCAACCCCCCCGTGTGAACGGGTTTCAAACCCTCACTCCCAGCTGGGGCCATCAGAGTGGGGAACACTGAAGTTGCCTACTACTTTTTTGCAAACAGTTTGTTGTTGAAGTCTTGGAAAGACAGAAGGGGTGTTGCCTCCTGTCCCCCAACACACACGCACACTCACACCAGTTTGTGTGTGTGACTGTTTGCAGCCTCTACCATCTGCACACTCACCTTCAGTATTAGTTTTTTTAAAGTTACAAGACTTCAACGTGTTAAGCCTTAGGGTTAATTTAAGCTGCTTTTTTTCCCTCCTAAATCTGGCACTCACTGGCTTGCTGAAAAGAGGTCTCTCGCTCTCTTTATTTCTATTACAGTCTCATTGACTGGGACAAGAAAATAACATTGAGGGAGCTAACTTACAGCAGGCAAGGCCAAGAAATTCTAAGTTGCTGATAAGACCCTCCTTCTTCCCTCCTCCCTCCGCCTCTGTCCCTCCCTCCTCTTTTCTGCCAGAGTGACTGGATCACACAGGGGACTGGGGAACTCACATTTCCCCCCTCAGTGAGACTCCCAGACGGTGCTCAACCATCTGTGGTCCCGTGGGTCCAGCAGAGGGGGGCCGAGGAGGGGGGTTTGCCCATCAGGAGCTGGTTGGGTCAGACATTCACAGAGATCCTCTGCGCCACCCTGAGCGGGCTGATTAATTAAGCAATTGCATCATTGATTCAAGGTTTGTGATTTGGTGCCAGGGCGCTGGCTGGCACGTTCCTGAGCTCTGCTTCCCTCCCCTGGGCTGTCAGTTGTAGGATCTTTTCTGTTTTCCAGCCGGATTTTCCTCCTTGGTGTTGGCACTAGTGCATGGCAAGGAACGGAATTGTGTCCCAGTCACCCTGAAACCCCCAGCCAGGAAGCTCGGGTGACTCCTGGGGTGTCTTGATGGGATGGGGCTTCAGGCTCACAGCCCTGGGCAGACCCCAGGAGGGACCTTTTCTCCTCCCAGCAGGCCCCCTGGGCTTCAGCAGGGGCTCAGAGACTGAGAGGGCAAGGAGCCCCCGTGGTGCTGATTTGACATTTTTAGCTGAAGACCTTTTTGTTCAGACCAGTTTCCAAGTAGCTTTGGGTTGGAGTGCATTCTGCTTTTTCCTTTTTCTTTCTTTCTTTCTTTCTTCTTCTTCTTTTTAAAATCCAGGGCCTATTTTTTCCTTTTTCTTTCAAAACGATGAAATAGAATCCGACTCTGGGAATCCCATTCTTGCCATCTCTTTCCCCAAGTCACCCTCTCCTGCCTGACCAAGAAGTCCTGAATTTCCCGGCAGCCTCTGGGTCTCAGACCCTCTCCTCCCCTCCCCCTCCCCGGGGCCTCTGAGGGCCACTGCCTCCCAAGGGAGAACCACATCCCAGCCTGGGGCCTGGTTCCGGAGCTGCAGGGCGGGGGCCGCCATTTTCCTGTCCTCCTTCCTCTTGGAGACTTTGGTCTTATTCCGGGGAGGCAGTGAAGTCTGCCCGGATGCTCCCACAGCCTCCGACCTCAGGGTTGAGAGCCGTGGTAGTGGATGGGAGAGAGGTAAAGGTAGAAAAGTTAACCCACTTCCTAAGAATGCACACTTTTTCCAGGGGAGGTGCAGACCATGTGGCAAGAACCTCTACATTTTTTACCAAATGGAGGAGGCACTACAAGACGCCCCGACCCTGAAAAGAAAAAGAACAAACCAAAACCCAAACCATAAAAACAACCAAAGCTGAACAATAGAAATTCCTTCCTATGCGCCTCTAAGCACCCAAGGAAGATACTGCCTTTGGGAAAGAGGGGATTGCAAACTTCGGTTCAAACAACCTATCCTATTTGCCAAAACAGATGACAAACCTCCTTCCAGCGCTGAAATCTGTGTGGTTCCAGAGGGGAAGGGCGCTGGGGGGAAGGCAGGGTCCTTGAGCCCCAAACAGATGTCCAGGGAGGAGAGGCCAGAGAGCCTCTTCTGCACAGTGATTTTTGTTATTTTTTAGATCTATATGCTTTGGCCACATTTATTTATTTCCAAAGGGCTATTTTTGGTGTCTGCCCTGGCTCCTTTGTAGCAAAGCCCCCTTTTCTAGAATTTCCTCTCCTTTATTAGAGTTACAGCTCTGCTTTGTGCAGCCCCGGGGGAGCCGGCCAGCCGCTGGCAATTTCTCTCAGACACCCAATTACCCCCTGACGTCAGTACCTCCTCGCCCGCTCCCCTGGGTGCCTGCGTTTTTTCCTTTGTAACACTAATAGCTGACTAGCTAAGTGCCTGTCGGTTCCTTGGCAGAGGAGTTGATTGTGTTTTCGGCTGGATACTAAATCCAAAAACTATGTAAAAATGTCAATAGGTGAGTGCACATTGATTTTGGTTAGTCACAGTGATATTTGAGCCCCTTTGGGGACCCTGTCTGGGGAAGTATTTTACAAGAAAGATAATATAACAGAAAATTACTGGAGCTCCGCGGGTCTCTGGTGGGTTTCTTAGGGGCCTGCTAAATTGCTGTAGAATCAACAAATGCTTTATTAATCTAAATTTGTGGTTTTGTTCTCTCTTCCCTTCAGAAGGTTGGAGTTTTAATGATGCCGGCGGCGAGGCCGGGCGGCGCGGCCCGCACCTTGGCCGCCGGGCCGGGGTTCCCTGGCTGGTAATGAACTCCCGGAGGATTCTGGGAGCGGGGCGGCCGTGTTCCCAGCCGGCTTCCTGGGGAATGTGGAGCGGGCGCCGGGCCCGCCGCTTGCCAGGCCGAGGTCTGTGCGCGCAGATAAAGCGAGGGGCTCAGGGCCTGGAACAGCTGCGCCGGGCCAGGCGGACTGGGGGAGGCTGATAAGGGCCCAGAAGGAGCCCGGGCGGGCGGCGTGGCCCCGCCAGAAATCCGACGGGGTGTCAGGACCGGCCAAGAAAGTTACACGCGGCCGGTTCCGGGGATGGTCGGCGGAGCTGCGGAGAAAGATAATGGTAATTGATGGAATCAAAGCCACAACACAGCCTTGTGTTTTCTTGGCAATTAATTCCGCCCCCTCCCCAATTTCTCACCCGCCGGCGTTCTCGGAGCCCAGGCTGCCCCGTGAGCAGCCTGCACGCTCAGATAATCAGCACATGCTCCCCTTGCTTTCCGGGAGGGAGCTGGGGAGATGAGGCTGCGAACAGCCACAATTAGAGACCAGGTTTTAAAAAATACATTACGAACACACCAGTCGGAGAAGAAAACTCCACTGAAAAGTTGAGGGCATGTCACTCCGGGAGCTCATCTGATCGTGCTCTGGAAGGGGAGGAGGAAAATCGATGTCTTTCTAAGAGTGCCCGGTGCTGCGTCTCCTGGCTGGGCAGGACAATGCGAGTGGGCCCATCCCTGCACACGCGCATACGCACGCGCTCGCCTCCCACGCCGAGCTGCCGGCCGATAATGGGACAGCATTTTAGCCCGTATACAGATGTGCCCACCTCTCCCGCGTGTGTCGTCCTGCCCCCTCCTCTACCTTTTGTCCCTTGAAAGGCAGCCCTTCTCAACAATGGGCCAACCAGGCTGTTTCCGAGGGCTCATGCTGCCTGCCTGCCCCTTAGGTACTGCTTGCAGCCAGCCTTTTGTTGTGCACACGCTGGGACACACCTGCCTTCAGAGACACGCGTGAACGTACGACTTCGGCACTCACACCCACTCCACTGCCCGGCCCTGTTTGCTGGTTCCTAATCGGGCCCCGCTGTGCCCCTAGGGAGCCCCTGTGTTGGCTCCAGGATCTTCAGCAAATAAAACACGCCAAAAAATTTCCCTGGAGTCTTCTGAAATTAAAATCAGTGTGCAGTAAAGCTGTGTGTCAGTCCAGTGTGTGAGGTGCAGGCCTCCAAATAGCTGGCAGTTGTGTAAGGGAAGCAATCAGAAGCAGCCTTCCAGGTGCTTGGCATATATGCAGGGGTCTTACCTAGTAGGTAATTATTATTGAGGAAAGGAACCCTCCTATTGGCAGGTGATGCCATAAGCTACGGAGACTTTTGTCCCTTTCCCACATCTTTTCTGGCCTTTCCTCTCTGAGAGCCACCCTTCTCCCAGCCCATCTATGGCTATGTGACATGGATTCTGTATCAGAAACCAAGTGACAGAAGGACCCAGTGGGGCAGTCCTGAGGGGCTCCTGATTTTCTTCTGGCGCCTTGTTGGGCCCACCCCATCCTGCCTTGGTTAGGGGCTGACATTATTAGCCTGGCGTGGAAGCAGGGTTCTGAGTGTGCTCAGAGACTGGTGCGGGCCCGGGTGTGGACCCTCTGCAGCCAGCCTCCTCCCCCAGGACTCACTGCATTCCTGCATCAGCCCTTGGGCAGCTCCCCCTGAGCTTTGTCTCCTCCATGGGGTGGGAGGAAGGAGGTTTGGAAAGGAGGCCCCCTGGTGACTTCTGAGCCATCAAAGCCAGGACTGCAGCCTCCAGGCCCCTCAGCTCCCCTTGTGAATGGGCTCTGCAGGCTGGCAGCTGTTTTGGGGCCTGGAGAAGAGGAAGGGGGCTGGTCCTTTGTCCCTGGAAGGAGGCCTCCCGGAGGCCCAGGCCTGCATGGCGGGCAGCCGCGTTAACCTTCCACCCTGGGAGGGAGGGGGCTTGCCTGAGGTCAGGCACATAATGAGGCCAGGTCCCTGGCTGTCCCCAGCCTGGCTTCTGGCAACAAAGGCCCAGTCAGGCTGCACAGTGAGGGGGAGGCGGCCGGGTGGGGGTGGGTGGGTGCTGCCAGCAGCCGGCCTCTGCGCCCAGGCTTTCCCTCCAGTCCACCCCATGCTGGGCACTTCAAAGGGGCACGGGGGAGAGGCCAGCCTGGCCAGGCAGGCTTGGGCCTCCTGCTCCCAAGGCTGCCCCCGGAGGTGGGAAAACACCTTGAGAAGGAGGCCTGTGGAATCTGAACCTGGCGCCATGGGGAGCCCTTGGTGTGGGGTCTTTCCCTGGCAGTCTTGTTTGGAGCTCGATCTCAGTATAGCCCAGTTATTTAAATCAGAGCCTTTCAGTCAACAACAACAACGCTGTCTCCTGTGTGAGGCCACATGGCATGGAACTCAGAGCATCCTCTCACCCTTGTCTCAGGTGAGGTGGCAGGTGAGAAGGTATGAGCATGCCTGTCTTTCCAGTGGGAGGAAAGGAGGGAAGGAGCCATTTCCAGGTGTGGTGCCTAGCTCTTTTCTCTCCCTGAGCTCTTTGACTTCTTACAATAACTCTGAGGGTTGGACGTTTGGGCCCACTTTACAGATGAGTCCACTGGGACTCCAAGAGAATAAATAAACCTGCCGGAGATCACATGACTCCATCACTTGCCAACTCTGTGACTTTTGATAACTTACTGAACATCTCTGTGCCTCAGTTCACTCATCTGTAAAATGGGGCTACTAATAAGATCTACTTCACAGGGGTGTTTGGAGGATGCATTGAGACCTGGTGTTTCAAGGGTTTGGAGCATGCCCAGCAAGCATTCGATAAACAGGAGCTGTTGCTCTTGTTAGAGTTGTCCAGTATGAATTCTGCTCCATATCCTTTCAGCTCCAGAGCCAACACTCTTTGCTTCCTAACCAACATGCTGAGGAATGGTTAGTCTGATCTGCTTAGCATAAAGCTGGGGAAGAGGCCCAAGGAGGGGTCTGAGCCATAGTGTGAGTGGGATGTAGGGATGGAAGCCAGAGGTGCCTCTGAGGGTCATGCTCTCCTGTTTTCAGCAGGGGTGTGGGTGCGTTTAGGTGTTGGGTATATTTTGTCAACTTTTGCTCAATTGTAGAGACTTTTTTTCTGCACACAATGCTAAACCATATTTTATATCTCAGAATGCTCAAGGGGATTTCCTGAGGCCCTCTCAACACTACCCCAAGAAGCTGTTAGGAGAACCAAAAATTGCCTGGTCCCCTTCACCCCTGCTGTGGCCCAGGGGTGCCTGTTCTGGCTAGAAGGCATCAGAGTCTGCCTGGAAGAGGAGGGCAGGGCCTCTGCTCCCTTCCCTTGGCGGCCAGCGTGGGTCCTGCTTGTGGAGTGCCCTTCGCGGGAGAGGAAGGTGTAGCTCCTTCAGCCCTTGGAAGTCTGAGGGCTGTTGGAAGATGGAAAGAAAAGGGACACTAAAGAGCATGTCAGTGCCCAGGCTGTACAGCTTGCCGTCCCTACTTGCAGAGGAGCAGAGATGAATGTCTCGACAAGAAAGTACTTTGAGAACTGGCTAGAGGTACAAAACCATGTGTGCAGTTAGGAGTTGTACAAATCAAATCCTACTGAAAATATCCCTAGCAGTTTAGTGGAACCCTTTCCATAATCATTGGGCAGAATGAAGGCTCCGTGCTTCATTGCGGGCACTCACTCGTGCACTCAAAGGGGTTTTCTGGAGCCTGTTCCCTACCAGACACTGTGCTTGGCACATGTGACACGGACATGAATAACAGCAGTGTTTGACCTCCAGGAGTTTAGTCACCGCCTCTGCCCTCCTGCTTTCCTTTCCTCCTTCCTCACCAAATATTTATTAATCATCTTTATTCCCTGTGGTAATAACAGGGGTCCACAGAAATGAGCTGAGCTGGGGAGATTCCTGTTAGACAGAGACAGAGGAGGGACGCTGCGGCCATTGGCAGAGGGACGCTCATGAGAGTTGGCTCTCACCTTGGCCCTGACCGTGTGAACTTGAGAAAGTCACTCACTGCTCTGAGTCCTCATTTACAAAATGGGATGTTGAACTGAGCCATGGCCTTGGTCAGAGATCTTTCAGTTGTAAATAATGAAGGCACATCTCAGATTGGCTAAAGTATCTAACTTCAGGCATGGCTGGATCCTTGGGACTTCACCTCTCATGTCCTCTTGTCTCTGTCCTCTTTGTTGGCTTCATTTTTGGCCAAACTCTTCCTAAGAGGGGGCAAGTTAATCTCCTCCCCTCATTGGCTCCACACTCATATCCTCCCTGCTGAAGTAGAGCAGCTCTTTTCTGTAGTGTAACAAAGTTTCAGGATTCACTCTGATTGGCCCAGGTTGGTCATGTGCCTGTTTGCACACCAACGGCCGTGGCTGGGGCCTGCTGTGCCGTTTGTCCAGCCTGGGGTCCCTGAATCCCACAGGGAAGGGTGTTTGCCCGAGGAAGACAGGGCCGCTCCTAACAGAGGGCGGGGATGGGTGCTGGACAGGCTAGGCAGCACGGCACGTTCCACCTCAGCCTTCAGACATTGTTGCTGCATCGCACAGGCTCTGGACCCTGACTGACTGGACTCTAATCTCACTTCCGCTTCTTATTTACTGTGTCACGCTGGGCAAGTTACTTAGCGCTCTGTGCCTCAGTTTCCTCTTCTGTAGAATGGAACTAACAACAGTACATACCTCGGTTGTACTGAGAATTAAATAAGTTAACCCATGTAAAATGCCAGAGCAATGCTTGACACATAATAAACATGTAAACAAATGTTAACCATTAGTATTTTTTATTAATTCACTCACTTATTCATGTACTCTGTTGCACTCAGACAAGAAGTGAATAAATTATAATCTCTTCCCCTTATGGAATTTGTAGAGGGAGTCTGTGACTATTTTTTACTCATTTATTCAAGAAATATATACGAAGTACTTACTATGTGCTAGGCACAGCGCTAGGCTATGCTTGGGACACCGGCAGGAGGATCTTTACTAATGCTTAATTTCTCTTCTAAGTAGCAGGGACAGTAATATCTTTTGCAGAGAGACTGCATAAAGGGAATAGGTGTGGAAATGTGTTGAAAATCTGAAAGTGAGTTTTTTATGTGGCACATTGCCAGTGGGCGGGCGTCTGCCTGCCTGTTGTCCACCTCAGGGGTTTAACCTTGCCCAGCCCCCTCCTTGTCCCTTTCTGGAGTCTTCCTCCTGTGTGGCTGGTCCCGTTAGCTTCTGTGTTTGCTGCCATCAGGAGGGATGAGGTGGCTTCAGGACTTCCCTGCTCTGGCTGGGGAGGGAGGGGTGTTAGGCTTGCGTCCAGGGTTGGTCCTGGGGTGGGAGCCACTGGGTCCCGTGGACCTCATCCCCTGGCCCCACTGGGGCTTCCTTGTAGGTCTTGGGCCTGGCTGTGCTGTGGTCCTGCTGGTCCTTTTTCCTGCAGCTCTGTGCACGAGGGATGCATGCTGGGATTCCAAAGGAGGAGAGCGTGCAGAGGGAGAAAACCTTATTTTCTCCCTTCCAGCTCACGGGTGGGGATACTCACACATGAAGTGTCCTTTGTAAAAAATGGGGCAGTGGGGCGGTAGGCCTCTGATTCCTTAGCATCAGGAGAATGCTAAGCCATTGTTCTGAGCTTAGCCTCAGGCCAATAATCATCACAAGGCGACTTATCTACACTTACCTTGTGCGGCCACCCTGCTGATTCCTTCTTAGATACCATCTTTTAAGACCCTCAACTTCTCTCTTAGATACTTTGGGGATCCTTTATTTTTACCTATCAAGAAACTGAGGCCCAGAGATGTGCAGTAACTTGCTCAAGGTTGCCCAGCTAGGATGTAGCAGGACCTAGTGGCAAAACCATGCCTGTCTGACCACAGATCCCAAGTTCTTGGTACTGAGTTCTACTGTCCCATGGAGTGAATGTTTGCTCAGACTCAAGTGTCTTTCCAGCTGGGAGGGGTCCAGAAGGTACCTGGCTGATTTTCCTTCCACAAGTTAGAAATTTCAGACTGGTAGACTAGAGTGATTCTTTGTACATACTTTTTGTATATATGTTTCCACCCTGAGTACATCTTTTTGGGCTTGTGTTCACTCCTTTCTGAAGGGCCCCGCTGTCCTGGTCTAGCCAAATCCTTCTCCACCGGCTAAGGGATGGCCACTGCAGACTCCCTCCTTGTGACCAGAAGCCCAAAGGCATCCGCGAGCCAGCTTCAGAGAAGGAAGTAATCACTGACTCTGATCAGATGCCTGTGCCTCAGGCTGGAGCTGTTGGCTTCTAGGGGAGGTCGCCCCCCCCCTGTCTCCACACACTCCCCAGGGTCTGAGTCTGGCGAGACAGGAATCTGCTCACAGGAATTCATTAAGTCTGTCTGCAGACCTCCTGGCCCCTCTCTGGAGCACCCCCCACCCCTGCACACTGTGTTCCTCCCCGCCAGCCTGCTGTCTCCAGTCTGGGGGTGCGGGGGTGGGCAGACCCCCCCAGGCTGCCTCTCCTTGGCTGCTGCGGGTTGCAGCTCTGTTAGGCCTTCCCGGGGTCGGGGCCTGGCTGCACAATTCGGTCTTGGGTGGTGGGGCGCAAGGGGACGAAACACCCCGTGCTTTCGTTTTCCTCCTCTGACAGCTGGTGGCTGTCCTCTGGGTGGGGTCTGTCCTCTGGGTGGGGTCTGTCCTCTGGGTGGGAAAAGCGAGGCGCGCTCTTTGGCCTCCTTGCTGTGCTGTCACCGTCTCCTCTGACCCTGTTCCCCTCCGGAATGCTGCTCAGTGCGTCCTGGGGAGTGGGAAGGCTTCCCCCAGGCGCGCCTCCAGTTCTGTTTTGGTCATGAATAACTCACTTGCTTAACCAACAGTACCTCATTGCTACCGCCTCCAGGGCCTCTCTGGTTTGCACCTTTTTATCAAAGGTATTTATGATCATTTTTAGTTTCATTGTTATGATTACTATTATTGTTGATGGGGTGGAAGCTCTAAAGAGTCTTTGGGAGATGGTGTCACGCCATGGAAAGTGTGACAGTCCTGTGTTTGAATCCTTTTTCTGCCCAAGGTCTGTGGTCATTAGCAGTTAACCTATTTGGGAGCTCTAGTGTACCCTTCTGAGGAATGGGGCCACGGAAGCCTCGCTTGCGTGGTGATGTGGGATTCTGAGTGTGAAGGGCCAGCACAGTGCCTGGCACACTGGAGCTGCGGTCGGTGAACGGTGGTTCTGTTTTCTTTGGCCTGGACACCTGTTTCTTTGGAACAGGACACCCCCAAGGAATGAGATGGGTGTGGAGAAGAGCCTTCCCCAGTGATGATGGCAGGTGGGGCAGTGTGAAGCAGTCCAGGCCACAGTACCTGGGTGGACCCAGGAGAGGCGCCACCTACAGTCCTTCAGCTGTTGAGTTCTCTTGGGAGAGCTGTGTCTTGCCCTGGGAGCCCTTGGGGACTTGTGGGGTCCAGAGATGTGGCCATTGTGAAGAAGGACCCGCCCTGACTTTTGTCTCTGGGCTCCTCACAGACCCAGGTACATCTCTGGCGGTGCCCAGCCTGTCACTGCCCTTCGTACGCTTACGTGCAGATCCGGCAGTAGTGCCTTTGGGAACTCCGCATGCGCCACAGAGGTTGTTCACTCTTAGGGACTACGAGCTGCTTCCCGGGCGTTCCTGAGTGAAGGGAAGGCCGGGTCTGTTCTCCCTGATGGGCAGGCACCTCCGGGCCCCTGACGTCACAGAGAGCAGACATCTAGGGAGGGGGGCTTTGGTCTTTCTGAAAAACAGTCTAGGAGAGCAGCACGTTTTTGCCCAAATTCTTTATTACGCAACTCCATCTTGGACCGGTGTGTGAGCCACCACAGGCAAACGAGAACACATGCCCCTACCCTGCACTCACGCCTCCTAGTGCTCACTGACATGCCTGTGATCACAGCCAGGCTCTCCTGAGGTCCCTAGTGTGCGGGCCCCAGGGCGTGACTTCGGCTGGTCTGGCCCGGCCCAGCCCAGATCCATCCTGGTATCTGGAGCACAGCCCTGGCCTCCCAATGCCTGGGGCTACCTGAAGAAAGTCCTACTTTGAATTTGTCTTCTGCTCCCCTGCTTATCTATACCACCTGTGAATCGTTTTTCCTTTTCAACGAGTCACTCATTTATCACATGAATAACAGTTATACCCCATTGTGTGTGATGTGTTCAAGGGTCTCAGTGCTTTATTTAAATCATTAGATATTTTAAATGTACCACCGTTTTGTCACCCTGTCCTGGAATTTCTTCATTTATGAAATACACCTGGATTATCATAAGTGGGGAAGATCCCAGCCTCATTTGGCTGTGGGGGGGCCTCTAAAGCTCACTGGCAAGGTCTCTTCCGATGGGCTCCCACTCGGGGCCCGCTGTTGCCCTCCTGGGCCCAAAGCTCGGCGGACTTCCTTCTGTCAATCAAGAGGGCGGGTTTTCATGTGTCTTTCTGTCAAAATTATCTTCCCGGCCCCTCCCTTTGATACAAAAGGCCCAGGTCTGGGTCCAGAGTAAGTTATTTGTAATGCATTTTTAGAGTCCATATTGCAATATTAGCCATGACTGTCTGCTGTGTAGAAAAAGGGGGAGTTTGCGTTTGAAGTTTAATCCAGCTTCTACTTAAGCTCAGTCCCTGGGCAATCCTTTTTTCTGCCGCTGAGCTCAAACAGCCGGTCCTCAGGTTTGATCTGCTGCCCCACGGTGCCCTGCCCAATGTGAATTTGAAGAGTTTTTTTTCCCCCTCTCAACCGGGGAGACTTGCAAAAAAAAAAAAAAGTCGCTGTGGTCTGAAAGTCGCTGTGGTCTGTGGTGCCAGTTCCCGTGGTGGACCCTGGGTCCCTCCTGGAGCCCCTCTGACTGTGTGGGCTGGGGCCACCCAGCCTTCAGCCCTCTGAGGGGGGCCGTGTCCCTTCCTTGGGGTCTCCGAGGAGCCCCTTTGAGCTCTCGCTGCTGGGGGACGGTGAACACTGGGGAGTCTGGGAGTCCTGTCTGGCGTGTGGGGGGCAGAGAAAAAGGAGGGAAAAAAGGGAGGGAAATGAAAGACGCGAGTTTGTCGGGAACTGGTGCTGGCGGTGGAAACAGGAGCCACAGCAGGATGGAACCTGGTGGCCTTCAAAACTTTTCTTCTCCCCTCTCACCACATGACTCGGAGGAGGCAGGCAGTAATTAAAGGCCCCCCGGCTCCTCATTTTCTGTGCCCACGTCTTTGATCCGGCTCATGTTGGGCGGCTATTTTCATTGTTCCTGCCTTTCTTTCATTCGTTTTTGATGGCAGAAATGATGATCTTTGGTTCCAGAGTCGGAGGTGGGCAGGAGAGTGCTACAGGTCTTACATAATGCATCTTTCACATCTTATTTTTAAACGCGGGCATAATCAGGGCTGGACAGAGGCTGGGCTTGATTTTAACCCGTGTTCAGGAGAGGCAGTTGCCTGCCCCGTGGCGCCGGCCTGGGGGTAGGTGGGGACAGACTGTCCTGTGCCACTGAATGAAAATTACTAGAGGAAGCGTGTTCCCCCTCCACCCCTTTCTAAATATAACCTGGAGGGAGTTTTTCCTAATTGTTCCCTTATGGCCAAAGATGCGCTGAGAGAGGACAGGGAAGACTTAGCCCGCAGAGCTGGGTTTCTCTTGGTGGCACTGTGGGAGGCCCACCCTCTGTTTATTAGTGGATGTTAATAAACTATAAGGTTCAAACCACAGGAGGAGGCGTGTGAACCCGTAACTCAGGTAGCCAAGATGAAATGGAAGCGCTGGCGCAGGGAGGTGGGAGGCAGAGGGCTGGGTGTCACCATCTGGTATGTTTGTCCATCTTCCCTGCTGAGCAAAGGCAGGGCACCTGCCAGTCATAGGTCCTGTGGGATGGACGGAGGTCCCTGTGATAAGAACCACAGGGTGTGTGGCTCTGAAGGGACTGCCAGGGCGGGCGATGCTGGCGGTCGGGCAGGTGGGGCCGGGCGGGGGCGGGTGGTGGTCACATGCCTGCGCGGGTGCGGTGGCTCCTTGGCTCCTGTCCCTGTTGTCTTGCTGGAGGCTGGACCTGCTGCTGCTCAATCTTCCAGACTTGTAAGAGAAGTCAGAAATCTGGGTCGTCATGGGAAGCCTCTCGGAGGGGGTGACAAGGAAGAAGTCTCTCTGTCAGAAGACGGGGATGGCAAAGGCTGGGGGGCGGGAAAGCCCTGACGGGAGGCAGAGCCGCACGACTACATGTATCACTGGGGGCGTCTAAATGGCCGAAAGCAAGACCGTGAGGAAGCAAGGTGGGCCAGGAGGAGAGGCTGGGAGGCCTTGAAAAGGCTCTGCAGCCTCTGCACGCGCTGACTGGGAAGGCCTGTGGCCCAGGAGCGGCTCTGAGCTGGGTGCCGGCTAGGACGCGGCAGTGAGTTGCGCGGGGCTGGCAGGGTACTGCTCATGGTGTCTGAGGCCACGTGTCGCCTCCGCTGAGCGCTTGGTGTTCGTGAGGACGTGGACCACTCTGCTGCCATGGGTGTGGGTCCCTGGGAGGCCTGCCTTGCCTTTGGGCAATGCCGATGGGACATTTCCTGGGAGGGTCCCAGGCCGGCCTTCCTGCCCACCTGCCCCAGGGTCAGGTACCAGCGTTTTCAGGCCCTGAATGTTGTAGTAGGTAGTTTTTGAGCCAGGATCGGTGCTAGGTGTACAATGGTGGGCAAGGCAGGCCTGGTCCGTGGGGGAGGATGATGGATGAATCGCTCCATGTATCCTGGAGGCACATAAATGGCTTAGAGGAAGACCATGAGGAGTGATAGAAGCAAAGGCTTCTCTGAAGAATTGATATTGAAAATGTGGGTAGCATGAATAGAAATAATGGCGGGTCGTAGTTCAGCGAGAGTGTTCACAGATCCGAAGGCAAGAGGGTGTTGGCCTGTTGGAGGACTGTCGCCAGGCAGTGTTATGAGCGTGCTGAGCAAGGGGCACATGCTGAGGGGTGGGGACCAGGCCCTGCAGGGTCTCATGCGCCAAGGTGGAGGCACTGGGGGTCTTGGCACCATCAGATTTGCCCTTGGAAGGGTTTGTGCCACTATGCTGCAGAGGGTGGTGTGGGCCGGGGGAAGCCGAGACGGTGGTGCATGTGGTGGAGATGGGGAACAAAGAGCCTATTCAAGGGCCATTCTAGGTGGCAGAATTGACAGGACTTGAGGTGGATTAAGTATTGGGGCAAGGGAGTGTGGGCTGCCAGGATGACCCCAGGGTTACTGGCTTGGGCCTTGATGGAGGGGTCTTTTCTGTAGCGGGGAGGCCTGGAGGAAGAACAGGATTGGGGTGGAGAAATTTTTCCCCTGTTCTGACAGTAATAGGTTGGGGCAGGGGCCTGGCGAGGACAGTGGGGCATAAGTCCAAGGAACCAGAGCTGGCTGCCACTCAGTCCCACTAGACCCCATGCTGCATGAGGACAGGGACTGCCCTGCTTTGTCCCCGGCTGAGGGCGCCTAGCCCAGTTAGTCTGTGTTGAGGGGACCTGCTCCATGAGGCCACAGAGCAGTTACAACCCGTTGGGGCGGGATGCTGTTTGACCCTTGAAGACTGTGCCCTGGCCTGCCTCCTCCTTCCCCATCTTCTGAGGGAGGCCCGCTGCTGGCCTTTGAGCTTGGGTATCTGGCTGGGCTGCCTGATGCCCAGATGGAGGCAGCTGTCCAGTGTCCCTTGTTCCCTTGTAAATCCTTCTGACTGGCCTGGCTGGGTCTCTGAGTCGGGGAATGGCCAGCAGCTGTGTTGATGGTGCCTGTGTTTCTGCCTTTCTGGGCCAATGCGGGAGGGCTGCACACAGACCTGCTTCGCCTAGTGGGTGCAGAGCCTGGCAAGCAGCCCTCAGGCTCCCACTACTAATGGGGTCCCTTTGTTTGTAAGCCACTGCCTTGTGTTGGGGTGGGAGTAGGTATTGCTCGGCCTGCTGAGGGACCTAGAAGTGGTTCATGTCGGGAAAGGACTTCTGGGCAGTGGGGTCTTCTAAGAGGATAGGGCTCCCAGGTGGGTTCCATATTCTTCATGAGCCAGATTTCTGCTGCCAGCCCAGGACAGCTCCCCTCCGTTTGCTACGTGGGGGTGAGAAGCTTGAGGTCATGGGGTCGCTCTCATCCTGACCTGCACCTTGTGGGACTTAGCTCCTTTCTTCATCTTCGTTCCAAAGGCAGGCTTCCCAAGACTGACATGATCAGTGCCACTTACCACTCATGGTTTTCTGGCCTGCAGCCTAGGGTCTTTTCATCTCTGCCCTGTTTCTCTTACCATCCATCCTTTGGGCTAATTAATGGTAATCACGATGGTTTATAATGTCCCTTTGATTTTCTCCAGGGCAATTTGAGAATCTAAATATTCTTCACGTATCTGGATGTGTTACTATAATTTTACAACCTGAGAATTCAGTAGATGAAACAAAGGCAACATTTAGCTGAGTTTTGAGAAAAAAATCCTCATTATCCAAAGACCTTTATTTTCCTGTGTGCATCCTTTCTCTTGGTCCTAGACCACACACATGTGGGCTTACAGGATTATACCCAGAGGGAATCTAATATTCTCTGCTTTTTCACCCAGTGAGTTCATGGTCTGACCTGCCTCCAGAGTCTGTGGTCCGTGTAGCTGCTCTTAGTGGCCATGTGAAGACCCAGCATGCAGTGGAGATGGGATAAGGTGCTCAGCGTCACACCTGCCATGTGGCAATTGCACAGGAGGTCTCCTTCCTTATGTGTCCCTTTGGACCCTGGACCGCCAGAGGTGACTGTTCTCAGTGTGCCTTTTGGTAGAGAGGAAAGCACCCTGAATCTGGTGTTGGGAGACCTGAGTTCTAACCGTTGCCACAGAGTGACTGTGAGTGAGCTGGGCCCTTTGTCCCCCAGGGGTCAGTTTCCTTGTCTAAAGATGAGGGTGGATCTCATCTACCTCTGACGTTCCAAGCTTGGGGATTCCAAAGAAGGAATATCCTTACATCAAGTACAAGTATTAAGCCTACGAATATACTTACGTCAAGTTCTTTGTAGCTCTCACTCCCTTTGTGGTTTTACATTTCTTTGATACAATTTTCCAATCATTGCCTCCCACAAGACATGCTGAGCTCCGTGAGGGTCCACCTCAGCGGCAGCCACCACTGTGGCCCAGCAGTGAGACACAGAAGTATTGTCGAGTGAAAAGTCAGATAGCAAAGTCAGTGGCACCAGGCCCCCCTCTGCTCATGTCCACAAAGTTATAATTGGTGAAGAATTACAGGTAGATGGCCAGGGCATTCCCCGGTCCTCTGGGCCCTCCCGCTCTGCACCCTTGAGAGGGGCCGCTTCTTTATCAGGGTCAGAGGCAGGTGGGCAAACCTGCTGGGTGCACCCTTAGCTCTCAGGCACCCTTGGCTAATATAGAGTCCCCGGGGGGTGGGGGGGCCTGGGGAGTCTGGGTACGGAGGGGTCTCCTAGATGGTCACTCTGTTGAAGTCCTGGCACAGGGCACAGCTGTCACAGTTGTCACCATGACATGATAACTGCCATTTATAGAGAGCGCTTACACCATGCAGCATCCCATTTCATCCTCACAACAGTCCTGGGAAGTGGGTTTTGTGACCACCATTCCCATTTTACAGATGAAGAAACTGAAGCTCAGAGGCCGGGAAGGACAGAGATGGTATTTAAACCTGGCAGCCCTTCCTCAGAGCCCATGCTCTTCATGACTGGCCCCCACTGCCTCTGACAGCCCGGCACCCCCACAGTACTCACTCTGCTCCGCCCATCTCTCAGGCCCTCCTGCGTGCTCGGTGACATCCCATCTGTTAGAGGTTCTGTTCTGGCCAGATGCAGTGCCCCTCCTGGGACCCCAGACTCGGGCAGTTGCTGTAGAGGGAGGTGAAGGGGATTCTCGGGCTGGTCGTTGCTCCAGACACTGGCTTTGCAAGTGTGACCCGGGAGGGTCTGCCAGCCCCAGGCTCCTCTGTGGCTGGGCTGCCTGTGCTCACGGCCAGCCTCTGCCCCCACTCCTTTCCCGGAGCAGGTGGGATGGGATTCGCCGACCCAGCCCCCTGAGGCTCGGCAAGCTGGGCAACCTTGTCCATTCCTTGGCTCCTTTCCCCCTGTGGTCGTGAGAGGGGCCGGGGAGTCAGGTGGGAAGGGAGGATTACAGGAAAAGGGAGTGGAGGGAGGGAGCAGGCATGGGGCGGGCAGATCCTGGGAGAGCGGAGGGGACAGGAAATGGGGCGAGGAGCCGGCAGACATGGGAGGGGAGCAGAGAGGCTCTGAGAGGGACAAGAGGGCTGAGGGGAGACACTGGTAATTAGAGGGATGGAAGGGAATGGAGGGGCACGTGCAGGAAAGGAGGAGGAAGATGGGCGGGTGTGGTTGTGGAGGGGGCTGTGTTAGGTACAGGAAGAATTCTGATGTTAGAAGGCCAGAAAGCCCAGCATCCCGACCCCCTCAAGCCTCCAGGAGCCTCGGGCAGGGGCTCGGGGTGGTGACGGAGGCTGGGGGCGGGGGTGGGCGTGCCCGTGGGCTCTGCTCCCTGGCCCACTGGACTGGAGCTGGCACTTTGAAGGGGCTGACATTTGTGGTGAAGCGATCTGGTCTGAGGCCTCATTAGTCTCTGCTCTGCTGCACACACCCTGCCATTTAATCTCCCCAGTCATACTTGCAACGCCAAGGTTTGTAAATCTGCCCTGTTTGCTTTATGAAGTCTGTCGCCAATGTGAATTTGACGGTGTTAATGCACAGGAGTTGGTTGTCCCGTCTCCCCACCCGCAAAAGCACTCGATCACCACATCTCTGCTGCCCAGGGGGAAGAAACCTGCCGAAGGAGAACCCATGTTTCATTTTCCGCTTAAACTTGGGAAAGGCTTAGTCTGGATGCTGGTGGATTTCATTTTCCCCAAACTAGTGCAGCCGTTGCCCCAGCTTAGGTCAAAGAAAACCTTTAGCGCTCAGTTCTTTCCCTCAAATCCACCCTTCATCTCGTGCTTGCAGTCCTACTGGGACTTGTACTGAATCTCCCGCGTGATTCTTCTGCTTTGCTCACCTGAAGCCTGAACCCCTGAACCTCAAGTTCAGGGAGGCCTTTTGGTCTCCTCATCGTATAGGCCTGCCGCCCGACCCTGGGGTTCCACGGAGCGGAGGGGTGTGCCATGGGACACGAACATTTCTCAGAAAATTCTTTCTCCCTGTCTCTCCCTACTGGCCTTGATCAACATAGGTGCTTGTATGGCTTAAAGGCTGTGTTTTATGAGGGGCTGATGGTTTCTGCTGGGAAGACTGAGACCCAGAGAGAGACCCACTGGGCTCTGAAGCAGCTTGGGCCGGTGTTTTTGAGTCAGCATTCACAGGCGTCTCTGAACATTTGTATGGAGTGAGGTTGATTTTTGTGTCTCACATCAGAATCTCATGGTGCTTCTCATTCATTTATTCATCTATTCATTCAACAAATAATTGAGATTGGTATCCCCAAACTGTGTGCCAAGGCACCCCAGGGTGCTACAGCTAATCCATAGGAGCTCTGATACATTTTACAATTTCAAGGGGATCACAGCAGTACTGAGCATCTGCTGGACGTGACATGAACCAATAGCTCAGGGCTCTCCCCAGTTTCAACATTAGGTCTCTCTATATTCCCTTTGATGACATCATATCTTTGCAAAGCTGGGCTTTTGTGCACTGGTCACTGTGCATCAAAAGCAATAATAGGTGAAAATCAACATGGAAAAAGAAATGAGGATGGTAAGTCCAATCCAATTTCAAGGTTGGAGAAGTTATATGTTGCCCAAGGAAAAGATGACTTCGGGGATGCGTTTGGGGAGCTTTACCTTGGAGCAGTGGGAAGGCCTCAAAGAGATTTTAAGCAAGGCAGTGATGTGAGTAGACCTGTGGTCCACAAAGGTCCCTTGGGCTTCTGTGTCTGGAGTAGACTGGACACAGGGACACGTGTTAGGAGGCCACTGCTGTGGTCCAACGAACCGACCGACCAGTCAGCCCACCAACTGCAGTGGCTTGGACTTAAGTGACGGCAGTGAGGATGGGGAGTCTGGTGGACCTCGCTGATGGCAGAATCGACAAGACTTGGTGCCTAGCCCAGTGGAGAGGTGAGAGGAGAGGGAGGACCATTGTCTGGCATGGGGACTTGATGACATAGAGAGGGCAGAGGAGGAGTGCAGGGCTCACAGAGCATAGGTGGCCAGTAAATAACACACCCGGTTTCATTTTTCCCATTCACTTCTGGTTTTCCTAACATCTTATGTCATCATCTGATTACCTGGCTGTTGTCCACCTCCCCTACCAGACTGTTAGCTCCACGAGGCCAGGGAACTTTGCCTTACTCTCTACTGTGTCCCTGTCACCCAGACTGTGCCTCATACAGAGGTCAGAGGCTCCCAGCTTTCTTGGTTTACGATGCCTCATTGTTGGTGATTTTTTTCATGACACCTCTTGAGTTAGAAAAATATCCAACAGTTCTCTTTGTTAATCAGGGCCAAACAACAAGTATTTGTGTCCTAACAACTTAGTAGCTGTTTGAAAAATAAAACACATAAAACTCAAAGAAAAACGCATCTTTTCATTTCATAGTACTAATGGAACATGTCCAGAGGTAGATTCTGACCCAGTGGGTCCGGGTGGGGCCCGAGATTCTCCATTTCTCTCAGACCTCCAGACAGTGCCAAGCCACTGACCCAAGATGGCATTTAGTGTGGGCGACCGCGATGCCTACTGAGCACACTGCCTCTGCTCCTTTCCAGACACCCTTCCCATATCTTTTGCTCTCTGCAGGCAGCTTTGCCAGCCCACAGCATAAGTTAGAAGGTCCCTGGGATGTGGCTTGAGGAACTCACAGCCGCCCCCATCTCCATGAACATGAATCCTTGTCACACCTTATCTAGGGCTCTGAGTGGCCTGATTCTTGCCCAAGTGTCACATCCTTATCAAGAACATGATTGTTCGTGGCTCCTACCAGCAAGGTGGTCTTGGTGGACCTAACGAGTGCTAGAAATGCTTGCTGGGAAAGGATTGCCAGCTGTTTTATCATCGAGAGTCAGCTGCCTCATGAGGGCTGTATACCCATCTTAGACCCAGAATGCCAGGAAGTTCAGCAGACTACCAGACACTCCCGACTTCCCTTCTGGGAGTCAGATCTCATTGAAGGGGTTGCTTTCCATATCCTGGCCTCAGTGGCCAGAGCTCCTGGCTGTTATGGATCTGGGAAGGTGAGTTGTCTGGTCACATGCACAGGTGCACATGCAGGTATGTATGCACATCCCAGTTAGTGTCTCACAGAGCTCCCCAGCATAGGTGGAAGGGCAGGAGGTTGTCCCCAAACCAGCCCACCTGTGTTTCCTGTTTCCTGGAGAATTCAGCCTGTTCTACTGATCCTGTGAACATACGATATAGGGCTTGGGGCCAGAGCTCTGCTGTTCTCATTTGCTCACTGCGTCAATGATCGATTGGTTCATTTATTAATTAATTCATTCCCCAGTGCTGCAAGTGTTTTTTTACTCACTGTGGCTGATGTTCTGAGTTGGAAGACCAAAGTAGCTGGAGAAGACTTCCTGGAGGAGGGGGCATTGCAGTGTGTATATGAATGCGTGTGTGAGCAGGTGCATGTGGAGTACAGACATTTGTGCAGAGTGTGCATGAATGTGCGTACTAGCACATAGGCACACACATGTCTTGTGTGTAAGTGTGTGTGCACAGTGGGATCGTATATGCAAAGCCTTGGTGCCAATAACAACGGCTTTGGAAACCTTTCTTGTCTGTATGGATTCCAGGCTGGAGGAGAGAAACTGCTGCTGGGTAAGGCAGATTTTGTAGCTTGGCTTCGTGTGCATATGAGCACTTGGGTGTGTTTTAATTAACTAGAACATTTGCCTGGAAATGAGCAGCAGCAGCAGGCGCAAAGGCAGCTGGAGGGGGCGGGGCCGTGGCAGCCGGGGTGGCAGAGGCCGAGGCAGCCAGTCTCCTGAGTTTGCACAAGCCCAGTCCCTGCTGATGGCACCGTGGAGTGATGGGGCGGCAGGCTGCTTCTGGTTCTGGCCATTGGCCCGGCAGGAAGGGGATTCTGGGAGTGGACTGAATGCTCTATGATTCTCAAGACTCCTCCTGACCCAGTAAGGTGGCCAGCGTGATGGTTCCAGCGCTTGGGTGAGATGTGCAGCTCCTGACATGCATCCAGGGCAGGCTTCGGACTCATGACCACGCAGAACTGACTGGCTCCTCTATCCCCAACCTAGCACCTGGGGCAAATTGGAGCCTCTGTAAATGTTTATTGCATGGATGAATCGACAGATAGAGGAAACAAAGGCTCAGGGAAGTTAAGTGATGTCTCCAGGGTCACACAGCATGTTAGTAGACCAGCTGGAAATTTCGACTTTGTTTCTGGTACTCTAATGCTGCATGAGGGAATGCACTGCATCATTTCAGGAGCAGATGAATATACATACCACAGGAGTGTGCATCTCACCCTCTGCCTTAGACAGTTCTTCCAGTAGTCTGTCACCATCCTGCCCATTTGGGTACTGGGAAGGACGGGCTTCCCAGAGCTTCTTGAGATGTCTTGGGGTGGTAGAGTTTTCTCCCACCGAGAGAGGTGGAAGAAGGGGTAGGGATACCCAGAGGGAAGGGCTGGGGAGCTCACAGGTTGGAGTTATTGAAGAAAATCTCTCAGTTTAAGTACTAGATTTCCCCTTCTCTTCCATCCAGTCTGTTCCAAGGGCAGAGCATCACTTTTTGCTACAGCCCACCCGTAACACCTCCAGAGTGGGGTGTCACAGTGGCCCCCTCATTGGTCCTCGGGCCTTTGTTTTCTCTTTATCCCATTCTACTCAAACGCCCCTGCCTGATTATTTTGCTGAAATACAGCTTTGTTCATGTCTGTCTTCTGTCTTGCAGTCCAAGGGTGGACTCTGGGGTGAGATGTAGGCTCTGCCCATCACTGGTTTTGTGATGCAACAGAGTGACGTCACCTATTGGAGCCTCACTCACCTCACCTGTAAAGTGGGACGACACTCTGTATACATATCGGCTGCAATTTACCAGGTACCCATGGCTGGAATCACTGACTTGTTAGAGACATAAAATGGGCTGTTCCTTGCCCAGAGCACTTTGTGCACCGTGCATGCGCGTGCTGAAAGTCCCTTAGGCCCGCTGAGATGCTTGCAGTAGGAGGGCCCGGTGGTGCGTAAACCAGGAAGATAAAGCAAAACTCTGTTCTCACATTCTTCCTGGGCACCTACTCACGGAGGGAAATAGTAGGGAATCAGAGGTACTGTTTACATAGCGATTTCTCTGTCTTTTTGCTGAACACATAGCTAAATGCATATAGGTTAAAATACACATGGTGGAATTCCTATTATATCTACATTTGCCTTTTATCTATTAGTCTATCTGTCAAACAACTGGAATAATTTCCATTTTCATGCCAGGTGCCTTTGCTCTTTCCTCTGCCTAGAAGGTTCTCTCTACCCGCCTCTTGGTCTGTTATTGTTTCCCATAAATTAAGACAAGTCCTATCTTTCCCATGTGGTGTTCCTGCTCGGCAGGTGAGAATCCAGCTCTCCGGGCCTGTGGGGAACCTTTTATCGTCCGGCTTGCCTTGGGCACTTTTCTCAGCCTCCTTTTGGGAATAAGCTCCTGAAGGCAGAGCCCTGGGTTTCTTCTCAGGCACACACGTGCCCGGAACTTGGTAAACCTTCATCAATATCGAAAGAATGGATGAATGGATTGGGGTTTGCACCATCAAGGCAGGAAGAGCTTGTGCATGCATGCATGCATGCCTGGTATGTGCACGTGCACGCCCACATGTACGTGCACACAGGGGCATGTGTGGACCAGCAGCCTGGTGCTCATGTCTCATCGGCTTCCTGAAGAAAGGCGCCTGATTTAATTTTTAATTAGAAACCAGAGCAGTGAAAGAATGGGCCTCCACCGTAGCTGGAGGTTTTTCTTAATGCTGGAGTTCTCCTTCACCCGCGCTCACAGTCTAGGGCAGCTGCCGGTAGGGCTGGACACTGCCACTCATGCTGGTCAGTGTCTTAATGCCTACAGACTTATCATGTGATCATTTGGCGACGGAGCATCAGGATTCTGGCTCTGCAGCAATCTTTCCCCGCGGTTGAAAGCAGTTGCCGGAGAAGAGGAGTTGGAGTTGACCACAGGCACACCCGAGGAGTCGTGGGGCGCCCACATCTTTTTGAAGAGCTGGGGTCCCTGCCCTCTGGGAGTGCTGCTGGAAGTTCTGGCCTCCATCAAACCTGTGGCCTTTCTCCCAGGCTGGGGATGTGTTTAGCATGTTTGTTGCAGGTAATATTACCTGTGCAGACTGTGTCAGGTGGGGAGTAATCACCAGAGTACTGGAGGTGGGCGGGGGGGCAGCTGGGGGAGCCTCACCTGCTGGTGGAAACCTGCCCCTGGGCTTGTGGGCTCCAGCAAGGACCCAGGCAGCTGTTGTGATGCCAGCAGGTCTCTGTAGCCTCCGGTAGGGCGCCTCCTGGCGGGGGTTGACCGAATACCGCCCATGTGGTAGGGGGCTGTTGACACTCTGGGGACGTGTGCAGATGCTTGAGTGTTTTTGCAGGAAGCCTTTGAACTGTGGGTGAGTACTTTGGTCAGCTACAGGACACCCTGGGGTGGAGAGCACAGGCCCTCAGGCCAGGCAGTCTCTGCTCCGCCACTGATGTGACGTGTGACTGCGGGGAGATTTCTTTCTAACTTCTCTGTGCCTCACTTTTCCTCTCCTGGAAAGCAGGAATACCAACAGTATCTCCCCAGAGGGTCACCGGGAAGATTAGAGGCAGCACAGGTCCATCATCTCTTACTCACAATTCTAATTCCCAGAGACCTGAAAGGTTTTTTTTTTTTTTTTGGTAACTCACTTGGCAGCATGATTTGACCTGGCTGATGTGAAGCTATTTACAGTCTTTACTTAATTCATGTTGGAGAATAATTCTGTTTTGCAGAAACATCAAGGTGCTTGTTTGGTTCTGAGGTGTTCCCAGATACTTCGGAAATGTACTCTATTGCCTTTCTAGAACCTGAAAAAGTGTGAATTCTGGAATGATCTGGCTTTGGGGGTTCATGGTAGGGAATTGTGTACTGGCAATGTTAGGCGTGTGGGGAGCCTCACACAGAACCATACCCAGTGGAGGTTTGCTGGAGCCGTCCTTGGGCCCCACCAAACAGAGCTGCATTGCCTCATCGCTGCCTTTCCTTTTCTGCCTCTCACTCTGGGCTGTGCACCGTGGGGCCCTTGTTTGCCCTTAAGCCATCTTTGCTCAGTACGTGCACACGTGCATGCACCCTGGTGCCACCCCTCCTGCCATTCCCCGGTAGGATGCCCCTTAGCAGGTTGATTTGTGTTTGGAATGCGGAGGAAGGGGGGTTAACCCCTTTCTCAGGCCCAGGTGTTGGCCATGGGACCTGAGGCCCATGGTTTGTCTCCAGGTCAGAGGTGGCTGCCGTCAGGTCCATAACTGCCTGCAAGAACAGGACTGGAAGGGACCCCCTTCCCACACTGTCCTCCTCCCCTCCCAGGGGGCGGTCACCCTTGTGCTGCAGGGACGCGCCCGATTAGTGCTGACGCCGTTTTTTCCCCCCCCCCCCCCCCCGCCCGGGTGGCCAGGCATAGCTAATGAGGGATGCGTCACCTTCCTAATTGTGGGAATCCTATTTCCTCCAACACCACCTTCCAGAGGGGCTGTGGGGTGTGGAACTGCATCTGCTTGTGAAGGAAGGCAATTAGGGAAATTGGAGGTGGACTGCTCTTTATTTATACTTTTATTTTGACTCCCCATTATGACATCTCTTTTGAGATGCTTGACCCCCAACCCCCCACAATGTTTTTGAGATGCTTATGTGCCCCCCTGCCCCGCCCCCACTGCCGCTGAGTCCCTAAGGGAGCTGAACATTTCTCACGCGGGCAATACCTTTGCTCATGTCCTCTAGATACAATTCCCTTCATACCACGGCAGCTTTTAAGGAGTATCTACCCCCTCAAAAAAGGGATGCTTTAAATATCTTGCCTCAAGCCAACTTGTCAGCTAGCTGCATCTCTTCTGTTTGGGTTGTAAAACCCAGCAATTAAGAAAATCCCTGCTTCCGATTAATTGCAGCTTACATCGGCTCAGAATCAAGCGGTGCACCTTATCACTGGGGTTTCACAGCTTTTGGGGTGGGGGAGACGGAGCACTTGGGGAAACTGAGCCTCAGATTGCAGAGTAATCTTGTTGGAGGTGGCACAGGGGCATAGTGTGCCAGGACTAGAAGTCAGGGCCCCTGCCTCTTTGTGTCCCCATTCCTCCACACTGGAGCAGTTTCTGGCATCTGAACCTCTGCCGGCAGGGAGGCAGGAAGGGGTAGCCTCTGGGGGCCTGTGAGATGGGCAGGTCCCCCCTCCTGTTCTTCCTGGGTCATGGTCCTGAGGGGCCGGCTGCTGTGCTGGACCCACTGGCTGAGCCTGGACAAGTGTGGATGCAGGCTGCTTTCTCTCGGAGGAGCTGTATTTTTTTCTGGCTGTGCTCTGTGGTGTCTACACTGGTCTCTTGCAAAAGCAGGTTGTCTGAGGGTTGGGGGCTGGGCAAACTTTGACATCAACCAGTTGACAACACCTACTATGTGCTGTCAGGTCACCACAGCTCTCCATGCAGGCAAAGATGGAGGCAGCGGCCCTGTGGAGCGGCCATGCCTGCGTGCTGGTGCTCCGCGGGGAGCGGCCGGCCCAGCATGAGCCTCCTCTCCTCGTGTGGCCACTGCCCAGATTTAGGGCAATGGGCAGGTTGTGCTTGCCGTCGGAAGCTCCTCCCTTTCCTGTCCCAGGTGTCCCCAGTAATCTCACCCTTGACCAGGGCTCTTTGTGGTTCACTGAGCACTTTCATAACCATATTCTCCTCCAGCCCTCATGCAGCCTGTGAGGCAAGCAGAGCCCAGTGAGCAGAAACTGAGGCTCAGAGCAGGAGGGACATTTGTGTGGGGCCACACATCTGGGGGGCAGGGAAGCCAGACCTGCTGGGCTTCTGTTTATGGGGGACACTGTGTGGAAGGGGGTAATACTTCCAATTGTTTTTTCCCTTGTGGTTCTCTTCTGAATCCTTACAGTAGGAGAATAAGTTTGGGGCTCTCTCAGGGTCTTCTGTATCTAACTCCTGCCTCCTGCGCCCAGACCCTGTAGGGAGGGGTCTGTGCCCACCTGGGTCTGTCTGGCCAGGCCACGTGCTCTGGGCTGCCCAGGCAGCTGCCAGCTGGGCTTGGCTCAGGGGCAGCTGAGGAGTGTGGGAGCCTGAAGAGTCTGCTGGGGCCCCTGTCCCCCTGGATGTGAATGAGGAAGGCGCCCCGTGTCCCGCTCACTGTGTGTGGCGGCCGAGCCGCTCGGGAGCCCAGTGGGAGATGGAGCAGATGTGAGACCATTCTTTGCTCCCCCTGCCCCGTTCCCTGTGCTTACTACCATTTGGGGGTTGGGACAGGCACTGAGCCAAATACTTCCCAGACGTCATCCCCTTCAATCTTCAGGCCGAGGAGGGAGACATCATCCATTGTTTCCTCTTCATTTTACACTGGAAGTTTGTGGCTTAGAGAGGGAGGTCACTTTCCCCAGGTCACACAGCATCTGCATTTCAGAGCCAAGACTCAGCCCCAGTCCATGCACTTAACCTCCCCTGCTCAGGCTTCTTTCTCCTGAGCGGCCCAGTGCTTGGGGGTGGGCGGGGTGGGCTGGGGGAGAGTGCAGGACGTGGGGTCTGCGGGCATTGGTGAGCCAGCAGAGGAGGTGTGGCCTCAGCTCCTGTTGCTCGTACTGACTCTCCCGCCACCTGACAGTGTCTTGGCTGGAGCTGGGGTGTCAGCCTGGGCCCCGCCGACCAAATGGAGAAGGGGATCCCTAAACAGGACTGATTAACACTCATGACCAGCCCAGTAGGACCTGCTAGTTGGAACTCGTGTCCAGGCCCTTCTGGACACTCCCTGTGGGTCCAGATATGCTTCCCGTACAGCAGATCCCGGACGCTGCCCATGTGAGGACGGGGCCGGGTGGGCAGGAGTCTCAGCCTAGAGGGACCCAAGACTTGCAGACTCTGTGCTCCCTTTGGGAGCTGGACCATGAGTGTGGCAGCTTGAACCTCCCCCTCCCACGTCTTTTGGGCCTCAGTTTCCAAGTCTGTGAAATGGGAAGGGTCCTGCTGACCCCTTCCCAGCATTGAGGCCTTTGTGGAGCAGGGTTGCTCTCTTGGGTGGGTTGGGTGGTCTGAGGCCCTTGCCATCCCAGGAGCCAGGGGCAGCTGCAGGCCCCTCCATGCTGGAAATGCTCCTCAGGTGTGGTTTCCTCTTCTGTCCTGCAACCCCTCCCCACTTCGCCCCTCCCTGGCCCCCGGAGTCCTTCCAGAGGAAAGTTTGCAGTACGGAGAGCAGGCTGGGCAGACACTGTTGCCATGGGAAGGCGAGCAGTAGGGCTGGACATGAGCATGTGGCTTTGAGCCACGCAGACGCATTTGTGAGCCGCCTCTGCCATTCGCCACTCTGTGTCCCCAGCCCAGGCTCTTTGCTTCTCGAGCCTTGGCTTGGGACTTGGGACTTGGGAGTAACAGTTGCTGTAAAAATCCAGGGTGTTGCTGTAAAAATCGGATAGAATAGGCTTTTGGAAAATGTCAGACTCCTGGTCTGAGGCCTTCCAGAGGTTCTCTTCATCCTGGTCAGTCACCCCTGACACCCTCTTTAATCTCTTTGATTCACTTTTTTTTATTTCTCCTTCTTCACTGTGGGGCTTAAGGTTGGGTGAGAAATTGAAAGCTATAAACCGCCTAGCTCTCATCTGGCTGTGTCGCTGACCTCTGCCTGGCCACCCTCTTGGGGTCCAGTGCCCACATAGAAGTATGGAAACATCCGCAAACGTTTGTTTTGCTTCGCGCTGGGCCGTTCACTGGCTCTCTGTAATTGAATCAGCACCACGGTTCTAGGAGGCTGCTGTTGTCTCCCATTTTATGGAAGACGAGATGAAGGCTCAGAGCTCTTAAGTGGCGGAGCCGAGATTTGAGCCCAGCCCGGCTCATTTCCTCGTGGGGCTGAGCCCCGAGGGCAGCTGGGGGCTCGCATACATGGCTGGAGGTCGGCTGGCTGGGAGTCTTAGGTAAGGGCGGGTGAGCTCGGCGCTGGTGATGGAGCCAGCATTCTGGCCTCCTCACCGGCCCGGGGCGGCCCCCCGCTCAGGCCCACCCTGGCACCATGCCTGCCCCTGCCATTTTTCCCCTTGGCAGTCAGTCCCCCTCCTCAATCGCCCTAATGACTTAGCCCAGGTGGCAAGTTGCGTGGAGAAACTACTCCAGGGAAATAAGAGTCCTTGCTACCAGCCTGGGCCTCAGGTGTGTGCACAGCAGCCCTCCCTGGGGGTCTGGTGAGCGGCGCCTCCCCCACCTCCAGCTGTTAGACAGGAACTAGAGAACTGTATGTATTTTGTGCCTGTATTATGCATTTAACTGTGCATGTATGTAACTGCATATGTAACTGTGCATGATGTAGGACTGTACAGAGGTGTGTGTGTATACATGACCGCAGTACGTGTAGATGTCTGTATGTCTGTGTATGTTGGTGGATGATGGTGATGGGGAAGGGGAGGTGTTGATGGGGTGCTGCTTGGGGCAGGGGCCCTAGGAACGTACGGTGGGGGCTAGAGTTACCTCCTTTGCCGGTTGAAACACTCTTTGTAGAACAGTTACACACATGTTTAGATAATTAGAACAAAAGCCAAAAGAACAATTCTGTTCAAAGGGATGAAGCTAGGGGCGTGGGGGGGCACCACGTACTGTCTCCCCAGCTCTCTGTGGCCTTTGCTGCATTTTGATTGTGCTGTTTAGAGAATCCCTTTGTTGTAGGATAAACCGACATTGGCCCTCGTGTTTCTGCTGTGAAGTTCTCTGTGCTCGGGGCCCACTCGGGACAGCCAGGCCATGAGGAGCTGATTAAATGAGCTAATTTTCATTTGTTCAGCGGTTACAGATGCAGAGGCCTTTCCATGCCCTTTTCCTGAGGTTCTATTTATTTATTAATTTTTTTTTTCCTGAACAGAGAAAGACCTTCAGGACTCCTTTTCCCATCCCCCTTAAAAATAAACATATGCAAACCTTTTTAACAAGAACTTCAGCTGGGGAAGCCGGACAGAATATATAGGCTTAGCCGCTAGAGATGCCAATGGGGGGCTCCCGAGTCTGGAGCCAGTGTGGAGCTGCTCAGGTTGGGCCACCCACCACGTCTGAGGGCGAGGAGCCATCTGAGAGCTGATGGAAATGGGCAAAGACTTAGCTTCGCCTGCAGGCCCTTGCACACGCCTGCGCTGCTGCCTGGAACTCTGTTTACATCCCTGCTTTCTTTCCTTGGCTAATTCTTATTCAATGTAGAGGTTGCCTTTTCTAGGAAGCTTTCTAAAAACCCACCCCAGCCCTGTTCTCCCCGAGCCTCCTGGGCCTCTCCAGTCGTCGCAGGGACTAGAACACCCGGAGGAGGCTGTGCGCCCCCAGGGCAGAACCTGGGCCTGTGTTGCTCCCCCCGGAAAGCCTGGTGGGCCTGAAGTACCTCACGGTGGGTGGTGAACAACTCAGCGAATGAATGAATGAATGAATGAATGAATGAATGAATGAATGGGTGACTGACGTCTACACTTACTGAACTCCCCTACACACTGAGCTCTGTGGGGTGAGGATCCAGTATTTGAGGGCTGAATCTCCAAAAATGAATGTCATGGGAGGGGGAGCTCACGGTTGCCTGGCCCCCAGGGGACCCTGATCTCCAGGCCCAGGATCAGCTCAGGCCCAACTCTGCTGGAAATCTGACTGGAGGCCCTGTGGAGAGAAGCAAAGGGAGGCAAATTACTCTGTGAGTTGGCTTTTTACAGCACTTACCGGCCAGCGGGCTTTGGGAGGGTGATGTGCCAGCAGTGAAGGGCGCTCAGAGCACAGAAAAGGAGGGGTTGTGTGCCTGTCGCCAGCGGCCACCTCCAAGTCTTGCCGAAGCTGCCTGGCTCCCTCCCTGCTCTTTCATTGTTAACACCGCCTTTTGCTTGGATTGGGGCACCTTTTAGCGAGCAGTGGGTTTTCCCTGGAGTCGTGCAGCCGCCTTGGCCTGGCCAGTTTCTGAGGCCTGGTTTCCATTTGCTGAGAGCTCGTTCCTACAGCAGCACCCCACCCACCCCACCCAGGGGCCTCTGAGGGGCTGTCCCCCACCCTGTCCTGGCAGCCCCTGGGCATCTGTCTGTGTTGCTTCTTTAAGCCCAACCTCAGGGACAGATGTCGGAGCAGCGTTGTCCCAGGCCCGTGTATCTGCAAGAATCCCAGAGACCGTGTGGGAGGCAGAGCCTCCCCGGTACCCCTGGGGCCTGGGGCCCTCGACAGGGTCAACATCTGGCTGAGTGGCCGAGACTTTGGCCTCCTCTGTCTCCTCCTCCCCTTCCCCGAGGCCCGTCCTCTCCCCTCCAGCTGGATGCTCCGCCAAGCCCCGCGCGGGAGCAGCACACACGAGACCTGTCCTTTCCCGGCTGAGGCCGAGGGTGGGGATGCAGCCCGGGGCTGAGGTCACCAGTGGGGCGGTGGGAAGTGCCTCTCCAGCCCTTGCCTGCCTTGCTGCTGGGTGCTGGGAGCAAGGGCATCAACCGGCGTGTCCCGGGAGCCCCAGTGAACAGAGGGAGAGGTAAGTGGAGGGGTGGGGCTAGAAGGGGAAGAATGAATAAAACCGGCTGGTGCCTGCCATTAGGGGCTCTGGCTTGTTGGGAAGCAAAATGTTCCCTCAGAGTGGAATCTAATCCAGAAGGAAGGAAGCTCTTCTCCTGGAGTGGGAGAGGAAAAGTGAGGGCTGGTGACCAGGGTGTCAGGTCTGCTTCGGGCCCTGCAGTGCGGGGCCGGGCCGGGGCCCCTTGGGAGGGACCCTCATTTTAGGTCTGGTGCTGCAGTCTCTGCTCCACATTCCCTTCTCGCAGAGCCCCACCGGGTGGCCTCCTGGCCCCTCTGTCTCCTCTGAGGAGGCCTGGCTCATATCCCTGATGATGGTCAGTCTGCCCTTTGGGCTGGTGTGACCCTGAGCACTGGCCCCAAGTACCTTGGCTCTAGCCCCACCCCTCACCCTTGCCTCTGCCCCTCTTCCTGGCCCGTGGTTCCTGGCCAGGGTCTGGGCAGCTGTGGGAGTGCTGGCTTCTGGGGCCTACCTTGACCCCCACAAAGCCAGTGTGGCTTAGCCCCTGTGTCCCAGGCATTGGTCCCTCTCCAGTCACAGATATGACAAGCCAGGAGGATATCAAGGCAGGCCTCTGGACAACTGATGGCCAGACCATGATTCCTGATGGATTCCATGGGGCTGCACCGGGGCCACTCTGAGCCGGGGTTTGTCATATCCAGACACTTGTTCTCCTCGGGAAGGAACTGGTGAGTTTCTTTCTGTTTATGTCGTAACCAAGCTACCGAGATGACAAACTTGGTTTCTGCAATTACACAGCTTTTCAGAAGCAAATTGATAGGATACCGTGTTATTATTGGCTACTGGGTTAATAGCTATTTTGGCAGGAGTACCAGTCCTGTGTGGCGTTGCTGGCATGGGCGTGAGAATGGCGCAATGGGATAGAGGGAAATGGTAGGTACCTCTTGACCAGAGCGGCAGACTGGGGAGGGCCCCAAGGGCTTCCCTCCCCCGGCAGTGCCTTCTTGGAGGAAGTGCCTTCTTAGCTGTTGCCGAAACCAAGACCAGAGAGCTTGAGAGGCCAGCGTCAGGTCACACAGTGAGTTGATGCCGGGATTGGATTTTTAGGTCCCTGTGGGAATGAATACCTTGGCCTATGATCTCTGAGGGCAGGACAGTTGCCTTCAACTCTGAGCATCATGTCGGCATCCTGGAAAATGGAGATTTGGAATGTACCCAAGTCAGCCTGCTCCGGCTTAGGGCTTTGTGTCTGCTCGTCCTCTGCCTGGAGCGCTCTTCCCACCGCTTCCTTTCTTGCTTCAGGTCCCTGCTCGTGTCACCTCGGCACCTGTCTAGGGCAGCAGCCCACCCATCCCTTCCTCTCCACCCGTATCCTGCTCCACATTCTTCAGCACGCCACCTGACTTATCACAGACTGATTTGATGCTTTATTATCAGACTCCTCTTATTACACTGTAGGCTCTCTGAAGACAAGGACTTTGTTATGCTCACCACCCTGTCCCCAGAGCCTGGCGCTGGCAGAGTAGGTATTTGGTAATATTTGTTGAAGGAATAAATGAATGTAAATTGAAATGTCATTTTAAAAAAATGGCTGCCATGTACTGGTGACTATGTCTTTCTCAGTGGTAGCTGGGGAATCCTATTATTCCTGCCCCTAAGAGGTAGTCACCAGGTCCTCCTAGTGCCAGGGGCCAATGTCACCTGACGCGTGAGGCAGGGCTCACGATGATATCGTTTCTTTTTGCTAGGGAAGCTTAGATGGGAATGAGTTCCCCATCACTGGAAGGAACCAAACCTAGTTGCAGAGGGGGTTTAAGCACTGGGTTGTGGGGGTGGGTTGGGACCCCTTGAGGGACTTTCTATGCTAGGGTTCCATGACGGGCTCAGTGGTAAGACAGTGGGGTCAGCTTTCTCTGTCAGATGACGTCAGTGGCTCCTGCTCCAGGGCGATGGTGGTGTGAAGACATGGACAACTGAGGACGCTCGTGGGAGGGGCACGCTGGGAGTGGGAGATACGGCTCACCAAGGGCAGGGAACCCTGCGATGACCAGAGGTCTTCCTAGGGGCCTCCACTTTTGCTGCCACCGATCTGGAATTGACGTGCAGTGATACATTCACTGAGCATTTTCCGTGTGCCTGGTGCTGGGCCCAAGGGCTTAGCCTGGATTATCCGATCTAATCCTCATTGCAGCCAGAGGAGGCTGAAGGTGTTCTCTGTCCACTTTTCCCCTTAGTTAGGTTCAGAGAGGGTAGGTAATGTATCTGAGGTCACACAGCTGGTCAGTGAAATGTGAAGCCAGGCTCTGTGGCTCCAGAGTCTGCCTGGACGTGATCCTGATGACCCTGGACTGCAGGCTGCACGGGACAGGGCTTCCCTGGGAAGTGTTTGCTGGCCCTGGCACTTTGGGAGAGCCTGGCATGGAGAGGGTGCTCAGCAAATATTCAGAGAATATTGAACGAATGAGTGCAAAGGTTTTCCCAAGGTGAGCAGGAAGGGATCACTTTTTATTTTTGGCCCTTTGGGCAGGAAAGGAGAAAAATACAGTGCAGTGGTGGCCAAGAATTGGGTGACATCCACATGTGCTTGGCTGGTCTTCTTCCCAGAAAAATTTACAGGGTGTGTTCCTAGTGGGAGGACACACTTGTTCATGGGTGTTGGGGAGGTCCCTGGTGGGCAGGACACACATGTGTGCGTGCGTGGGTGTGTACACACGCTCGCACACAAACACATGCACCCCCCCTCCAGTGCTTTCTGTGGAAAGAGGCATCCGCTTGAGGGGTTTTGCCAAAAAAAAAAAGCAAACCCCCCACTCCACCCCGAATCACATTTCTGAGTCTACACCTTTAAGAGCATGGAATCTCAGCTTATCATCGTGTTAAATCTATCCATTTGTTCTGCTCATGTCTGAATAAATAGAAGACCCCTCGCCCCCTACCCCAACCCCCAGCTCTTCCCTCCCCTCTAGTTCCCGTGTCTCCTTATTTTAATGCCCTTTCTCTAGGGATTCAGGCTGAGGCCAGGTAGCTAAGCCCTGCCTCCTTCTGTGCACCCCCGTCCCTTACATAGCCTTGCTCTCTCCCTGGTTCCAATAGGTTCTTTCAAATAAAAGAATGACAAATGTGGCTGCATTGAAGACTGGACTAATTGCCACAATGTACAGATGCCCCGGGGACCTTGGTGACACTGGATAGGCTCTGTGGGAGGCAGCCCCTCTGGGTCCAGGTGATCAACTGGTGGTCAAGCTCATTAACTCCTTGGCTTCCAGCTGGAGCCTCTACTGCCAACCCCTGGGCCCCCACCTGACAGAGGCCTCCTTCAGCACCTTCTTTGTGATGCCATTCTCCGGAGCTGGGTTGGAAGCAGTGTCTCACTCTCCCAGATACCGCTGGGAGGAAGATGTTGTCCTCAGGGTGATGCATCACGCACAGGGTCCTGGTGATCCGTCACTTCCCATCAGGGTGTCCTCTCTGTTTACACCTCTGCATTATGTCTGTCTGCTCAGCCCCCTCTTGGGGGTGTCTGTGTGTGTTTAGGTGGGGTTCCTATAAGCCCACGGTCACGGACATTTCACGAGATTGGTGGGTCAGGCACCAGACCCTCTTGGCTCTGCTGGATTCTGCCTTGGAGCAAGCCTTCCCTCAGACCTCAAGGGCCTCAGTGTACCCATATGCACCACGTGGGGTCAGCTGGGCAGTCCCAAAGGTCTGTTTCAGCCACCTGAGCCTCAGCCTCCTCATCTGTAAAATGGGTTTAGTGAAAGGATTGTGTGTGGTTTGAATTCATGAATATAAGCTTAACGTTTATGACTAATCAAATAATAAATAACATAAATAAAAATTAGCACGGGATATAGTGAGTGCTCAGTGAATATAGTTTGTGATGATGATTTTCAAGTCTGTTTGAGATTAGGCCAAGTGTGGAACAAGATGTGGGCCTGGTGGCAATGTACGGAGGTGGTGGGCATTCAGGCTGAGAGGGTGAAGTGGGGCATGGGGTGCATCTAGGGAAGGGGCAGCCATGCTGGGGAGGGACCAGGGGACTCCATGGCCTGGGCCGTGATGCCTGGGACCTAGCTGCCCTGCCCCCACTTGGACATTGAGCCGGGGATGCTCCTGTCCAGTCACTTTCAGGGAGGGACCCGATGTGCCAGCCCAGCAACACAGGGCTCCTCCTCCTCCTCACTGTGGTCCTGGGCCAGGAGGCCGCCTCCCGGCTGCCGTCCTGCCCTCCAGAGCCGGCCTCACCTCACGGGTGGTTCTACTCTCCTTCCCACTGCAAGCGGGGCTGGGGGGCCTTCCAGTCTTTGGGGCTTGACGGCTCGGCAACAAAGCTCACAATGGAAATTTTCTGGGAGGCTGAAACCTGAAAGTCCAGGGAAAATTGAAATGTTCTCTGCTGAGTGGAGATTTGGATGAGTGTGAAGGGTGAGTGGGAACTGCAGAGGGGCTGCGTTACTGACAGCAGCACACGAGCAAGCATCCTGGGGCTCTCCCCTCCCTGCGGGGCCCAGTCCGCCTCTTCTCCCTTACCTGCCTGGCCAGGAACCATGCTGGGCACACGGCAGCCACAAAGGGCTGCCACCGTCCCAGGAGGAGCTCACGGCCTGGAGGAGAGGGAGGGACACACCAGGAGCTGCAGTCCTGTGTGAAGCGTAGGCCGGAGCAGGGGTTCCACGGTGGGGGACCTCAGCCACTTTTAGGGCTACACAGCTCAATATTACGTAATTCATGCAATTTAAAAAAATTAGGTATTATTTTAATGGGCATTACAAAAACATCATGCCCATGGTTTCATCAAGAAAATCACTCGGGATTATGATCAGGTAGGTAGCACTTTTAGGCCTAAGGCTGGTGAAAGGACAGAATTGAGTACAGGTCTGAAAGGCAACATCGCAGTGGGAGCGTGGCAAACCCCGCAAGGGGCACACTGGGCTGTGGAGGCCGATGGACTCAGCTTCCAAATCTGGTGCCACTGCCTTAGGTAAGTGTTGGTGGGTTTCCCAGATGCAGAGCCTAAGGCCAGGACTTGGCTCTGGTTATATGATGGGGAGGTGCTCCCAGGAAGCAAGAGTGAGGAGAGGGAGAGAGAGGCTGGGAAGGGGGAAGGTCCGTACTGGGCGGCATGCTGAGGTCACCCCTGTGCATGTGCAGGATGCCCCAGGAATGGGCTCCTTAGAGGCAGGGCCATCTCAGGGGGGCACTAGCTTCCCCTCTGAGCTCGTGAGAGACAGAGCTCTGGGGGCAAGAGCTTGAGGTGGGCCTCAGGCCCTGTGCTCAGACTGTTCACGGTGTACCCCCTGTGGCTGAAGCTGACGGGCTGAGGCTGAGATGTGTGCCGCAAAAGCACCTGCTGCCCCAAGCCCCTCAGTCTCTCCCTCCCTCAGTGCCCTCTTCCAGAGTGAGAGGTGCCTAGCACATTGTTGGTACCAAGAGAGTGAGTGTTCTGGGGAAGCACCTCTGTCCTCCAGGTGCTGGGGGTGCCCTTTGAGCTGGGCCTTGGAGGGACTCGATTGAGCCAAAAAGCCGTGGATCTGGGCTTCGAGGTCAGACTGTATGTGTGCCTTGTTCGTCAGAGTCTGGCCCTCCTGCCCGAGGGATGTGGACCTGATCCAGACATCCTCTCGGGATTCTTGGCTGGGCATCCCGCCTTGGCTCCACGTGAGGTTGGCTCCTTGGGCCTTGGGGAAGGTCTTGCTCCTGAGTGGGTGTCACTCACTGCGATGACTCACACACACACACGCATCCTGTGGTTCAAAAAGTGGCTCAGTGAGACCATGTCCCAGGTTAGGAGTATAGACTCTGAGGTCAGGTGACCCATCAGCAAAGTCCAGCTCGGCCATTTCTGGTCTGTAGATGCCAAACATGTTAATTAAGCTTTGTAAGCCTCAGTTGTCTCATCTGCAAGACAGGGCTGGCAAAAATAATTCGTCATGAAACTGTTGTGAATATTAGATGGGAAAACATGGGTGGCATGGAGCAAACACTCAATAAATATTTAGCCCATAATAAATGTCACTCATCCGTATATTACATGCATACATAGCATATATGTGCTTATATAATATAAGATATTACTGTGACAGTAGTAATTTGTCAATGTCTTCTCTTAGCTCAAAGTTCTAGGTTAGAGGCACCACGTGGTTTTCTCTGATACTGGGTTTTGTGAAATTATTATATGAATCTGGTCATTTATTCATTTGCTTGCTCATTTTCTACCCTCATTGAGCACCTTCTCTGCCGACACTTCTAGGAAGAAAGTCATTTGTACCAGCTGCATTCTGTAGAGGCAACCAGAGCCCAGGGCCACAGCTGCTCCAGGCTGGAAGCAGCCCCAGGACCAAGGGGCTGGTCTGGCCCACTATGAAAGGCCCTGGGCCAGCCCACGGGCTTTGCTGCATTCTGCCTGGGGCCGGCCAGACCTGGAGGGGAGGGTGGCAGCCCCTATGCCAGTGAGTTTTCTGATGCTCCCCAGGGCCTCCCTCTGGGAGCACTGAGTTGCAAAGACCTGCTGAACCTGGCTCAGGCCCCGCCCAGATGCCCTGTCCATGACCTTCCCCTGGTACCTGCCCTGGTTGCTGTGAACTCAGAGAGCTGAGTGGTGGTCTCTGGAGGGTGGGGGGCTCCTATGGCAGCAGGCTCTTGGGACAGGTGCTCCCCAGCCGAAGCTCCCAGGCCCACACCTGGCATCTTCATCTCCCCGGAGTGGTTGGGCTGGACATCCTCCAGGGCCCTGGGGCACTGGCTCCCTGGGTGTAGCCCCTGTGTGTCATGGGGTGGAGGCTGCAGCCCACCTGGGCTGGTGAACATTTTGCCAAAACCAGTGGCCCAGCCTGGACTGTTTGTGCCCATGCACAGCCTCAGAAATCCCCAGAGGTGGGCATTATGGGGGAGAGGTGGGGGTGGGGGTTTGATTACCCATGCCTCACCCGAGCAGGTTCTGCTTAGTTTGGTATCAGAAGAGTTTGCTGGGGAGGTGGAATTTGGGGTCTGAGGCTGTAAAAAGCCTTTGACTCAGGTCCCCAGCTAACTGGAGGTGCTGGTAGGAGGGAGAGAAGCTGGAGACTTGCCCGGGATCAGATGAATGGAAATCGGCTGGGGCTACCTTGGTCACCCCTGCGGCATGCAGGGCTTTCATTGTGTGGGTCTGCAAGGGAAAGCCATGTGCGTCTGGGTTTGGATGAAGCCCTGGAGTGACCATGCGCTGAAGCCTCTGTGGCCGCTTCCACATTGGGCGTCCCGGTCTGTTCATGCATACCCTCTGCCATGAGTTTTGCAACATTGAAGTACCTCTGGTGCTGTGATTTCCCTAGTATTTTTAAGTCAGTTCTCTTTTTGTATTTAAATGAATTCATTTACTTAAATGGAAAAACAGTGCCCTTTGGTAGAAGTAGACAGTAACCTTAAAAGTAAATTAAAAACCCAAAGGAAAAGAAACCCATGCTCATGTTATTCCAGCCAGAAGCTGCTGCATTCTGAAAATGCTGAGCCTGGGGTCTAGGCTCAAAAAGTTGAAAGTTTGAGAGGAGTTCAAGACATGGCCCCAAACGGAGGCTTTCTCCTTGGCCTGAGGTGAAGGTCGTAAGGACACTGAAAGGCACTATTTCTCACTTCATGTGTCAGTGTTACTTTAGGCCAACTTGGCTGCCTCCTAAAATCATCACGGGTTCTAACAATGGTGTGTTTGCCATGAGATCCTACTCCTTCCTCAAAGCCCAATTTGAGTGCCCCCCTGACCCCTTCTGGATTCCGCCTGAACTGAGCTGGCCAGGGGCTTTCCCCAAGGGAAAGCTCCCCGGAGCCCTACAGGTGAGCATGAGCTGTGTGTCCACGCCTACACCCTGCAGACGCCCAGGAAGCACTGGACTGCTGTCTCCTTAGTCCCAGAGCATGACATACCTGGGCCTAGCTCTCAGCCACGCACAAGACCCCCACTGGGGTGCTGTGGGCAGTGGGCCGAGTAACAGGTTGGGTGTGAGTGGGCAGTGGCCAGTGGAGGGGCACCTTTGAGGAGCACCATGGCCTGAACAAAGGCAAGGAGGTTGGGCTGGGTAAGGCATGCTCTCTGGTAGCAGTGGGTGGCTTGGATGGCTTTCTGGAGAAAACCGTTCCAGATTCCTCCCACAAACTAGAAAACCCAGGGCCCCTGCCCTCACTGCGTCTCGGGTGTCTGATGTGTAAAATGGGGGAAATGATGGTGTTCACTGTGGGCGGAGATGAGGATTTGACACGGTGCCTGGTACTCGCAGAGGGCCCTGCAGTTGGCGGCTGCAGGGTGGCCTGGGCTGTGGGCAGTGAGAGGCGACAGGCACCTGAAGTTCAAAAAGTGGCTCAGTGAGACCATGTCCCAGACCTGAAAGGATGCAGGGGACACAGGGGGTGCTCCAAGGACTCAAAAATAGGCAGTGATACTGAAAGCCACACTTCAAGGTGAGAAATGACCCAATGGCAGTGCCCCAAGTCAGGGAGGGTACTGACAGTGGCCATGGGAATCAAAGGCGGCTTCCTGGAGGCGGTGTCTTAAAGACCGGCACCTGTTAGCCAGGATGGCGTCGGTTTTGTGCGGCAGTGTTCTCCACAGGTGTTGCTCACCTCCCTCCCCACAAAGGAGGAGGAACATCCCAGCCCTTTCAAAGCCTCAGAGGAGGATGCAGCTCTGGATGCCAGATTCCCATTTGCCTGGAGTTGGCAGAGGAGATGTCTCAGCACTTCTCCAAAGCTTTGGGGACTTCCAGACTGTTGCTCTGACTTCTGCAGCTAAAATGTAGGGAAGGGAAGAATGCTATCTAAACAAGCTTAATCCCAAATCAAAGGATTATTTCCTTACAGAAAGCTTCACCTATACTTAATAGTTTTAAATTGTTCCGGGTACCAATTAGACTTTTAATTTTGCTGTTCCCTCCGGCGGCTGGAGGATGTGTGTGGTTTGCGTTTAATCAGAGCTGATTTTTTTTTTTTTTTTTGGTGGTGGTAGTTTTTGGGGGAGGGGAGGAGACTGTTTCAGGGTTTCCTTTCCTGTCAGGGACTGTGTCTCGGGAAGAGGTGCAGGGTGCCTCCTGAGTTTGGGGTTCCCCGTTGGGGCAGCAGTCGGTGTCTCCTTGTGCCTGCCTGAAGGTGGGCGGGCGGTTCTGCCATGGCGATCCTGCCTGGGGAATCCATCACCGAGTTAAATATATGGATTATCCTAAAATTTCTGCAGCAATAGGGTGAGTTATTATTGATTCACAGAGCACGACAAAACATCGCTGCATGAATTAGCAAACAGCTGTTTCTAATTTGAGTTTAGAACAGTACACAGAGGAACTTGTTTCTCTGTTCACTCCTTTCATTTATAATGAATTTTAATCACCGCTACAGGTGAGAAAAATGTAGAAACAAGCTTGTATCTTGTGGAAGAAACAAAGGAGAGACAGATGCTAACAGATTTCCAGTCTGTGATAAAAGGGATGTTTTGGTACACTTTACATGTAATTAGAGCACAGCTGTTTCCAGTCCCAGGTCCACGAACACGGCCGAATGTGGGCTCTGTTGATCTCCAAAGGGAGTAAAGAAAAACAGTGATTCAACCCCGAAAGCATTTTGCTTTCTCCCCAGTTGAGCAGAGAGCCCTATGCTCTGGCCCTTGGCCGTGTTGTTTCGTGAAAGCTCATGGAGATGACTTCACAAGGCCTTTGTCCTCACCCACGTGGCCAGGAGGCGGGTAGGGTGAGGTTGGGGTATGCAGGAGGCCCAGGCCAGAGGGCTGATGGGAAGACCTTCCAGAGCCCCTCTGCTAGCTGCAAGCGCCCCATCTTGAGGGATTCTCGTGGGGACAGGTTGGGGGCCCTTCTTCCCTAGCAGGAGCTGATTGTGACAGTCCACTTTAGCGAGTTTGATCACAGCCAGCTCTCGGATGAGCCGAGAGAGCTGGCTTCTCCCACCCTGCAATCCCGGTCTGTTTAATTTCTGCAATAAAACTCAAGCTCAATTGCATTTTCAATATCGTGCTAAGTAAATTTGTCTAAGGGATGGAGCAGCCAGGCAAGCTGTGTGTTCTGTGAGGTCAGAGGCTTCAAGGGGAAAGGTGGATGCCTCCTTCCTGCCTGCGTGGCCAGGGACCCTTGGGATGGCAGCCTCTGTGGGTGCAGGGGCAGGGGTGTTCTGGGAGTCAGAGCTACCCCCCACCTCCACCGTGGGCCTGGAGAATCAGGCTCAAGCCCTAGCAAGTCTGCTGGTGCCTTAGTTTCTCTGTTTAATGACAGGGTTGGGTTGGGTGTTCCTGAGCACTCCTTTCTCTCTGAAGTCCTGGGATTGGGACTTCCGTAAATGGCAGGGGCCTGTGGGCCTTTATGCACTTTGAGTGTCCTTTGCTTTGAAAACCATCTTCTTTAGGGAGTAACTGCTGGTCCATAACTTATCCTGGTTATAATCAGGACTCGGGGAGATGGGACCACTCACTGTCTTGTGTCCGTTCCAACCATCATGGCCATTGCCTGCCTATCTCTGCCCTATGACCTTATATGGAGCTAAGAGCCAGGAGCCAGTGACTTTTTATTTTATACAATACAGAGCATTTTTCATATACAGCATGTTACAAATATTCACTTATTTCACCTACATAGCAACTCTATAGTTGGGACTATTATTCCCATTTTATAGATGAGGAAACTGAGGCGGGTTTTTCATATGTAAAGCTGAGGGAGGCTAACTGGTGGAGCTGGGAATCTAAGGCCATCTGCTGGCCTCTTAGCCACTAAGCAAACACAAATGCCTCAGAGCCCAGGCAGCCCGTGAGGGGGAAGGGAGCCCCGTGGGTATGTACGGCAGGAGGATGAGCGTACCTGTCCCAACAGGGGGGCCGTGCTGAGCTCTGTCCCGGATGTGCCAGACGCGGAGCCTGTGCCACCAGGCCATCTTCTCCTTAAAGAAAAGCCAGAAGTGAATGTAGATGTTTCAAAAAACTTTGAGAGTTCCTGACTTCTAAGTGTTGGCATTTTTACAAAATAACTGATAACTGGGTGGTCCCCAGACTGTCCGAGGACAGCCATGGTGATCTGTTTCCACTGCACAGACCATGGTTTCTCTCCACCCAGCTGGCTGAGAGTCTAATTCCCGGCTTTTCTATTTACCATCTGCTTTGTGACATCAGGATATGACCTAACCTCTCTGTTCTTTTCCTCATCTGTGGGACAATCATGCAACTTACTGTGTAAACCCAGCTACTTTGAATGTGAAAGAGGGACCCTAAATGGGTTGGGATGTGGAGGTCCTTCCCAGGACACCTGGGTTGTACTGCCCTGCTTACTTGAAATAGAGGAAAAAACAGCACTACCATCACAATCTACAAAGTTGCTGTGGTGTCAAATAGGATAATGGGAGTCAAAGTGCTGTGTATTATTTTAAATGTCACACAAATAAGGGGATTTACAAATAATGATAGTTGTACAAGTTACACTAGTAACCTCCTTCATTTTCTTTAGTCACCACGTCTTGATGCTTACCAGCACATACACATTACCCGTTCTGCAAGGTAGCACTCTGATTATTCCCGTCCTATGGGTGAAGAACTGGGGGCTCCGAGAGGTACAGTGACTTATCCGATGTCACACAGCTAATGAGTGGTAGCTCAGCCTAAGCAAGCCCACACTTTCGCCCCTGGCTCTGCTGTCTCCAGTGGCTGATGTTGCCCCGCGATTGACTGAGTCTGATAGCTCTGGCTCCCTGCAGTTTATTAAGGGCCCCGACAGTGACTATTTGTTGTCAGGTGGCGTTTCAGCCGCCCTCAGAGCGGGCTGGAAAAGGGCATGACTGGCCATAGCTTGTGGTCTCTTGGGAGGTCGGCAGCCCCTTGGAGGCCATGTGCCAGCTGGCCCTTTGAGGCAGGGTGGAGGATGGTCCCGCTCCTTGCCCACCAGGGCCTGCTGGAGAAGCAGCCCCGAGGGCAGGAAGGCCTTCTCCCTCCTCTGCATTCCAGTTTCCACCCCCATGCTGCTCACCGCCCACCCCACCCAACCCCCCAACCCACTTACTTTTTATCACCAAATTGAAAGAATGATCCCTCCTTTCGCTTGCTGTGGCCTCATTGGGGATGATGAGATCATAGCCGTAAAGGCACTCTGAGCTCCCAGGAGGAGGGAAGGGTGAATACGAGCTGCTATTATTTTTGCTAATAGCATAATTCTAATTTAAGATTTCAGGTGGAGCCACGTCAGCTTCTGATAGCTTCCACGGGGCTCTGTGGCCTACCTTTGCGGAAGACCCTCCGGCTTCCTCATCCCCTTCCCTCCCAGGGTGTACTCCTGATTTCTCAGGGTTAGGTCTCTAGCCTTTGCACCACATTCATCTGTCCTTTTAGGAAAACCAGATATCTAGATGCAGGACTGACTACTACCATGAAGAAAGGGATTTTTGTGTTTTCTGTTTCAAAGTGCTTCAAAGTGGCAAAGCATTGCTTCAGAGTCGAAACTTCAGATAGTGGCTAACTGATAGAGAAGTTGGGCAGACAAGAACATTAGAAACCTAAGAATACTGGGTACAGTCTGCACCCCTCAGAGGAGCAGGCACATAGAGCAGGCTCGACAAGTATGTGCTGAATGAAAGGAAATACTTAACCTAGGAGATCGCCGAGAACTGGGATGCCTCCTACCTGCCACTCCTCATTCCTGTACCCAAGACATAACTAATTGATCACAGACTGTTAGAGCTACAAAGGCTCTAGAGACCAATTCTTGTGATCGCTTCTCTCAAGGGTGGGGAAATGAAAGCACAAAGAGGAGACGTACCTGCTTGTAGTCACACAGTGCCGAGAGTCTGAACCCAGCCCAAGAGTGCCCTCGTCCACCTGGGCTCCTGGTTCCGTGATGTGGGCTTACAGCCCCTGCTCTGGACTCAGAATTCTATAGTCTGGGTATGGCTTTGCCTTCTGGCTTGAGATTCCGCCCTCTGAGTCATCCTTTTTTTTTTTAAAAGGAAAGGTAGCACATGTTTGCAGATGAGTAGTTTCATTAGCCTGTTTCCTGCCTGGAGAATTGTGGGGGTCTGACAACCTTCTTTCACCTTGTACTCTGTGTCCGTTTTGGTCCAGCTGGCAGTGTTTCTGCTGTTACAAAGTTTTCAAGAACCTGTGGATCTCCTGTGTACGTCATGGGGATCTACTCCCTTAGACAAGAGGTTCCTCCATAGATATTTCCTAGACAATCCCATCTCTACCCTTGGCTGCTGCTGAGATGGCTCCAGGGCAGTGCCCCCAGCAGTGCTTCTGGTTTGATCTAGGGGATCTGTGAGTCACACCCTTACTCTTTTCAAAGAGCCTTTTGTGTAATTGAACACTCTGACCTTTTGATTTTTCTGAGATATTAGTAAAATGAACAGTCAAACCTCTTTTCTCCATAGTGCACTTTCTTGGAAGTGAATCTCTTAATTATAATGTCTTTTGCAATCTGGGTAGGCTAAGAATTTCCAAAATCATCAGTTCCTGGTTCCTTTGTGTTTAACAGTTCTTCTGTCAGTCTAACTCTTTTCTCTCGTCTATACTCAGCAAGAATACCTTCACAATTTTGCTTGAAAGTCTCCTCAGCTAAACATCCATTTTTATCTATTACAAGTTGTGATTTCCACGTAACTGTGTGACACAACTCCACTAGAGCTTTCTGCCAGGATATAATAAGGATCCCTTTCTTTCAGCTCCAATATCATACTCCTCACTTCCTCCAAGCCCTACCATCAATGCCTTTAGCATCTACCTTTCTCTTAACAGTCTGGTTGTGATGACTTAGGTATTTTCTGTGGTGATTTAGGTTTTGTTCATCGTACTGCTTACGTCCTTCTGAGTCTTCATTAATAGAGTCATTGACATCCATATTTCAATGAGCAATCTTTTTAAGGCATTGTAGGCTTTTTCTATGCTACTCCTGAAAATTCTTCTGGCCGCTGCCCACGGCCCAATTCCAAAGCCACTTACACACTTTCAGGTATATGTTAGCATATATATCCAGCAGCCCCTCCACTCCTGGAAATAAAATCTGTATTAGTTTCCTATTGCTGCTGTGACAAATTACCATGAATGTAGTGGCTTAAAACAACAGCAAATTGTTATTTTACCATTCTGTAGGTCAGAAGCCTGACATGGATCTCGGGTTAAAAGTGCAGTGTCACGGGCCGCGTTCCTTTCTGGAGCTCTAGGGGACAGTCTGTTGCCATGCCTTTCTAGCTTTCAGGGGCCGCCCACGCTCCTTGGCTCGGGGCTCCTCCCATCTTCAAAGTCAGCAACCACATCCCTCTGCCTCTCTGGCCTCCGTCTTCCACATTTCAGGACTCTTGTGATTACATTTGCCTGCCCCCCAGATAATTCAGGATTATCTCTTCTTCTTAAGGGCAGTTCATTGGCTAACTTAATTCCATCTGTAACCTTAATTCCCTTTGCCCTATAACACACTCACAGGTTTTGGGGAGTAGGATACGGGCATTCTTTGGAGGGTGGTGGTGATTATTCTGCCCACCACAACCTCCCCGTTTGGTCCTGCACAGGCTATTTAAGCAGCCTGCTCCATCCACCATCAAAAGAGAAAAGAGGCCAGCTATATACACTAGTGCTTGGCTTCAAAGCCAGCCAGGCCTTTGGCTCTTCTCAACTCCCAGGGCCTGGCACTGTGGTGGTACATGGTGGGCCTCAAGAAAGAGGGGGCAGCTTCTGCAGTGGGATGGGCCCTGACTGGCACTGAGGGCTGGAGAGGCAGTGTAGTCTAGTGGTTAGTGAGTGGCTGGGGGTGCTGTCTGCCACTTGGCTAGCTCTGTGTGCCTAGGAGGTTGCTTTCCTTGGTGGAGCCTAGCCTGCAGTTAGAAAGAAGGAGATGTAATAGTACCTACCTTACAGTGTGCATGAGAATCAAAGGAGAAAGTGCTGGCAAAGACCCTGGCTTATAGAAGAGATTCCATAAACAGAAACTACTGTGGTTTTCCTGAGTTTCATCCTGGATCTGTCTGCTCCCTGCTGTGTGGCCTCAGTTTCCCAGTCTATGAAAATAAGATGAATGAAGGTCTAATGTCTTCTCACCTTCTACCTTGCCCCCTCCCTCAGCCCTTTGCACTCATGGTGATTCTGTATGCGTGGATGTAATTGAATTGAGGAGTATTCTGTGATGGATGCCCATCTTTGGCATCTGGTAGGAAGTAAGGAGCAGGGCAGGCATCTGTTCCCTTCTTGTCTGTGGCCCCCCGCCCCCCCACGCCTAGGTTTGAGATTGGATTTTGCCTCTGGGAGCCAAGTACCTGGTAGGCACTGAGACAGCGGGGCTGCCTTGCCCAGCCTGGAGCTCTGGCCTGGTGGTCCCCGTCTCCTACTGGGCCGTCATATCTTAGGATCCAGGTGCCCACTTGCCTGGGGGTTTTCTAGGAAGGGAGCTTGGGGCCTCTCAGGAAGCTTACGTCACTGTTTGCTGGAAGCCAGCCCCAGAAAAGGGCCTCAGAGGTTGCCCAGTCCACCTGTGTCACAGAGGCATTGCCTCAGGGGAAGGTGACTCCCCTGTGTGGTCTCCCTCACCCAGTTCCAGAACTACCCCTGGGGACCAGGGCTCCCAGCATTCATGTTCCCTTCAGTGCACCAAGTTTCCAGTCTCTGGGTGCAGAGACACAGATGGGTAAAGATTTGAAATTTCCCAAGAAGAAATCAGGAATGTGCCCAGATGGCCCCCTGAACTGAATTTGCATCATTCCGTGTCTGGAAAGCCACCTGTTCCGGCTCTGGCTGCCTCTGCGGGGAGTGCGGTCTGTGGCGTGCCTGGAGGCACGTTCATGACCTGTAGCTCTCGTCGCCTCAGGATCTGGTGGACAGTGGTCTGCGATCCCAGGACACCCGGCTGCTCTGTGCCCACTTTGGGCAGGCCTCACCAGCAGCTGGGGTTGGAGCTGACCCTCTTCTCTGGCTAGAAACCCTCCTCCCGACCACAACACAGCTCCATGGGATCTTCCAAGTCCTGCTGTCTTTGCTCAGACAACAGGATATGGGGCTCCTGCCCTAAGACCTCCCTTTTCGGAGAGGATGGGCAGCTCCTTTCTTGGAGGAGGAAGCTTGATGGTTAAAGGCTTCTTCTCTAGCACTGGGAGTGAGGAGACCCCTTCCTCCAGTTCGCTTAATGCCCTCTGAACATTCCACTCATACACCCCTCTGCCAGGGAGGATATCGCCAATTGATTTCAACACTCATTTTTTCTGAGCCCAGATAGAGCCTTAGAATCCTTCTGAACAGAGTGCTGTAGGCAACCACTTAAAATTGACCATCTCTGGAAGTTCCCTTCTTTCTCTGGACCTCTTGTATCATGTGGGATTGATATAAATGGTTCCTGAGTCTGGGCTCCCATTTCTCTGAGCTAGGCAAGGGCCACAGCGACTCCCATTCCTGGAGCTCCTGGTGGGGGCCGAGGGTGACTCTACCTGGAGCACCATAGAACTTTGTTCTGCTGGGTAATTTTTATTTTCCCAAGGACATGGGTGCATGGCAAGGAGACCTTTTGGGGCTTCGTGAAGAACTGCCAGGCCTTTGTGGCTCTCATGGAGACAAGCTAGCTGGTCAGAATATTGTACAGAATGACCTTTCTGTTCATCCAGAAGGGTCCTTGGAGATCCCAGCTTCCAACTTCCCATATTGCAGCAGAGGGAGCTGAGGCCCAGGTCTCCTGATGGGCTCTCTGTTCTGTGCTGTTTCCTCTGCCCCCATCATATCTGCAGCAGCTGTCTTGCTTGCTCTGAGTCAGGCTCCTTTCATGGCCTGGACTATCTAGTGATTTTCATTCACTTGAATGGAGCTTCCCAGCCCGGGAATAGCCCAGAAACGTGGAGCTGCGTGGGCATCAGCTCTTTCCACCTTCCCATTCACATGGGGACCCTCCCCGTGTTCTTTTCAGAGCTGTTTATTCCCCCTGCCTAGCTTTGGTGGGGGGCCTCATGTCTGAGTCTGTGCCTCTCCTTGCAGGAAGGTGCCCTTCTTGGCTCACTCCCGGGCCTGTGGGCCAGCCAGTCTCCGTCCTCCGTGCGGCAGCCCCGAGCTGCCTCCTCTCTGAGAGCAGGAGGTGTGGAGCCGAGGCTCCCAGCTGGCCTGGGGAGCAGCCTTTCTGCCCCACCCAGATGGAGCAGTGTTTGGACCCGCAGCACGAGCCCACCGCATTCACAAGGGTGGCCACCTGAGCTTAGGATCCGCCCTGTCCTGCACTGCTGTGTTCTGAAGCCTAGTTAATGTTCTTTTTTTACTTAATTGAATTTTTTTGAAATTTCTCCCCTCTTTTATGCTCGTTTTGGGTCCCTTCCTGTAGCAGGCTTTTCTGACCAGGCGTTTTTTGCAAGATTAGTCATTTTTAAATGACTTTAATCTCTGTTTTATAAGTGGTTTTTCTACTCACGTTGTCTTATTTCTTTGTAGTCATTTCAGGGGAAGGGGAAGCTGAAGGCCTAGCGTTAGTCACTGCGTTCTCCACTCCATGTTCTCCTGTGACAGCACCCCCTCCCAAAGGAGAGGAGCAGGTGAAAACAGGGACTCAGAGAACCAGGCTAACTGCGGTTGAAGCCTGGCCCTACTGCCTGCTAACTGTGTGGCGTTGAGCAAGTTACCCAGCCTCTCTGTGTGACCTGCAAATGGAGATAATAATAATACTACGTATATCTCATTGGGCTGTTGAGGATTGAATGAGTTAACACATGTAAAGCTCTTAGAAGAGTGCATGGCAATAATAAAATCTATACAAGTTTTTACTTGGAAATAAGAAGGTAGCCGGACTTCCCTTGAACTTACCTGCTGAGTTCTAAGATGTTCAAATTGAAGGGAACCTTGAAATGGCCTTTGCCCTGTTCACCCCTTCCCTTTCTGCAACCGCCAGGGGGGGTGTGCTGCCTGGTGCCTGACAGTGTGAGTTGCGTGTTTTCACTGTAGGGAAAGGGACCCCTCTTCCTCTGCTGCCCATGCATCCTGTGCACTCTGGCCCCGGTTCGTCTCTCTCGCCTGGTCCCAGAGCGCTAAGCTAAGTGCCTCCAAAGCAGAATGCATTTGGAGGGCTGGGACTGCAGCAGCCAAGGTTAAGTGTTACTAGAATAAAAGGCTTTAAACAGGGCAATCTGAGTTAGGGACTTCCTATGTCAAGATGCCCATTTCCCCTGATCGGGCCTTTTCAATTGAAGGAGCCTTATTTTAATTTCAATTCAGATCATTATAATCTCTGCAGTTGCTCAGTTTGTCAGTTCCAGAATAATGTGCTTTGCTTCAGTTTTGAACCTTGTTTGCAGAAAAATAAAGCCAATCAGGCAGCCCCGCAAGGAACCTTGGGGACTGTCCCCAGGTAGTTTGATCCCCCTTCTCAAAGCCTGGTGGTACCTCGGATCTCCCTCTCAAAGCACTACTGGGAGATGTGGCACTCTGGCCACCACCACTGGGGCATCTGGCCATGTGACCGAGGGCAAGTGACTCACTTCTCTGAGCCTCAGCCTTCTCACCTCAAAAATGGGATGTTGCTGATGGCTGTGAGGATGCAAATAAATTAATTGTGGTAATAGAAACACTCGACATAGTGCTGGCGCCAGGACATGCTCAGTAAACGTAGCTGCTCATACGAGCACTAGTTGCACTAATTAGTACTAATTATTATATCGTTGGCTAAATAGAGCTTCTGTTTAATAGCTTTATTGATGTATAACTTGTATGCTATAAACTTGTTTTAAGCGAGCAGTTCCATGACTTTTAGCACATTTGGAGAGCTGTGCAGTCCTCACACAGGTAGTTTTAGGGCATTTTCGCCATCTCCAAAGATTGCCTCTTGCCCACGTGCGGTCAGTCACTGCTCCCTCCTCCAGCCCCGGACACCCACTGGTCTGCTTTCTGTCTCTACAGATAAGCCTTTTCTGGATATTCATGAAGTGGAATAATGGTGCTTTTTCACATTAATTTTTCGTGTCCACTCCGCACAGTGATTCCCTTTCTCCAGATGCGTCAGCTGAGTCTGAGAGGTTAAGAGGAATGCTCGCAGTCAGATGAATTCATGGAGGAGAGGGCTTTGAGGGCGGGAGTGTGCTCTCATTCTCGGGTGGCGTGAAGGCCTCAGGAGCCGAAGAACTCCGGCAGAAGGATGCGTCCCGGCTCGGTCTGTCGGCCGTGGGGCCTCCCTTGTCTCACTCATTCTTGAACTGAACTGGGTTCGAGCCTGAGTCCTCTGCTCATCAGCCTGGTGAGTGTGGCCAGTTGTCAGGGAGGGCCCAGAGGAGATCCAAACCCTGGTTGCACTGGAGGCTTGACACATGGGTCCCCTTCCCCTTTCTCACATACTCGACAGACCTGAGGAAGCTCGTCCAGACCCACGTGCTGGTGCTCTCGTTTCTAGAGGAAAGTGACTGTGGCTGTGCCTCAGTCTCCTCACCTGTACAGTGGGGGTGGGGGGGGCCCTTGTCCCTGCCTCCTTGGTGGTCCTAAGAAAGCACGTGGCAGCATGCTGGGCACACAGGAAGGGCTCTTTGAGTGAGTCTGAGCTAAGACGTCAAAATAATAAAAAGCCAGTTAAGCCTGGCTAGGGGGTGGGGGCAAAGCTGGTTCCCAGCTGTCCCAGCTCCAGCCATCTCCTCCCTCGGGTCCCTTTGTCTTCATCCCACAGAGCCCAGCTGGCAGGAGCTGGGAATTAGCAGGCAGGGGCTGGGCACCTCCCAGTGTGTCTCATCCAAAGAGCCGGCAGAGGCTGCATCTTCCCCTTCCAGTCCGAAGAGTCCCGTAATGGGACGCCCCCAAGGGAGCAGGCGTCCTCACCCTGGGAGGGTGTCTGGGAGGCGCCGCATGCCAGGCTGGGTGGCTGGGCTTCAGAGGTGGGGAGGCTGCTGGGAGGTGCAGGACTCGGGGCGGGAGCTTTGGAGAGCGGCATCCTTCCAGGCAGAGCTTTGCCAGCGGTGCCAGCTGAGGTCAGGTAGATCTTCACACAGCCAGGGCTCTGGGCCTGGGTGGGCACCGGGGTGGTGGGGGGTGCTAGGAGCAGTCTGAGGGACCCCTCAGACCCCGCAGCTGGGCTTGCTATCTCTTAGGGGTTTGGGGTTGGCCTGGGACAGCAGAGGGAGCTGTGAGAGCCTGGGGGTCTGGTCCCTGCCTCTGGTTGTGGTGAGTGTGGTGTTTGTGTCTGAGTTCGTGTGTGAGTTGTGGAGTGATGTGAGCCGCGAGTGGATGGGCGCAGGTGTGTGTGCCGGGGCCCACCCATGCCTGGGGACGCGGGACGCCTGCTCTCTCTTCTGGAGGAGCTGCCTCTGGCCAAGGCTTTCAGGGTTACGTCTGTGAGGCTTTTTCTAAGGACTAAGCAGGGCCAGCTGGGGGCCAGAGAGGCAGGGGCCGTGGTTTCTTTCCTTGGGGTTCAAGAGCAAGGTCAGTGCAGCCAAACCTGAGCTTTTGTTTGTCTCTCCCCTGCCTGTAGCAGCCTGCGGTCCTTTTCATTCATTATTAAGTTTTAAATCCACCTGACATGAAACTTGAGCCGTGGAACTCACTCACTGCTCAGGCTGGCTTGATTCAACCCCCACTGGGCCTCCAGGAACTTCACTGGCCCTATTTGCTAGGGCCTTTGTTTTCCCAGAAATGGCCAGCCTCTAGTTTTAGTTTTTTTAGCAAAGGAAGGCCTTGGGGACAGGTGGCCCCTCCCTGGGCTTCTGTGCAAGGACAGCCTCCTCCTGCCTGCCGCGGGGGGTTTAGGGGCCCATGAGGCTCTGGACTCTCTGGCCATCTCGGTCCTGGTCCGTCCTCGAATCACCATGCCATCCGGCCATCTCCTGAGGTCCTCAGTGGACTTGGCAAACCTAGGGGTAGAGGGGGAGCTAAAGGGAGCAACCGCCTTAGCATGGTCTCGGCTGGGAACACTGCAGACTCTCAGGTCCTCTTTGCCGACTCCCGTTTGTCCCTCGGGTGTGATGCTGTGTGTCTGTGACTCTGCACGTACCTCTGCTGGCTGGCGAAGCAGTAGTTCCACCTTCACCAGTCGTTCCCGTCCCCCACCCCAACCCCAAAGAATGTGGCACGGCTGAACCCATTAAAGTGAATTTTATTTTCTTGCAAAGTTTTGCCTACGTCTCTAAGGACTAGTGGGGTTTCCCACCGGGACTAGGGGAAGACGGGGGTCAACCCCCAGGTCTTGATCAGGTGACAGGTCTTGCCTCCTTCTCGCCTATGGGACTGATGGTCTGTGACGTCATTTCCGGTGCATTTTTCCAGACTGTCCCCCCACCCCCACATCAGGGAAGTGGCCGTCCAGTGTGGCCCAGGCAGGTGTTGCTGATGGGAAAGGCATGTCCCCTCCATATCCTGCCGTCCCTCTGCCGTCCCCCTACAGGCTGAGGGCCCTTGTGTCCACTTGCTTCCGGCTCCCTGGGCTCCCCCCCTTCACTCCCCTCCCGGCAGCAGGTGGCCAGCTGCATGGCCTCAGCCCACGAGCTGTCGGGAAGCCGGCTCTGTCCTTGTTTCTCGGCGGCCCTGGGAATTGCCTCTAATCTCCTTTCCGCCTTTCCCCTGCAGATGGTGACGACGGCCCGCAGCTCTCCTGGGTGGCCTCGTCTCCCTCTAGCAAGGATGTTGCGTCACCCACGCAGATGATCGGAGATGGGTGTGACCTCGGCCTGGGCGAGGAGGAAGGGGGCACGGGCCTGCCGTACCCCTGCCAGTTCTGCGACAAGTCCTTCATCCGCTTGAGCTACTTGAAGAGGCACGAGCAGATCCACAGCGACAAGCTGCCGTTCAAGTGCACCTACTGCAGCCGCCTCTTCAAGCACAAGAGGAGCCGTGACCGGCACATCAAGCTGCACACGGGCGACAAGAAGTACCACTGTCACGAGTGCGAGGCGGCCTTCTCCCGCAGTGACCACCTCAAGATCCACCTGAAGACCCACAGCTCCAGCAAGCCTTTCAAGTGCACCGTCTGCAAGCGGGGCTTCTCCTCCACCAGCTCGCTGCAGAGCCACATGCAGGCCCACCAGAAGAACAAGCAGCATCTGGCCACGTCGGAGAAGGGGGCCAAGAAGGACGACTTTATGTGTGACTACTGTGAGGACACCTTCAGCCAGACCGAGGAGCTGGAGAGACATGTGCTCACCCGCCACCCCCAGCTCTCCGAGAAGGCTGACCTGCAGTGCATCCACTGTCCCGAGGTCTTCATCGACGAGAACACGCTGCTCGCCCACATCCACCAAGCCCACGCCAACCAGAAACACAAGTGCCCCATGTGCCCCGAGCAGTTCTCCTCAGTGGAGGGTGTCTACTGCCACCTGGACAGCCACCGGCAGCCGGACTCCAGTAACCACAGCATCAGCCCTGACCCCGTGCTGGGCAGCGTGGCCTCCATGAGCAGTGCCACGCCGGACTCCAGTGCCTCTGTGGAGCGCGGCTCCACCCCGGACTCCACCTTGAAGCCTCTGCGGGGCCAGAAGAAGATGCGAGATGACGGCCAGGGCTGGTCCAAGGTGGTCTACAGCTGCCCTTACTGCTCCAAGCGGGACTTTAACAGCCTGGCCGTGCTGGAAATCCACCTGAAGACCATCCACGCGGATAAGCCTCAGCAGAGCCACACGTGTCAGATCTGCCTGGACTCCATGCCCACCCTCTACAATCTCAACGAACACATCCGCAAGCTGCACAAGAACCACGCCTACCCCATGATGCAGTTTGGCAACATCTCTGCCTTCCACTGCAACTACTGCCCCGAGATGTTTGCCGACATCAACAGCCTGCAGGAGCACATCCGCATCTCCCACTGCGGCCCCAACGTCAACCCGCCTGACGGCAATAACGCCTTCTTCTGCAACCAGTGCTCCATGGGCTTCCTAACTGAGTCTTCGCTCACGGAGCACATCCAGCAGGCCCACTGCAGTGTTGGCAGTGCCAAGCTGGAGTCTCCGGTCGTGCAGCCCACGCAGTCCTTCATGGAGGTCTACTCCTGCCCCTACTGCACCAACTCACCAATCTTTGGCTCCATCCTGAAGCTCACCAAGCACATCAAGGAGAACCACAAGAACATTCCACTGGCCCACAGCAAGAAGTCCAAGGCGGAGCAGAGCCCGGTATCATCTGATGTGGAGGTGTCCTCCCCAAAGCGGCAACGGCTCTCAACGAGTGCCAACTCCATCTCCAATGGTGAATATCCCTGTAATCAGTGCGACCTCAAGTTCTCCAACTTTGAGAGCTTCCAGACCCACTTGAAGCTGCACCTGGAGCTACTGCTGCGGAAGCAGGCGTGCCCACAGTGCAAAGAGGACTTTGACTCCCCGGAGTCCCTCCTGCAGCACCTGACAGTGCATTACATGACCACATCCACCCACTATGTGTGCGAGAGCTGCGACAAGCAATTCTCCTCGGTGGACGACCTGCAGAAGCATCTGTTGGACATGCACACCTTCGTGCTGTACCACTGCACCCTGTGTCAGGAGGTCTTTGACTCCAAGGTGTCCATCCAGGTGCACCTGGCGGTGAAGCACAGCAACGAGAAGAAGATGTACCGCTGTACAGCCTGCAACTGGGACTTCCGCAAGGAGGCTGACCTGCAGGTGCACGTCAAACACAGCCACCTGGGCAACCCGGCCAAGGCGCCCAGGTGCATCTTCTGTGGGGAGACCTTCAGCACCGAGGTGGAGCTGCAGTGCCACATCACCACGCACAGCAAGAAGTACAACTGCAAGTTCTGCAGCAAGGCCTTCCACGCTATCATCTTGCTGGAGAAGCACCTGCGGGAGAAACACTGCGTGTTTGATGCTGCGACTGAGAATGGCACAGCCAACGGGGTGCCCCCTGCTGCCACCAAGAAGGCTGAGCCTGCTGATCTGCAGGGCATGCTGCTGAAGAACCCCGAGGCGCCCAACAGCCACGAGGCCAGTGAGGACGACGTGGATGCGTCGGAGCCCATGTATGGCTGCGACATCTGTGGGGCAGCCTACACCATGGAGGTGCTGCTACAGAACCACCGGCTGCGGGACCACAACATCCGGCCAGGCGAGGATGATGGCTCACGCAAGAAGGCAGAGTTCATCAAAGGCAGCCATAAATGCAACGTGTGCTCGCGAACTTTTTTCTCGGAGAATGGGTTACGGGAGCACCTGCAGACGCACCGGGGCCCTGCCAAGCACTACATGTGTCCCATCTGTGGCGAGCGCTTCCCCTCGCTGCTGACGCTCACCGAGCACAAGGTGACCCACAGCAAGAGCCTGGACACGGGCACCTGTCGCATCTGCAAAATGCCCCTGCAGAGTGAGGAGGAGTTCATCGAGCACTGCCAGATGCACCCCGACCTACGCAACTCGCTCACAGGCTTCCGCTGTGTGGTCTGCATGCAGACCGTCACCTCCACGCTCGAGCTCAAGATCCACGGCACCTTTCACATGCAGAAGCTGGCGGGAAGCTCGGCTGCATCCTCCCCCAATGGCCAGGGGCTGCAGAAGCTCTACAAGTGTGCCCTTTGCCTCAAAGAGTTCCGTAGCAAGCAGGACCTGGTGAAGCTCGACGTCAACGGGCTCCCGTATGGCCTCTGTGCTGGCTGCATGGCCCGCAGTGCCAATGGACAGGTGGGTGGCCTGGTCCCACCCGAGCCTGCTGACCGGCCCTGTGCCGGCCTCCGCTGCCCTGAGTGCAGCGTCAAGTTCGAGAGTGCCGAGGACCTGGAGAGCCACGTGCAAGTGGACCACCGTGACCTCACGCCAGAGACCAGCGGGCCCCGGAAAGGCACCCAGACGTCGCCAGTGCCCCGGGTAAGAGCCTGCTGCCTGCTCCTTCAGGCTGCACTGACCCCCACAGGAGCCACCCATGCTGCGCTCTGTGTTTCCAGGTGGCGCTCCCTCCAGTAGCCCAGAGGAGCAGTGCTGTCGCGCAGCGGTCAGACATACCGCTCTGCAGTAGACTGCATCTGACCCCCTGCTGCCACTTGCCTTCCAGCTGTGTGGCATGGCATACATTTCTTATCTCTCTGGGCCCCATTTGACAAGTGCTTACCTGTAAAAGGGGAATAGTAATTGTCTCGACTTGACAGAATGGTTAGGAGGGGCCTGTGGTGTGATATAGGTAAAGGGCCTGGTGCGTTGGCTGGCACGCAGCGAGCACCCCGTGAATGATGGTGGTCATCTTTGTTACTGATCTGGGGCAGACTTATTCACTTGCTGGTTGAGTCTCCTTGGGCAAATCACTTTGCCCAAAGGCCCACTGGAACAGAGAACTCCTTTTAGGGGCGCTAACACCCCACCCTCTCAAGGCCTTTTGACTGAGCCGGGCTCCTAGGCAAGGGTCCAGTAGGACACCCTTCAAGGTCCTGAGCGCAGGCAGTGGTCATTGCTTCCCCGCTTTGACCCCCCTTGGCCTCGGCTTGCTGGCTGGCCAGTGTGGGTGGACTAGGAGAGCACGTGGGCTCTGGAGTCAGATGAGCTGGGCTAAAATCTCCCTCTTCCAGTGCCCGACTGTGCTGTGACCTCTCTGGGCCTGTTTCCTCACCTGTAGAGCCAGAGGTAATAGGAATAATTGTAGTAATAGCACCAGCCATAAACAAAACAAAACACAGTGTCTGTCTCCAGAGCTGACATCACCTGGGAGGTGCTGGGGGCCTTTCCAGTTGCAGCCAGCATCCGCTCTGATTGGTCAGTGTCTGCTCCTCGTCAGTTGTTGAATATCACGACTATTTCCCATGCTGGCCTCAGCAATTCGCTCTGAGGATTAAGTGGGTAAAGGAAGTTCAGGGCACATGGTAAATGTCACTTGATATTTTCCCCATTTATAATCACAACTCATTTATTGAGGGATAAGGTTGTGCCGTGCACTTTATGTCTGTTGAATCCTTGTGGCACTTACTGTACAGACAAATAAAGGGAGGCGCAGGGCAGTTAGGTGCTCTGCCAGGAGCTTCCAGCTTTGAAGAGGCCGAGAAGGGATTTGAACTCATGTAGTGTGTGTTGCTGCGGCCTGGCTCTTGACTAACACTCTATCCATCACCTGTGGAGCCCATCCTGGTTGCGAGAGAGGAGAGGCTAGCTGTGGGGCACAGTCGGGGGTGCCCGGGAAGTCAGCCATGCTCAGGCTGCGGGACAGCGTGGCAGGGCTGGGCTCCTGCACGCCCCCCTCCCAGGCACACCCCAGCCCCACCGCCGCCTCTTGGGCGTTGCTCACCTCTGCACTGGGGTGCCTGCCAGCCCTGGGACTGCTTCTAGTGCCTCCAGCCTTTGGACCACCAGAGCCTCTGCCTCCCCCGTCTCTCCCTGGATCCTGCACCCAGCACCACTCCACAAAGCCCTACTGTGCGGGCACAGGTTCCGGTACCGTTTCCATGGCAAAAACAGAGACTCCTGTGCCCTGTTTTGACAGAGGGGGATCTGGGCTCAGAAAGGTGGTGCCAGATACCCAAGGATGCACAGCTGTGTGTGGCAGTGCAGGGGTTCAAACGCAAGGGGGCTTGTTTTCTGGGAGCCGGTGGGACTTCCTTTCCCTGTCTCAGGCCTGTGAGAGAGGAGTGAGCTGGCCCTCACCTTGAGGGGCCTGGGCAGGTGGGAGCTGGACGAAGCCTGGGTGCCTCCCCGGGGAGGGCACGGCCTCTGGGGCCTCGCCCCCTGCCTGGGCACGCCTCAGGGCAGGGGCCCAGCTGCCTGTGAGCCCACCCCGCCCTCCCCCAGGACTCTCACATGTAAAAGCGGACTCTGGGGGCTGCATCGGGGCTTGGGGGCTGGCAGACTGGGCCCCTCGGGAGTGTATCCATAGCAACCAGCTCTCAGAGGACTGGGTTCCTGTGGGGCTGAGGCTGCTGTTGGCTGGAGCGTGAGGCGCTGAGGTTTCCTCCTCCCCCATTTATGGTTAATAACAATGTAACCCCAACCCCAGGCCAGTGTGGGCAGAACGCAGCCCTCCCTCAACTCACCAGATGCTCACAGTGCCAGGTGGGGCAGACCGGGTGTTCTCACTCTCCGTCTTACCGTGGGGTAAACAGGCGTCCAGGCTAGAGGGCTTGGCCAGGTCACCCCGCTTTCTGTCACGTGGCCCAGAGCTGTCCAGGGCAGCCTGGGGCGTGGCGCCGAGAATGGCAGCTTGGACAGTGGGCTCTGGACTGAGGCTGTGGGATTAAGTCCCAGTTCCCTCACTCACCAGTGTGGGGCTTTGGCCCGGAGGTTTGGCCTCTTGAAACTCTCTGTCCCTAAAGTGGAGCTTGTGAAATAACCAGGAGTATTCAGAATAAACAGAGCCTGCCGTCGTGTTCGGTGAATGCGAGCCGTGGTTGCAGTGATGGAACAGCACAGCTCTGGCTGCCTCCGCGCCCATCTCTGCCGTCCTCAGAGGTGTTCTCCTTCCGCGCTGCACCCCTCTCTGAGGTTGCTCAGGGCCACGCGGGGGAGGCCCTGGCCGCAGGCCCTAGCTTTGGCTCTCCTGGGCAGGGGCCCTGGGAGGGGGCTTATGGCACAGGAGGTGCTCTGAATGCCAAGTTGTATCTTTCTGTAATTATGTCTCCTAGCGGGGGCTGAAGCTCCAGAGAGAAGGGGTCTCTGGGGGAAAGAGAGGGAACAACAGACCAAGAAGAGGTGTTGGGGTGAGGCCTGGGGGCTGGGCGAGGTTGCAGGAAGGAGGGAGACGGAGTGAGAAAGTCTCACCTGTACTCACATCCCACCAACGCGGAGGACCGGACAGCCCTGGCCTTGCACGCAGGGCTGAGAGGATCTCTGTGTGGGGCGCGTGTGCGTCATGTGCCTTAGGGACTGTGGGCGCTGGTGGTGCTGTGTGTGAACGCACACGCGTGCATGTGAGAGCAGCATGTGTGTATGTGAGGGTGTGAGTCAGGGTGCGGCCGGCATGCCCTGGTGTCACCGCTGTTTGTGCATCTGTGGGCGCATTTGGGACTAGTGGGTGCAGCCATCAGGGTTCCAGTGAGAGGGGCCAAAGCCTTTGTGTCTCTGGGGATGAGTCTGGATATGTCATCCCATGTGAACGTGTGTTCCATGAAGGCGCGTCACCTCTCTGAGGGTGTCACACCTGTGTGACGGTGTGGGTGCTGGGGGTGGGAGTCTGTGAGTGTGCCCATGAGGACCTGGTGTGCTGATGGTGCCCTGGGGTGAGGGAGTGTACATATGTATGCTCACGTGTCTGGGCGTATGTCCTCCTGGGCACATCCATGCATGTGTATGTGTGTGTGAATCCCAGGCTCTTCTGGTCAGCAATTCTTGACCCCTTCTTTGGGAATCCCCTGGAGCCCGTGTCCCCACCAGGAATAGCCCAGTTATCTGCAGTCCCTTTCCTGCCATGGAGGAGCAGCCCCATGGTGGAGGAGCCTTTGGGGGTAACCCTCATCCTGCCCAGGCCCCTGGTGATTTATCTGCCAAGCATAACAAACTCACTTCATTCACGTGCCCTTAGGAGGAACCAGAACTATTTGATCATGGATTGTCCCCTGCACGTGTCTGGACTAGTCATGGCTGTAGCCTCCAGAGACTCCCACCCAAGCTGAGCCATGGAGGGGGGATGTGACCTTTCTGGTCCAGCAGGCCTGCCCTTGGGTTTCCTTGGCCTGGAGCTTCCTCGGGTGGGCTTTATTCTTGCATGCAACCTCCCTCTCTCCCCCCTCCCTCCCTCTCTTCCTTTTGGCACCAAGGGCTCATACTTGCTGGCAGAGTGGGTGGGGGGACACATGTGAGAGGGAATGAATGAATCTGACAGTTGGAGAGACCCACAGTCATTGCCCTCTGTCAGCATGGACCTGGAGTGGAGCTGAGGCGGGGGCTTTAGGGTCGTGTCCCCTCAGAAGACCCCATTGCCTGTGGTCTCTTCAGGCCAAACTCCCCAGTCCTGTCCTACCCCCAGACTTAACCCAGTCTTCCAGGGTGTTTCCATGCTGAATGCTTGCTTTGGGGCCCAGGATTGTGGCCCACGCTGGGGACACACAGAGCCCCCTGGTCTCCCAAAACACCGGGGGAAGGTCCACTGTCTTGTCAGAGCAGGTGCTGGCAACTGAGCGGGACCCTGTCTCGGGGCCCTGAAGCTCCCGGCACCAGCTAGTCCAACTGTTTCTTTATTCACTTGCTCAGTAAGCATTTGCTTAGCACCAGTCGCAGTCATAATAAAAGTTCAGTTCTTAGGAACCCCTCTGGGCCGGGCCCTGTGCTGGGTGGGAAGGGTCCAAGGCCTCTGAGTCACCTTTGGTTTTTGTCCTTTCTGCCCCAGTAGAGTGCTCGGCACATACTCTTTTGCAGCCTTGGCCATTTGTTCAACAGATGCTTCCTAGGCACTCACTCTTCGCTGGCCATGGGACCCTGCAGGTGGACAGAGCACATGCTGCACCTCTGGGTGCTCACAGTGCAGTGAGGAGCAAAGAAGCCAGCCAGCCACGGCAAAGCCCTGTGCTGACCTTGCGCAGGCTTTTAACATGGGCTTGGCAGCCTGGGGAGGCCTGAACTCCTTCTGCAGTGGGAAGAGAACGCCTCTCAGAAGAGGTGACGTTCCAACTGAGTCCTCAAGGTTGGAGAGGGCGTTCCAGGTGGAGGACACAGCAGAGGCAAAGGCCTAGAGGCCAGACCAGGCCCTTTAGGGGAGCTGCAGGTGTGTTTCGAGCCAAGGGATGAGCTGAGACAGCCGAGCCTCCTGTGGTTCATCTTGGCTGCATAGCTGAGGGTTGGGTCTGAGTGCCGATCCGTCTTCCAGATGCCAAGGAAGGCCCGTTATCCCAGGAGCGAAAGTTGTCTTCAGAAAGCTTGGATGATGTGAATCCCAGTACCACCCTTTCCCCTTCATAAAGACCCACCATCGCAGCCCTGCCGTGGGCACCACCACTTCCCTGGGCAACACCACCAGTGTCCACGGGGGGGCTTCACAACCACCCAGGCTTAGTTAAGCGTAGTAATCTCTGCTCCTTGGAATGGGTCTTCAAGAATTCTGACGATCTCCATTTTTCTGCCCCCACTCTGAAAAGGCAGCTGGTAATTGCTCCCGGTGTGTGGAAACCAGCTGTAGGATCATCTGGGGCTTTGTGTGCTTAGGGTGGATGAGGAATTCCTCAGTCATCCCTGAGCACCAGAGCTGGTGGGAGCAGTGTCTCCTGCTTGACCATGAGGTCCTTAGGGTGAGTAAATAGATGAGAGAGTAGGTGGGTGGATGGGGAGAGATGGAGGGATGGATGGTTGGATGGATGGGTGGGTGAATGAATTGGTGGATGGATGGATAGGTGTGTCTGTGTGTTTGTGTGTGTGTATGTGTATAGATGGATGGATGGGTGGACAGAGGATAGGTAGATGGATGATAGGTGGATGGATGGGTAGCTGGTTGTCTGGATGGGTGTGTGTGTGTGTAGATGCATGGTGGGTGGATGGAAGGATGGGTAGATGGATCTGAGTGTGCTTCCAGCAGGGCAGCCTCCCTCAGCTTCCTTTCTATGGTTCTGCCATGTGCTCTCACCCTGGGATGGGGCAGCTTCCCCGGGGAGAGCAGAAGAGCAGCTCCGTTGGGATGTAGCCTGAACCCCTTTTATGCAGCCTGAAGGGCTGGGTTCAGAGGCTGGTGGGAAGGGAATAGCCCGGAGAGACCTGCGAGGTGACCGGAGAGTCTGCGGGCTTCAGCCAGGACCTCTAGGAACTTTTGCTTCCTGCTCTTTTCTATCTCCTGACTAATTCCTTTCTTTTTGGCTTCCAAACAGAAAAAGACATACCAGTGCATCAAGTGCCAGATGACCTTTGAGAACGAGAGAGAGATCCAGATCCATGTTGCCAACCACATGATTGGTAAGAGAGCGTTCTGCGCCTGGGCCGGGGCCGCTCTGTTGGGGCTTGAAGTGAGCGGTTCCCATCATCATTTCAGTGGCTTTAGGGTAAAGGATGGAGTCACTGCTGCTGTTTCTGAGACATTTCAATTTTTGACAGAAATATCAGAGCTGGAACACTTTCTCCATCCAAGCCTCCTTGTCGTGGCCCCACTCGCATTACAATCAGACTTTTGACAATCCCTTCCATTTCCCCGCATAAATTTCCCTCCATTTCTGAAACGAAGTGCTTTCCAGTTGTCAAGCACTCAGGGGCAATTATGCTTCAATTTCGTATGTCATGACATTGAATAGATTTAACCGCTCACATTTCCCCACTAAATGTGATGAATTCCTCAGGCACATTGTCAAAACAGAATGCTTACAAAGTCATTTGGGTACTTTTCCTATTCCTCTTCAAGTGGTTCTGGACTTTGGAAAATTCAGACTTCCTAGAGGGGGAGCTTTCAAAGTTCCATAGGGTTCCTGCTTGGCCCAGGGAAAGGCGGGCAGCTTCTGGAGACAAGTCCCTTCGACAGCTGGGGGTGCCCTCGCTGTAAGGGAGGGCACAGCTGGATTTCTGGCGGGCATGGGGCTGGCCCGGGGGGGGGGGGCGGGTGCCGTATTTGTCAGTAAGGCCTCAGAGCCTCTGGAATCCCAGTTCCCTGGGTCTGGCGGAAGTGCAATCACCTTCTCCAATACCCGGGCAGCTGAGCAGTGAGACTTTAGTCATGACTCTTACCTCCTCTTCCCTTTTCTTCCTCTAACATCTTTTCATTAGAGTCTCAGCAGCAGACATGCCAACAGAGCACTGTTTAACAAAACCCTTGACTACATCCATGAAAAAAATCCATTAGCTGCATAGCTCCATGAATTTTCATGAACCAAGCAAGCTGTGCATCCAGCACCAAGATGAAGAGGAAGCCCCTTCCCACACGCCAGGAGCCCCCCTGGCGCCCTCTAGACCCTCCCGCAGCCAACGAAGGTCGTCACCGTCCTGATGCCTAACAGCACAGGCTGCTCTGCTTGCTTTGCACAGGGTCATGTGGTCTCAGCTCATTTGGGTCTGGTGTCTTTCACTCATTCATATTCGTGCCTGTAGTTGGACATTGTAATATTCCACGTGTGAACACAGCGCCATTTATCTCCTTTGCTCTTCATGGGCCACTAGGTAGTTTCCATTTTGGAGTTGTTTCGAATAGTCTGCTGCTCTCTCTGAACATTTTTGTATGTGACTTTGGTGAACATATGCATGCGATTTTAATGCGCATCCTTAAGGCTGGGATTGGTGGGTCATAGGATATGAGCAGTTCACCTTCAGTAGATACAAAAAACTTTCCTAAGCAGTTGTGAGAATCACTCCACATCTGTGCCATCATCCATGTTTTCCATAAAAAGACCGGTTGCAGGGGCCCTTCTTCAGTGAAGCTGTGCTCAGCGCCGTGGTCCCGGCCCCCACCCATGGGCAGCCTTGCTGTCTGTGGGCCTGGGTGCCCAGGGCCTTGGACTGGCTCCCCTGAAGGGGCTGACCCCAATCGCGTGGTCTGTGGGGCTCATCCGGGGGTGAGGGGACCCAAGGAGCCCACAGCGGGCGGGTATTGCCCCAGGAGGTCAGCCTGGCAGGGAGATTGGTGGCTTTTTGATTTTGTCTGTTTGAAAGTACCCTGCTGAAGAAGAGGAAGAAAACTACCCTGTCAGACACAGGCTGCTGAGAATGCTTTCATGGGAGTGTCAGGGAGGTGAAGATGAAGATATCCAAAAATGTTTGCTTTTGTAGCAGGTGTTAATGTGTGTTCCTGTTTGTGAGCATCAAGGGCAAGAACCTGGCTGATTGGACCACAGTGATTTCAGAGGTGCCTCCCCTCCCTTCCCTCTTCCCCCTTTCCTTCTGTGCAGAGCCGCAAGCTGTGTGTCCTCAGGTGGAAGGCGAGGGGTTTGCTCTGTGAAAGGATGGTTTGATGGGCATTGGGGCCTTTGTGTGAGCAGAGGGCCTGGCTTCTGTGGGAAGGAGTCCTGTCTGGTGGCTGGACAGGGCCCCTCACCCAAGCCTGCTCTGCAGGGCTGTGAGCTGGCCTGGTTTCTGGACACGTGGGAGCTGGAGGCCTGAGGAGCAGGCAGCAAGGAGCTGTCTTAGAGCCTGGGATTGCAGAAAGGGCTGTACAGGCTCTTGGCATGTGGCCATGAGGCATGGGCTAGGGAGCCCCCTGTGAGCCGTGCCTCTGGTGGCAGGGAAGTACCTCCTCTCGCTCTAACCTGCCTTTGCCGTCTGCTTGCCTCCCCCTGGCCTTATCACATCCAGCTGTCCAAGCACATTGTCTGAGCGCCGGCTGCATGTAGAGAGCTACATTGGTCTCTGTGGGTGTTAGAGGGCAAAGCGGACACGGCCTCTGCCTTTGGAGGCCTTACAGCATCCCATAGAGGACACCATAGTACACACAGTGCAGCGAAGGGAGGTCACATTGGGTAAGGATGCTGACAGCTGCCATGCACTGAGCTCTACCACATGCCAGCACTTCATGTAGGTGCTAGTTTCCTGTCTTACAGAGGAAGTCTAATGACTACCCAAGCTTTTCCAGCCTGAAAGTAGCAGAGCCAGGGTCTGAATAAAAACCAGGCTCTCCACTGTGCGTGACTCCCCTGCCAGGGCCTGCGGTGGGAGAGACCCTGTGCTGCCCTCAGGGTTCCCTGCCTGGGGGAAGGTGATGGGCATCCAGGTAAGCATGGTGCAGTGAGACTGGTGCTCCTGCCACAGGGACCACTTAATCCCAAGAGGTCCATCGGAAAGGCCTGGGTGTTGAAGGGTGAGGAGGAGTTTTCTCCGTGGCAGAGGGAGTAGCCTTGGCACGGAGGGACAGTCACCAGAGAAAAAGGCCCTCAGAGGCTCAACATAAGGGAGACAGGGTCCTCGAAGGATGTGTTGCTAGGCTGGGAATACAGGGAGTAGCTCTTGCAGGAGGACTGTGGGGTGAGCAAAGCCCAGAGGCAGGAGCAGAGGACATGAGTTTGGGGAGCCAGGGAAGCCCACCCAGGCCCGAGGGGAACCTCATGGGGGCATCGTGGGCAGAAGGTGGGGAGGTGGCTTGGAGTGGGGCCGCAGAGGGCCTTGAATGCCAGGTTAAGGGATTTGGGCTGACCCAGAAGACCAGGGTCCAAATCTGGGGGCTCTTTGGCTGGTGTTTTATTTGGGTCCTCTTGAAAAACCAGAAGAGGCGGCGGCCAGGGCCCCCTTCCCACGTGGCACAGTTGGTGGGCGTTTGGCAGCAGCTGGGATGGGGTGCTCCCAGATGCCATGGTTCCCACTAGTTCCTACTGTATTTTAGTAGATGCTTTGCTCATGTGTGTCTGCAGCCTGGTCCCTGCTTACACACTAGGCAGCCGCTGAAGGTTTTGGAGCAGAGTATGGCCTGGACATGGCAGTGCTTTAGGGAGATTTATCTGGCTGCAGTGTTGAGGAAGAAGGGTAGAGAACAGAGACCCGCCTGGTCTGGTCCAGAAGTGAGGAGAGAGGTGATATAACTTATATTTGGCTTATGCTGCGTGCCTGGTTGACCCTGGTGGCTTGGGGCGAGTGGCAGGGGGTGACCATGGGAGGCATGAATGGAAAAGCCTGGCCCGGGGCTGCCCCTGCAGTCCCAGTAAAAACTGCTGGGCCCGGTCTCCCTGTGGACAGCTTTCCCTGCTAAATGGCCTGAGCCCAGAGTGGCTGCCTGGAGCTGGTGGGGGTAAAAGTGCCCCTTAGTGGCACCAGGGGGACGCAGCAGGGAGAAGTGGCACTGTTCAGCTTGGCGGCCTTCTCATAAACCTGGGGCACTGGGGGTCTGAGGCAGTCCTCCCCAGGGGCCCTGGCTGCTGGAGACCTCCCCTGGGAGACGCTAAGCTGGACTTTTTATAGCAGGGGGCTTCGTCTGTGGCATTGCAGCCTGCAGACCCTGGGAGTTATGATGGCTCAGGGACATGTCTCCTTGGAAACATTTCCCGGCACCCTCTCCTAGCCGCTGCTGGTGAGGGAGTTATTTGGAGCTGATAGAAAGGCAAGGGTCTTTGGAAGCCTTTTCAACAGCAGGATCTCCTTTGAAATCCCCCCATGGAGAATGAGGCCCCCTTGACTGGACTTCCTCCAGCTTTTGAAATGGTTTTAGACCCCCCCTCCCCCAGCAGGCACATCAAACCCTTGGCGCCCTCCACAGCTCTGGTCTGTGGCCTCCTGCCGGGACAACCCGGCTCCACCCAGCCACCCCTTCCGCACCTCTCACTGCCACCCACCCTCCAGATTCTGGAAGGATGGCCCCCCTCAGAAAACGGCTCTGCAGGAGGCCCTGCCTTGGGCTCCCTGGGGCCTGCTGAACCCGAGCTGAAGGAGGGCTTGTGGGGGGCCTGGCTCAGAGGCAGGTCCCCCCTCAACAGCTGGGGAGGGGGAGTGTCTTCCCATGGGTGTTGAACATGTATGTACATGGCAAGCTCAGCCCTCCTAGGGCACCTGGGGCTTCAGACCCCGAGAATGCCAATTTGCTGGGGGAGACCAGCCCTCTCCTCAAATGCTTGGCTCCTGTCCGCTGGGGGAGGAGTCTGAGAACTTGTCCTTGAAACAATGAACTTGCTATGACCCAGGTTGGCCTCAAGGGAGTGACTCAGCCTCTGGGCCCTGGTGTGCTTCCGCAGGGCTTCATGGACCTCTGGAGGGGCCCAAAGAGGGTCAGGGCCGGGAAGGGACACTCCTTGGGGAAGCTTGTCAGGAGTGCCCACCCTCTATGCCCTTGGAAGGTGGTGGTGGGCCCCCTGGCGGGCGGCCAGGCCAGAGTCAGCCCCGTCCCTGGGGGGCATTAGTCACTCTGCAGACGTGTTTTCTTGGTCACGTCAGCCCCTTTCCCCGGGTGCCTCCTAAAGGCTGGGCTTTGCTGTCAGGGGTGAAGAAATGGGCAGTGTTTGGAGGATCAGCCTTTCTTCCTGCTCAGGCCTGTAAGATGCCCTGTGCTGGGCTGGTGGTTCTTGTCTGCCCTTCCACCCAGCCTTTCCCCTCACTATGGCAGAATAGGCCCTGGGTCCCCGTGTGTGTGTGTGTGTGTGTGTGTGTG
>JAQQAC010015468.1:33579030-33715081 GCA_029783875.1 Phataginus tricuspis
GTGTGTGTGTGTGTGTGTGTGTGTGTGCGTGTGTGTTGGGGAGGGAGGTTTTCTGCCTTCTAATCTTTAAGAAGAACATCCCTGGAGATGGATTGAAAGCCACCTTGCAGACCAGGTACCACTCCTTCTGCAGCTATTTGCCTGCTCAGGACCCTTGCTGAAGACCTGGCCTGCAGCTTTTTGGAGGGGAAACAAGGTCTGGTGCGGACATCAGTGTCTCGCCCTCGCACAAGGGGATACGAAGCCCCTCAAATATGACTGAAGAGAAAAACACACGAAAAGGAAAAGGAAAGGGGGTCCTGTTTACTTTCTGCTGGGAACACCGGATGCGTTAGGCTCCTGCATGGAGCTTTTGATTCAGGTAATACCAGGCCCAAAACATCTGTCTGACCTTAATATGTGATAAAAATGTCTCCCTCCCCCCTGGAGATCACATTTCAAGTTCTGGAGCTGTTCTGTTAGAATAACAAGCCTGTACAGAGAACCTTTAGTCCAGTTCTTTTTCTTTTTCTTTTTTCTTTTGCAAAACCCCGAAGTCAGGCACAATCACTTGACGTTACCAGTCCCCTAGGGCAAGAGGACTCAGTTTCCCTGCCTTTGAATCTCATTGATTGGTTTAAGGAAGCTGCTGATCATGCAGTTCAGTTTATGGAGAATCTATCAGTTCTGGATTTTAAAATAGTGGAAATTTTCTTGTTTTCATAGATTTCTTCCTCTCTGTTTTAAGAGGGGAAAAAGGCCTGTATAGGTAGGATTTCCTCTAATAGTAAACACAGTTCACTAAACATGACTGAGATCCTTGGTGTGCTCAGTGAGGGGCCTCCAGCCCAGTTGGGGACATGGTAACCTAAAAAGAAAAGCTCCATATAATATCATAAGTCTAAGATAAGGAAGCTCAAAGGTCAAGTATGCTGCCCAACTGGGGCCTCTAGGAGAGCTTCCTGGAGGAGGTAATGCCTAATCAGTGTCTTAGAAGGTAGGAAATAAGGTGGGAGGGGAACGCCAGGCAGAGAAAACAGCATAAAGAGGCCCATGTAGTATTCAGGGAAACATAGATGTTGAGTATTACTAGAATCAGTTGTGAGCAAGAGGTGCGTGGACCACAGAAAAGATGGTGTGGTAGAGTAGGTGAGAGAAGGTGAAGACGGTGGCTAAGAGGTCCTGGGCTGGAGAAACGGATAAGAGGCAAAACCCGTAGGACTGGGGGATTGAAGATGTGTTAGAAGAAGTTAAGAATGACTTCAAGGTCTCAAGTTGACTAGGTTTTGGTTCACAGGCGAAGGTGAGATCATGTCCAAAGAAGAGCTGCTGGGGGCTGGCAAACAGATGACGGTGCTTGTCACGACTGGTGGCATCTGGTGAGGCTTACTGATGCTCTCAACCACGCCTCCTTCGTGATGCTGACACATGTTATCATACTCATCCCACAACTTACAAGGGGCACTTGTTTTGCCCCCCGTCATACATGAGGAACTGAGGGGACTTGTCCAATGTCCGTAAGTTGCAGAGGGGTGATTTGAACTCAGGCAGCGTGATTCCTCTTCAATCCTACACCTGAAGACTCGTCACACTTGTTGAGCTTGAGTTCATTCATGAGTTGACCTTGCACGATGTGCACACGGTTGATCTGAGTGCTGGTGTCCCACCAGCAGTTGGCCACGTGGGGAGAGAGGCTTGGGCTGGAGAAGGGATTACCTCCTCCAGGGGCTGGAGTGACTAGCAGTGTAGACTTGACTTTCCAGGTGCCAGGCTGGGAAGGGAAGGTGAGAAGCAGGAAGCAGAAGGGTCTGGGGAATCACAGAAAACTTTTGTATTTTTAAGAAGGAGACAAAAGAATATGTTTCCAGTCCAAGGGGAGAGCACCACGAGGGAGAGGAGGAGGAAGGATGAGAGGGGGTAGCAGTGGGGCTAGTCCTGGAGGGGCAGGGACTGGGCCTGGCCCATCATGCGCGGCCCAGCCCATGAACACGGCCTTCTCCTCTTGCCCTCCTTTACCATGGGCTTGGCAGCCTGTGCTGTTGAGTTGACTTTGTTGAATGCCCTTTAAGGTCATTTGGCTGTTTGGGAGCAGCTGATACATGAGCGATTTCCCTTGTATCTGTTTTTTGGCTGAGCCTTACTGTACTGATGGCAGAAAACAGGGTCCCATGGCCAATGGTGGCCCCAGGGCTTGGCTTCCTCTGCTTTGAGCTCCCAGTAGGTGCCAGAGTCTCACACTGGGCTCCAGACACCCAGCCAGGCCTTCCCTCCTCATGTGTCCTTGAGCCCAGGGGGAGGGAATGAAGGTCTCCCCCCACTGCAGACCCTCCCTTGGGGGAGTTGGCATGGCCATCACTGGCTGACCAGTCTCACGGGTGCCCTACCTGGTCACCAGCTGCTCTGTCTGGGGAAACCAGGGTGGGGAGAAGGGAAGTGATTTCCCAGAGACACAGTACATTGTGAGCCTGGATTAGACTTAGAATCTGAGGTCATTGATGGGAGCATTTTCTGTACAGAGACCCCTTTTGGAAGTTACTGATTAGAGTTTCTCTAATCTTTATTAAGCACCAACTGTTTATTCATTTGGCATGGCTATTAATGAGAAATAGAATGTGCACATGTGTGCATATACACGCGCAGAATGGAGGACACGTCAGTGAATCACAACCATTAAAGCGCTTCCAGCTCACGGGTGTGTCACTTTATGGCTATATAAGTCATTTCACTTTTGTATGATTCAGCTGCCCATCTATAAAACACCCCCATCTTAACAGCACATAGCAATTTAGGCAGGACTCTTTCAGTGGCAAGTTAGAGACCCAACTCCCGTTGACTAAAGCATAAAAGAGAGAATTATAGGCTCACATAACTGAAAAGTTCCAGGATACCTTGGGTAACAGGCTTCAGGCATTGGATCCAGGGGTTCCAACGAAGTACCACCAATCTGTCTTCTGTCGCTTAACTCGACTTCCTATTTGTTGTCTTCATTCCCTGGTGCTGGATGACAAACAGCAGCTCCTGGCCTGGAGTCCCAGCAGAGGGGCATGTGTTTCTCATGAGCAGGGAAGGCCTCAGGACCAAGGCTCACTGCCTCCGGAGGGTCCTGAAGTGGCCCACAGACCACTCGCTGCAGCCAGGGAGACGGAGTGCTTGACCGTGTCCTCCCTGGACGCTGGGGTGGGTCAGTCCCCAGCCATGAAAGTGAGGAGGGTGAAAAGAAAAGAAAGAGGGTGCCTATTTCCATAAGAAGGGGGCAGCACAAGCAGAGAGGGTCACCATCCTGAGCTTTTGGGGCTGTTAGGAGGATTAAATGAGTTATAATATATGAAAGGTGCCAGCACACCACCTGGCACATGAAGCTCTCAGTAAATGGTGGCTACTAACATTAATATTATTAGTATTACTGATATCAGTCCCAGTGGCAGGGACTAATTAAAGGTAATGATAAAGATAATGATAGTTATAATGGAGCCTTTGTTTAGAGAAAAAGGAGCTCCTCTGTGGCCACGCTAAGCCTACATCCCAGGTGCCAGCTATCACATGGCAGCTCCAAGGGTGCTGCTGAGGGCTTCCTGGAGGAGGAAGACTGGCCTCTGCCTTTGTCAGGCTTTAAGGGGCTATGCCTGCAGGGCAGATCCAGAAGTAGTTCCAATTCGAATGATTATTCATTTACTTTTTCACTCATTTACTCATTCACTCAGGACTTTTTTTCTTGAACGCCTACCACATCCAGGCACTAAGCATGGGTGTGGCAGCAAGCCAAAGTCCTCTGGCCCTGGAGTTAATGGGGAGCAATGAAACAAATAAGGAATCCTGACTATTCCCAGAGTGATAAGATCTATGAAGAAAACAGAGGAGGTGTCATGGGGTAGCGGGAGAGGCGTGAAAACGCATGGTCGGGACATGGCCTGGCCGGAAGTGACTTTCAAACTGAGAGTTGAGGGCAGTTTTGGTTTCAGTCAGATGCATGACTGACCTGCACCCTTGAGCCCGCTGGTCTGCACGTCCTTCCCCTGTAGGAAGTGGAGGTTCTAGGCAGTGGGACCATGTCATGGTAGCAGGAGCCCCAGGTGCTGAAGGGCTGGCCTGGGGTTGCCTGGGTGCTGCTCCTAATGCCTGGAGACCCCCTCTTGAATGCGCTACCAGGCTCCCTCTGGCCTGGAGTGTCACCTGGAGGCCCGAGCACCCACCCTTTTGAGCTTTCTCTGGGTTTTGTGGGGTCGCCACAGCGGGTCGCCTTGGGGACGCTCCCAGCTAATGGCCGCCTTTCCTCTGCCCTGAGGCACTGCGCAGTCTGGGCATCTTTGCGGGGCCCTGGCATCCTTCTGCTGCTCTCTGGTCTCTCTCCTAAAGTCTTATGGGTCTGTCTGTGTTCGCCGTGCCTCTTTCAGTTCACAGTCCCTGGGGTGGCTCCACATGCTCTTAGGGTTTTTGATTTAGCAAATAAAAATACAGAATGGCTAGTTAAATCTAAATTCCCAAAAAACAACATATATATTTTTATATGTGTCCCCAATATTGTATGGAACATACTTATTCTAAAAAATTGTTTGTTGTTTATCTGAAACTTAAAGGTAACTGGTCATCCTATATTTTATGTGGCAACCCCATGCCCTCCCCACAGTCCCCGTGCCTCAAGCCCATTAGCTTGAAGAACAGTGGTGTTCTACCCCCTTTCTTTCTCAAACTTTCCATGGTCCTTTATTCATCCTTATAACATTTTTAACTTAAAAAAATTAAACTTTTTATTTTGAGATCATTGTAGATTCACATGGAGGTTCACAGATACATTTCTCCCATACCCTTTATCCAGTTTCCCCCAATATGTCGCAAGTAGGATATGACACTGATCTAGTCAAGGTATACACAACATTCCCATCACCTCAAAGATGCCTCATTCTGCCCTTTTAGAGCCGTAGCCACTTGCATTCCACCCTAACTCTTCCTTAACCCCTGGAATCACTATTCTGGTCTCCAAGCCTATAATTTTGTCATTTCAAGAATGTCATGCAAATGGAGTCATACATATGTTTTCATTATCTCTGGGATAGATGCCTATGAGTGCAGTTGCTGGGCTCTAAAGGTTGCATGTTTGCCCTTTTAAGAAACTACTAACTGTTTTCTAGAGTTCCTGTGCATTTCCCACCAGTAATGGATGAGAGATCAGTTTCTCTACATCCTCCCGAGCAGTTGGTTTATCATTATATTTTTACTTTATCCAGTCTGATAGGTATGTAGTGATAGCTCATTGTGGTTTTAATTTACATTTTCTTAATGATTAATAATGTTGAGCATCTTTTCATGGGCTTATTTGCCATCTGTTTATCCTCTTTGATGAAATGATTCTTTGTATCTTTTGCCTATTTTCTAACTGGATTCTTTTTACTGTTGAGTTTTGAAAGTTCCTTATCTATTTTAGATACTAGTTCTTTATCAGATATGTGGTTTGTAAATATTTTCTTTCACTTTGTAGCTTGTCTTTTCATCTTAACAGAATCTTTTGCAGAGTTGAAGCTTTAAATTTTGCTGAAGTCTAGTTTATCAATTTTTCCTTTTATGGCTCATGACTTTGGTGCCCAGATTAAGAGCTTTGCCTAACTCTAGATCCCAAAGATTTTTTTCCTACTTTTTTTCAAAGAAGTTTAAAAAATTTTACATTTCACATTTAAGCCTATGATTCATTTTGAGTTAATTTTTATATAAGCTGTGAGACTTGGGTGGAGGGTCTTTCTTTTTTCCCCCATGAATGTCCAATTACTCTTGCATCATTTGTTGAAAAGACTGTATATAATTCCTCCATTGAATAGTTTTTGCACCTTTGTCAAACATCAGTTGGGCATACTGGTGTGGATCTATTTCTGGGTCCGACTGATCTATGCGTCTATCCCTCTGTCAATATGACATAGCCCTGATTACTGTAGCTACATAAGTTTTGCAGTCAGGTAGGCTAAGTCCTCCTTTTTTATTGTTTTAGAAATTATTTTAGCTATCCTAGGTCTTTTGCCTTTCCATACAAATTTTAGAATAATCTTGTCTATATATACAAAAATTTTTGCTATAATTTTAATAGGAGTTGTGTAAAACTATATATTGATTTAGGGAGAATTGGCATCTTTACTATGTTGAGTCTTCCAATCCATGAACATGGTATATTTTTCAATTTATTTAGATTTTGAAAATTTCTTTCATTATTGTCTTATAGATTGCAACATACTAGTTTTAGATATGTTTTGATAGATTGATGTCTAAATATTTCAGTTTTTGAATAATTATAAATGGCATTATATTTAAAATTTTGTTGTTCACATGTTCATTGCTAGCATATAGAAATATAGTTGGTTTTTGAATGTTGATTTTGTACGCTTTGACTTGCTAGTTGTAGTAGTGTTTTCTTTTTCTGTGTAGCTTCCATAGAATTTTTGATAATTGAGTCATATGCAAATAGGAGCAGTTTTATTTATTCCTTTCCTATCTGTGTGCCTTTTATTTCCTTTTCTTGCTTTCTGCTCTGATTAGAACATCCAGCACTATATTAAATAAAAATGGAGAGAATGGATATCTTTGCCTTGTTTCTCAACTTGGGGGAAAGCATTCAGTTTATTATCATTATGTATAAAAATAGGTGTAGGGTTTTTGTAGATATTTTTTATCATTGAGGAGCTTCCTCTCTATTTCTGTTTTTTCTAAGAGGATTTTATCATAAATGGATGTTGGGTTTAATTAAGAAAACATTTTTTTACTGCATCTATTTATATAACTATGTGATTTTTCTTCTTTAGTTGTTAATATAGTGAATTACATTGATTGATTTTTCAAATATTGAAATAGCCTTGCTTTCTTGGAATATACCCCACTTGACCATAATGTATAATTCTTTTTATATGTTGCAAATATTTTTTCTAATATTTTGTTAAAAGATTTTTTTGTGTGTGTTTATTAGTATGTTATTCTCTTGTTCTGCCTGGTTAGTTTTGGTGTTGGGTGATACTAGCTTCATAAAATAAATTGAGAAGTGGTTCTCTTCTATTTTCTGAAAGAAATTAGGTAGAGTTGGTGTTGATTCTTCTTTAAACATTTGTTAGAATTCTCCAGTGAAATAAGCTGGGTCTGGGAACTTACTTTTAGGGAGTTTTTAATTATGAATTCAATTTCCTTGACAGTTACAGGGCTATTCAAATGATCTATTTCATGTTGGTTGAATTGTGGTAGTTTGTGTTTTCTGAGGAATTGGTTTGTTTCACCTAATTTGTCAAACTTATGTGTGTTGAGTTCATAGTATTATATTATTATTTTCCTTTTGATGTCTGTGGGGTCTGTAGTGATATCCTTAGGTCACTCTCCATATCGGTAGTTTGTATCTTCTTTTTATTATTATTATTAATCTTGTTAGAGATCTGTCAATTTTATTGATTTTTTTCAAAGAACCAACTTTAAAAATTTGATTTTCAATATCGGTTTTCTGTTTTCAATCTAATGGTTCCTGCTCCTATCTTTATTATTTCCTCCCTTCTGCTTGCTTTGAATTTATTTTGCTTTCATTTTTCTACATCTTTGAGGTGCAAGCTGTTACTGATTTGAGACTTTTCTCTTTTGTAATGTATGCACTGAGTGCTGTAAATTTCCCTCAGTATTAATTTAGCTGTGCCCACAAACTGACATGTGGTGGTTTTATTTTCCTTTAGGTCAATGTATTTGATATAATATTTTGCTTGTGCTTCATCTTTGACTCATTGCTTGGAAGTGTGTTGTTTAGTTTCCAAGTGTTTAGAGGTTTTCTTGTTAAAATTTTCTAGTTTGATTCCATTGTGATTGGAGAAAACACCATATATGACTTTAATTCTTTTAAGCTTCTTGAGATTGTTTTATGCCCCATGATATGGCCCATATCGCTAAGTTTCCCAGGCACTTGAAAATGTATATTCTGCAGTTTTTGGGGTGACATGTTCAATCAATGTCAGTTAGATATTATTGGTTGATGGTGTTGTTGAGTTCTTCTGTATCCTTGTTTTCTATCTAGTTGATCAATCAGTCATTGAGTGAGAGGTATTGAAATGTTCTACTATAATTATGGATATGTCTATTTCTCCTTTCAGTTCTATTAGCTTTTGTTTCACCTATTTTGCATACACATTGAAGACGGATGTGTTTTCTTGATAGATCGACTCTTTTATCATAATTTAATGTCTCTTTCTGTTTCTGGTAATTTTTTTTCTCTGAAGCCTGCTTTGTCTAATATTAATATAGCCCTTCTGCTTTTTTTTGTTTCTTATTAAGGTTAAGATTTACAAGATGTGTCTTATTCCGTCTTTTTGCTTTCAACCTGCCAATGTTGTTGTATTTTAATTAAGTTCCTTATAGATAGAATACAGGTGGGTCATCTGAGCCTGCCACCCTGCATTCTGCCAATCTCTGTCTTAATTTGTATATTTAGACCATTTATGTTTACTGTAATTAATGATGTGTTAGGGCTTAAGTATGCCACTTTATATTTTCTTTTCTGTTCACTGTGTTTTTCATTTCTGTTTTCTTTATCCTGCCTTCCTGTGGGTTACCTGAACATTTTTAAGAATTTCATTTTGACTTATCTGCCATGTTTCTTTTTGTACATTTTAAAAAATGATTACTTATGTATTACATTATATAAATATTACTTATCAGTCTTCTGGTCATCATTTTTAACAGTTTCAGTGAAGTGTTGAAACCTTACCTCCCTTTATCCTCCTACATCTAATGTTTCAAACATTTCTTCTGTATATTTTAGAACCATATCAGACAGTGTTAAATTTTTGCTTCAACATCAAACATAATTTAGAAAGTGCAAAAGAGGTAAAGTATTGTATTTACCATATTTTTGTTTACTATGTTGTTCCTTCCTAATCTTCCAAGATTCCTTCTTTTACCATTTCCTTTCTGTTTAGAGAACTTCCTTCAGCCATTCTTTTAGGATAGGTCTTCTAGTAACAAATTCTTTTAGCTTTCCTTCATCCAAGGTTGTCTTGATCTATCCTTCATTCCAGAGTGGGTATTTTGGCTAGATATAGGTTCTAGGTTGCTAGTTCTTTTCTTTCATACTTGAAAAATGTTGTGCCACTTTCTTCTGCCCTCCGTGGTTTCTGATGAGAGATCCACTATCATTTGAATTGCTTTTCTACTATAAGGTACCCCTTTTTTGCAATGCTCACAAGATTTTTCCTTTTCCTTTATTTTTTGAGTACCTTTTTAGTGCACCTCTTTCTCCTCTCCTTTCAAGACTCTGATCACATAAATGTTAAAGTCTCACCAATCCCTGAGGCTCTGTTCTTCTTCTTTTTAATCTAATTGCTCTCTTTTGCTCAGATTGAGTAATTTTATTGCTCTATCTTCCAGATCACTGATTCTTTCCCTTATCTCCTCCCTTCTGCTGTTAAGCCCATAACTGTTTTTTTAATGTCTTTGCTTTTTTCATTTTCTAAAATTTCCATTTAATGTCTCCTTGTATCTTCTATTTCTTTGTCCAAACTATCTCTTTGGTGAGACTTTCTATGTTTCCATTTGTTTCATACATGTTCATATTGTTGAAGTATTTTAAATGATTCCTTTAAATTCTTTGATAAATATTGCTAATCTCTGTTGCCTCAGTTTTGGCATGTATGGACTGTCTTTTTCCATTCACTTTGAGATTCCTGATTCTTGGTGGGACAAATGATTTTTGATTGAAGTGCGAAAAATTCCAAGTTTGTCCCCTCATTAGGTCTCTACTTGATACCTCTCTGGCCAATGAGAGGTATGTCTCATTCCTGATCCCCACAGGGCCTCCACTGACGCCAGGGGGATGGGTAGGGGCACCTTGCTGCTGCTGGGGGGGAGTGGAAGCCCTTCCCAGATGGTCTTTACTGACACCCTGGGGAGGGGCTCTGTTATTGCCCAGCCAGTATGAAAGTCCTGGCTCCCACCTACACTTTCTCTGACACCACCTCAACAAGGGGTGGTGAGGATGTGTTGGGTACCTTGGTACAGCCTTGAGAGCATGGTGGTCTAGGTGCCCCCACTCAGCCTTTGCTGGAATGGGTTTGGGGGCACAGCTTTTTCTGTGGGATCTGGCTGGAGCAGAGCTGCTATTGTCAAAAGTTTTTTTTTTTTTTATCTTGCCGAGCTGCCCCTTTTCTAGTCCTTTGGCTAGAGAGAGCAGGCTTTTCTTGGGGCCTTAAAAATTTCATTGTTGGCATTTCCTGGTTGTCAGCTTCTTCAGCTCTAGTCTGCAATATATGAGGCAAAGGGAAAACCCAGGGTACTCACTACCATGTCTTTTCTTGGGTCCTGAGGTCCCTACCTGTTCTGCTTTCTTCTTTCCACCTTTCAGAATCTTCTTAGATTTCTTTCATATATAATATCCAGGGCTTTTAGTTGTACTTAGCTGAAGGAATAGAAAAAATTATGTCCAGGGGAGAAATCAGGAAGCCGAATAGGCAACTGTGAGTCTCAGGGACTTCTAGAAAACATTGATTTATTCCACAGCAACATCTGTGGTATGTTGTTGGTCCAATGGCTTGTGAGGAAATTGGAACTTAGACTGGGGGTTTGTAGCTCAGATCTGGACCAGGGCCATTCTGAGGACCCTCCTCCATGAGGGGAGAGAATTGTGAGCTGTGTGAGACCCCTGACTCACCTGTCAGTGGCAGGCGTGCATCAAGCCTGGCCGTACCCAATGTAAAAGTTGATACCTTCTTCTGCTTCCAGCATTGCCTTTTGTTTTCTACCCTCTAATGATCATTCTCACTCTTTTTTTTATCCTCTAAGAGTTGATGAAGTAGACAAACTGGGGTGGGGTGCTAGCTGACATATCAGCTAGGTGCACTGGTAGGGTAAACCAAGACCTGGGCACACGGGAGCCAGTGTTGATACTTGAGGGTTGAGAGATGCAATGATCCAGTGTTGGAGATGTGGGGTGTGGGGTGACCTCAAATCAATGCAACCAAGGGCTGGAAGCTGTTACGGGAATTGAGAGGGGACAGATCAAGATTTGACTGGTTATCTGGTTGTTTTGTCCCTTCAAAGGAGGACAGCTTTTGCACAAACTCCTTTTCCCACCTAGGGCTTTCTGAGTCCCCTCCCTCATTGCTTTGGGCAGGGTCTCAGGAAGCTGTAATGGATCATAGTATGTGGATGGATATTGGAAAATGATGGTGTTTCTGGGATGGTGAGGCAAATAAAAACATGACAGATTGTTTTCAAAGCATCAAATGCAAATTGTCAACACAAACATATTTCTGGACCTAACAGGTTGGATGTGTGAATTAATTATGGACTTCTTAAGAAGCAGAATTATTCTTCCTTTCAATGACTAAAACATATCTAACGCTTTCCCTCTGGGAAGTGGGTTCTATGGGCTGCTCTTTTAAAGTTGGTGGAAACACAGGAAAGTCTGTAGCACAAATCTGGCTTCCAGTAGCCCTTTGATTTGATCATCCATACCCAGAATCTTGGTTAGGGTTAGATTCCAATCAGACATTAACAAGTACTGTAAAAGACCTGGAGCTTTAGGGAAAAAAACGCCATTTCTATTTGTAGTGTGAGTCTTTAAAAGATGCTGAGGTCGAGGTCCTCAGTGCACATTGGGTGCAGGTTATCTTCCTACTTCCATGTGTGCCCAATTCTGTGGCCTCATCAACACATGTAAGGCTGCAGTGAGCCACGAAAGGCAGCTTTCATGTGTCTGGGGTGTAAAAGTATTTTCATGAAGGACTTCTGATAAATGGTAGCCTCCTTGAAAATAAAACAAACACTACACATAGACACACAGACACACAAATGTGCAGGCACCCCCCCCACCCCCCCAGCTACTGCCTGCGTGAGGAGCCTCACCTATCTCGGCATGTACCTTCAAGATCTGTCTTGACAAAGAAAACATTTAGCATCGTACTGTAAAATATTTTGGGGCTGCTGTCTGCAGCATCAGGATCAAAATCAGGTTTCAGATATCTGGCTCTGCCTCCTGCTCCCGGGGCAGTTTGGTTTTCTCCTGGAGACTTCTTGGCAGCCTTAGCCCTGGCAGAACCCCACCACATGGGCCTCGCTCGGGTTCAGATCGCCTCACACTCTCTGCTTCTTTGCTTGGAGGCTTGGGAAATCTTGTCTCTGGGATGGCCGGAGCACTGCTCGAAATAAATGAGCAGATGAATGACGCTGTTCTCACCTGTCTTAGGGCACCCGAGTCAGGTCACTTGGTAGAGGATCAGTATTTAGCTGGTATGTGCCAGGTCCATTGTACTGTTTGTTAAAATATTGACATAGTTTCTAACTGGCTGTGAGAGAGTTTCTGCCCCAAAGCCCCTGCCCACAGAGCCTCCTCCTCGGCTGGGACCCCTGCCCTCCCCGAGATCGAGCAAGAGGAGGCCTCCTGGCCACCGGGGCCGCAAGGTTCCGTCAGGAATGAGGCATGTTGGTAGGGACTCTGGAGCACCAGTTGTTAGATCTTGCACATCAGCTCTGCTTGTTGCCATATATTTTACTCCTTTGCTCGCTCTCGACCCTGCAGCAAGTGTTTAGTGAACTCTGTCAGTGTGCTTGACATGGTGCCATGTTCTTACTCCCAAGCCAGTTTCTCTTGGTCCGGCCCCGCTTCCTGATCACACGCCCCCATGCCAGGCCCTGCTGGCCTGTCTCCCCACCATGGTTCCCTTGCATGCGGTGCTGATGTGTGCTATTGGTGCTTTCTCGCTGTGCTGGGGAGAATCCAGTAGAGGACGTTCCAGGCATACCTAGTTTCATGCACTTTACAGATTATGCATTGTTTTTTTAACAAACTGAAGACTTGTGGCAACCATCGAGCAAATCTATGGGCACCATTTTTCCATTTGCTCACTTTATGTCTCTGTCCCACATTTTGGTAATTCTTGAAATATTTTAAACTTTTTCATTTGTTATGGTGATCTATGACCAGTGATTACAACTCACTGAAAGCTCAGATGATGGTTAGCATATTTAGCAGTGAAGTATTTTTAATTAAGGTATTGCACACTGTTATTTTAGATATAATGCTGTTGCACACTTAATGGACTACAGTGTAGTATAAATGTAACTTTTATATGCCCAGCGAAACCAAAACATTCATTTGACTTGCTTTATTGCCATACGCTTTATTGCAGTGGTCTAGAACCAAACCCCCAATATCTCTGAGGTATGCCTGTAAAATATAGCAGAATTATATCTGATTCTGATCCCCAAAAGATGGGGCTTGCCTATAGGAACTTTACTCATATTTATCCTTATGCAGTTTTCATTCTGTTTACAATTTGGATAATAGCTACTTGTTTTCCCTGGCATTTTTGTAGCTGCTGTGACTATAATGCTCACGTCCTGGCACACACATACCCAGCTGTGAAAGCAGCCCTTCTGTTTGCCCCTACTTGGAATGGCATTCAGCCCCCATTACGTCCCCCTGCTCATTTTCATCACATATTTGTATTGACACAGGCTTGGCATTTTGCTGGTGTCTTTCTTATTCATCTCATTGTGGGGTAAAAGTTGAGGAAACACCTTTTGGAGAAATCTCATCTTTAAAGTATGAGGCAGTTTTGAAAGTTTTGTCATTAGTACATCTTCTTCCAGTCATAGCCTGATGGCCTATGTGAAGCAGTGAGCTGAAAACTGACACGTGTCAGTCTACCTGGCCTTTGGTTTCCATTGTCTATCAGCAATGCCTTCCTCCAGCTTTGACAATGACACTGTTTTTCAGAATGGCAATTTATTAACGAGTGTCTGCAGGAAGGCACATTGCCCCAGCTTGTAAGCTTCCAGGTTTGGTACCGAGCAGGAGGTTTCACTTATTTAAAAATATCTTAATTCTCCCTGAGGGAGGATCTGTGGTCCCCTTCCACCTCCGCCCTTCCTTGGTCCAGGAGGGTCAGCTCTTGGGAACGGAAGAAGGTGGGGCAGGCTCAGTTCTGTTTTAGGAGGGCAAGCTGGAGCTCCCTCTTTGTTAGGAGCAATGCATGGGAGGGTTTTTCTGTTCTGCATTAGCCAAGAAGGGGTCGGAGCTGGAATCTTCCGGACCACCTAGCCCATTTTACTCATCACGAAGCTGAGGCTCAGAGAGGGGCAGACACCTGCTCAAGGTCACACAGATGGCCAGAAGCCTGGGTGAATGCAAACTAGGCCTGAGCACACCCAAGTTCCATCTCTCCTCATTATCCCACTCATTCACTCAACAGATGACACCCCTAACTGGCCTCTTGAAGAAGAGTTTCCAGGGGAGGACCTGGAAATCTCTGTATTCAATGAGCACCCCTGGCCCTGGCCCCAGGGATTTGTATCATCAGAGAAGTCTGTGAAATTCTGGTCTGTACCACACCTGAGGGTGTTGGGCCGGGAGCCCTGGAGCTGGGAGTTTTGGAGCCTGTGGCTTGGACCCAGGGCCAGGCCTGGGTCAGGAGCCCTCCTGTCTTTTGGCAGGGGGAGAAAAGAGCAGGCTGTTGGGGGCCACTGGGGTCCGTGAATCCAGCCAGGCAGCATCCAAGGGGAAAATAATTTGTTTTGAAACTAATCCTTGTCCCCGCTTCCACAGAGTAGTTTTGTTTTGCATTGTTCTTTTATACTCTGATTTTATCCTACCAGGAACTGGTGAGGTGGGTGCCTGGGCAGCTGCAGTAGTAGTGGGGAGAGTCCTGCTTTGCTCAGTTGCAGTGGTCACGGGCACCCAGCAGCAGGTGGACGCATGGCGCTCACTTGTGTTGATGGTCAGATATAGGAAGGCAACCATGCAATGTGCTGAGGCTTGAGGATAGCATAATAGTCTCCAGCTGCAGGACCAGAGGGCTGCTGACCATGGTCATGCATCCCTCAAAGCAGCTGAGCTCCTGCAGAAATGCACTAGGCCCCTTGTATGGATGCAGAACTGGAGTGAGGCTTAAGAACCCCTCCTGAATGATGCAGGTATTCAGTAATGACGGAGACTAGAAATGAGGCCACTGGATCATTGGTTCTCAAAAATGCAGTCTGAGTGAACCTGGAGCCACCTGGATCGGGGGAGCAGCTTTGCTCTGTCCTGCTTTTAAGTTGGTGTTTTGTGTACAATTTCACTGGCAAAGTCAGAAGACTGTCCTGGGTCACTCTGTGTCCTCATACCTCACATTATTCCTAGAATAGGAGAGCTGTGTGTCAGGCCTGGCCTGGTGGATGATTCTGGGCAGTCTCTAGACCTCTGTGAATCTTGGGCTCATCTCTTAGAGGGGGTGGACCCTCTGTCCCAGGTTGCCAGTGGATCTGATGAGATGTCAGTGGCAATTGGTGTTTCAAGTCTGGGTTGAGGGTCAATGGTGAGGGATCTGGGTGTCCAGCCAGTGGTTTGCCAGTGGTGGCCCTGTTTTCTGCTGCTGTGTGTATTTTCTGACCTGCTTTTTGTTACATACCTTCTGCTGAAATCCAAGAGTTTTCCTACAGCTCAGACAGTATAATATGAGAAAACCCAAGGGCCTTTAGTCTCAAATGGGTTCCTTGCTATCAAAAGCTTCCTTCCACATTAGGACACAAGCCTTAGAGATTTCCGGCACCTGCATGTCCTTGCCCATCACTGGGGCTCCTCTAGCCCTGCCTCCTTTGCTCCTGGCAAGCGCCAGATGTAGGCACACATCTGGACAACTTGGAGGATGAGGAAGGATGGAGCCTGGATAGTTCTTAGCTGGTTTGTATAAATTATTCAGTGATGAATCCACTGAGTCATCATTCATCCCTTCTCTTTATGTACACGCTTCTGGTGTGTGCCTGGTGCTCCCAAACGTGGAGGGAAGGACCAGCTACACAATTTATACAAAATGAAAATGCAGGGCCCTTCTAAATTCAGGCCCCTGTGCTGCAGCACAGGTCACATGGCCACAAAACCACAATGTGGAGGGGCAAGATCCTTTGAGGGGAAGGAACTCCACAGGACTCAGGTCTAAGGGTATGGCTGTGCAGGTTGTATACTGCACAACTCGAGGGGAAACCATTCACATTATGGTCTACATGGTGGCCCTGCCAGCGGTCCCTGCAGCCAGCCCCTGACAGTGACAGTGATCCAGAACTTTGGGACAGAGAGGCCAGTAGGCAATGGGCTGGTGTCCTCAGGTCTTCTAGCCCGGGTTCTGGAACCTCTCCCCTCCATACTCCTGTTCTCCTTGTTATTTTGGGAACACGTTTCTCTGCGAAACTGAGGTGCCTGGGCTCCAAGCGGGCACGGCTGGGGAAGCTTCTGCTCCTCAGTGTTGATCGCCTGCCGGCGGCTCCGCTGTTAACCTTTGGGGTTTGCTCATAAAATAGAAACTCTCTTTGTAGGTCAGTTTGTCAGTAATTTTGGCAGCCGTGGGGCCACTGAGGGAATGAGGCTTGGTTCCCACTTGTCTCTCCTGCTCAGTTTGGAGACTTTTGCAGAGCCCTTCCCCGGGAGGAATGCTCACCCCTGCCGGAAACGAGAGACAGTTTTCTCTGACCTGGTTTCGAATCAGCAGGAGCAATTCCTGTATGCTGGAAATGTACGGCCGTGGAGAAGGAATTCGGTCCAAACCCGGCCTGTGGAGACTTCTGCTTGCGGCCTTGTTTTTCTGGCAGGTGGCGCTTGGGCCTGGCTGCTGGGCTCTGATTCTGTTCCCATGTTAGGGGAAGCGGGAAGGTCCTGCTGAAACAGTCACCCACCTGAACCTCCCTGGGTTCGCCATGGTCTGGGGCCTGCACGTGGCCTGCCAGCTGACCACCTGCCTGGTCCTACACAACCCCTCCTGACCTCCACCTCTGCCTCAGCCTGGGTCGCTAAGGTTCTCGACGTCTTCCATTGCAGTAACCTCCTGGTACCGGCTCTGTACTCTGTGCTGGAGGGGAGGTGAAAAGTCGAGCAAGTCCTCATCCAGCTCTGTCTTCAAGGGCCTGGCAGTGGGCCTGGGGGTGGGGGTGAGGGCAGTTAAGTGGTGTGCAGGCTGGTGGGTTGGTTGTGCAGAAGCAGGCAGCTAGAGAAGTCATGGAGGGCTTCCTGGCAGAGGCAGTGACACCTTGAACTCTGGCCCCTCTCTCCATTATTTTTGGGGCCTCTAGGGTACAAGAGTGAGAACAGAACACCTCTAGACCAGCACAGCAAGCTGGGAGAGCCAACCCTGGGACTGCATTATGTCCTGGGAATTCAATCCCACCCAAACAATAATTGAGCACCACCAGTGTGTTAAGACCCATTGCCAGGATCAGAGCTGACTCAGAGCTAGCCCAGGACCCCACGGCCGCGGCTGGGATTTGTGGAATAAGAATTCTAACTGGCCAGCAGGCTCAGATGCCGAGGAGGGGCAGAGGGCGGGCCGGGGGCTGGGGAGAGCCCCGGATGTTGAGGAGTGGGCCCCTGACTCTGCCTCCTCCAAGAAGGAAGGCAGGCTGGGAGGACGCTCTCCAGCTGCTCCTGGCCTCCTGAGGGTCACCTTTAGGTCCCAGAGCCCGAGGGTGGGCCCACAGGGTAGCTGGGCCCAGAGAGAACGCTGTTCCCTGGGCCCGGAGGCCTGCTCTCACTGCTGTGAACAGGCCCCTGTAGTGCCCATGCTCGTGGACGGTGCTGCCTTTTGAGGCTGCGTGGGGAGTGCCTTTTATGTGAAGGGGCTGTCGCCAGGGCAACAAGGGCTTCAATTCCAGCCTGCCTTCCTCCCCCAGTGCTTCGTGACCTTGAGCAAATAATTTCCCTTCCAGGAAACATTCCAACTGTAATGTGACTGGATTGGAGTAAGTCAGCATGTTGCCATGTTAACCAGGTTTCTCCTGTAGGACTTTCCAGAGTTTTAACATGTTGGTGATAGTGACTGCATGCAATTTAGCACTCACTGAGGTGCCAGGCCCCGTTCTACGCACTCTGCATCAATTATCCCTTTTAATTTTCACAACAGCCTCCGAGGGATACCCTATTCTCCCATTTTACAGATGGGGAACTTGAGGACTACAGATACGAAGTAGTCTGCCCAAGGCCACAGAGCTAGCTTGAGTCAGAGCTGGGTGTGCTCGGCCACCATGCCAAATTGCCCCCTTTGGTCACAGAGCCCCTCTCATGGAGCATCTCTCTAGAGGAAGCAGCGTTCCTTGCAACACACCTTCCAGCTGCCTTTAATGGGAGCTTTCTGTCTGCCACGCTGGACATGGAACTTCTGAGGGACTCTCAAGTGGGGATTGTACTCCAGTCTCCAAATTCCCACCAATGTGGAATTCCGTGGCATTGCATAGATTAATATTCCCCCGTTTTCCTTCTTTCTTCCCTTTCCTTATAAAACCCTAATCAGAGAAATTTGCCCATGACGCACCCACCAGAGAACCTGCTCGCCAAGGCAGCTGAGTATTAAGGGGAAATTTGTGAAATGAAGTTTGGAAGCCGCCGGCCCGGCCAGAGCCCCTTCTGAGCGATGATGATTTATTTCGGCAATGTGGTGGTCATTAGTGTCTGTGGTGTAGGAGCCGGAGCGCTCGGGCCTGGGTCTGTGGCCGAGGGAGCCTTCGGGGCCATTACGAGCTAATGGCTCAGTGTGGGCCAAGGAGGCCTGCAGTCAATCTCGCTGCTGGCGGGTAATAAACGTGGCCGGATCCCTTCCTGCTCCCCGCGAGGAAGGGGGGCCTGGGCTCACGACTGCCTGCTGGGCCTTGCACAGAAGGCATGGCCTTGTCTCTCCTGTCGTGGGGGCCTCTCATGTCGCTGCTTGGCTTGGAGAACTGAGGCTGAGAAGTTGCTTAGAATTTTGTCCACGTGACTCAGATTTCAGAGGCCTGAGGTTGGTCTGGGGGCTCTTGGTTATGCTGGCTCGGCTTTTAGTGCGTCTTCCTGCAGGGTTTGTGAACTCATCATATCTTTGTGGAGAGGACACACATGACACCGGCATGCTGTGAGTGAGGGTCTTCTCTGCCCCCACAACTGGGGATATCTGTCCAGCGTGCCCCCTTTTAATTGAGGCTGGCATACACACTGTAAGGATGCAGGCATTGTGTGTAGCACATGAGGCACTTTTGCACGTGTGTACCTGCCCGACAGCACTCACACCAACACATCGCCATGTCGCAGCCCCAGTGGTGTCCCCTGTGTCCCACCCGCCCAAGGGCGAGTGTGCTTCTGAGCTCTACCAGCAGAGGTTGTTTGTCCTGCTTCTGCACACCGTGTACACGGGCTCAGTCTGTAGTGTTTGTGTCTGGCCTCCTGACTCACTGTTGGTTTTGTGAAGTTCATCCTTGCTGTTGTACAGCACTTCGTCATTTCTATAGCTGTGCTGGGTCCCACTGTGCTGGCATGAACCAGTTTGCTGCGTGTTCTACCATTGCTGGATGTTTGCACTGCTCCCGGTTGGGACTCATGTGAAAGGTGCTGCTGGGGCCATCTGCAGAGTGGTCTTGAACTGTGGAGGGGTCTTCTGTGATCATATATCCCCACACCTTTGCTTGCCTAGGCAGGAGGGAATTGCTGGCTCACGGGGTAGGGTTTTGTTCAGCTTACGTAGAAAAGCCAGTTATCCTGCTACGTTGTATGGATCTCCTGGCCCAGCCTCTCCTTCAGCTCATCTGCTGTAGCCACACCTGTCTTCTTCCCGTTCTTGAACACTCTGTGGGGCTCTGCCAGCTGTACCCTGTCTGTGGACCAGTCTTCTCCAGTTCTCCTTGTTCCCGTTCACATGCCACCTCCTCATGGGGTGACCCCCACCCCGACCTCATCACTCTATTCCATCTTCACAGTGCATCTCACAGTCTGCTGTCATCTCATTTCCTTGTTTGCTGGTCTCTGTAGCATTTGTCTTTCCCATGACAGTGGACTGGGGACCTTGTATGTCTTGTTCCTGCTGAGACCTAAGCCTGACACTTAGTAGGTCTCAGTAAAGAGAATGAGAAGAATTAATGGGTTAGAGCTTTTCAAGCCCCGATGTCACATGTGTCTTGTCTTCCCATCCTAGCCACATTTCTGGGAGGAAGGTCTCCATATAACAGGTGTAGGCAATGGGGATGAGCCTGGGCCCAGCGTTCCCTCAGGGTGTCGTTTGAGTTTTGGCTCTGGGGTCTCAGAATCTGGGTTCAGATCTGGCTCTGCCAGTCACTTGCTATGTGACTTCCTGCAGGTTCTTTAACCTCTCTGAATCTCAGTATGCACATCTGTGCAATGAGGGGATTAAAGTATCTGCTGTCAAGTGCTCAGCCCATCAAGGGAGCACTCAGGGACTGAAGTCTTTTCTTTCATCAGTTCGTTTCTCCTGGACGGGCACTTCTGTGCACTGGCTGCAATGGGAGCAGCTTACAGGTAGAACACTCCCTTGATTTTTAAAGATGGCATAGTGACCCTCAGCATTTTTCTTCAAATCATCGAAGTCAGCCGTTGCCCAGGGCCAGATGGGCCTGTCCGCTCCCTCCTTACCTCCCCTCCCTCCCTTCTTTCTTAGTTTCTTTCTAATCTGTGAGCAAATTCAAAGGCAAACAAGCGTGTGTGTGTGTGTGTGTGTGCGCGCGCGCGCGCGCACACACACACGTTTTGCGGTGGAATTTCTGCTCAGCCTGAGGGGCGTGGGTGGAGTTCAGAACCTGGGTTTCCTTGATGACAGTGCAGGCGTGCGTTCCACGGAGGGGCTACCCTGCTTGCAGGTGTTAACACTGTCAGGTTAAACATCCAATGTTTGATTAACGAAAATGGCGGTTTCATGTGATTCAGCCTAATATTTTCTGGCCTTTAGAAGCAACCCTTTACAGTAAAGAGTTGCTGCATTAATTATAAAGAATTTCCATTCAATCCTAACATTGTGCCCTGCTCCATACTTCCCTGTTAACACATGACTGAAAGTGCTGGGAAGTACAGCAGTGAGTTTCTTCAGCAAACAGCCCTCACCTTAAACTTGCTCAATACTGGACTTGCACATCGTGGAGTGCAGGGCCTGGGGGTCTGGAGGGGACAGACTGCTCCCTGGGCTTCTTGTGCAGCGGAAGGCTCTGCCCAGCTCTGTGCTCTGGTTCCCAGCAGTTGCCTGCTGGAGTCTGCCAGCAGGGGGCGCCGGAAAGGCCCTCCAAGCACTGCTTTCTCCTCCTCAGGAGCCTCCACCCAGCTTTGCAGCCAATACCCTCCGCTGCCTCTGCCCTGGAAATGATATTCCAAACACCCAGGGATTTGGCTTTGAGTCATGGAACTGCTCTGGACTGACAAAAGTGGTAATACTAGAAAATTAATAAGAGTTACTATTTATGGAGTGTGTACTATGTCCAGGCACATTACATGCATTATTTCAACTTCCCCAAAAAGTTTTAAAAGTAAGTGTTATTATTCCCATTTGGCAGATTAGGAAACGGAGGCAAGGAGTGGTCAATAATGTACTAAGCTCCTTACAGCTAAGTTATATCCAGGCTACTAACTCTTAACATGCCCTTCTAACCAACCCCCTCTGCTTCTTTGCTGTTTTCTTCCTGTTTCTTCAAATTTGAGGAGAAGTTGAGGAGCAGTTTCCAGGAAGAGCATAACACACAGGGAAAGCCTGTCTGTGATTAACCAGCTCTCCCGACAGGACCCGTTCTGCATTCTGGGTAGGGGAGTCAGGGAGGACAGGAGTCCCTGGGGAGGCTCCTGGGGGCGGTGGGGTAGGGAGGGCCAGACTCCGTTTGGGCTTGTGATGTGGTGGGGGAAGGGGGCTTTGATCGCCAGTTGCCGGTGCTCTTTTTGATTGAGGCATAGGCGAGACCAGGCCGCAGGACCCGCCTGCTTCCTGACTGTCATTGTAGAGCCTTTGTTAAATGCTGGGAAGCAACAGTACTAGAATCTTGTAGCATCGTTGTGCTTTCTTAGAACTACAGACGCACAGATTTATGGGATCATGGAACCCCAGACTCTGCGACCTGCAGAGCTGTAGGATCATAACGTTGGGGACCTCCCATTCGCATGTTGTCTGAGAGCGCGGTGCTCACACGCGTGAGCACCGCGCAGCTTTACGCAGCACACCAGCCTTCTCTAGAGCGTGCTGCCCGAGGAAGTAAGATTCGAGCCACATGTGTGATTCTAAATGTGTTACAAGCTGCCTTGAAAAAGTAAAAGGAAACAGATGAAATAGAAATATTTTTATTTAACCCCATATAGCCAAAATATTTTGGTTGTACCATCTAATCAACTTAAAAAATATTGATGAGAATTTTTTACGTTCTTTTGCTCAGTCTAAGTCTGTGAAATCTGCTGTGTATTTTGCACTGACAGCACATATCCGTGTGGACCAGCCACATTTCAAGTGTAGCTCTAGGCAGAAGACCTGCGGCATTCCTGCACTGTGAGGCAGGGTGTGTGGGCCCATGAGGGACCAGGCTCCCCTTGCTGGGAGGGGCAGGCTCTCCGGGATCATGGGCAGAGGCCTTAATCTCTCTTTGGAGTTCGGAAGCAGGCTTTCCCAACTTGGAGCACTCCAGCCATCTTGCCAACCGCTCATGTTCATCACGGCTGCTTCAGGAGTGGCCCTCAGGGACGTCTGTCCCTGTCCAGAGGAACTCTGAGGCCATCAGAAGGAGAACCATGTTCACGCAGGCCCGGCAGGGCAGAGAGGAGGCACACATGGCCAAAGCTCCCGCCTTCATCCTTGCTTCTGGCACCCCGGGGGGATAAAACACTGGGCCGTGCCTCCCGGCTGGCTGTGGGTTCCTAGGGGGTGGAGGTGGGGGGAGGGGGCACACACCTCTGTGCCGATCACCCCTGTCATCATCCGGGGCTCACCCTCCCAGGCCGATGCTGTGAAAGTGATTCTCCATCTCTCTTCCTGCAGCCACGGGGAGATAAAAGCCAGGGTTGTGGGGATGGTAAAGAGGGAGCCAAATTATATTTATAATATTAAAGTGAGTGCATTTGTGGCTTGCTGTTCTCCAGGGTTTTTCATAAGTAGAAAAACACAAATTAGCATTTTCCATTTCCATATATTGACTAGAAAAATCGCCTGCTCTCAATTAAGACCTATAGCTTTTGGGATGTATGCAACAATTTTATAAAATATTTACAGCGAGATTTGCATTTTACATGGTGTTACAGTTTTTCTTGTGTTTAGGAGAAAGAGCTGAAGCCTGTGAGAGGAAATACATTCTTTGGAATCAGGGGAAGAAAGCTTCAGGCTGTTTTTCTTGCCTTCTCTCCGTTTCTGACTTTGTCTCTGGTAATCACCTAAGGCTAATCCACCCCTGAGCTATTTGCTGTCCATTCTTAAAGCTGGAGCTCCTTTGACACATCTATTACTTTCCCTTTAAAACTTGCCGGAACGGAGCTGTTTGTGGCTTTGTGCAAGTCGGAGAAGAACATTTTTTTCCGAATGTAAAAGCATGCCGTAAAGAACATAGCTATTTCCTGGATAATTTGCAGTTGTATATTTTATGTTAATTTCACCGAAAATACTGCACCCCCGCCAGGTTTAGTAACGGCTCACTGTGATATGAATAATTTCTTGTGAATCATTTTTTTTCTTCATTTAAGATTTGGCACCTTTTTAAGATTTTAATAATAGCAACAAGGAGGAAGATTTAGAACAAGTGAAACATTAGTGCCAAAGAAATTCACGTTGAGAGCTAATGTAAAATAGCAAGAATAATTACATGGAAAGCAGTTTCCACAGATGTTTTTCCTTGTAATGTAATAACTATTTACTAAACTGTTTATTTTAGGCCTTTGGTTTATAATAAAATATTTATACATTCTCTGCTGTAATAAAAAAATATTGACAAAATACTATAGAGGTTTAAAAAGACAATTGATATGTTTATTTTCCCAGAAGCTAGAGTGGTGTGAAAGTTTGGTGCTGTTTCAGCGGCTGTTTCAAGATTAGCGAAACGTGGGTTTGGTTTTTGAGTTTATTCCTTAATTTACCGGTGAGAACCAAGCAGATGCAAAAATTAATGTTTTGTTAGCCTATTGATGAGTAGGGATATCAGTAGATACTGTACTTTAAAAACAGAATTCTTAGCTGTTATTCTGGCAGTGGAGTGCAAAATATCAGAGTTGCTGCTGTCCATATACGGGCTAAGGGGTCCTGTGGCTGGGAGGGCATGAGGATGCTACTGACTGCTTTTGCAGAATTTAAATTCAGGCAGGACAGGGGGATGTCGGGAGTTCAGGTTATAAAGGGGTTTCTGAAGATCTGACCTCTGCCTGCAGCCAGTGAGGTGTGTCCCTCCTCGCTGTTTTGTGCTGGTTTGCTCCACGTGGGCCCCATCCGCAGCCTGGGTGGCAGGGAAACCTTAACGTCTTGAGCCCCTCTTTTGTACAATCCTCATTTAGGAGGCAAGCAAGCAGTTGGAGTCGCAGGAGAGAGCCCCGCCGCCCCCGCACCCCCTGTCCTGCCTCCCACCACCTAGTTGGCAGCTGCGATGGAGAAGTGCCTGTCAGGGTCTCAGGAAATGCCCAGCTGGGAGGAGGAGGAATTTAAGGACCCAGACAAGAGAAGGGCTGCCAGGGAAAGAGTCTGTCAGGCTTTGCCTGCATGCTTGGAGCAGCTGACCGAGGTCCAGTTTTATAACAACCAGCCTGAGTCTGTCTTCCTTGCTCTTCTGAGGTATCTGAGTTGACAGCCCTACCTGGGGGTGTCTCTGAGCCTTGCTGCATATTGGGTTCGTCCTTGGTGAGGGCTGTGTAATCTGTATTTATCTGTGCCTCTATGGTTTCGTGCCTCTTGGTTTGTTGCTGAGTCTCTTATTTGTGTCTGTGCTTCCGTGTGAATTGGGAGTCAGCGCATTGGCTGTTTCTGCGGTTTGGGTCTGGGTGTGTTTGTGTCCTTGTATATTTATTTGACTCTGTGTATTGGCATCTGTGGGATTGTTTGTGTTCTGTGCTCTTGTGCGTGTCTGTGTTTGTCTCTGCCTTTCTTCAGGGGGTGTTTGTGTGTCCGAGGGTGAGGGACAGGCAGCGCCCCCCCGGCCTCCGGAAGAGGCCTGGGGCCACCCAGCACAGGATCGCAGGCTATGCTAGGCAGGCCTGGGGCCGTTTCTCTCCACCAAACTTTCTGATGGAAGGAGGAGAAAGGCAGGGAAGAGGTTTCAAAGGGAAGGGAAGTGTGAAATTCTTAATAAAGAGAGAGACAACTGGACCCTGGTCTCAGAACACCCAGAGCAATTTTTGAGAGGAAGTTTTCTGCTTTCGGTTCTTAATTCAGAAAATGTCCTTTTTTCATGCCGGGGGAGGCCAGTACCAGGGCCTCTGCCTGGAGGCCCCCCACCCTCAGATGAGGGCAGATGCCCCGGAGAGGGATCTTTGAGGACTTGCTTGGTTCTATTCTGGCTTGGGCCAACCCCAGTAATCTAGGACAACATTCCATACTGGTCCCCTGCAGGGGAGCGGGGAGCTGCCCCGGGGGCCCCTCAGGCACTGTGGGCGGCCCTCCTCGGCTGGGTGGTGAGCTCACCACCCCTCCACCAAGGACCTGGGAGAGCATCACCGACAGAAATTGCTGCCTTCGGAGCCCCTGGCAAAACTCTTGGTCTCTCCTCTGGTAGAAAGTGATTTTTTTCCTTGTGTTTTGCTAAATGATCTCTACCCACTTTCCAAAGGAAGTGGCCTCTTCTAGGGCCACGCCAGCAGCCAGTGGTCTCCGGGCTTCTTGGAGATGTAAACCTGTGAACAGGTTAGGGCCCAGATCTGGATTTCCCACTTTACAGACAGGAAGACGAGCAGAGAGGGACCAGTGACTTGGCTGAGAACACACAGTCAAGGCAGAGTTTGGGAGCCAACCTGCGGGAGGTGCTACAGCCCCACCAGAAGTATCTCCAAATGGGACTTCTTGGAGAGGAGGAAACCTCAGAGGTCCTGGCAGGGGCAGGGCAGCGGTCTGAGGGACAGGCTTTCCTAAAGCCCCTAGGGGGCAGGGTCTGTTAAGGTGCTGCTCTGTGGGGATGAGTCTGGGGTCAGAGCCGGGTGCTGGGGACAGTATCGGAGAGGCTGTAGCTGCCACCAGGGGTCCCCCCTTCTACTCATTCCCTTGAAACCCTTCCCCTCTCCTTTAAATAAATCTTGATTAGGTATTTAAAGGATATTGGTGGAGCCGGGGGCAAATGATTAATCTGCCTGGATGACCAGTCTCTCCCCGCACGAGCTGTCTCTGCGGCGATACCTTGCTAACCTTCTGTGTCTTCTCATCTGTGTTTTGAACATCAGTGGGAAATTGGGCATATGAACTGGGGAATAGCTGAGTTAATTGATCTGTTAGAAAGTGATCTAAAATGAGCAAGGAGGGTGTGGGGGGAGCGGGGGCAGCCCTGTGGGTGGGTGGGCATCACACAGCTTTGCTGAGCGGGTCAGAACTTCTCACATGCTATGTCTTTTGTCTAACTCTTCTCTGGTCACACGTGGCCGGCTCCTGGCTGGTATGGGTGACCGTGATAAGCTTTGCAGTGACGAACTGGCACACGGAGCTGTTTATTTACATTTTAGTTCACATGCTCTTGGGTCAGGCCAGGGAAAGACAATTCACTCTGTCAGTGACTTCTGCGGAAGAGTTCTGTCTGTTTTTTAGGGGAGCCTGCATCCAGAAGGCTCGGGTGCAGCAGGTCCCAGGCTGCATTTGAATACTTTATTCGCTGAGTAGATGATGATGTTGTGGTCGTCATTATTAGTCATTTGGTAACCGGTTGTTTTCCTTATAATTTCAGTTGACTTGTCCCTCTTCTTTATAATTATATTTCTTAACTCAAGTAACATTTTTCCTTGCAAAAAAAAATGCTGATAAATAGAAAGAAGAGAGAGAAATCACCTGTAATCTCACCCCCCAGGCAAAATGGCTGTTAACAATTTGCTGTTTACCTTTCCTGACTCTTTCTGTTCATACACGTGTAAATGCAGTTTGAAAAAATCACTTCATTGAAGTTTGATATTTATACAGAAAAATACGCATATCAATAAATATGTAATGACATATTACATATTACATATTGATGCATAACTTGCATACAGAAAAGCTCACATGTCATAAGCATTCAGCTTGCTGAATTTTCCCAAACTGAACCCATCAGTGCAAATAGCCACGGATCATGACGCATTGTCACCAACAACCCAAAAGACCGCCTTGTGCCCCCTTCTGGTCCCACCCCCAGAGTAACCACTACCTGACAGCAGACAGTGATGCCTGAGTTTGTTCCTTCACACAAAGGGAATCATGGTGTACTCCTTCTGCACACCTGTTTTGTTTTAAATGGAGTTTTAATGTCTATACTGTTCTGTAAGCTTTCCCCCCAAACAGTATACAGTGATAACTTCCTGTGTCAGTACACGTACCTCAGCAACATCATTTTTTGTGACTGCCTGGTGTTTCATTCTCAGAAGTGCCACAGTTTACGTTCCCTGTTGGAGCTTGTAGCTTTTCTCTATTATAAACAACTTCCTACTGAACATCCAGGCTCGATGGGTGACTTTCACCTTCTTCTCCAGGGACAGGGTGGCCAGAATGGCATGGAGGGAGGGTCCTTGCTGGGGCCTGGCTGGAGGAGCCCAGGTTGTTGAGTGGAGGTTGCTGGCATCGCGTCAGTTTGCCAGCTGGACCTCATCAAGTGCGGGTGTTAATTACTGGGAGGGCCCTGGTTCTGTGAGCAGGCGGGGGACGCTGGGGCTAACTCATGAAACAAGGTCACCTTGAAACAGACGCTTCCAAGGGAAGCGAAATCGAGGAGAAGACCATGGGGAAGCATGAGGCTGGGCACCGGCTTACCACCAGCCTCCTCTAAGTCACCGGGTGCCCCGGAGCTTCTGTATGGGACATGCATAGGCTCCCTCTGGCCCCGCGTAACAATGCTATGTGCCTCTTTGTCCCCAGCTTTAATTGGGGTGAGCCGGAAGCAAGAATACCCTTATCTGTGGCTTACCCTTTCTAGAAGACCCCTGGACTCTGAGGCAACTGGCAATCCCTGCATATCTGAAAACGTGGCCTGAGCAAGCACAGTGGCTTGGGAATGGAACCAGGTAGCGAAGGGGGGGACTGCCTGGCACTACCAAACGGGAGCCCAGCTGTGCAGCGCGCCCAGGTCAGGAGGCGCCGCCCCATGGCCCCAGCCAGGTAAGCTCAGGGCTGCAGGCGCAGCAGGGCCAGGTTGGAGGAGAATTAGGTTATTGCATTTCCTCTGTAATTCTTCATCAGGGCTGCCGCCTGGATCTGTTGCTGGAAAATCAATGTGTTCTGACTCCATAATTTCCCAGGTTGCCTTACTCTAAGTACATAGTGCAGGGAAAGGTGACATCTCTGGTCATGTCTATATGGACTATATATGTGTGTGTGTGTGTGTGTGTGTAGATAGATATATAGATATAGATATTCCCTCTCCCCCTTCCCCTTCCCCTCCACCCCATCTCCACTGCCCAGCGCAGGATTCATTGGAATTTCACAACGTTTGCATGCTTTTGTGAAAACACTCATTTGTGTTTGCACCAGGCCGCTAATGGCGGACGCCAAGGTCTGTGGAGCTTACCTCTGTTCAGCTCTCGTTATGGCGAGGAATGTGCCGTTAATAATGCATCTATGGAACTCAGCTGTGTGGGAGCCAAGTAATTATCCCACTGTAGCGTTCCCGGCTTCAGTGTCATCACAACTGGGGCTTCATTAAAAGTCCTACCAGAGACGGTGTTGTGTGCTGCAGCCTGTATATATATTTTTTCATTTAAATTATCAGCCTTGCTATGGCTCAGAGGTAATTTGACTTTTTGAAACCGCTGAGCCCCTGTGAATTCCCCTCCCCTTCTCCCTCTCGCTGCTCTACCAGCTGATCAGCCCCAGAAGAACAAAAGGTTTATCTGAAGCTATGAAGCATATATTCACCAGCTTCTGGCGTCTAGATAAAAAAAAAATCAAAGTACTCCATTGAACATGTTAATACTGAGCAAAATGCACACAGCTAGACACTAAACCTTTACAGGGATTTGGGCATTTGAAAAGTGATACCCAGATCAGGTCTGGAGCTACGTTTCTCAGCCCAGAGAAGAGCAAGTAGCAAAGGAGGAAGAAAGAATGTTTATAAACGAATATTCAGAGCAGCGGGTGAGCTGCGTCAGAGCCCTCCACCCCTCATCTCGGCTCTTTGTCTGACTTTGGTTGGGTGGGCAGCCAGGAGCCCGAGAAGGCACATCTCAGGGAGGCGGGCTTCCCTCTTTGCTCTGGACTTTGAGTCCCGACTTCTGGAATGTTGAGTGGGAAGAGGTGTTGCCATGACTCTTAGAAAGAAGTGCTGAGAATTGGAATAGTGGTTCTCCCCTTTGTTTCTTAAGATTCTCTCTGACCTCTTCAGCTGTGTACCGAGGAGGGCTGGGGAGCGCCTCAGAGAGGGGCTCCACCCAAACACACTGGCACTCTGGGCGGTCCCTTCTTGGGACCCCCTGGAAGTCTTGCATTTCCCAGCTCCTTCCATTTCTGATGCAGAGCAGCCACCAAATAAGACTGGCAGGAGCGATCAAGTTCCATGAGGGACTCATTCATCACAGAGCTAGCAGATAGGCACTTGACTGGCAATGTCTGCCAGGGTGGCAGGGCGGCACTTTCCCTGTACTTGCCTATCAGATTTACTTACCAAGCTCCTGTACTCAGGTCTGGGTCAAGGAAGATAGAGATAAGCTGTAGGATTCGTTTCTGCCCCCTGGAAACTTTCAACATATTTGGGAGGCAGACATAACCAGAGAAAACATCTCACGATGTAAGCAGTTTATGATGGAGTACACTTTTTCATCAGGAGAGAGAATAGGGAGAGTGGAGCACTCCACAAAGACATCCAGAAGGCTGTAGCACATCTGGGCACCGAGGAGACCAGCTTCAGTGGAGTTTAACCTCCTCACGAAGCCAAGAAGGGTGTAGTGCAATTTGCAGCAGCTTATACTCAGGGAGAAGAATCCAGTTTTTACTTTGTGCGGCTGTCATGGGATCTAAGGGTGCTTTGTCCTTTGGGCATGGGGCTTAGCCTCCATGTCTGTCAGAGGAGAGCGGGCTGTCACCCATTTGGGCAGAGGCCTCAGGTGTGCCCAGGGTGGGAAGGTGTTTGTCCCAGTGCTCCAAATAAAACACACAGGACCCCTAGGGCCCTCTGATAACTGACCCCTTTGATTAGGAGAGTTGACCCCAGACCCAACCTTTGAGGTAGGCCCCCTGCTAACAAGGAAGATCCATAGGGTCTCAGACTCCACCCCAGGCTTGGAATGTATTTCTGCTCAGGCTTCTAGTCCTTATCTGCCAACTCTGTGTCAGGCTTTGCACTGGGGATCCTGGGCCAAGGCAAACAGAGCTGCCATACTAAGGGACTGTCTCATCCAATGGGAGAGGTAGACCTGTGGATGAGCGAATTCCCAAGTACTGTGACTGGGTCAGGGAGTGACTGCCCGTCCTGGTGATGTGTAGGTGGAGTAGATATACAAGGAAAGACAGTGATCAGTGGAGGTTTGACAGTGGAGGGGCCCTGAAGGGTGAGCTCCTTGGGTTGGGAGAGTAGAGAAGGATAATTCTAGGTCGTGGTACAACAGAAGCTCAGAGGCATTAAAGAGAGCTTGTTGTTCCTTGGGACCCTTCTTGCCAGAGTCCCCAGTGACTTCTGACTGTGGAAGCTGATGACGCTTGTGGTCCTTCCTGTCCACCACGCCCTGGACACTTGTCCTCATGCACCTCTGACCACCCCCGGATCCATGGTCTCCAGCCCTTCTCTCTCACGCTCCGCCCTCACAGTCAGTTGCCTGCTGGCCGTCCAACTCAACATGCCTGAAAATGTCTTCACCTTCTCTCACACTCGAGTGTCAAATCTCTCATCTCAATGCTCTGCCTCAGCGGCGGCTCCTGAATCAACTCCCCTGGCCCTCCCCCCGGCCCCTGCCCTCATGGTCGTTGGGCCCCCACTGCTCATAAACTGGCTCTTCCAGCCAGCCAGGCTCCAACTCTGGTCCAGGCCTGCAGCGTCTCAGGCTCTGCTTGCCAAGAAGGCTGCATCCTGGATGCCTCGCACATTCGCCAGACTCGAGGCCGGCGGCCCTCCATTCTTTGCTTTTGTCTGTCTAAAGCCAGGGACCATTTCCAGGGTCTGTCTGTCGTGCTCAGGGTCTAGGTAGGGGGGCTCAGGCTTAAAGGAACACAGAGACTGAATACTATTTCCTCAGATGTACACACACTTGACATTAGCCTCCTGGGTCAGAAGTCTCCACCCCTTTCTGAGAAATAGGTCTTTGCCTCCTTTCGGGACAGTGAGCCCGTGCTTGTGTAAACCATTCTGGAATCATTTTGACGTTTAAGCCTCTACAAGGGCCACTTGTTCCCATCAAAGCTAGAGACGCTGTGCCCAGTGATGTTACACCCACCAGGAAGGAGGTCACCCCTCCCCCCAGGCAGCTGGAGCTGAGGTTTCAGAAAACAACGTGCCTCGCTGACCTCCTCACCAGCAAAGACTGCAGGAGAGCAGGAAAAATCAGCCAAGCACGTTTGGCATCTGGGGACTAGCTCGGAGGCCCCCAGGTCCTGGTTCTCGGTGGTCCAGAGCTGGAAAGAAAGAGGCGGAAGAGTGTTTGAATACTGTGCTGTGAAGGGAACAGTCCTGCAGCGAGGCAGTTGTGATATTAGAGCAGGCCTCCTAAGAGATCCCCTGGCTCTGAGCTGTGATCCACACACCACATTCGCAGACAGCTGGTCGCCCAGCGTGGGCTGCGCCTGCCGCTCGGAGCTGGCACACTGGCGGGGACCAGGTAATGCTCTAATTTCCCTCGTGCAGATGCGGCCAGGAATATCTTAATTTATTGGTGTGCTGGCATGCAAGAGGGAATGCTGCCGTGCGGCCTTGCATAACTATTAGCAAAAAATGGAAGTGATAGGGGCTTGACTTTTCCTAAAGTGGGTTTGAAATAATCATTGCCTTTTGTTGTGTTTGGAAGGGCTTGAACAATTCTTAATTATTTAATTATAGATATGCAAGTAATACACTGGGAATGGCCCTGCCATTCCAGGGATACTGAGCAGAGGAAAATGTTTAGTTACCGGAGGAAAAAAAAAGGGGTAATTAAATCAAAGTGTCGTTTGTATCATGCCACGCTACTCCGTCAGAGACGCGGGCGGGAAGAGGTCTGTTGGGCCTCACCTTGGAAGTTCACACGGAATAACAGTATCCTCAACAGCACCGCTACCTTCCTCCAGGGGAGGCCTGCAGAGGTAGCAAAGCTCTTTCTTGCTTGTTTGCTTATGTTGTGCCAAGATGGGGCTCTGTGAGGCCAATGCTATTGTTCCCATTTTACAGATGAGAAAATGGAGTCTCAGGGTCTTGCCCAAGGTCTTGCTTCATTCAGGGCTTGAAGCCACAGCTTGGGTTTTCCAGACACCACCGTGCCCTGCCTTCTCTGAGCTTGTCACCAGAAGAGGCTGAGCCGAGTTGTGCTTTACAATGACTTTTCTCTCTCCAAACACTCTGGACCAGCCTCAACAACTTTGGTGACTGTTTGCCTGAATTGTGTGTCTGACTCCATGGCACGCTTCTCATGATGGACACCTTGTAATTATCCCATATAAGCACTCATTGTATTCATATCATTAATTTTGTTTGGGCTATTACATTTGATAGATACATTAAGCATTATATAGTTCTCTTTATACATGAAATTGAACTGCCTTTGAACAGTCAGCCGGCTAATTGCCCGTAATTTGTGTTGCTAACGAGAGGCAGAATAGTGGTATAACATTAGACTCAACAGTCAGTTAACAAATTTGCCGATTCAGATTGCAAAGCATGCCCTCCGTGGCAGAGGCAGGCTGCATCGCACACGTGAATAGATTTTTAAAAAACGCATACAACTAAAAAACGCCGACAAATGCATACGCCTCCTCCCAAGGCCTATGCAGCAGCGGCCGGCTGCTCCAGGGGAATGGGGTGCCCGCGGGTACGTGGGTCTGAAGGATATGAGGTTTTGAGGGAAACCGGGAAGTTGGTGCGGGGGGAGGTTTTGGCTGCTTCTCTGCAGGGGTGAGAGGCTGTTACTGCTTGTGTCTTAGCCGTCTCCCACCCTGTCTGTGGTCTGGTGGCCACCTGTAGCTGTCCCTTTGATCATAATTAGATTATTTCTGTACTGGGTCTTCCCTTTGGGCCTTGTCACCCTGAAGGGCTCTGGGTCAGGGATTGGGTGAGGTTGTCTTCCGTTCCCTTCTGCCACAGCCAGAAGGAAATGTGGAAAAGGGTGGTGGTGATGGGGAATAGCTAGCGTGCCACCTTTCCCTGGAACCCTATGACCATTTCTGATCCCCACCTTGACAAAGCCACGGCAGTACCCAGAGAGGCCTGGGGAAGGTGCACTTTGCCAAGGACACGGCTGGTAGTGGGGTGGGTGTGGGGGTGGGGCTGACATAGAGGAGACGAATGAATTCCTTCCTTTTGAAATGACAGACCTGAGTAGGTCTTCCCCAAATTTGTATGTCGAAGGTCCAATCCTCCATACCTCAGAATGTGATAATATTTGGAGACAGGGCCTCTAAACAAGTGGGTAAGTTGAAATGAGACCACTAGGGTGGGCCCTAATGTGCTATGACTGGTGTCCTTATATGAAGAGGAAATATGGACACACAAAGAGACACCAGGCACACACACAGAGGACAGACCGTGTGAGGACACAGCGAGAAGGAGGCTGCCAGCAAGCCAAGGGGAGAAGCCCCAGGAAAACACAATCCTGCTGACCCCTTGATCTTGGACTTAAGCTTCCTGAAACCTGAGAAACTAAATTTCTGTTGTTTAAGCCACCTAGTCTGTAATATTTTGTTATGGTAGCCCTAGCAGACTAACACAGATAATCCTAGCAATTCCATCATGGTGGGTTGGGAAGGGTATGCTATGGACTTGTTAAAAAAGCCCCAGAAAACCAAAGGTCAGCAGCCCTCTGTTAAGCTTGAAAAATGTGGTTTTAGGACAAGGGAAAGGATGCCCTAGGCTTATGCAGTAGAAAGCAGCCACTCAGAGTTCATTCCTTAGTCGAGGCCCAGGTCCTAACACGGTGTTGATAGACCTTGTTTGTGCACCACAGTTAGTTACTAAGGGGCACAGGGGCTGCTGGGGTTGGGATCGTTTCTGTTATTTGACATGGGCTGCAAAAAGTCATCTTTTGTACATCCATAGCCCCTGTTTCCATAGACGACATGGGAGAGGTTTGCATTCCTATGTCTTCCTTCACTGAGCATGCGGACATTGGTGCCTGCAAACCAGCATCAAAGGTAGGGACTTTTTAAGTCTGGTGGACAATGCCTGTGGTCATCTAGGTCATTCCAGCATATTTCCAGGCCTCGTATCTACTCAGTGAATAAGCCAGGTCTGTGATAGACACATTCCTTAGCATTTCAGATGCTAATTTCTTCTTCCCCATCACTCCAGTCAATGATTTAAAATAATTTAATAGTTTTTAATTTATAAAGCAAAGTAGCAGATATCCTATCGATTCTCAACTTCTGGGCAAATTGTTGCTGTTTCCAGGGTTGTTGTATTTAGTTATGGGACAAAATGCCTGGACATAATCAGTATATGTTATTGACCTCTCACTGGTGCTGTGTCACAGTGCTAGGCAACTTGGCGTTCCTGGGTATGGATCTGGTGCGTTCTCTGGCTTTGAGTACCTTCCTCTCCGGGCAGTGGGCGGTTGAGCTTGTATGTGTGCATGCACGTGTGTGCTTCTGCATATGAAAGGTTAATGTATTTGTGAAGACAAGTCATTAGAATAAAATTGGTAAGTTTAATGTTTCTGCACCTAAATAGATTTGTTTCCAAATTATTTTGGGTCCATTGACATATCATACAGAAAGAAAGTGGTATTGCCATTTTGACTTTTTCCACCCGCATATGATGGAATTAGCTAATCACAATATGTTTTTGTAATATAAAATAGCAGCTTTATCTGAAGAACTCCAATATCAGTGCCCTGTCAGCAGCATATCTGGCCATATTGTTCTAGCTATTCTTCCATCTAAGGATAGGAACGAACATGAAATGAGAAAACCTATCATCAGAAGTTGGCCAAAATGTCCCAAAGATGACCAGTTGTTGCCATCAGGCCAGTAAGGGGACCTAGGGGTCCTGTCCCTTTGCTGTGACCTGAGATTGTAGCCCAGGGGTGGCTTCTGAGCTTGTCCTATAGTTCTTGGCTGACTTCTCCTTCTGTTTTCCAGCAAGCCAGGCAAAGAGAGGAAGTCAGAGCTTATTTTTGAGCAGGACACTAAGAGAATCACATCTTTGGAGGGTTTCTATATATGCAATAAAGAAATAGTTGAATGTTGGCAAGATATTCACACAGATAGGGAGTGTGGGTCATTGAGAAAGTTGTGTGATTAGATTGATACTAGTGATGGCAATCATTTCAGTGAGTTCAAAATGGCACTACTATGTATTTTTCATCAATATGAATGGATTTTATTATTTCTGAATCAGAAAAGTAATTCGTGCACATGGAGGAAAGATTCAAATAACACAGAAGCATGGCTCCTCCCCCAATTCCTTCTCCCCAGAAATCACCCACCACTCTTGATTTTTGGGTGTCCTCCGATAATTTTTTTCTGCATATGCACATGTATCATTCAAATGGGATCAGTTATGTTTGTTATTCTGCATCTTGCTTGCATCACTTTTAGTATTGTACCATGGACATATTTCCATATTAATCTGTTTTTGGTTTTACTCCATAATGAAAACCGGTATGCATAGTGTTTTATTGGATGCCTGTAGCATAATTTATTTAATCACATCCTTCTGGGTAGAGTAAAAGCATTTGCACAGTGCAACAGGAGCACAGATATCTTTGGATGCTGGGGAGGGCTTCAGGGAGGAGGTGACATTTGATAATAGGTTTCGAAGAGTGAGGTGGAGTTTGAATAAGGCGAAGGTACTTTTCTCGATGATGGCAATGTGGAGAGATGAGAAGAGGACTGAGGGAGATACAGCAGATTCAGGAAGGGGTAGGGCAGGATCTCAGGGCCTTTCCTGCGGTGGGAGGTGGAGGGCGCTGTTCTAAAGGGTGCTTGTCCTTTAGAACAGTAGGAGAATGGGCCAGTTCCCCGTGTCTCCACTTGAGGGTAGCTGTTAGGCAGGCTCAGGAGAACATATGAGCATGGGGAGTTGCAGGAGGGAAGACAGAGTGTATGCAAATGACCAAACACTGGAACCAAAGATCCCAGTGCGTCTGCTGTAAAAAAGAGAGAGAGAGAGAAGGAAGGAAAAAACCCACCCAGCTTGCTGATAAACCTGGTTATTGCTCAGGAAATGTTGTTCAGATCCAATGCCTGGTGACATGTCAACTCCTGACAGAAACCTGGGTTGTCAGGCCCTGTTTTTTAAGGAGAGTGCCTGTCTGCCAGATCGCATCTGGATTGAGTGGCTGGCATTCCTCGAACCTCGCTTAATAGAATTGAAAGAAAAGAAATGTTACTTTTCATCACACAAGACAACAAAGAGAAACGAGGAAATGAAAATATTATTTCGTTTGAACAAATCACAGGGAGACTCTCTCGGGCGCTTTCAGGGAGTAAGATGAGGAAAAGCACCTAAATATCATTCCATCAAACTAAATTTTTAACTACAATTTTTTACAGAGAAAATGTGTTGGGAGGATTCAAAGAAGATTAGAGCTCACCTAAGAAAACAGTATTCAAATTTTACCAGCTAATGAAAGCCCAGCAAAAACGGCTAATGCCTGTAACTTTCCTCCAAGGGACAGAGATTTCAGTATTCTTATAAAAACACATGGAGCTGATTTCATTTCCATGTCTCTGCAGACTTCATTCGTGTAATTTCAGTAAGTGTTATAAATGTTATTTTAAGTATTGTAATGATAATCCCTCTGACAATGGAGCTGTGCATCTCAGCTTCCATTCCTAAGGTAATGTTTACCTCGGATGGCCCATAGTTGTTTGCTTTTTTCACAGTAAACTCTCTGCTCCCAGCTGCTTAATCAGCCATGGAAAAGAGAGGAGACTTTAGAAATGTTTAATGTTCTTCTGATTACATTAGAGTGAAGGGTGAGCCCACATCAGTAGGGATGGAGGAACACTCGGCCTCTCTTTTCCTCCTCTTGTTTTTTTTTTTTTTTTTTGGTGAGTATGTGTTTGTTTTTTGGCACACAGTTCTCAAGGAGGATTGCTGTGGGCTCCGGCAATCGCGTGAACCATTTATTGTTATAAATATCATGGCCAGGATGTAAATCTGCTCAGCCCGTGAGCTCTCAGGGCCCTTTCTTGGAGCTGCGCTGGGCCCAGCCAGGCCTTGGGCTCTGCTCCTGGCTGGGCCCAGCGACTCCCACGCTCTCAGGATCCGGAGTGCCCCGTAGGCTCTCTGAGTGCACCTCTGCTGCCTGCTCAGCGGAAGCAAGATTTTACTGGGCTTTATGAAAGTGAAACTTTTCTGCCCTCGAAAACAGAACCTCAGGGGCTTTCTCAGAGCATTGTATAACATTTGCTTCTCTGACTTCTTAAACGTCTGAATCCAAATATGATCTGGAATTATGATGGAGCAGGCAAGGTTGGTTGATAATGCAGGTTGGAAGAAAATTTTACCAGCTTCTATTGGTCTTCAGTGTTTAGAGCCCTCCTTTCTTCACCTCTGACTACAGGGAAGTTCTGCTTTGAGCTAACCAGTAGCCATGTATTCTTTAATTCATTCAACAAACATCCATTAAGGGACTGCTCTGCTCCAGGCACTGTGCTGGGCTCTGGTGAGTGACCAAATGTGCTCCCCATGTTCATGTAGCTCACTGTCTAGGTGGGAAGCCAAGATAAAACAGGCAATCAAGCCAATTCATGATTACAAATGAAGAGATGTGTTACTAGTGTGGGGATGGAGAAGCCTGGGGAGAATGTCAGTTAAGCTGAGGTTTATAGGATGAGAAGAAGCCAACCTGGTGCAGAGGCTGGGACAGAGCATGAGCTCTGAGGCTGGAAATGCGGCGGCATCTTCCAGGAACCGAAAGCTGGTGTGTAGGGCTGGCAAAAGACCATAGGTCAGTGAAGTGAGATGTTGGGCAATGTCTGGCCTCACAGGGTGTGGTCAAGAAATGGGCTTTTATTCTCTGCAATAAGAAACCAGTGCAGGGCTTTCAGTGGCCAGTGACATTTTCCTATTTTAAGCTTGTAAAAAGATTGCTCTGGCTGCTGGGTGGAGATGAGATTATCAGGAGCAAAAGCGAAAGCTCTCGGTCCGGTGGGCAGCCCCTGCTGTTCTCCTGGCCTAGAGACGGTGGTCCTTGGTGGTGTCAGCGGGTGATGCAAGATACATTTGAACGGGAGAGAGACCAACTTGCTGATACAGTGATGTGTTGGGCCTGAACGAGTTCCTGCAGTTGGTAGCTTGGGCCTGTGCCCTCCTGTACCCTCCCGAGGGGGAGGTCCTCTGCTTCCCAGGACTAACCACCTGGGTGTCTGTGTTCTCTGCCCTCAGATGGTTTGGCTGTTCCCCGAGGAAGGATGGAGTAGGGCCTGGCAGGATCCCCTGCCTCCCCACCCACTGTGAATCATGTTACTCCTTCTCCAGCCTCGGTTTGCCCAGCTCCTCTTGGGAAGGGGATGGAAGCGTACTCAGCCTCCCCAGCCCCTCTTCCCCTCCCCCCATGTCCACCCACAGCCCTTCTCCAGCTACCACTCTGGAGATCCCCAGGGTCTGTGGTGTAATTGAGCTCGAGCCTTTAGTTAAAGACCAGGGCCAGTAGGTAGCTGATTTTCCCAGTCCTCAGGGTGGACGCTTGACAGGTTTCTGTGGCGAGAACTGGAGAGCAAAGGACGGAGGCAGAGTGAGTGCTAATGAGGCGTCCTGAGGGCCCCGGCCCGGCCCAGCTGGCCCAAGAGGCGTCCTCCCCACTGGGGGCCTGGCCAGTGGCTGCACGTTCACCTGTCCTCCGGTTGGTAGCAGGCTTTTGCGGGCGGTGGCACATGGGTGGGTGGGGACAGGGATTAATTCCTTAGAATATTCCCAGGGCCCAGCTTTAGGTTGAATTAACTTCCAGGGAAACATCTACTATCTCTCCCTTTTCCCTTGGAGAGGCAACAACTAGTTGAATCCATCCCTCTCCTACTCTGCATCCTGGGGAACCATTGAGGAATCTAGGAAAATGTTGCCAAAATCAAGGTGTACTAGGGAGCAGAGAAGAGGGGAAAACAATGTTTTTGTTTCTCTGAAACACACACACACATAGCCCATCTCAGTCCCAGCCACAACCAGATGAATATTTTAACACCAGAGCATTTTGTTCAAGCCAGGAACATACTGCATTCCTGGCAAGGCTGGAGAATGACCTGAAAACCTGAATATTTCAGGGAACAAAAGGTCCTTGGGTCTGCTTTCCCGGGAAGGGCTGTGGTCCAGGGTTATTTGAAGGCCGTGTGATTCTGGGGCGTGGGAGGCAGTGGGAAGGGTTTTTGCTGCATCTCCTCCCCTTCTTGGGCTGCGTGTTGTGGGAGCCCGTGCCCTGCTCCTTGGCACCAGGCAGCCGTATGGAGCCACGAGACCCCTGCCTCCAGCCGTGTGCCAGGCAGAAAGGAGCGGGAGGAGGGAGGAGGGCAGGTGAGCAGGCAGAGGCTGGTTGGGGGCTGGGAGACAGAGAAACAAACTCTATTTTCTGCTGGTCTGTGGTGGGAGGGCTCCCGCGGCCCACAGGCTCGCAGAGTGAAGCAATTTCAGGCAGGGATGAGTGTCTGTTTTTCCCTGGAGCGGAGAGGAAAACCCCCAAAAGCCCTCCGTTTCTCTTCCCTTAATATCCTGTTCTTAAAAGTGCAGTTGTGAGAGGGTGGAGGAAATGAAGACAAGCCTTAACAAATGGAAGAGGCGCCTCCCCAGCTTGAACCAGCAGACTGGATGGGAAGCGTCATGCGGGATGGATGGTGGCGGGGCCCTGGGCAGGAGGCCACTTGCGGACAAGAGTCAGATTCCTGTCCTGTCGGGGTGTTTGCTGGGACTGGTGCCATCTGGGTGGCTTCAAAGGCCGGGGACCATGGCATGCCCGGCTCCCTGCCCAGACAGGTGGGGAGTTTGGAATACTGTTGCTCTGCCTCTGTAGTGCCTCTCCTCCCAGGGCTCCCCACGCCTGTGCCATCCCTCCACACCCAGGCACCGGGCACCATCCCACCTACGTTCTCCTCCACCCATCGATGGTGTGTGTGCCTGCACGTGTCCAGCCAAAGCAGGTTTGGACCTTAATCGTGATGCGAGTGCGGAGTTTCAGAAGCAGCCCTGCTCCAGGTGGCTAGGAGCTGGGTCTCTGGGAACCAGAGGTGTCGTGCCTCAGAGGGACCTCGCAAGCCCGCACACTGGAAGGAGAATGGGGGCCGCTCCTGCAGTGGGGCCGTCAGCAGGGCACAGGGAAATGCTCCTCTGCAAGCAGGACGGCGGGAGCTGCCAGGGGTGCCCAAGTCACTTTGGGTCTCGGCCCGCTGCGCTTACCTGCCGCAACGTCTGCAGTGCAGGACTCCCTGCCATTACCTTTCCAGTCTTGCGTGTTCTCCCCTTCCCTGTCCACACGCCTCCAAGTGAGGTATCAGCCCTCCCTTTCTCTATGTTTGGGGAGATACTGGCTCCTGGCTGGCTTCCAGGGGCCGTGGCCTCAGTGGAACCAAGTAGCCGAGAACATGGACTCTGCCTGGGTTCATGTCTCATTTCTGCTCCCTATGAGCTGGTGGCTGCCGGCAAGTCATGGAAAATTTTCTTCTCAGCGAAATGGTGGTGATAATGGTACGTGCCCGTTCGGGTGGCTATGAGAAGTGAATGAGCTGGTATGTGATGTGCTTAGAACAATGCTGGCACGGAGTAGTGATGAGTGGGTACAGGTTTGGTATTATTATTGCTGTGTTATTGTTTTCTTTGTCTATAAATCTCCCCCATTGCTGGAGACAGCTCAGAGCATCTTTCCTGCAGAGAGGAACTGTCTGTCCTCTGCCTTTGATGATGTCATATGCATAATCTTCTCAGTAAAATTCTGTATTCTCTGAGAACAGGAACTTGTCCTCTTCGGATCTGTGCACCCCCCAGCATCCCCTATCTCTGCTCTGGACTTAGCAAATGCTTAGTAAGTACTTACTTAGTTGAATAGTATTAAACTACATTTTTTAGAAAGTGAAGGCCTTTTATTTTGATAAAGGATATATGTACTCAGTAGTGTCTGCTCTGTGCTTGATTGTGTGATCAAGTCACGTGCTGTTATGTTCATAATGTTAATGAAACTTAGGCTCAGAGAAGAAAAATGATTTGCCCAAGGTCACACAGCATGGAAGGGCAGATGCAGGACTTGAATTCAGGGCTTTCAGCTGAATTTCCCTAGAGTAGGCAGGCCTCTGGCCAGTAGAGAGAGTGGTTTCTGCAGGTTCTCAACTCTTTAATTTTCTAATGGGCAGTGGCCAGTTTACTTAATGGTTGACAGCGGGCTAGGGGCTGCCATAGGCTGAGTCCCTTTCCCTAAACTCTTAATGGACTATGGAGTCGCCAAGTCTCTGACAGATTACCTGCCTCCAGCTAATGTCCAGGGGCGGCATGAGGGCCTGCCTTTTTACTGGTAATAGCTTTAGTTGTATTTGGGCTAACAGTAAATGGACTTGATTTCCAGCATGTCTACAGTGTCCAGCACAGCATAGCTTCTGCTCTTGACTGTGTGTCACCTGGGTCCCCACCATGATTCCACCTGGAACCATGAGCTAGACATCAGCAATTCTTTCTTATCCACTAGTCAGGTGCCTGAGGCACAGGTACCACATCCTTTACACATCGTGCTGCATGACAGGTGCTCAGTGGAGGTAGCAGGGAATATGATGAGGGCCAAAGATATGTGTCTGCTTCTGGCAATTTCTTCTAGAGAGCAAAGGCCACTTATTGCTCCAAGGCTGGGCGTGGTTTGTGAAATCAAATGAACAGAGTAGGGTGAGAATACTGGCCTCTGAAATAGGCCCTTGTCCTGGCTCTCTCCTGGGAGTTGGAGGTACCACTTGGGCTGATGGTGAGAAGGCCAGGAGAGAACCAGGGCCACCAGCCAGAGACTGAGCTGCCAGAGGAGTCCCAGGCTCCCGGGTCTCACTTGGTCTCTCTGATCTAACTCTCCTGAGCGGCTGGCCTAGGTCTTCCCCAGGCCCTGCCTCTTAAACCTCACTCCTCAAAGTGTGCCCAGTAACGGACAACGTCCCCATCACCTAGGAGTGTGCTGGAAATAGGGTATTCCAGGACTTCCCCCAGCCCAGCTCAACCAGAGTCAGCTTTAAAAAGAGCCCCAGACAGGAGCCCTCCTACACTGCTGGTGGGACTGCAAATTAGCTCAACCACTGTGGAAAGCAGTGTGGAGGTTCCTCAAAAAACTCAAAATAGAAATACCATTTGACTCAGGAATTCCACTCCTAGGAATTTACCCCAAGAATGCAGCAGCCCAGTTTGAAAAAGACATATGCACCCCTATGTTTATCGCAGCACTATTTACAATAGCCAAGAAATGGAAGCAACCTAAGTGTCCATCAGTAGATGAATGGATAAAGAAGATGTGGTACATATACACAATGGAATATTATTCAGCCATAAGAAGAAAACAAATCCTACCATTTGCAACAACATGGATGGAGCTAGAGGGTATTATGCTCAGTGAAATAAGCCAGGCAGAGAAAGACAAGTATCAAATGATCTCACTCATATGTGGAGTATAAGAACAAAGAAAAAAACTGAAGGAACAAAACAGCAGCAGACTCACAAAACTCAAGAATGGAGTAACAGTTACCAAAGGGAAAGGGACTGGGGAAGATGGGTGGGAAGGGAGGGATAAGGGAGAAAAAGGGGCATTATGATTAGCAGACATAATGTTGGGGGTCACGGGGAGGGCTGTACAACTCAGAGAAGACAAGTAGTGGATGGACAGTGACTGTAATGGGGTTGGTGGGGGGGACCTGATGAAGTGGAGAGTTTAATAACCATAATGTTGCACATGTAATTGTAGATTAATGATACCAAAAAAAAAAAAAAGAGCCCCAGACAATTGACATACTGATTCAAGTTTGAGAGGCACTGGCCTAGGAGACAGTTCACCCAGGGAAATACCCAGGGAGATAGGATAGGGTCCTTGCTAAGAACACACCATCCCAGCTCCCCTGACCACTAGCAGTACTCCTTGAGGCATGAGGCCTCTCGGGCTTCAGTAAAACAGGGATCATAGAAGGAGTTGGGACTTTCTCCTTGGGCTGCCCAATGAGGATCAGACATAATAACATGCAACATGTTCCATACTTAGCACACAGCCCAGGTCTAGTGAGTGCTGGCTAAGTGCAACGTTAGCTAGCTTTAAGAACAAGACAGTCAAGCGGCTGCGGCAGGTGGGAGGGAAAAATACTGTGATTTGTGAAGCTAGTTTTGCACTGGGCTTGTTTAGTGGGGCTTAACTCAGGAGCTAAATACCAGCTAGGACTCCCTGTAGAATTATTACATTGAGTAGCAGGGAAAAGAAGAGCCAGAGTTAATGCTTGTGATAGCAATTTTTTTTAAATTAAAAAAAAGTGTTAAAAGCAAGTAAAGCCCCTGGTGATCACAAATGAATCGCCTAAGTTCTCTTAGTAGATCCACTTTCCTGAGTTATGACTGGGTTTGTGGGAATGAGTGGCTTTTCCTTTTCTAAGGAGGAGTAGGGAGGCCCCCGCGATGACTCCTGGCTCGGGGTCTGGCGTGCTCTGCGCGGGGAGGTAACAGGCACTGAGGGCAGGAGGGGAAGCTCTGTGGGCAGGCCGGGCATCTGGGCCTCCTGGCAGCTTAAATGTCTCGGATTAGCAAGTCGGGCGGGAAGAGGTGCTAAAAAGAATCCTTCCCGCCTCCTCCGCTGGCATGTTTTGAAGGGAGTTCAGTTATGAGACTATTAAAATGTTATTTTGATAATTAAGCCCACAGCTGTTCCGAGGGCGGCAGGGGCAGGCGGCGTGCAGGCAGCAGAAGGCATGGTGCTCTCATCGGCTCCAGGAGAGAGAAAGCAGGCGGGGAGCACATGGTGGAGGGAGGGTGGACACAAGGCCCCCGGGCAGGGCTGGGTGCAGGGGTGCGGAGGGCCCCTCTCACCGGGTCTGAGGTTGCTCTGGGTAGCAGGATGGGACATTGGCTCTCGGAGGCCTCTTATCTGGGTCAGGGTGAGCTGCTTCCAACCCCACCCCCCCACCTACCAGGTGTCAGCACAGACGGTCAGAGAAGGGGTGGCAGCGATGCCTAGATCAGTGGTTCTCAAAGTGGGGCCCCAGGATCAGCAGCATCTGCATCACCTGGGCGCTTGTGAGAAATGCAGATTCTCAGCCCCACCGAGACCTACTGAATCAGAAACTCTGGGACGAGCATCAGTGACCCGTGTGCTAATGGACCCTCCAGCCGATTCTGATGCCTGCTAAAGTCACAGAACCACTCTCCTTAAAGGTCAGCAGGCAGATGGGACTCAGCTTGCAGTGAACCTTTGGAGACTGGTAAGGCTTTAAGGGGTGGGTGAGAGTGTGGGGATGGACAACACGTGGACATCCCTGATCTTGTCCTATTCCTTCATTGTACGGGATGGCAAAGGGAAGCCCAGAGAGGGGAAGTGGCTTGTCTAAGGCCACACAGCAAATCAGAGCAAAACTGCGACTAGTAATCAGGCAACTCTGTAGATTCTAGATTTTTCTGTTAGACTATCTTTCTGAATGCTCTGGGCAATGCTGGGAGATAAGAGGCTTAAATTGGAAGTGATGGGTTAAGCCAAGGAGAGGCCTAAGTTTATCAACCAGAACACATTTACCTGCTTTGGAGTCTATCAGCATTTTCTGGTCATGTTCTGCTGGGACTTTCTGCCAGCCTGTGCATCCATCTACCCGCTCACCCATGCATTCATCTACCTGCCCTCCAGCCAGCCAGACTCTTATCCTTTCACTGTTCACTGCCACCTTCTGTCAGTCCTCTCATCTTTCACTCATCTGTTTGTCCACACATATTCATGCATCCATCCAAATGTTCAAGTGGTCATCATGCCCCCATCTGCATATCCACACCCCACTCATGCATCCGTCCATCTATTTCTTCCCCCATCTACCCATCCACTCATGTAACCAGACCTTCCTTCTCTCCTTCCCACTCCTATGTACCAGGCATTTTTATATCATTTTCACCCCTTAGGAGCTCGAGCTAAGCCTGTTCATGTGAACTGGCCATGTTCTGTAAGACACTGCTGAATAGGACCCTGACAGCGGTCTAGACCCTCTGAAGCTCCGCCTAGGCCCCCCACCAGTGCCCCCTCTCCACCCCTCCCTGTACCAGACTACCTCCCCAGCGAGCCTTATAAGAAATCTTGACTTATTACCGCCACCTCCATCCACACTTTCATCCCTGTTCTTCTGAGCTATGGTAGGGGTGTATTACCTGGTCTTGCCTACATCATGTACTCTGATGCATGTTCTGGAAGTGTGCAGCAGTTGGTCATGCTATTTCTCTACTTATACAGCTCAGAGAAGACAAGTAGTGATTCTCATCTCACTACACTGATGGACAGTGACTGTAATAGGGTTGGTGGGGGGGACCTGATGAAGGGGGTAGTTTAATCATCACAATATTGCTCATGTAATTGTAGGTTAATGATACTAAAATAAAATAAATTGTAAAAAAAAAAAAAAAGATGCCAATGACTCCTTGTTGCCTACAGAACTAAGCCCACAATTTTGTTCTGCCATCTGATGCAATCCGTGCTTGTCCCCAGTCTATCAACCTTAGGACCCTGTGCTTCTCAATCTGTGCCCCAACTCAGGCAGGTGATTTGCTGTTTCTGGGTGTTTTGCACACTCTCGTGCACATGCTGGCCCTGTCTAACATGTCTCCACCCGCACTCCTCCCTCCTCCCATTGAATACTTCCCGTGCCCCCCGGGCCTGCTCCAGTGTCCCAGCCTTACTCTGGAGAGCTGCTTGTCTCCCACTGGGATGGGACGTCCATCTGCAGAACGCCGTGTTGTGTCTAGTCCCATGCATCCTGTGTTTGGTTCTTGTTTGCAAGGCTCATGCTCACAGCAGTTTGCAGGAGGGGCAGCCTGTGCCATCTCCCGCACAGCTCACTGCCCAGCGCCTGAAACACAGTAGGTGCTGCTCCTGAAATGAGCAAGTTCAGGACTTAATCACATGTGTCTAAGTCACATTATAAGTGAGAGACCCAGAAAGGCCTCTTGAGGTCTAACTTTTGGATTAAAAGGTCTTAAATGTTATTTCCCCTGTGGACACCAAGGACCTGGCACATAGTAGGTGCTTAATTAATATTTTTCGAATGAAAGAATGAACCAAAAAAATCTACCCTCCCCTTTCATGTTTGTAATTTCAAAATAAATATTGGCCAAATAAACCAGGAATAATCTTAAAAATTCAAAAACGAACTTGCCCCATGAGGTGCAGGTTCACCTAGGATTGCAACTGCCTGCTCACTTGTCCATGTTTTCAGAGTGACCTGTGGATTCTAGTGGGCAGGGACTGGGTCTTACTCATTTCTGACTCCCCAGTGCCCGGCACAGACCCTGGCCTCCTTCCTGCTCTTCTGGAATCTATTTGGCTCCCTCAGCCCTTAAGCCGTCTGTTGTCTGTGTCGGACTTGAAGTGGCTTCCAGAATGTGTCTCCCTTTTTAGAGCCCTCCGTGACCCCCCATTGCCCTTAGGTAGAGACTCTCAGTGCAGCCAGTAGGCCCTGCAAGGTCCGTGGCCCCGCCTGCCCCTGCCCCCACCTCCCCCACCTCCACCAGCTTTGCCTCCAGCACTTGCCTGTCACTCTCTCTGCGTTCCCATCCCCACCCCCCGCCGTCTCCCTGCTCCTCCAGGCACAGGAGAGTCTGTCAGCGCTCTGTTCCCTCTGCCTTGGGCTCCCTCCCCCATGCAGGACTTGCCCTGGTGTTCTGACCGCACGTGCTCGAGGCCCCTTCTCTGTCACCACATGCCGCATCCGGTGGTGAGGATGTGCCTGCCCCACTGGACCTGGAGCTCCAGGTGAGCTCCACCAAGACCAGGGACTTTGCGCGTGGCAGGTTTCTAATACATGTTTCTTGAATAAATGAAAAATGGTAGGTACTTACTACATGTTTACTAAATGAATACATGAACGCACATAGTAGGTGTCATGCAAATGTTTGTTGAATGAACAAGTGAGTGAACAGGGAAGGGTGCTCAGTGCCTTCTTGGCAAAGTTCTGCCTGATCAGGCCCCTCCAGACCAGGCTGACTGCCCCACAGCCCTCCTGTACTCACGCCCTCAGCTCTGGAAGGCTCTGCACGGCCTCTATCCCTTCCGCCTGCCTTTTGCCCAGCATTCACGGCCAGGAGCTGTGTGAGGAGTGGAGACAGCGGCCCTGGAAGCTGTTGCCGACACAGTCGTGCTGAGGGCCAAAGGGTGGGGGAGGGGGGCTACTGTGACCTTCTGATGAGAAGCAGGAGGGACCTTGCCCTGACCTCTGGCCCCTGGTGTCACGACCAGCTATGCACTTGTATAGTCCTTTAAACTCCATAGCCATCCGGTCCAGCTGAGATTTGGAAACATCTTCCAGACCATCTGTTTTCCTCCTCAATCAATATGCTCCCCAAAGAGGGCCAACTTGCAAAATATTATATATAACATCAAACATGCTATCTGAATTCAATTGAGTGATTTGGTTAGGGAAGAGTTTGTGGCAATTAAGCAGCGTTTTGGAGGAAATAGTAGCAAACTATTTCATTCTTCATTAACAGGCACCTCTCTTAACTACCCATGAGCTAAAAAGAAAAAAAAATAGAAGGAGAGAGACGGGAAGAAAAAATTTAAATAAATAGCTAAATAACCCCTATAATCAGACAGCATGACTTACGGGAACCATTACAGGCTTTGATTTCCAGCTATCATGTGCTGCATGACCACAGTGAAGTCATTTAACCTTTCTGAGCCTCAGCCTTTTGATCTGTAAAATTGGATAATAATACCCATCTCATTGGGCTGCTGTGAGGGTTAAATGAGATTGGGAATTAAAAAGCAGTTCTCAGCACACAGGGGCCCTTTATTGAAGGGTTACCATGGCACAGAGGTACATTGAGGTTGATTTATGTTCCACTGGTCAGGGCCAAATTAGAAGTCTTTTTTCTCCCAAGGCAGAGAGAAAAGCATCACAGTGTTTTATCTTCCTAGCACTTCTGAGGTTCTGGAAGGATGGGGAGCATCTCCTTTTATTTTACTTCTTTATCATCCCTAAGCAGGGCAGCTCAGGAGAAGAGGTGGGGCAGAGCACAGACTCTGGCTTAGACCTTGGCTTGCCTGTCAGCAGCTCAGGGGTCCCTTGGGCAAGTTGCTTAAGCTTTTACTGCATCAGTTTTCTCCTCTGTTAAATGGGGATAATAAGATGATTATTGATCTCCTAGGATTAAATAAGTTTAATGAATGACAAGCACTTAAACAGTGCCCAACACATAGTAAGCTCCATGTTGGTTCGTGTTATTTATTTAAGTTTTCAGTTCAGAACATGCCAGGTCAGCTGCCAGTGTGTTTCTGTAGGCCCTTCACTCTCCAGGGCTATCTCAGTGATAGCTGTTGTTAATTCATCTTCCAGGTGAAGACGCTGAAGCTCTAATGTCACCTACCTGAGGCCATGTGGAGAGCTAGATAGACAGTTGTGGGGCTGGGGATCATGCCCAAGTCCGTGAGACGACAAAGCTACTCTTTTCTCACTTGCTAGTAGGAAAATATACCTTCCAAGCCTGACCCCCAGTGGAATTTGCTCCATGTGGACCCCTTTCGTATCTGTAACCTCACCACATTGTCCACAAGTCTTGGAGGGTCTGTGTAGTGACCCCCATGGAGCAGTCTGACCCTTAGTAACTCTGTTTTCTTGAGAGTCCATAAAAGGCTCATTCTGGACAGGCTCACACTCTCTGGAAGACAGGAAACTGGTTAGGAGGCTGTTGTTGTGTAGGCAAGAAAAGATGGTGGCCTGAGGGTGGGTACTGGCAGAGGAGGTGAGCTCTGGAGAAGGCACGATCGGGCACCAGTGGTGTGCACAGTAGGGCCGCAGGGGTTCTTGGAAGGAGCAGGGCCTTTGGAGGGGTAATGTTCTGGGAAGACTTCCTAGAAGGGGCTGCTGGGGCTTGATGTGGTTTCCCAGGAAGGAAGGGGGTCAGTACTGGGGTGGGGGTCAGTGTGGAGAGCAGGTCTGTGACCATCTTTGGGGAGCACAGGAGGAGGCCTTAGAGGCACTCCCTGTGTGTTGGGACAAGAGGCCTGTGGCCCACAGTGGCTCCAGCAGGGTGACGTCCAACAGCAGCTATTCTACAGAGTCCAGAGGGTCGTGAATTTTAATACCCAGGGGAGGCTGCCAGGGACAGGATTGGGAGCCCTTACTGGACACAAAGGGCCACCTGAGCAGGGAGCCCGTGTCACTCATTCACACGCTTGTTCAGACTGTACTCAGTGCTGGAGGGCAGAGGAGAGAGAGCGGGAGGCAGACTGATGTGACGGACGGTAGGGGGTGAATCCCATCCTGGGGGAACCACGGGTTTAGGAGGAGCACAGTCGGCAGGCCTTTCTGAGTTGCAAGAGCCCAGACCCTGCCTGAAATTGGTTTAAGGAACCAAGGGAACAGGTCTACCGGACCTGAAACTGGAAGTTTTCAAGGCCCATGTGGCCCATCATCAGGACACGGCCTCCCCAGGTAGTAGGGAAAAATGGTCACCAGCTCCCCCCAAGCCGTATCCTGTTAGCTTAGCAACCCTGGGGGCAAGTCTCATCCCCAGTCGGAAGATGGGCTGTGATCTGCCAGGCCTGGGTCACGTGTTCATCCCTGAGCCAATCACTTTATCCAGAAGCATGGAATAAATACACTGATTGGCCAGGCCTAAATCACATGCTTACCTAGGCACCCCCAGCGGGGTCACCCTCTGGAGGAGGGTCCCTGAAGGACATCTGGGTTGTTGTTCCCAGAGGAAGGGAGAACAGATGCCAGCAGGGATAAAAGCAAAGTCCACTTCGAGGGAGGTAAGGGCTGGCCTTCCCCTGCACGGGTGATCTGGGCTCTCAAGTGAGAGATGAGGAGCTGGCCACCCAAGGGGTAGGTTCATGGGAAGAGGGGTCCTCTGGGCCAAGAAATGGAGAATTTTGGTGGAGACCATATAGGCAAAGAGGGCCTCTTTGTCCTCTCTGGCTTCCCGACATCTCATGCTCTTGATTTTCTCGCACCTGGACGGGACAGCCATTCTTTGCATTCCCCCCAGCTGTCTGTGTTGAGAACATTCCAGAATGAGAATGGGAGCATTTGCTGCAGGCCACCGTGGTCTGGCTCCTGCTTGGCCATCATGAATGGTGATCGAGATGGCAGGCCTTGCTTTTCCTTTTGAACCCTCCTGGCATCTGTCTAGCCTGGTGCTGTGTGGGTAGTGCACGGTGTTTTCTGGCCAGAAACCCCAAGCTCACCCCTGTTCCTGCTTTGTGGAACTATTTGTCAGCAACATGGGGGGTTGCTTGGGTAGCTTTATGCCTCCCTTTTTGTCCCAAGAGGGAGACAGGTCAGTCTGGGAAATGAAAGGACCAGCTAATGCCATCCTGGGTCACTTCAAAGCCAGACAAAGCCAGAGAAGCTAGCTTGTCACGGCTTCCCAGGTAGTTGGAGGTTGTTGGGGATATTCAGGCTTTTAGAGGCCTTGGCCCTGGGCCCAGCTCTACTTTGACTTGCTGCATGATCTTGGGTGAGTCTCCCTTCCTTTCTGTGCCTCAGTTTCCTCATTTGTCCACACAGACACATGAACACTTTCCAAAGGGTAAAAGTGTACCCATGAGTGATGTCATCAACCTAGGCCCTATTCTTTTCTGTCCCTAGAGCTTTTGAAACATCCTATGAGATTTCCCAGTGTGATGTCAGCCCTTGTCCGTCCCCCTGTTGCAGCTCGGAGCCTTGGAACCTGTGGCTGTCATTTAGGAGAGCCCCTCTGCCAACACCTCTCTGCTGGACGAATCAGCTGTGGGATTCGTAGACTGGCTGCCCCTCAAGGCTGCTGCCTGCCCCCAGCCCTCCCCCTTAGCCTTGCCTGCGAGCAGTCCTCTTCAGTCCTCCTCCCAGCCCTCCGCCTGGCTCTCCCTGCCAGCTTCCCCTGTAGCCCTCTTCCAGCCCTCCTCCCGGCTCTTCCCACTGCCTCTCTCCCAGCTCTTCCCCCGCCCTCCCCCGGCCCTCCCCCGGCCCTCCCTGCCTGGAGCTGGAGCTGGAGCTGGCCCTTGCCACCCCCTCCCAGTGCTGGCCGCAGAGCCATTAGCCTCACTTCTCACTGGCTGCACATCAGCACAGTAATCATTTTCAGATTTACAAGCATTAAATATTTTAATTTAATGCCTTGGCTCTCTTGTAATTCATGCACTTAATTATATGATAATTACTCAAATGAAAGAGATACAGCTGCTGCTGTATCAGTTTTGAGGGAAGATTGGGTTTTGAGTTGAACTGGTTTGGGGAGGTGGGTACCCGCTGTCCCCCAGCCCTCCTTTCCTCTGGGTAACAGCCCTTCCCCCCCAACCAGTGCTGAGGCCAGGAAGTCTGCACCCATCTGCTCCAGGAACAGGGTGTGGGGCCTGCCCTCTTTGGTGACCCAGATTCCTGGGGGTGCTGCTCTGCAGACAGTAATCTAATGGCCAGTAAGCAGGGAGGGAGGAATCCTGGGCCCTCCCTACTGGGTAGGGAGCAAGGTCTCCCTCTGTGCCCATCTTAGGGAGCACAGGGTCTGTGAGTGCCATCTGGGGCCTCTGTGGCAGGTGGAGAAGCCAGGAAGCCTGTCTCCCTCTTCATGATGGGTGTCTGTGGATGAGGGGTGGGGAGAAGAGTCTCCTCTGAGCATCTCTGCTGAACATGGAGACAGACCTGGGCCCCTCCCACCAACCACCAAGGACTTGGCAAAGACAGATGAGGGAGGGTCGGGTGGGGTGCCTTCAGGGAGGAGCGCCTTCCTTGTTCCCACCATGCCTCCCCTCTCCTCCTTCCCTTTCCCTTCCCTCTCGCCTTCCAACCTTTCCCTTTCCTTTTTATTTTCCTATTTTCCTCCCTTTTTCTTTCTCTACTGACATCTAACATTGTGTTTAATGCCTGAAGGGTACTGACTATTTTGTAAGAACTGGAACTATTCATATTTGGCAAGTATTTCAACTCCTCCCTCTCCTACCATGTATGTGGAGCCCACTGGGTCTGACGCTGCTGAATGGATCCACCAGAGGCCCCTTCCAGTCGGTGGCACCGGCAGATTTGGGAATCTGGTGGTGTTGCTTTGGGGCAGTCCCTCCTTGGGTCTGGGAATCTGCTTAGGAGACATTCCACAAACCTGCTTGGGGAGAAGAGCCCCTCCCTTCACCAAGAATCAGAGCAAAGTGCCAGATAGAGTCGTCCTGGGGCCAAGCCCTTAGTTACAGGAGTCCATGGTGCTCTGGCCAATGCTTGTGAGAAAGTTGAGTCAGGAGGGTGAAATTTCCAAGCCAATAATGAGTTCAGGCTTCTGGAGGTTTCCTGGTTTTTAGGGTGGGGAACCTCCTGGTGCAGGGGAAGACCTCTGCCACTATGGGCCTGCCCATCATTTCCTAGGCATGGAAGAGCTGGGCGGTGCATTTCTGCTGTAGTGCACGTTTGCACTGAAAAGGGTTACAAGCGGTTCGCCCTGTATGCAGACAATTTTCAGCTAGCTTACAGCAGCTGCGGCGCCGTGCTGATAGATTAAAAGCAGCAACCAGCCCCAGAATGAAGTGTATTAGAACTCCTGCTGGGTCGAGCTGGGGAGAGGCCCACACAGCTGTCATCTAGGCCAAGTTTCCAGCCGAAACCTCAAGAACAGGATGGAACTCCAAGAAAAGTTAGCTTTCTAAATGAGGTGGCCGGGTGTTAATCAGGAGAGGGGGGCTAGGGGCCAGTAGGATGCTGGGGGTGTAGAAGACAACAATGAGGAGGTGATTGGTGGGGGTGTCCTGCCTGGACCAGGAACTTTGTGTGGAACTGTGGTTCCTGGGGGCAGGAACACAGAGGCTGCTGTAGGCCTGGGCCCCATGGTGGGGCTCAGTGCCCTAGCTTTTCTCTGTGCTGGGCTCCAGACAGCTGACTTGGGAGTTGTGTGAGTAAGGACAGTCAGGTGTTTCTACATTTTCAAAGGGCCCTAAGAGTGCCACCACGTTATACCCAGGGCTCTCTGGCTAAAATGACGGGGTTGCTCTAGGACTTAGGGGGCTGCACAAGTTTACCTGTGCCCAGGAAACATTCACTGTCAGAGTCCCCTGCCACCAGCTGACCTTAATTTCTCCCCGGCTGCATCATGGAAGCCCAGACTTTTTACTTCAATTTTGAGTCTTAAAGGGTGTCTTCTTTTCTTATGAGAAAGGCTTTTGGCAAGGTCTGGTTCTGATGCATGAGTCTGACTTGAAGATGGTGGGCTGGGAGTAATTTGCCTTGTCACAGATGCATCTTGACAGCCCATCTAGACCACCCCAATCTTAAAACAATCAAGGGACAAATCTGGGTATGTTGTTTGTTTGATATGTCCTTATTTTTGCAAAAAGCAAAATGCTTCCCACTAGAAGTGCCAGGTGAGTCTTTACTGAAAAAAAAAAAGGAATAAATCTGACTAAATTGTTACTACCATTATGATTATAAGTAGTACAGCATATGCCCATAATTCTGTTGCAGTTTTGTGTGTGGTCCATCATTGCACATTCATCCGTTTAACATTGACTGTGTCCTCATTCGGGCAGGCCGTTGGCCACGTGTGTGGGCGCTTATGTGAGTGTCAGGTGCACTTGGTTATTGAGGAAGCACAACACAGGCAAAGAGCCTGCTGGTAAATGCACTGGAGTCATACATTCACCAGGACACGCTTATGTTGGGCAGAGGTCTGCCTTCCGAAGCTGCCATGCATTCCCTCTGCCCATCAGATGGTGAGAAATGAGCTGGGCTTGTTGGTTGCATGATTTGAGGCTCCTAAGTGAACCTAGAGAGGATGGCTCCTTTCCCAACGTACGGGCACGTTTCAGGTGTTTGCTTGGATTCCTGAGCTGGCCCTGTTGGTGGGATGGGTTGGTCCTAGAGTGGCAGGCCAAGGTGAGGCAGGGGGGCAGGCACATGCCATTGGCTTGGTCCACTGTGGTCAGGGGTGTGAGTGAAAGCAGTGCAGACAGGTGTAGAGACCAAGGACCCAGCTCTGCCTCGTGCTGGCTGCATGATCGTGGGTAGGTAGTTTAACCTCCCTGTGCCCAGTTTCCTCCTCTATAAAATGAGGATAATAGTAGCATCTTTCTCATAGAGCTGTTGGGAAGATAACATGTAAAATGCTTATATCTGTATTTGGGCATTTTAAGTATTCAGTGAATGTGGGTGATTCAGTCAAATTCCTCTTTAAACTAGAAGACTTTGACAAGAATCCTAGAACCTCAAGTCATCTAGTCTGACTCTGGAATCTATTTACAAGTCTCTTCCACAAATGACTAGCTGTCCTTGAATGCTTCCTGTGATGGGGAACTCACTCCAGACTTCTGTTACAATCATAGACAGCTTTCTTAGACCCAGTTTCCAAACCCCGTGCTCTCTTGGCAGTTCTCACGGTACAAAGACTTTCCTGACTTTCTGTTCTGTATAGAGGCCTAAGAAGAGTCAGTAGCTGCCACCCACTGTGTACTTACCAGGGGCCAGGGGCTGTGCCAAGCACGGTACGTACATGATCACATCCATTTTTGGGAGTCCTAAGGGGCAGGTATTATCTTTACTTTCATTTTACAGATGAAGAAACAGAGTCAGAGAGTTGACTTGTTTAAGGGTCACATGAATCTAGGTGGGCTGACTGGGACTGCGACCACATCTGTCTGATGCCAAAACCCTTGTGTTTAACCGTTATCCTTTCCAGGCAAGCTCAAACCAACCACCAATTCCTTGACCTTTTCCCCTGCTCCTTCCTTCTCAACTCCAGTGAGCCCACTTCCCTATAATGGTTTCCTCTCATCAATGTTTTAGTTGCATGATTTGGGGAGAGTGGGTAAGGCTGTTAGCTTTAGTGAGGTGTTATATATCCAGTTTCTCACAGCACCATTAAACTGCTAGGGTAACTTCTGTCTGCAGGAGACAAAAACCACTCACCAATGTTGTATAGTTTCTTAAATTAATAAAAGTAATAATCTGCTAACTGGTTATTGTAATTTATCCACATAAAGCAGAGCATGTGCCTGAATTGTCAGTTGGGCCTCAAACTAGTAGAAAATAGCCAGCAATTACCAGAGGCTCAGCGAGCAGGGCCACTGCAATCCTGTGGTCTTCAAATTAGGAGAAATAATGAATGCATCCAGAACACATCCATTTCCAGCAAGTGCTGCATGGATTATAAAATTTATTATCAATAAAATTATTCATTTGTGCCCTATACCGCACTTAATGCACCTGAAGTGAGAAATTAGAAGTGTGTTTAATTCTGGGGTTGGAAGAAAATACAAGTGCAGCAAATTTGCAGTAATAGGAGAAAGTTAATGCCCGGCAAAAAGGAATCAATTTAGCTATTGCTATTATATTTGGGGGGAACAGGTTGGTTTTTCTTTCTTTTTTATTATAAAAGCATACAGATTCAGTTAGGTCCCTGGTTCTAGTATTGTTTTCAAAGAATATTTAAAGAGAAGTTTTGAATTAGGGGAAATATACAAGTGTAAATAATATGCACATGTAATGTCTCTATGTGTGCACACACACATATAAATATATCTAGCTATAAAATATGTGTATGTATCTCTATCTCTATCCATCCATATACACACACACACACCGCGATGGATGTGCTGTTAAAAATTTAACAACTAATTGTCTGAAAAAAAATTCTGATTTGCAGCATTTGCCAATTTCTCTGGTGTAAATACTCCCATCATAGCTGATTTCAAGATCCCAATATGGCTTCATTGAACATAGGGCTGGGAAGATAAGCACACAGTCAGCTCCCAGGAGCTCGTACAAGCTGGCTCCAGCACACCACTACTATATATATATGTAAACCTCATAGATATACTATGTATATATATACATAGTATATCTATGAGTTAGGAAAAAAGAGGGGATGTAAGTTACATCTCTGAGTTTGAGCATCGTCTCTGTGCGTTTTCCCCAAGTGTCAACCTCCTTTGGTGAATTAGCACGTATATTTTATGCAGGTAAAGAGCAGGCCTCTGCCTCTGGAAAAATAGTGACTTTATTTTCATTAAGTTCTAAATGCAGAAGGGAAATAGGAAAACAGGTGAAGAAGGAGGGGCAAGATCCGGGCTTGGCTTCCCCGTGCATTAGCAGCACTGGTTCATCTTCAGCGTGCTCAGTGGACTTGCCTCGGTTTTTATCCAGCCATTGTTCTTTTTTACACCACGTTTGCACACTGTGGCATGTCTGGGGAATTTGAGCAGTTGGAATATACATGAAAAGAGTTCCGCACCACTTTCATAAGGTCCCTGGATGGCTTGGATGGGGCCTCGAGGCCCCATGGTAGAGCCAGTACCACATTCATATTCCTTCCCATCCCCACACACATGATAGCGCGAAGCCCAGACCAATCGCAAACTTGACAGTAAGCCTTTTGATTTTGCGGGGAAACCTTCATCACGCTGAGAGAGGGAAGGGAATATAGCCCAAACTGGACTTCATACTGTGGCAAGCTTGAAATCCCAGCCCAACCGCAGAGCCGGCTGATTGGAATAGTTGGAAACTGTGTCCAGGAATTCGGCTGCAAGAACTTGGCTCACAGCAACTTCTGCTTTTTGAAAGAGAAATTGTCAACTGGGAGAGCCACTTGGGGCCTGAGTTTAATCTGTCCAGGCAGTAAAGATTCACGGAAATGATTGGCCAGGAGCTCCTAAAATGTTCAGAGCTCCTGCCTATGTGGGGACTCTAGTGGGGGGAGAAGCAGGCTTGATGGCTCCAGGTGACGGCTGTCATCACTGTCACGACCATGGCAGTTGTCACTGGCTTTGACGTTCTTGCTATTTTGCTAATCACCAACCTGCTGCTTGTGAGAAAGCGGAGTCAGAGGTGCAAACAAAGCCACACAGAGCATCTGCTCTGCTCGGTACCCTAGTCCTAGGCTGCTGGGATGGGGTGGTGCTTTTCTGGGTGCACCTGTCACCCTGGCAAAGTCACCATGACATTTAGGGGAGCAAAGGCCAAAGAGAGGCTGACATTGAAATCATGGATGTACACTCAATAAATCCACAATCAGGGACACTGTCTCCACTGGGGGAATGTCCACGGGTTCACTTAACTGAGATAGGGCCTTGATTTCTCTCATCTTCATTGGAAGGGGTTATAAGGCGCTCTGATGTGACATACATATGTCATTTAGGGCTCTTGCCGTCATTGCCCAGCAACATTCTGGTGATTCTGATGTGGACAGGAGACCTTGGTTCAGATGCACAAATGTTGGGGTTTGACAGAGGTCACCAGAGCCAGGAGCCATGGTGTGCCATCCATGGGAATACAGATCATTGTCAACCTCTTTTTCCTTGACAAGGATGTGGAGTCCTAGACTTTTAAGTGGAGGGAGATGCATGCTCTTGGGAAAGAGGTCAGTAATACTGAGCTATGATTGGCTTGGAGTAATTTCTGCAGGTAGAGCCTGATGAGAAAGTTCACTGGGGCCTCCCCGTACCACTGGGGGAAATCTCTAGCCATCTGACCCCAGGGTGATGCTCAGACCTACCTTATCTCATTAGTTTTCTTTTTTTCTTTTTCTTTCCCATGCTCTGCTCTGTCCTCTGACCCCCCAACTCAGAGGCTCCTTCCCGACCTGGCCTGGTTTTCTCAGGTGTGGCAATGTGTGCCAACTGGGGAAGAAGAACAAAGCAGGAGGTGGGGACCCCCGTGGGTGGAGCCCCGGCTCTGGCCCTTTTGTCTAGTGAGACTACAGGGACGTTCAGGAGACCTCTCTGGGTCTCGGCTCGCCCATCTGTGACAGAGAGGCACCCCCACTCAAATACATGCCTGACTCTCAGAGGGTACAGGGGATGAGGGAAAGGGAAAGAGGCCCTTAGACATCTGGGATTATCCATCCAGGGGCAGCCCAGGCTGGGACTGGGTTCCTGAGTCTCCTCAGTAGCTCAGGACTTGTCTTACCTGGGACAGCCCCCACCTTTGACACTCACTCTCCGAGTGGACACAACAGCCATTGTTAAGCCTGGCCGATCAGGTCCCTTTCCTCACTCCCAGATACACCTTGGTGCTTCCTGATGCCAAGATGATTCAGGGAATGGCAGGAACCTAGTAATTTCTCTGCTGGAGAGCATTGTAAAAATAAATGTCTTCTGGAGGTTGAAAGGTTGTCAAATACACACTGAGCCTAATTGGGTCCTCAAAATGTGCAATTCCTGCTGATTCTCATGGAAGATGTGGATGTGGGATGTGCGTGTGTATGAATCCCTGGGCAAAACTGGGCAAATGATAGCTTTTGTGATGTGTAGCTATACCTGTGGGCCTGGTTCTGTTGCTGGGTTCACTAGTGAGCAAAGGACGTGATGTCCCCTCCGTATTGGGGAGGGTCTCCCCAGCCACTTCTGGGCCTACTCCTCTCATCCTTGGTCACCCAAGTTGGGAAGTGACTCAACACCTTTTCCAGGCCAGCCTGGAGCAATGACCATGAACCTTTTTGTGTGCCGTGGAACTTTCCCACCAGAACATCACAACACTGGTTAATATTCTTGAGTACTTGTATGCCAAGCCCACTGTAAATGTTTTACACATATTTACTCATTGAAATCATCCCTTTGCACCATGTGGAGATTGTGAGGACCAAATGCAGTGCAGCTGTGAGCTTTGCCTCCTAGCTCTGGGGTCCGGTTCCCTGCGAGGTCCATCCCTGAGACCAAGTTATGAAAATCTGCCCTGGAGTGTTGACCGTAGGACTTAGAATTGATTTCAAAAACAGTCCTTGCTTCCACTTTACTGAAGGTGAAACTGACTTGAGAAACCCTCCCCCTGCAGTGACACTGTGACTACTGTCCTCTGTCACCAGACACCTCTCCGCTCTCCGGGCTGTTTCCCCATTTGAGGACGGGCTCCTCTGGAGCCATCCCTCGCCTGCTTTGGGGCCCCCAGGTTCCCAGGTCTGGGGGCCTTCTCTCCAATCTAGCTTCCAGCACTTGACTGATTTAATTGCAGGGCAGGCCCCTGACCTGTCTGGTGGCATCAAAGAGCAGGAGCTGAGGGAGGCTTCAGGATGGAAGCTCTCTCTTCCTTCCTGGCCTTTCCCTGACACCCCTGCTTACCTGCCTCCATGCATGGTGGTGGGTGGGGAGACCCCTTCTCTCTCCCCCCATTCCGACAGCCGCGTGCCCTTCCTGGGAGATGAGCATCTTGCTTCATCCACCCCTGTGCCTCTGAAAGGCCTAGGGGCCCACCCAGCTGCCCCGTCGCCTTACAGCAAGTCCAGCCCTGGAGCAGAGGTGCTGCCCGTTGCCTTTAGGCTGGTGAATATCCGATTCCCTCCTCAGGTCCATCATCTGGGTTTCACACCCAAGTGCCTGCTACCCACTGCCAGGCTGTGGCATCACAAGTCAGGGCACTGCCCTGCAAGGTCTGCCCCAGCCCTAGGGCTTTTCCACTCGTTCCATCCAGCCTGCAGCCCTCACCACTGTCGCCTGATTGTTTGTTCAGCGAAGACAGCCAACCCAGGGAGGAGGAGCGGGCGCCGGGCTGCAGTGTCTGGCCCCGTTCCTCTTGCCAGGCCCTCATTTGTATGCAGAAGGGATTAGGCGGAATTTACCGTGGCCTCACCCTGGGGAGCTGCTCGCGCCCTAGGAATACTCTCCGAAGGCCGCATGCAGTTGGTAAGATTAGAACAGGCCCTTCTGCCGCCGCACACGCCCTGGTCACTCTCCAGGCCGCCGACATCGAAATCATTTTCATTTATAACCTTTTTGATCATCCAGCCTCAAAGAGAGCCCGCCTTGTGTGACAGCGGGCACCAAAATGGCCCAATTATTTGGAAGAGGAGGGAGCAGTGGAAAACAGTCGGATGGGAGAGACCGGGCACTTGATCCAGGCTCATGGCTTTTTTCCTGCCTTCTCCCACCAATATTTTTACAGCTGTTGACATATATTGAGTTACATGTGCCTGGGCTAGATCCCCGCGGTACTGTTTCAAAGATCTGTTCACCATAAAGTGTGCTGTTCTCAAGTAAATGACTGACTTCAAGAAAGCACGGTAGTTTAAATGTTACTATAAATACAGGAGCTAAGACATTTTAATTATAATTTTTGAGTTATACAGTGCTCTGTAAGTACACCAGGCATTTACAAAAAAATCTGTGTCGCGCTCCCAGACACTGTGCTCTCTTGTGGATAAAGAAGTAACTGCAGGTGGCTGCTTCTGCAGCCTGGCGGCCGGCCTGCTGTTTCCTACGGCCAGGGCGGGGCGGGGCGGCTGGGGAGTCCCTGGAAGTCTCAGTTCGGGACGCTGGAAGCCACGCAGTGACTGAGCCCCTCCATGTGCAGGGTACAGAGCTGAGGTTCTGTGGAGGCCTCGGAGGCGAGGAGGCAAAATCTTCGCTCTCACATTTGTGACCCCAGGGGAGAGGACTACCCGCAAAGCAAGGCGAGAGCTGCTAGCATCGGAGGATGTGTCTGGGGGCACTGGGGAGAGGCGCTGGCCTCTGTCTAGGGGGAGAGAGGTGACCCTGCTGCTGTCTGGAGGGGAGAGCAGAGCCACAGGTGATACTTGGAAATGAGCAAACCCACGCGCGCCGCACACGGAGGGGCTCAGTCACCGCGCGCGGTCTCTTCCAGCATCCCAGACTGAGGCTCCTCGGACGCCCCCGCCACCCCCTACCGCTCCTGGCTGTAAGTAAATAAGCCAGTCTCCAGTGCGAACGCAAGTATATTTGGAGCAGGCTGACCCGTGCCCTGCCTCTGTGCCGGCTTGCCTCCTCCCTCGTGCCCATTTGTCTTCACCCCGCAACAACTTGCTGGCTCCAAGGGGCAGCGAGATGCCAGGGGCCTGGTGGGCTGAAAACTAAGCTCTCGGTGGGTTTGGAGAAGGTAATTTCTAGGTGAGATATGACAGAAGTCAGCCTGTGGCGCTCGTGTTGTTGTATTTTTGGTGGGAGCAGCCTCTTTGGGGGCATCTCCCTGCTTATGCTCCCGGGCTGAGGCGTGGGGTTGAGGGAAGGAGGCAGACCTGGACTGGTGCATGACTATATTCCATCGACATCAGTTCCTGTAGTATTCATCCATCCCCATCCCTTCCATCCATCCATTCATCCATCCATCTCTCCTCCATCATCCCCCCATCCACCCATCTACCCATCTATTCCCCTCTGCACTTACCATCCATCCACCCACTCATTCATCCAGCTACCATCCACCTATAGGTCTGCCTGTCCATTTACCATCCATGTAACCGTTCATCCACCCTCTATCCATCCACCTATCCATTTATAGCCTGTGAAGACATTATAGCTTAGGAATTAAAAGCAGTTCTACAAACAGATTTCTTAACTTCAAATCCTGCCTGCATGACTTACTAGCATTATGTCCTTGAGCAAGTTGCTTAACCTGTGAGTCAACCCTTTTCTTCTGTGAAATGGGAGAAAATAACAGAAAATAGCAAAAGCTCATTGCAAAAATTAAATGAGATACTGTATGTGAAGTGCTTAGCACAGTGCCTGGCACATAATAAGGGCTCAGTAAATGCTGATTTTGTTTGCTAAATGACACCTGTGTGCCAGATAGACTGCACTGAATTCTTTAGTGCTACTGGCATAGGGTGGAGAGGTCTCTCCTGGAAACAGGGAGCTGCTGCTTCAGAGCAAGGGCTGAGATTTGAGAGGAGGGGTCTATGATACGGGTTTTAAGGGCTGTTAAGGAATGGCCAGTGTGTTTTGTTTTTATTGGTATTTGAGGGGAAGATTCCTATTTCACATATCTGCCCCTACCCTGTTTTTAATATAGGCATGTGTGCCCCATGTCCATGAAGTCTTTTTAAATGTTTTTTTTTTTTTTTACAATTAATTGTGAAATAAACATACAAAACACCAAAGAAAATGAGACTCCTTGGTGAGGTGTCTATAATTTCAATCACTGTCCTGGCAAAGCCCTTCATATGGAGATGTTGTTTGGACAGCAGAGACTCTTACATTCGAATTCACTTGTTCTTTGGTTCTTCTTCACATATTTCTTCGACTTACATGTCTGAGTGCCAGCCGTTTATCAGCCACTGTGCCAGGAGGTTTTGTCCTTAAGATCTCATGTAATTTCACATAAGTTGTATCTCCAGAGGGAAATAGATGGCAGTGGGTTTCTGTGAGAGCTGGAGCTGGGGTTTATCTTGACCTGTTTTTGTACTTTGTGTATTTTCTATAATAACTGCTCAGTGTTTTCAGATAATCAGAAAAGCCAACGAAGGTAATGTGGTGAAATCAGAGCCTCTGCCCTTGCAGAGCTCACAGTCAGCAGAAGAACAGCCATTCACAACGGCCACAGTGATGCTGTAGGGTTGTGCTAATGTGACCGTCGTCTCTGAGAACAAGTGGAAAACACCAAGGCAGTATCCTCCGAATGGCTGGCCCTTGAGAACACCTGGGCACGTACCAGCAGTTGCCTGGTTGATCCTTGGAGCTTAGAGAATCCCATTCAAATTCACATTGTTTAGACAGGACAAGGCGGAAGGAGGTTGTTCAGCCAACCTGTTTGATGGGTAACTGGGATTTGGGGAGCTCTGTCTTCAGCCACCCATCAGGAGATGTTGAGCAAGCACGGTGTCAAGACAGGCTATGAGGGTGGGTGGCGTGGGTCCTGCCCCTGGATAAGGCAGACGTGTGGGAGTGGGTGCTTACTCGCAGCTGAGGACCACTGCTGTGTCGGACGCCATCGCCTGAGATCTAAGAACACGGAAGCACGTGGGCAAGCCTTTGAGCCCCTTGGCCCTTTACTGAGAATGTGGAGTCAGAAGCCACGGTGACATGTCTGCTGCCTGCTTGTGGCCTCAGCTTTGGGGTCTGTAAGGATGGGAGCAGACAGGATATTCTTCGGTGCTCTGTCAGCTTGTGTGTGTGTCATAGTCCAAGTCCTTACAGAGTCAGTGTTAGGAGACACCAGAGGTTATTGTTCTTTTGGGGACAAGGAAGTCCTGACGAGGCCTGGGCCCCAGGAGTAGGGGTCAGTGGAAGGGGTGGGGGTCCTCCTGCCTCTGAGGCAGGACTGTGCTCGGACAGCCGCTGATTCAGTATGGGCCTTCAGCCCCACCATATTGCTTTTAGGGGCTTCAGTTTCCTGTCAAATGGGGAATCTTTGTCTCATTTTGTGAGCATCACTTATGAGAAAGGTTAAGGAAGTATTTCGTGACATGGGGAGCCCTGTACCAGTGAAAGAGGATACTTCATGAAAAGACTTTTAAAGCAATCAGCTAATCTACTAAGAATGATTTTTATTAAGAAATATGTGTCAGATTAATTAATGTTAATGCTATAATACCTTATTAGTTTATATTTGAATAATGAACATAATATTGAAACTACTGTCAATTACTGAGGTTCATTATTGTGCTGGACGCCATGTAGACACCACCTCTAACCCTTACAGTGTCCCTACAAAGTAAGGTACGTGTTATTATTGTTTTTCAAGGGTGGGGTCAGGATTTGAACACAGGTCCTTCTCAGAGCCAGTTCCCTTTTTGTTGGTTCTTAATGCTTGCTAAAGCATGTTTAATTTTTAAAAATTTATTTTTGATCCTCACAACGACCCCAGGAGAAAGGTAGAGCCACTATTTTATGCCCATTTTACAGCTAAGAATGAACCTGGGGGCGTCCCAGGCCCTGGATCTCCTATGTCCTTGTTCTCTCCATAAATACTGGTTTCTAGGACGGGGCCAGGAGTGGCCAAAGAGGTGGGTTTCTCCTGCATCTCTTTCACCTCCTGGAGGGGTCAGCGGGAGCCCTTGAGGGGCACCTCTGATTTCTCTGTTGACCTTGAGGGATCTCAGCCTGGCCTCCGAGGGAGAGCCAGCGAGGAGCCCCGCAGCGGCTGCCATACCACACGCGGTTTTCGCTGTTTCCTTGCTGCCCTTTGGAACGACATACTTGCGCTTGTCCCTCTGGTTTAGCCAGAAACCGAAAGTGTGTCTTCTCAAATGCAGACTGACGTGCTTCTTTTATACATTCCTGGGCATTACTATTGATTTTTGGCTGAGGATTTCAAAATCCTATCTCTAGGACTCATGAGATTTACCCGCTGCAGTAATAATGCATTGTCATTTTTAATATCTCCAATCTCTGACACAATATTCATATCCAGCTGCTGAGGAGTGGCGTCAGCCCCGCCGTGGGGGCGGCGCCTGGGCGTGGCGGGGCTGGCCGAGTCTGCTCCCTGTGTGCGCTCTCGGGGACAGCCGTGCCTGCTCGCCCTCTTGAAGGGGCCTGGAACGCACCGTGGGGCAATGAGTGTACAAGGGCTCGGTTTCCACCCCCTCTATTGTGCAGCTCTCACTGAGGCCCAGAGATGGCAGGGAGGGCTTGCCCAAGGTCACACAGTGTGTTGGACGGTTAGGCGAGCTGGCACCCTGGTCTCCCTTGCTTTTCTTTCACCTGGCGGCTCAAGTGCCACCAAGTTTGCGTCTGCAGGCGCCAGGCATTAGCGAGAGCACGTGCAGCAGCCTGTGTGGGGCAGTGGGGGCTCCTGGGTCCCAGCAGAGAGCCCGTGCCCTTCCGTTGCCATTCAGGGGATTGCATCTTGAGGAGTACAGATATTCTGAGTTTTCAAGAGAAGCCAAATATCCAGACTTTAATATAAAATTTCTTGCTTTTGAAAATGTTTGCAACTGATTATAAAATACTCCCCCCATAATGGGACCCTCAGAAGAGAACTACAGCTGTGGGTGATGGTGGCACTGGCCCTGCATTGGGCGCAGCCAGATCTGGAGGCCACTTTGTTGAGCCACCTGTCTGAGCACCTTGCTGCCAGGTGCCTTCCTCACCATTCCACTGTCCCAACTGCAGAACGGGGGCTCCCTCTCCTCGGCACCCCCAGCACCTTGTCTTCAAGCCCCAGCCCCATACAAGCTCCTGTGCTCCAGAGGGTCTCCTTGCCCTAGCAGGGTAGAAAGTGTTGGCTTTTCGTAACAAATACCTCTCTCTGGATTCCAGCATAAATGGCACCCTGTATGTTTTGAAGCGTGTACAGGCCTGACCCCACCCCTCAGGCCTGGCTGTCCTTTGTCCTCGTGTTGCTAAGAAGACAGAGCTACTAGCTTGGCCTCCAGGACCTTCCCGGCGAGTCACTGAATAGGTTCCCACTGAGGGATTGTTTTTCTAGTTCTTGGAATTGATGCTGCTTAGACCATAAAAATAAAAAGACCGTGTCCTCAATCCTTAGAGTGTGTCTTGAATAAGCTGGTGTGCGGGGGAAATGGACAGAGCTGTCGCATGAGGCTCGGGTAGGAGCCCAGGCCCTACAGCTTGCCAAAGGGACTGATGCCATCGCTGGAGTGGGAGGGAGAGAAACTTTTGGGTGGGAAAGCTGATGGTTGGGCATTTGAACTGAGGTTTTTGAAAATTTGTAAAAATTGATGCAGCCAAGAAACACTGTTTCCTTAGTTTCAAAATCATTTAGTCAAAATGATAGGAGGTTGTGAGCAGGAAGGAGGGTGGTGGGAACCATGCCTCTGGCCCATTGTCCCAGCCTGAGGGCCCCACTTTGGGGACCCACCTGGAATAGGACAGGGCTGTCTGCCTGGGACAGAACGGCGTAAGGAAGAGGCCAAGTCGTGGGTAGGCTGTGCTCATTTCCGTCTGTGGCCCTGTAAGGATCCCTGGGCCCTCGCCTCCGGCTGCGTCTGCAGCAGTGCACCCAGCTCCCCACCTGCCCACAATGAGGGACTCCCCACAGAAGCCGTGCCAGGAGCGCTGACTACAGCAGATGTCAGGCAGTGGGCCCAGCCCTCTCTCTGGAGTGTCACACTGACTCTCCTCAGCCACTGTGGGGCAGGTGGTCTGTAGCCCTCGGAAGAGGCTCCCTGGGTCAGCCTCACTCTGACGTTATTGACTGAGAGAAGCAGGAGCCCCTCTTGAGGGCCCTGCCCTGTCCCTGTCTCCTTGTGTCCCCTCTGCTTCACCTCGTCCACACACAGTGCCCTGCCCATGCCCAACCATGGACAGAGACCCTAAGGCCCCAGCACCCACTTGTTCCCTGTGTGGTCAGAAGTGGGCACTGGGAGGCCAGGAAGGGCTAAGGGAAGACGAGGACAGCAGGGATTGGTGGAAAGAGGGCGGGTGGCGGGCTTCGGTTCTGGCTGGGCCACAGACATTTGTGGCCTTGGCAAAACAGGTCCCCTGTCTGAGCCTCAGCTTTCCTTCAGTAAAATGAAGGACTTGACACGGCCAGCCCTTTTTAAACTGAAGGCGGCAGCCCACTTGCCAGTCACGAAATCAACTTGGGTGATCACAGCCAGCGAAATGAAAAAGGACATAGTAAGGCAGAGCAGAGCACAGGCTGGAGCCGAGCGGAAGGGGAGGAAAGGGAGGGAAGAAGGAAAGGAAGTGCCGGAGAACGGCAAGTGTGAGTGTAGTTCCGCGGTGTGCTTTGCGCGTGCGTATTAGTGTGTGACTAGGTCATGGTGTGTATGCTTCTTGCTGTTTAAAGGTTGCTGTTTAAAAAGTTTGAAAAACACAGGTTAGTTGGCCTACATTCTTCTAAACCTCATGATTCATAAATGTAGTTCAGTAGCTGAGTTGATCTTGGGCCAGTTATATAACCTCTCCGGCTCAGTTTCCTTATTTGTAGAGTGGGGACAGTTCAGTACCCTGCCCAGAGGGTTGTTGGGAGGAGTAGAAGAGGCAGCCCTAAAGTGCTCATTCCGTGAGCACCTGGCGCATGTCCCATGCTACCCTTTACTGCTGTAGCTGGACATACACTCCTCTTGGATACAGAGAAGGAGGTGAGGGTCCAGTGATACCACCTGTGGGGCCCCCTCAGCCAGCCTCTGGAGAAAACATAAGGTCTGCAGAGCCCAAGATCATTCCCGGGAGCCTCAGCTGATGGGGAAGCCCCTGTTCCTGAGCAGATCCCCGTGCCTGGTGGGGGACAGCTCTTTTAGGTGGAGGCCAGGGCGGGCCCCAGGCAGGGTAGGGGTCAGCGGCAGCGCAGGGGGTCCCTCCGCCTTCCACAGAACCGTCTCTGCCGCATGCTGCTCCCCGGCAGAGCCGAGAGCCGTTCCGTGCCAGCAGTCTGAAGCCTGGTTGGCGGTCGCCGTGTGCCGGATCTGTGACCCGTGGCCGCCAGAGCGTTTCCATCTTGTGCACCAGTTCGAGACTTTGTGCCGAGGTTCCATTTTGAACCATGTGAAGTGGGCACACACCTATGACAATAACTACTTTTCTCCTGTTCCCCCACCCCCTGCACCCTGCCTTGTCTTAACAATGCAAGATAGATCTGTGAAAGGGTGTGCAAAATCCAAAAGAAAAGAAGAAATGAAAAAGTTATAAAGGAAGCTCCTTGGTCAGGCTGGTGCCACTCTCGGGGAACTTTTCCTGATTTGGGCGCAGTTTGCCCAGCCGTGAGGAGCAAGGTCATTGGCTGGATGTCTGAGGAAGGCTTTGTGTTTCCAGAAGGCGGCTTCTTCCCTCTTTCCCTCTTTTCTGCACCGCCTCCCTTCTCTCTCCCCTTCTCCTTCTCCCGAGGTGCAGATGGCCACATTTGCAGGTTAACCGGAACAGCTGGAGACGCATTATTAGTTTCCTGCTGCTCGTTCATATTTGCTTGGATTTTTTTTTTTTAACGGCAACATAATTTACAACTAGTACACTGGTGTCAGAGCTGGCATGTTCTAAATCCGCATCAGATTTATGTAATGCCGTTGCTTATCAGTGAATGAAGTCATAATTATTGCTTTGTACCATTAAATAGCATAAATATATAAATTGTTATACAAATTGCTGCAAACGTTTCCTCTGGGGAGCTCTAGACCAAATTTTAATGTCGCGCATTTGTCTGGGATGGCAGTTTCTATGGTATATAATAATGTTGATAAATTTTACTGTAGCAAGTGACATTTTAAAACATTAATTTTTGTGCTAAAAAAAAAATTCTGAAGAATGCTCAGACTAACTGGGAGGTGCTCTGAGAACCAGCTCGGGGAGGTCGGGTGAGGTGGGGTTTCTTTAGTACAGCAGGGGACATGTGTCACCTCCCGGGGCTCCTTTCCACCTGAGATGACTCCCCTCCTCGCTCAACTCCCGGAGGAAGGCAGTGGATACATTTTCCATGGCAATGATGATAATTAATTTCAAAAAATTCAAATCGATTCATTTCTCCCTTAAATTTGAAGTGTGCAAGGGAAAGTGGAAGGGGGGTATGGAAAATGTACAATTGGTGGGGAGGGTCCTACTTGTAACCTCCTTCCCAATTATGTAAATTCTGTGCGGGTGAAAAAAATCCCTGTCCTAATTAGAGATGCAGCACCTGGCCTCCAACTACGTTTCAGATGCCAGGCGTGCAGTTGCATAGTCTCCTAAAGCCATTACCGTCAAGAGCGACTTTTGCAGAAAGCCCCAGGACAGCATGTGGCATTTACCTGGTGTGCTCTTCAGAAAGCCGTGTGGCCGGAAGGAGAGCTTCCCCTTCCACCTACAGGGGAGAGTGTTGGGGACTGGAGATTCTCTGTCTGTGGGCCTGCTTGCCACTCTGGCACTGACCCAGAGAGACAGAGATCATGGTGCGTGCTTCTCGCCCTTCCGAATCCTGGGCTTTGGCAAGTTGGAACATTCTCTGAGAGGCTTTGTCATCATTGCGAATTTTCAGGTTGCATTTTCTTTCTTACATTCCTGACTCCTGCCTTGAGATTTCTTGGGAGTTCTCTCGTGAGCATCATTGTTCTTCCTGTGAATGTGGCAATGAGTGGTGGTGTCCTTTGGCACGTGGTAGGATTACACAGCCTGGCCTCTTTGTCTTGGGTGGGGCCTCGTGGCCAATTCTGGCCGGAGAGCTGTGAGTGGAGTTGGCTTAGGTCACTTCCAGGCCAGAGCACTGAACTGCTTGGGGAGACCCTCCAGAGCTCTGTCTTTCCCTCAGGCATGGTGACTCTCAATGTCAGAAGTGAAGGTGCAGCCCCACGTTCGGTGCCTGAGGGTTTCCATGAGCAGAGCCCCCCCTGCAATAGACATGAAGGGCAAATGAGAAATGAGAAATAAACCTTTGTTGTTTGCAGCCCTTGTGATTTTGGGTTTGTTACCACTTATTTCTGTCCTATCCTGGCTGATAACAGGTCTCTGTTGTTTCCCCCCAATTTCATGATTTTTGTTTAGGGTGCTAGGAGCTCTGGGAAGCTGGTTGATATTTTTACCTGGAGGGTATATCAAGTACATACAGTTGTGTGCCCACTATTGGCTGTGAGGTAACAGCTCAGAGAAGTTAAGTGGCTTTCCTAAGGTCACACAGCTTATGGACATCCATGCCTCTCAGTTACAAAAACGCTCTTGCCTTGCCTTTGAAGGTGAATTCTCTTTAAAGGGAGTCACAAACCCAGTTGTCTTTAAGGATCAGGCAGATAAGGGTGGGACTATGGAGTATAAAACAATACTGATTGGTCAGAACTTCAGGAAGCATTGTAATTCAGCTTTTTGCCCACAGCCTATCAGCTTTATTATTTAATTTTGTGTCTCTGAATGACATTTTGAGCTTCCAGAGAAACATTTCTTTAGCTGCTACTGTGTTTACACTATGAGTGTCTCTTTCTGATGTTTTGCCCTTGAGTTTAAATGTTGAAACTTCTAATGAAATTCTCATATGCTTATCCCTTTGTATCTAATAAAGTTCTTTGTAATTGGGATGGGGACTTGCCCTTAGCATCCTAGTACTCTAGTCCCTAAGAAGTTTGTGAGCCATTTATCTGTTCCTGCTTCTCTTTCCCAAGTAAGGACCCTGAGCTCAGAGAGGGAAAGCAATTTACCCAAGGACACACTGCAAGCAGTCACTGTTAAGAGTCACTGTTTGGAAGCAGAGGAAGTAACTGTTTGAATGGTTGTGGGGATATGGAATGGATAATAGCCAGTAGGGAAGGAAAATATGATTTCCTTAAAAATGTTAAATTTTTTTTTTTTTTACTTAGTCAAAAGACATATAATGTGGATTTACTATGTGCTGGGCGAAGTGCTCATCATTAGAAATAATCTTAGTGAAAGGACATCCTGCATTTATGGGTGTAATAATTTGAAACTTCATGCAGTTTAGTTCTTACTACACTTACATTCCTAACACCCGGCCCTATGCTTTGCACATAACAGAAATTAAGTATTGAATTTAATTGCCTTTATCCCTCTACTCCAGTGGTAATAATTAATAATGGTAAAGAAGTTAGTGTAGCCTGGGGGTTAAGAACACAGCTCTGTGGCTGGAATGCCTGGACTCCTTCACTTACTGTTACCTCCTCGTGGAGATTTTATGAGCTCATCCCAGATGGAAAGTGTTTAACATAATGCCTGGCACATAGTCAGCACTTAGTAAATGGTAATAATTATTAGACCTCCTGTCCTATCTCACTCAGCACTGTAACAGCTGAGGCTTGGCTAGCCCAGTCCCGGCCAGCATCAGTGCAGGTCTGCCTGGGATGCAGGACTGCAGCTCAGCATAGGCAAAGCCATTCTGCCCACTCTCCGTGTGCCGTGGAAGATAATTTTGCACCCCAAACTGCAAAATCGCCATTTAAAGCAGCAGTGTCTGCTCCCAGGCAGCTTAGGAGAATCGTTTCATCATGAGCTATTGCTCCAGCTGCGGTTGCCTTTCTCAGTGGGGCTGGAGGCCTTGTGTGGGTGGAGTGGGGGGTTGCCCTGGCTGGCTCATGGTGGGCAGCCCTGGAAACGCTGCCTATATAGTTCACGGCTCTGAGCAGGGTCAACGACATAGAGTGGTACAGTGGGGGCCAGGGCCCTGGCTTGCACTCATGCATCCCAGTCCTGGGCTTGCTCTCATCAAGCCTGCTGGCCCTCCTTTTCTGGACAGTCTCTACTGGCCTGCCTAACAGCATTGGGCAGGGAAAGTGCAGGGACAAGGAGTTGAGCCCCTGGGGCCCCCTTCTGCTGTCACTCACTACCTTGGTGGCTAGTGTTCCCATCTGTAAAATGGGCCTAAGAATGGGGCCTTTGTCCAGCTTACTCCCAGGGCTGGGAAAGACACATGGGTGTAAAAGTGTTCTGTAAAGGCCAAGGGGTAGGGTCATCTGTGGCTCCTTGGCCAGCACCCAGAGATAGTGCAGAAGGTGAGAGCTGTGTTCCAGCCCTGAGTCAGCCTCAGTAGCTCCGTGGATGAGTAACTTAACTTAGTTCAGTGTCAATTTCCTCATCTGTAAAATGGGAATAAAATAACACCAGCCTCATAGCATCACTGTGAGGATTACTCTGTGTAAAGCTAGCTTAGCTTCAGATTTGATATGTTATTCATACTGGATTAGAAAAAAGCACTTAACTTTCAAGAGGCCAGTGAACACTGTAAGGTCAGGGGCCCTGTCATCCTGTTCACCTGCATGTTGCTAGCACCCAGCACTGCACACCCTATGTGGGCACTCAGTCAGTATGTGCAGAGTGGCGGAAGGATCTGAGTCCCGTGGAATTGCTTCTTGGATGTCAGCTCCCTCCAGACTGTGAGCCCAGCAAAGGCAGAGGCCCCGCTCCTGGGGTCACTGCTGCCGGGGGCACCTGGCCCTGTGAGCATCTGTGAACTGGGGCAAAGCTGCTCCAGAGCCTTTGCCCCTGGAGACAGCCCTCCCCAGAATGTCATGTCTGCTTCTTCATCTGAATCTGTCCCTTCAAGGCCACCTCCTCCAGGAAGTCCATTTGTCATTCCCCCGTTCATTCAGCAGGTATCTTTTGGCACCTGCTATGTGCCAGACATGAGATAAAGTGATCTTCACCTCTCACAGAATGAATCTCTTCCTTCCAGTGTTTCCTCTATTCCCCATCCCAAATATTTTATCCACCTCTTTTAAAGATTCCACCTCTCTTAAGCAGCTGCCTCTTCCTGCCTGATGTTACGTGCACACCTGGCTGATTCTCCCTCCCTTAGTAGCCGAGAGGTTTAAAAAAAACTTATTGAAGTGTAACATATGTCCAGAAAAGTGCAGAAATCATAAATGTACAGCTTGACGAATTTTCAGAAACCAAACACATCCCGACCAAGTATAGTGGCGCCACATGTCCCCTCCGGTGCTGCCCTCACCTCCGGGCCAGAAGAGTGGTTTGTCACTGGAGGTGATTAAAGGCGGGATATGTGTACCTGTGTCTCTTGGACTGTCCAGCACAATACCTATTATTTGCTGATAAATGGATGGATCAAATAATGTGGAGAAGAATAATGATGGTGCTGTAATGCTGGCCGGCAGTTGTCGCATTCTGCCCGCCCGTTTGAATCGGTGCTCTGTGGGATGCCTTGTCTGGTCCTACTGAGATTCAGAGAGGTCAGCGGCTTGCCCAAGGTCAGCCAGCCGGCAAGGGGCCGTCGCTATGACCTGGGTCCGTCCGGCCCGCGTCTGGAGCCGGCACTCTGAAACTCACTTCCTGCTGCCTCCCAGCCCTGGGCGGTCCTTCCTTCGCCGGGGCCAGCTGGACATGGGCTCAGCGGGTGACTGAGCCGAGCTGCTTTTGGCGGGCGAGGGGCTGGTTCTCGCTGCGCCAGCCCGCCCGCCAGGCACCCCAGTCCTCCCAGGCTGCACCGAGCCTTCTGTGTGCCTCTCCAAAGGACAGGGCATATTTCTTCCCAAGCCTCCGAAGGCCCAGCCCGCACTGGAGGGCTTCATCATTATGCAAATTAGCTGGATTGGATCTGCTCCCGCAGAGGACTCCGGGGGCGCCAGAAGGACAGAGCGGCCTCGGGAGCGCAGGACTGAGCCTGAGATTAGGCCAGTCGGTGGGTGGGGGGCAGGCGGGGGTGGACATGGAGATGGGGTTGGTGCCAATGGTGTGCCGCCTGGGGGGTGGGGGCTGGGCACAGGCGCTGAGGGAGAGCCTGCTCACGCTCCCGGCGTTCTTGCTTAAGATGGGACCAAAGAAAGACATTCTTTTTGGATTACTCTTTGTGTATTGAGCCCTTTTATGATTCATCAGTAAGTAAATATCAGCTGAGGGGTGATTTGTTTCTAACAAGCTTATAAAATACTAGCGTCATTTGTGGGCTTATTGGAGGGCTGATTATAAACACTCCCCCATGCCCACTCCTCTCTGTCAAATTAGCATTCAAAATACAAATATTGGATCTTTACACCACATTCTACCGACTTTCTGAAAGCTGGCAGGGTGGGAAGGGGCAGCAGTAGGACCCAGCCTTGGACTGGGGGCATGTAGAACTCACTCACTCAGACTGAGGGTTTGTGGGGAGGGCCCCCCGCTGGGCCTCCAGAGGGTGGGGGCCGTGGGGCCGTGAGCCCAGCTGCTCCTCCTGCCCTTCCTGTTGCCAAGTTTCCCCTGACCCAGCTCCTGGGGGCCCCCAGAGCCTGTCATGTTCAATCTCACGGAGGGCACGGATCTGGGCAGGCTGCACCTGGCCAGACAAGCCTTTGGTGCGGCGCCTCCCCGTGGGCCAGGCCCAGCTGAGGCCCAGTCCGACCGCAGTTGCTGAGAATGTCAGAACTGGCTGTGGGGGCTGCCACGTGCCAACCTCCTCACCAGGGATCATACGCTGCCCTGGCATCTCTCACCCACTAGGAACTTCACTTTCCATCTCTCCACACCTCCCAGTCTCTGGTTTTGTGGCCATGAGTCATACCAGGCATATTCCACTTGCCGCTGAGACATGAGCCTGCAGCAAATCCACTGAGTCACATGCGGCCTAATGCCCGATGTGGGAATGGATGGTGACTCACCTTTTCAAAGCACCTTCACAGCCGTACTTAAGAGCTAGTGCTGTGTGAGCCATGCCAGTGCACTCCAAGTCTGCAAAAACCGGGGTGTCAGGCACAACTCTCCCCCCTTTACAGATGAGGGGAAGTGACTTGCCAGGACGTAGTGGCAGAACCCAGACTTGCAAAATGGCTTGTCCATCCCATCTGACAGATGATGGAACCCAGTATAGGTGAGGGAACAATTTGCCCCCACAGAGGTGGGGACCTGGTGGGGGCCAGCAGGCAGTGAGAAGCTTCCCTGAGTGAGGCCTGGTGCCACTGCTCAGGGTCTCTGATGGGAGGAAGCCCAGAGCGGGGACTGAGTGGGGCTGTGGAGTCCTCCAGTCCAGCCGCCTCACCTCACAGATGGGGACACCAGGGCCAGAGAGGGGACGCTGTCATTGCCCCCATTGTCTTAGTCAGTAATCGGTGGGTTAACATTTTTTTAATTTAAAAACACTTTATTCTATTAAAGTAGAATTTATTCAATTTTATTCATTTTGTAGAAATGTAAAACATGTTTTACAAAAGCTGTCCATTCTTACTGCAGGAAAACTAGAAAATACAGTCAAATAAGAATAAGAAGAACACATCCCGTCATCCAGAGACGTCCCTCTAATGGCTTTGTGTGCATCCTTTTCAGCAGTTTTTTCAGTAAGCGCCCATGAATATAGCTACACCTCCCCCATTTTTTTTAACCAAAGTAGGATTGTATTAGGTAGGAGCCTGTTGGAATAAAACAGTACATAGCCCTCCCAGAGCAAGTGCTGCCTCTGGTCCACAGGGCTGTGGACAGGGACTAATTACTGTTTGTCTCTAACCCCTTCCATGGAGCAAGCATTGATTGAATGCCCACTGTGTGCTGGCCATCTTGCTAGGCACAGGAAAATGCCCAGTCTTGGGGGAGAGAGGTGTGAGCTGGTGTGAACATGCCTAGGGAGGGAAGGATGATTCTTGTGTGCAAGAGCCGGGGTCCCATATCAGGTTGGAGGTAAGGGGTGATGGGGCAGGATGTGTTCGTGGGAGCTTGAGCCATATTCTGGAGACATCTTGCTTTTGGCAGGAGGCACAGTGGGCACTTCTGGGGAAGGCTTAGTCCTTGGAGAGGGGCAGGTGTTCTTTGTTGTCAATGAGGCAGAAGGCCGCCTGGACCCCATTCTCATGCTGGATCCTGGTCCCACCAACACATATGTATACATATGTACCCCCCTTCAGGCAGATGGGGTTCCTGCTTCTCTCAGCTCTGGACCAGGACAACAGAGCCATGCAGATGGAAGCCAGGATAAGGCCAGGCACCAACCCTGCCCAGCGAAGTCACGGGCTGGAGGACACCTTCTTGGTTTGGGAACCAGAATTCAAGGTACTTCACTAGATCTGGCTTCTGGTTTCTAAACTGTCATGAAGGTCAGGCTCTTGTGTATTTGGGGTGTGATTAAAGCATGAGGTGGAGTCAGAGAAATCAATTTTGAATTTCTTTTTTCCTCAGAATCTGAGGCTAACACTGTAGGTGGGATTGGGGGCTATGGCCTTTGCTATAATGAGAGGTTCTGTATTGAGAAACTCCTGTAATTTGTGGGATCTCAAAATGGGTTCTGAAGGAGTGTGTGTGTGTGTGTGTGTGTGTGTCCATCTCCTGGTCGAGTTCAGTGGGGACAGAGGTGTCATCCCACCAGACTAAGCTCTTCAGTGACAGCAGGGTCCTGGGTCCTCACACTGGGCGGTGGCCCTTCCACGTGTCCTCCAGTGGAATGGTTCCTGTGCCCTGGGCCCTGGTCGGCAAGCCTGTGTCATGGCAGGTGAGGAGGGTTGCGGGCCTGGTATGGGCCCAGCTGGGCTGCTGTTTTTCCATCCTTAGAGGCTTCCAAACTTCTGTCTTCCTTAGGGCTCTGCTGTCCCCACCCCAGGAGGCATAAAGGGCCTGGTTTGGGTTATTTTCAGGGTTTCTGGGTCATCACACACAGCATGTCCCTTCACCTGGTCTACCATCTCTAAGCAACCTGGGGGCCACAGACCATGTCTCTTGGCCTGTTACCCCAGAGCCTGGCTCGGGGCCCAGCAGAGTTAATAGTGACGATGTGACCAAAGCACTAGCGATGGCATTGATGCTTGGAGGCCCTTGCATCCTCACAACAGTCTGATGAGGTGGGTACTGTGACAGTCCTAGTTTTACATATGGGGGAACGGTGGCCCAGGGAGGCTGGGTCACTCATCCAAGATCCCACAGCTGGTCGGTAGCAGGAGGGGAATTTGGACTCCAGCTGGCCTTTTCTCCATGTGCTGTACTTGCTGAGTACAGCGGGTATGCAAGCCTGGAACTATGTCCAGCCCTGAGAACTGCATTTTGGGGTGGTTGGGGGTTATAGGGAAGATGCAGTCCTGCTCTGTTACCATCCAGCACCAGGCGAACTTGCTCCTAGAGCGGTACATGTGGATGTCTGTGGTTCTAAAGCCACATGCCTGAGCCCCATGTCCCAGGCAGCACTAAGCACTGGGATGCCCAGCCTGAAGGCTTAGGTGGGTCCAGAGCCATGAGGGATAGGGGGATGGTCCTATGCAGCAACCAAAATACTAGCTTTATTCAGCATCTTGTATTTGTGTGGCCCTGTTAGAAACACCAAACAAGTAAAAGAACTTCTTTTTTTTGTCCTCAGAGAACTTACTAGCCAGAATGGCTTGGGTTGCATGTGACAGAAAGTCAGGTTAGCTTGAACAAAGATAAGAGTTTTTGAAAGATGCCTTTTTATTTCATGGAAATGTGGATAGCTTTGGGTGCGGCTAGAACCAGAGACTTGAGTGCTGGCTGGGAAGTCGCGGTTGGAAGGATAGAGGCAAAGCACTGAGAATTGTCTGAGTAAAGGTACAGAGTCAGAAAAGAACAAGGCCCTGTGGGTGAGGAAGCCAGTGGGCAGGAGGCAGAGCGATTGAAAATAGGGTTGTTGGTTAGGTGGGCTTGGGCCACCTGGCAGAAGGGCGTCGTTTTATACCAGGAGAAGGGAGCCACTGCAGGTTCTTGAGAAGAGAGGGAAGCGATGGCCATAGGCCTCGGGAATATCACCCAGCCAGCGTGTGCTGGATAGACTGAAGAGGAAGCCATCAGAGCAGGCAGGTGAGGCGTGGCCAGGAGGGTGGAGAGCAGAGGGTGAATTGCCAGGCATTAGATGTGCTTTTTTATGAAGGTATCTATGAAGCTGTCTTTTCCAAGAAGGAAAAAGGCAAGATGCCAGCCAGAGCTGTACGGAGGGGCCTTTTCCTGCCACGGTGCGTGGGCCTCACGCCGCTTGCATCTCATCGGTGCTAATGGCAGCTGTTCTGCTCGCTGAGCCAGCCTAGAGAGTGGAGGGCTGCACGGGGACGGCCTCCACCGGCGTCCGCAGCCTCTCGGCAGTCAGCCCTCTTTCCCCCTCCTGGCTCAGGCTGCGCGTGCCCTGCTCCTGTGGGGGTGGGGGCTGTGGGGGCTGTCAGCCAACTGCCTCCTTGGGCTGAGGGTGGTGGATGGGATGAGAACAGGCCTCAGGCTTCGGAGCCTGCCAGATGGGTGGAGGCATGGCCAGGCAGCACCAGAGCTGGCTGTGGGTGCAGACTGGCTGACCTCTGGGAACCAGGCTGTGAGGCCTAAGCTGTCTAGAATTGGCAGGCGCCTTATCTGGTTTCCAGGTGCTGGACCCAGACTATCCCTGATTACCGTCTGGGAGGACTCAGCTCTGGGAGCTGAGCAGACCAACGAGGTCACGTTAAATGTGAGCTTGGGGCATCCAGTAGGCCTCGTTTAGTCTCTGTCCTGGGTTTGTTGAAGAAAGAAAGGCGGCAGCTCTGTGTTTGCCCTCAGGAAGGTGATATTTTGGTAGTGGTGGTTGAGGAGAAGGTGAGGGGCATGGATGGGCAGGTTTGGCCTAAGTAACTGCCTTGGGGGGCCGTGCGTGTGACTCTAGGCTTTGCCAACTCTTGTGGCTTTTCCGCCGAACTGAAGAAAGGATTGCTCTGCCGGAGGGGGTTCAGTGCTGGCATTATGGCTGGAATCTTGACGACTGGAAGGATGCATCATCGATTTGAATATATTCATTTATTCCTTGTTGTGTTTGAATTTCCAATTTTAGCTTCAATCTTCATTTCACTTGGGTCACGGCAAAAACCTGGTCCTCTGAGATGTAATCTGCAGAAAGAGGCAGAGTGAGGAGCCACGCGCCACTGAGTTAAGCATTACAAATGCAATCATTTACTTCCTTCACAAGCAACAGGGCTAAGCTCGTTTAAAGGTGGGAGATTCCTGCATTGTCCGTCTCACTGTTGACTTGACTGCCCTCTGTTTACTGACCTGCCAGTGTTTGTCAGGAGGGGAGGATGCAGGCTGCTCAGTGAGAGGCGACCCAGTGGTAGTGCAGCAGGTGGGCTTCTAGACTAGCTGCTGAGCCAACTTATTGATCTGCTTCACGTCCTGTCGATCCAGAGTGACCCGGTTTTGTGGGTTATGCCCTTCAGAGAAACTTTATTATTCTTGGATCTTCTTGCATTCATTATTCTCTTACCTGCTCTGGGCAAAGGGACCACCTAAATACCAGGGTAGCAGTTGAGGCTGAAGGTCAGGGAAGAGTGCATCTGAGCAGTTTCCCACACAGGGCAGTCGCAAGGGCTAACAAGCAAGAGAGGGTAAGGAATTCTTTGTAACATTTTGAAATGCACATACCCCAAGTATTAAGTGCCACGCACTGTCGTAGGTTTGGGACTAGGGTGCTGGGCCCGACAGGGGGGCTGCTGCCCTCATTTTGCTTGTGGACTAGCACCACACTGCCCAGTGGGACTTCCTGTCATGATGGAAACATTCTATCCTGTCCAAATTCGTAGCCGTTAGCCACATTGCCTCTGAGCACTTGCAATGTGAAACCGAATTTTTTATTTTACTTCACTTTAATTAATTTAAAATTAAATAAGCACACATGACTAGTAACAGCCATATTGGGTGGTGCAGATTGAGCAGGTGCGTACTTTTCAAGACTTTGCAATAGAAACCAGTCATTATTTTCTGGTCGTGTCACTTATTTTTGCCCGGGATGGTGCTGAGGATCGGCGGGTGCCCAGTAGCCAGTGAGCATGGTCAGAGGGCAGGAAGTGGTGAATTGCAGTTTCTCAGCCGAGTACCAGGTATTCTTGCTTTAAGTATTAGGAACTGCCGGGACAGATCTGTATCTACCTGAATGGAAAACTTTTGAGAAATGGTGCCACCCGCATTCTGCATGAGTGTGCCATGTTTGTGCATATGGGTACCTGTCTGGGTTTTTGATGCATTGCTGTTAGTCATTTTAAAAAATGATCTTGGTAGAGGGAAAAATGGTGTCAGCAGCAGAGAAAGCCCTTGTTGTGGAAGCAGGGTAATTCATGTGTCCCTGGCAGGGTCGGTGACAATAAGGGTTTTGCAGCCTGCCTGTCACGTTAATAGTATGTTATTAGAGGCCATTAATCTGAAGATTATCAACATGATGGATTTTTAAGCGGTTGCCTTGTTGGGGAAAACTTGAATCGGAAGATCAGTGATACGCATCAGTAGGTGTTCAGTGTGTTAAGGAAGAATAAGCTACTTGTTTTCACTATGGGTCTCCAGGGGGTGGAGCAGAATCTCCATTTTCTGAGGACTTTGCTCTTCACAGGTGGGAGGCCCTATGTGTGAGGAGGGCCAGGAGAGTTTTCATCGGTAGGATGCTTCAAGCCCCCAAAGCCACATGTTCTAGAAGTTTGGATTCTTTACAACTCCCTTGAATTCTCAGTGAAGGCCCCTGACCTATCTGTGGTTGATTGGATCATTCACTAATTTATTGGGTTTCTTTTCCGTTCAGTAGCTGAGATAGGCACCTCCCATCTCTTGGTGACCTGTCCAGGGTCTGGTTGGTGACTTTTCTTTTGCAAAGACAGCCAGTCAACTGTGTCCTGAAGGTTACAAACTGCTCAGATTGCAGAGAGGCCTATGTCTCTCGTCAGCCGCTGTTAAGAAGTTAAAAAGCAGGGCCCTGTACGAGGGTAATGCATTTTCTCATCAACCATCCAGGGCTGCCAGCACCTCAGGGCAGGATTCCCTGGTAGTGTGAGAGCAGATTGTAGAGCTAGAAGGAGCCTCCTTCCATCAAGAGTCCCATCCAATTGGGCCGGCCTCTGATTGAGATTCTTGGGGCACTGGGCCCTTAGAGAGCTCTTTGCACCCACCCAGCTGTGAAGAAGGGCTGGCCAAGGCCCGGGGGCCACGTGGACCTGAGTCAGGCCCCTTTTTTGACCTCCATGGAAATCCCACTGAGTCTTAAGAGAGAAAAACAAGAAGAACCATGAAAAATTATGAAACTCTTGGTCACAGGGGCATCAGATGGGAGGAGGAGTCAACTCCCGTGGCTAATAGGAAGCTGCAGTGAACCACAACTGACACAGGGTGGACATGCAGACGCAACTTCTGCTACTGCAAATACGGGGGTGGTATGAGGTGGAAGAGGATACAGACAGGGAAAACGGACAGGGGCATTTTGCAGAGGGATGTTAAATGGACTGAGGACCTGCAACTTGCTGAGTGCTTTCTGAGAGCTCTTTAAATATTTACTGGGGGTGGATTCCCCTGCCTGGTGACCCCCACCAAGGGCTTGTGCACTGCAGGTTACAAAGCCCTGGGCATGGACTTTCAGGGTAGAATCATGTCCGAAATAACCATAACAGTAAGAGCAGTGGTGGTGGTGGCACGGTGATCCTTATACTGTACCTCAGTCCCGTTCTCACAATCTTGTGAAGGAGACGACTTTCTCCCATTTCACAGATGAGGGGACTGGGGCACGGAAGGAACGTGCTCAGCGCAGAGTCGCCTTATGAGTCTGAGGTGGAGTCAGGAGAATCCTCTAAGCCACCTAATTCTCAGCCATGTTTTTCTCTCCACTTCCAAGAGGCTCGCTTGATGGAACAAGGGTGAGTGGGGGGCAGTCATTTGAACTGTCCTGTTTGCCGTGATGGGAAGTCTCAAGGGGAGTTTACCCGGAATCATCCCCAGGCTTAACTGACCCCTGGCTAAGATCCATCTTTCGTGGCTCTTGGGAAGAGTCGGCCAGTGGCACCATCTGGACTCTTCTGATTTGAGTTTCGGAGGAGGAGAGAGAGAGCAGGTACTGGTAAGTTAGGGTAGTAGTGTCCTGGAGATGGACCTTGGCCAGATGGCTGTCTTGCTGTGGGAACCTAGGGTCAGTGCAGGGACGGCTGAGCCCGCCGGGCTTTCCCGGGCTGTGGGACCAGGAGGGAGGGCCTGCAGGTGTCCCCACTCTCAGCCTGCCTCCCCCAAGCCCATGTCAACACCTCCCGCAGGTGCGGAGAGTGATGCACATCTGCCTCGTATCTCTCTCCGTTCTTCCGGCTGGGAACATGCCTCTGGAAGAGGAGAGTCTTGTCTGACCCTGGAATAAAGCCAGGCCGCCTAGTGATCGTGCCAGGCTGAAATGACACGCTTGAATAGCAGGCGAGAGGAGAAATCTCAGAGCCCAACTCCTTTAGTGGACTTTTACTGGATGCTGAATGGCAAACAGGGTCCAGTGCTTCTGGCAAGAATGACGTGAGGGGTTGGGGGATGGGAGGGTTCTTTCCACCCATGTACACTTGTCCACACGTGGACATTCTGCTGAGGTGGGGATGCAGCCTCCCCCTTTCTCCTGCCACCCAGTAGCCTACATTTGGACATGCCATGGTTTATTGTGGCGTTGGCATCGATGTTGAAGGGGGATGTTGGTGGGTACCTGAGTAAATAAGTATAAATAGTTTTCCTTCTGATATGTGACTGGATTATTTTCCAGTTGATTTCAAGCTTTGGCCCCAAGTGGCCCACAGATCAAAAAAAGATAAGGGTCAGTTACAAGGTTGAGCTCATTCTCCGTTGCCATGACAACTGACCTCAGGCAATCCTCGGAGGACTACACCCAGCTCCCCAGGTGATAGTTTTACTGTCCACACCATCAATCCCAAGCCTTTCAAAACTCAGACCGCCTAATTGTCAGGGCTCTGTTTTGAAGAGGCTCTGGGTCCCCCGTGGGGCCCTGGTTCAGGCTAACAGAGCTCATTTACAAGCCTTTCTGAAACACGAGGGACTGGGAGATGGGTCCCTCCTGGACAGAGAGGCCTGGGAAGGTGTCCCCTTGGGGAGGAGGTGGGGCATAGCCCGTTGTCTAGGATTAATTAGGGAAGTGGGAGCCGAACTGGGGACGAGGGTGGCAGAGCATGCCTTCAAGCAATGCCGAGTGCTTTTCCGTGGTGGGAGGCGCTGTGCGCCCCGAGCACCCCGGCCTCGGGGCCCGGGGCCGCAGTGACACTGCACAGCTTTGGGGAGTGTCAGCCACCAGCTGCAGAGTCTCCAGCAGCCCCTCCTGTTATTTCCATCCCCGTCTTGATAATAGGAAAGTATCTCCCCCTGCTGATAATTTCTCAATCTTCTGTAAAGTGTGGACAAAAAGCAGTTGTAGAAAACTTTCCTCCCTCTTGGAGATCACCAGCATCCATCTTGGTAAAAGCAGTATGATGGCTGTGAACACAGAGCTTCATGACGCCAGGACCCCAAGGTGGGCATTCCCAGAAGCCCTGTTACAGAGCTCCAGGCTCCTCTACTTTGAATGTACGCCCAAATCACCAGGGCACTTTTAAAGTGCTGATTCTTATTCTGCAGGTCTGGGACCCGCCTGAGACCGCCTTTCTCTACCTTTCTCTGACCAGCTCCCTGGGGAGGCCAGGGCCGCTGGTCTGGGGACCACAGCTGCCCTACCAGGAATGCAGTTTAGGGACGCAGACCAGGGCAGCCAGGGTCTAGGGTGTTGGGGATCCCAAGTCAGCCCCGGTCCCTACTTATATGCCTCCCAATTCCTGCCTGGCCTTTAGTGAAGGACTCACCTTCAGACTGTTTCCTCCTTTGCCCCTTGTCAACTCCCAGCCCAAAAGTCATCCCTCCCCCTTCTCCCAGCCTCCCTTGATGCATTTCATTGTGGTATTTAATGACGAATCAGTAGATAAACAGCCTGATCTAGCTGCCCAGATATTATTATCTGCCCTCTTCTCCTCTGCCCAAAGGTCTTTGTTCTTCACAAAGAACAAAGAATTGGGTCCCCCATTGGCCCATGTTTCTGTTTCCTGTTCATTGCCTGTTTGCGGTTGGTTATTTGCTGGGCAGCGTGAGAGGGGTCCTCTCCTGGGATCTTGCTGCCGCCTCCTCATCTGCCTGCATGAATACCGGGCCCCCTGCCCCTCTTCCTCCTTATCTCCACATGCCCTGGGTGTCTGAGCCTGGCCCATGAAACTCAGGGGTCTTTATCTGACCTGCTGCTTGGAGTGGGTCAGGGCTCAGCCCCTGGTGCTATGAAATTGAAGTTTGTGAAGTCCCTTATCCAAGGGTTTCAGCTCTGGGAGGCAGCCTGTGCACCCCCTGCCTGCCTTCTATTGCAGAAGTGCTGTGATAAGGACAGCACCGTAGCCCGGGGCTGGCCACACAGTCCCCTCAGCTGGGGAAAGTCCTCCGCCTGCCTGCTGACCAGAGCTGGCAAGGGGGCCCGCCAGGCTCAGATGTGAATGTGGAAACGTGGAGGGCTGTGGGTCTGGCTAGCCTCCTTCTCACCTATATATTTTTTTTGGATGATCAAGGAGCAGAGGGTGGCTTGCTGGGTCCCAGTTGTTTTCTAAACCCAGAGTGGGCTTCTCAGGGTGAAAAGCATGCCTCATCCCCCTGGTAGGGGCCCTGCCTCTTCAAGCTTCCCTTTCTTCTCTGTTGAGGAAGACCCTCCCTGCCTGTTCTCCTTGAGCAGGTCATTTGTGAGGATCTGAACAGCAAGTTCCCGGAGGCAGAAACAGGTTTTGTAAGCTATCAGTCCAGCAAATTTGGGGGGCCGCTGGTGAATGGTGACCAGCATTTATACCAGCATTCCTGCCCCACGTTCCAAGCATTGTACTAAGTGCTTGACCCAAATCCTTCATTTCCTATTTATTGAGCGCCTACTATGTGACAGGCGCTGTTCAGGGCACTGGTGCCATAGCAGTGAGCAAAATAGCCCGTGTGGAACTTATGTTACTCTTGTGTGTGTGTGTGTGAGAGAGAGAGAGAGAGAGAGAGAGAGAGAGAGAGAGAACACCAGGTGGCGGTAAGATGTCAGAAAAGACGGGGGTGTTGGTGTTTCAGCCACAGGTGCCTGTAAAGGCCTCTTGGAGGAGGCGTGATTCCAGCAAACACCTGAGCGAAGCGAGGAAGGGAGTGTGAGGAGATGGTCTGCGAGAAGAGGGCTTCGGTGAAGGCTGCTTTGCTGCCTTACAAATCGTTGTGATGATTCTGCCCATTTTCTACCGGAAGCAGCTGAAGGTCTGAGAGGTCAAGTAACTTACCCAAGTACACACAGCGAACGAGTGTGCTGGGACCCAAACTCAAGTGCTTCTGGTTCTAAGTTTTGTGTCCTCAATTGCTGCTTCCTGAAGGGAGGTGGCCCATCATGCACCGCCCCCTGCCCCCACCCACCGTCAGCCAGGCACAGGCCGCAGTCACTGGCTGTCTCCTACAGGGTAGATGCGCTGATACTGCCACCCCTGGTCAGCTTCCCCCGCTGGGGTGTCTGGTAAGAAAAGGGCCTGGCAAGGCCATTTGAAATCGTAGGAGAGGTCATGCTCAGTGCCTTAGAGCCCAAGATCAATGCCCTGTCCACTCCCCACTGCAGCCTGCTGCCCCTCCCTCCCAGGCAGCAAATTATGGCCTCCCTGAATGTGTGCCCGGGCCTGCCTTTGACATCAGTGGGGCCCACCTGAGTTTCACCTTCAGGATTCTGATAATCAGCTCTCTCTCCTCCTGGCTTCCCCCAAGACCTGTATGGAAATAAGTCTGTGTCTGCCAGGGATCAAATGCTTTTGGAGACAAAAGTCGGTACCGAGGATATTATAGGGAGCTCTCATCTCGGCACGAAGCTCTCCCACAAAGCCCTCTGCTCCTCTTTTGGGCTGACACAGTTTCAGCCTGAAAGGTTCCAGCAGGCTGACTTGGTTTTAAGCAAAAACATATCCTATTATTTTTTTGAAAAATGAAGTGTAAAATTAACACTTATTATTCCTGAGCAGAGGTTAAAAAAAGGTGGGGGGGGACTCTGGGATTTTTGTGCTTGATGAGTTGTTTGGCACTTTGGATTTTTATTTTTTTTTAAATTGTAATAAATCTATAGATTGCCTGTGCCATCCCTGACTTACGGGGATGGGGAGGCAAGATCTGGCACGGTGCGCAGACGAAATCTGCATTTCGCTTCGCAAATGAGAGGGGCTGCATAATTCACTTGAGTTGCGCGGGCCTCTCTTGTGGGTGCCTGTCATGTGCTATAAAAAAGAGAATAGAAAGGAGAGGAAGCAATTGTGTGTCTTAACTCACAAAATCCTCCAGCCCCTCGCTGGGACAGAGGGGCCTGCGGACTCCCAGACAGCTTTGCCTCTCTGCTCCGAGGTGTCAGCCGGGGCTGTGTGATCTCGTATAATTCAGGAAGGCTGTTCTCGGAGGGTGCCGCTGTCTGCGCACCCCGCAACTCGGGGCGGAATGAGAGGTTGTCAGCGCCAGCTGGGTGAGAGTGATGGCGGCAGGGAATTCTTTCAGTATCCACGGGCTGGCTGGTGTTGGGTCCCAGGCATGCAAAGGCGTGTTTGCATACTAACTAGGGCAGCCCCTCCTGCCCTCTCTGCCTCCATGACCTCCCCCCATCTTCCCGGATGGTTTTACAGGCAAAGGTACATATAATGGACACCCCAGGGGGCACTCCAACCCCCATTCCAGTGGGGAGAAGGCCTCCTCCTTCAGAAAGGTTTGCAAATCAGGAACTCTGGGAGATTCCCAGGTCTGTGTGAGCCCCTCCGGCTCTTCTATTTTTCACCCACTTTCACTTTTTCCTTGTTTTATTTTCCCTCTTCCGCCTCCCTAGGTATGACACTCTTTAACACCTGGGGGAGAGCAAGGAAAGGACCAGTGGCAGGCTGTGTCTAGCGGGCTCTTGATCTAAGCCTGGCACGTCACGCCAACACGGGTCTGGGGCTGCGATTTACTTAAACGGCAGCTGTTTGGGCCCCGGAACCAGCTCGCTGCTCTAGGGCTGCCTGACTGTGCACATATTTACGGGCGTGGGTGCAGGGTGTGGCCGCATCTGTGGATCAGGGAGACCCACTGATGAATCGCGCAGCACTCGGAGAACGGAAAGTGACTGTCAGACACTGTTTCTCGGATTTGTAAGTTGCGGGAGCCTTCTTTGTCTTCTCGGTGTCTGAGCATCAGATGGGCACGTCTCCATTCACAGCTGGGCGGATAGAGGCCCCTGCTCAGCAGAGAGCGGTCAGTCCTCCTTTGCCATCTGAGTCTGGGAGCTGGCTTGCGCTGGGCAGGGGGAGAGGGCGTGGCCAGGGGCGCCTCTCCTTCATGGGTATTTCCTGAGCCCCTCCTGCAAACCAGTTGAGGCCTGATGCTTTGGGGGCTGGATGAGGAGAAGACATTGTCTGTGCCCATGGCTTAGTTCCAGGATCAGAAAGGCACATAGTTAGGTGAATCCAGGGTCACTGTGCCCAGCCAGGGGCAGCCATGTCCTGGAGTCGTCAGGGGAGGCTGCCTGGAGGCGGCGTGCGGGTGGGATCCATATGGTTAAGGAGGGCTTTGCATCCTGTTCAGTGCACCGCCCCAGCTGGCTGCGTTACCTGCTAACTAGCAAGTGGTTTAATTCTCTGAAACATATTTTTTCCCCTAGAAATGTGGTTTTCTTAGCAAGCAGGGTTAATTCCAAGATTCAGTTTATGTTATAAACTATAATAGAAACCTCTGTACACTTGTCATTTTCACATACCCTTTGCCTCATTAATGTCCTAGAGGTGTCCACACTCTAACAGGGAGACTATGAATAAGGGTGGTATCTCCCTGTCATTCATTCATTCAGTCAGTCAACCACTCATTCATTCCTCTGTGTTGGGCACTGGAAAGCATTGTTTGTGTGGGACAGGGGCAGAGCAGGGGCCGTGTTGGGGGTCTTCTGAGGCAGTCCCCCGCACTGGAGGCCTTCTCTAATCATGATGAGAGGTTCCCCAAGGGGAGTGGAGGACGTGCGTGGGGCTTATGTGGCAAGTGTGCCGAGCCTGCCCTGTGTCCCAAAACTTGTCAATGAATTTCTTTTTCGCCAGTATAAATGGAAGATCTGCTCGAATCTCTGTCGGGTGCATGTGGCCTAGTTGCCGGGGCTCCAGGGGCATGACAAACACCGGGTAGATTCCAACCAGTGGGCTGTGTGGGGCAGGCCCACCTGTATGCACACATGTGTATGTGTGCCTCTGCCGTGGGGTGTCTGAGGGTGGGGCATGGGGAATGGCTGGGCCCCGGGGAACACCTGCTGTCCCCGCCAGCACCTGCCAGGGGACTTGCCAGGAGCCTCAGCCCATCTGTGTTCATGTCTTACCCCTGGCAGAGCCCCCCGCTACCTAATTCTTGCCTTTGAGGGCAAATCAGAGCACCTTTGGTGAGGCTGTTTCCCTGGAGAAACCCGAGGGGGAGCCTGTGTCCCTGGCTGTCCCAGATAATACTCTGACCGATACCAGTGCACCTGCAACACTTATTGAGTGCTTGCTGTGGCCACATCAGCTGTAAGAGGGAAGCTGGGGGTATTGACTTACTGTTTAAAGACTTAGTTTTTTTTTATAGCAAGTTTTAGGTTTGCAATAAAATTGAGAGGAAGATACAGACTTGCCTTATATCCGCTGCCCCACATGTGCATAACGTCCCCTATCATCACCAGAATGGTACTTTTTTTTTTGCAAAGATGAATCTACAGTGACACAGTGATGAGCCTCGAGTCCACAGTCCGCCTTGGGGTTTGCTCTTGGTGTCGTACATTCCGTGGGTTTGGACAAACGTATAATGACGTGTATCATGATGTCATACAGAGCAGTCTCTGTGCTCTACCTAGTCGCCTCCCCACCACCCGGCAACCACTGGTCTTTTCACTGTCTCCATAGTTTTGCCTTTTCCAGAATAGTTGGAATCATACAGCATGCAGCCCTTTCAGCTTGGCTTCTGTTACTTAGTAATATGTAATTAAGGTTCCCCATGTCTGATCCTGGCTTCATAGCTCATTTCTTCTTAGTGCTGAATAATATTCCATTGTCTGGGTAGCACAATTGATCTAGCCACTCACCCACTGAGGGACATCTTGCTTGCTTCCAAGGTCTGGTAATTATGAATAAAGCTGCCATAAACATCCATGTGTAGGGTTTAGTGTGGACATAGTTTTGAACTTCTTTGGGTAAATACCAAGGAGCACTATTGCTGGATCATATGTCAAGGGTATGTTTAGTTCTGTGAGAAACTACGAAACTGTCTTCCAGAGTGGCTGGGCCATCTTGCATTCCCTCCAGCAATGAATGAGAGTTCCTGTTGCTCTACATCCTCACCGTCATTGGGTGGTGTCCGTGTTTCATTTGGCTATTCTCCTAGGCGTGTAGTGGTAAAGAAAGCTGTTACTGAGTATTTTAGAAAAGAGGAAACTGAGGCACAGAGAGGTTATATAACTTGCCCAAGATCATGCAGTACGTGTCAGAGCCAGGTCTCAACCCTGGATGATGTGACCGACAAGCTGGGGCGATCCTCCCCCCCACCCTATTGACCACACCGGTCACAGGCGCCAAGCCCCTTCCATCCTCACACAGGCCCTGGGGCAGGGACTCAGGTGGCCCTCATTTACCGAGGGTGACTGATGCCCAAGCCGCACAGCATGGAGAAGCCAGGATTTGAACTCTGCCTCGCTGATTCCTGGCGGGGGAGCCAGATATGGCCCTGAGCCTCTCGATGCGGGCAGGAAGCTGGCACTCGGAATATACTGTCTGCCCTGGGCATCTTTGAGGAAAGGTTTGGGGTCACAGCAGCTCCCAGGTGGGGAGGTGCGGTGTGTTCTGATCTAGAAGCAGGACAGGGTGTCTGCCCATTTTCCATGAGCCACTGGGTAGGCCATCTGTTTCAAGATCGAAAGAAGAGCACTTTGTTGTTTTTTGCAGCATCTTCCAGGGGCTGCCCATCCTTCTTAGAGTAAATTCCCCAAGTCCCCCAGTGGCTGGCAAGGCCCTTAGCAGTGTTGATCCTTGTGTCCCCTCTGACCTCACCCCACCCCATCCCCAGGCTCCAGAGCTTCGGGCACCCTGCCCCGCTTGCTGCCTTCCTGTCGGCCCAGCATGGACCTACCTCAGGGCCTTTACCCTTGAATCTCATGTAAGAATATTCCCCAACGTTCTCACCTCATTTGTTGATCATCTTCATTTATTTTATGACCCTCTCGACCCCTAAAATGAGGGCAAGCACATCATCTGTTCACCCCCCAACAGATTCCCCAGCTCAAAGTGCCTGGCACATAGTATATTCTCAGTAAATATTCTATTGGATGTTTAAAAATTCAAGTTGGCCCCCTGTCTCGTGCAGACCCCATCCCAGGCCCCTCCCCACCGTGACGTGGTCTTGGATCCACACTGTTGATCAAGGCCGCACACCTTATTGCTTGTGGAGAAATCACAGCAAATGAAACCTTTGAGAGTCAGATATTTGGGGCCAACCTCCGGGGGCTGGACCATCGGGGGTGGGGTTGGCTCTCAGTACCTGAGGCCCCCACACCAGCCCTATTTCTGGGGTGCAGAACCAGGCCAGATCAGGGAGGAGCTGTCCGGGGTGTGCTGGGGGCCCGTGGGCCCCTGCCCAGAGGATGTGGCGTGCGGGGCCCTGACTGGCCGCGGTCTTTCTTGCAGAGGAAGGCCTCAACCATGAGTGTAAGCTGTGCAACCAGATGTTCGACTCCCCGGCCAAGCTCCTCTGCCACCTCATCGAGCACAGCTTTGAGGGCATGGGTGGCACCTTCAAATGCCCCGTGTGCTTCACAGGTGAGTGTGCCCTTTAATGCTGGACCTGGACATATGCTCCTGGCCTGACATGAACCTGGACACACTTCCTCGCTCCCCTCCCCCTTGGCCTGTCCCTACCTGTGTCCCATCCGTGCTGCAGGTCGCCCCGCCCGCCTCCGTGCAGAGCTGACCCCTGCCCTCCCTGTTGCTCTCTGGCCTTTCTTAGGCGAGCTGGGTGGCCTCCGTCCTTCACCCTCCTCTCATCCCTGCACTCAGCTGCTGCAATCCTTTGCCCCTCTGCCATGCTGGGCCCTTCATGGGCTCCAGGATCGTCTCCCTCAGCTCTGAGCTCTGTCCAGCACCAGTGGGGCTCACGGCCCTCCTGGCTCCTCTCCTCCCTGACCTGCCCCAGTCCATGCTCCATCTGGCTGGAGGGGTCAAGAGTGGGTGTGCTGGGCAAGTCCCCAGCCCCCAGCCTGGCTGCCAGCCCAGGCGAACGGCTGTCCCGGCCCGAGGCAAGTCTCAGGGGCTCTGCCATCCCCCTCCTGCTGCCCAGATGGCAGCCGGTATGCGTGGGGGAGCCTGGCCTTCCCCTCCTCTCCCGACATCTGTCGTCTGCCACGGCGGGAAGCCCACCCTGGGGAGGGCGCCTGGCGGGAGGGGATCTCGGAAGTGCTCACCTCCCAGACACACAGCTGCTTCAGGGCCACCTCCTGTGTGTGCCCAGGGCCGCCTCCTGGGCTGCTACCACCGGGAAGCAGGGGCTGTGACCTGCTCCCTGACAGGCCTGGGGAAGGGCTTTGCTGGGGGGAATGTCCCCACACACTCACACCCTCTGGGGTTCCCAAGAGTCTTGGAACACTCTGGTGCCTCTTCCCTCCAGTCTCAGGGGCCCCCACCCGTCTGTTACCACCATACCTGCGGGCTGGGTGGGGGCTTTGCCGAGGGTCCTCAGCCGCTAGGTCTGCCAGCCCAGGCTAAGGGAGCCCCTGTGCGATGATCCGGGAATGCTGAGAACAACCTTAACAAGAATAGTATGTGTTTATTGAGAACCTTGTGGTACCAGACACTGTGCTAAGCTTATTTAATTTAAATCTCAGCTCTGCTACCTGCTAGCATTGGGGCCTAGGACAAGTCACTTAACATGTCCAAGTGCCTCCGGCTTCTATTCTACGGAGTGGAGATAACAGCAGTGCCCGCCCTACAGGCCAGTGCTGTATTCAAGGAGCCCACGTGCGGGAGGCATCCGGGAAACGATGATGGGGTGACAATGATATTCGATGGGCTAATTATGTGCCAGGCCACCTTTGAGGCATTTTGCATGTATCAGCCCATTTGGTCCTCCCAGCCAACCAGTGGGTTCTGTACTGTAATGATCCTCATTTTTCAAATGAGGACGTGAAGCTGAGAGATGTTAAGTGACTTGTCCGATGTTGCACAGCCCGTAACGGCAGAGCTCAGCCTCACCGGCCTGAGCCCCGGTTAGTAGGGGCCAGCAGAGCTCTCTGTACAGCAGGGCTGGCTGCGTGTGTGCTCGGGCGGCCCCTGTGTGTGCGGGCTGTGGGTGGAAAGGTCCTGACCGCTGTACCCGTGTCCAGTCTTTGTCCAGGCCAACAAGTTGCAGCAGCACATCTTTGCCGTGCACGGGCAGGAGGACAAGATCTATGACTGCTCGCAGTGCCCGCAGAAGTTCTTCTTCCAGACAGAGCTGCAGGTGAGTCCCTCAGCCACCGGCCGCACACACTGGCTCTTGGCTCCTTGGGGCCTCCACGGGGTCTCAGGGTAATGCCAGGCAGGGGTGACTTGCACTCAGCATGACCCCAGCCGTAGAAGCTACAGGCAGCTGCACCTGGGCTGCGGGCCCAGAGCCAGTGGCTGCCCTCCCGGCTGGCGTGGGCTGGGTGCAGCCCCAGGGCTCTGCCAGCCTGGCATTCCCAGGAGAGCCGGGCTGTAGCAGCTGAGCCTGGAGTGGGAGTCAAAAGCCTCACGTTGGTGTTGCTGGGGCCAAGCCCTTTTCCTCTTGGGGTCCGTTTTCCCACCTATGCGCACAATGACGTTTAGCTGAGCTTTGGATCTGTGGCTGGTGGCTCACGTGGCTTACATGGCCGAGTCTTGGGGCTGTGTGGGGCTGGGAACTGGGTCTGGGGTCTCGGAGCCTCCGGCTGTGCCCAGGAAAGCCAGAAAGGTGAGAGCAGTGAATGCAGGGTTGGGCCCCAGCCCAGAGGAAGGGACCCCCGCCATGGGTCCTGAGGCCGATGTGGCTTTCAGGGTGGCACAGTGGCCTTGGCTGGCGTCCTCAGATCCCCATCGAGGGCTTGCAGTACTGGGAGGCCCTTGGGAAGGGGAGCTTCTGTGGGGGTCCTCCCTCGGCCCCTGCAGCCACTCCCCTCAGCGCCTCACGGGGCACTTCCCACTTGTTACTAGTGTCTGAGGACCAAGGTCTGTCCAGGGAAAACCATCTTCTCATCCAGTGGTTTTTGTAAGAAACTCTTGTAACACTGGAGGGTCACACGCCCACTCAGAAGTACCCCCACACCGAAAAATCACACACACACTGTACATGGACAGTAATGTCCCACACATGAAGACCAGCTCCACACACACGGTTCCTACACATACATACACACAGAAACATCACTCACTGCACACCCGCAGCACAACGCCACACCCGGAGAGGTACCACAGAGCATCCCCAGAGACCCGCCATGTGCGTGCAGACATGACAGGAAATCACACCGTGTTCAGTCAGGGTACAGGGTAGGTCATGCTGTAGTAACAAACACTCCCTAGATCTCTGTGTCTCCACACAACAAAGACATATCTGTTGCTCCTGTTAGAAATCCAGGCAGATGGCAGGGGAGGGACCCTGTTCACAGCACGCAGTGACCTGGTGTGTGGGGGTCCATCTCCCTTCACGTTTGCTGGACACCGAGGCAGGGAGGAGCGGGAGGTGGAATTGCACACCAGCTCTCAAAGCTTCCCCTGGGAAAGGACCCTCATCTCCTCTCCTATTGTTTTGGTCAGAGCCAGTCATGTGGCTGCGTCACATTTCAAAGGGGGCAAGGAAAGGAGCCCTGCCCTGTGCCTGGAAGGGGAGGAGGGCTGGTGTCCGTCACAGCCCACACGGTGTGTCAGCCCCCGGAGCCCTGTCCCGCCTGCATGCCCATGCAAGTTCCTGTCCCCCTTCTCCCTCAGGGAGGAGATGAGGCCACAGCAGACGGGGCAGAGCCATAAAGTCACTCAGGGGCAGCAGTGGTGTCCCTGTTCAGGGCTGAAGGGGCGCAGCCATGGCCTGTTGCAGGACAGACCATCTTCTCATAGTGCTGCAACCCAGCCACACAGCCAGGCCCGGGTCATCCTGTCTGCATAGCAGGTGACAGCCATTGTCCAGAGGAAGTGAAAACAGGCCCATGGAGGGTGCAGTGGGGATTCACCAGGTCGGGGTGCCATTCGCATTGGCTGGCTCTGTGCCAAGGCTGGGCGGGCAGAACTGGCAGGCCTGGACTCTGACCTTGAAATGCACGCACGTGGGTTGCTGAGAGCCTCTCTATGTGTTCCCAACTTGTATCACTCACATGGCCTTGATCCCGTCACGGTGTGGGACAGAAGTATGGACTCGGGCCCTGAGAGGGGATTCTGCTTCCAAACAGCCTTCCAACCCTGCCCAAGGCCCACTGCCGCCTCCCCACTGACCCACAAGCTGAGTGTGCCCCTCTGTGCTGAGGAGGGCCAGCCGCCCCCACATGTGACCAAGAGAGCTCAGCGCCGGCACCTGGTCGGCAGACGGTCCAGGAAGTCTCCTCGCTCACGCTGCTGGCGCCCGTCCTCCCCAGGGCAGTCTGCGTGTGCTTCCTTGCCTCCCTCCCACCTGTTGTACCCGCCTGGCCCAGCTACTGAAATAGGCCTCAGGTCCCCAGACAACGGAAGCTTTTTATAGCTCACGTGGCAGCCACTCTTGAACCCGCTAGCATACATAAACGATGATTTATTTGCACTTCGGGCTCACGCAGCCCTCTCGTGTTCCTGTGTTGTCCCAGACACCAAGAGAGGAGTGACTCCTCTCCTTGTTGGCTTGACGGTTTTCCCCAGAGAAGTTTCCCCATCCTGCCTTGTCTGAACTTCATTGGCCTCACTGTCACAGCCCTACTGCAGGACGCAGAGATGGGGCTCTGACCTGGGCGGCAGACTGTCCCAGACCCCAGAATGGTTTGTGCGAGCTGGTGGCTTCCTGAGTCACCCCATCCACCTTTAAGGCAGATCCTCAAATGCCAAGAACCTTACTAAATTATAACCTTAAAGAGTCACTATTTTCTGCAATTAATGATTTTAATTACAGACCATTTAAATGTGGAAGAGTTGTAGCAATGCCAAATCGATGCAAATAGTGGCTTTCATTGAATAACTTGAGCAATTTTCTGTTGCTTTGGGAGGAGGGTTCTTCAGGCACTGAAGTTTTCATCGTCATTACTTGGAAGCTGGGGCTGGCAAGCAAGCATGCTCATTCCCTGGGGTGACATCGGGGGTTTGGGCGGCCCCAGCAGGAGCCAGAGCCTGGTTCTTGCTGGGCCTTGGCTGATTCTTTGGGTCATTTGAGGTGCTGCAGGGACACTGCGGGAAACTAGTGTCTGTAGGCACAGGTGACTCTGGGCTACAAGGTCTTGAGAAGATGCAAGGCTTTAGGCTCATTCTCACCATAGGACCAGATGCAGAAATGCTGCGGATATAGAAGTGAGAGAGGTGGGACTGGAGCCTGGCAGGCTTGGTCTGTATCAGAGTGATGTGTCTGCTTCCAGAAGGAATGCTCTCTTATGATGCATTAACAGGAGCGTAGTTGCCTGGGTGAGGGAGGTGAAAGTCTTGCTTGACTCTGAGTTCACCTGTCTGTGCCCAAAGACCGAGATTCATTTAAAGGACTTTGACAAACTGGAGCATACTCATAACAGGATGACTAGGAACAGGAGAGGGAACTAGGCTTCGCTATTCATGTGTTCACGGGGTGTATGTGGAGAACCTACTATGTGCCAGGTACTCGATTAGGAACTGACAAGATGGTGGCAAACGAGACAAGCACCCATTCAAGGCGCCTGCATTCTAGAGGGATTGATAGACACTGTCCAATAATGGTCAGTGATGTGAAGAAAATAAGCCCAGGTAATAGGCTAGAACGTGATGGGGGGTGGGGTTGGGTACTCCTTGGTGGGTGAATGTGGTCATGGAGGGCCTATCTGAGGAGGTGGCATCTTAGCTGAGACCTGGACGGTATGGGGAGAGAGTGTGTGGAAGAGTCCATGAGTGCAAAGGGCCTTGCTAGTGTGCAGGGACAGCAGAAGGGCGAGCGCGGCTGGAGCAGCGTGTGTGGAGAGGAGCCGTGTGAAGGAAGCTGGCAGAAGGCCAGTCGTGGCAGGGTTTATAGGACAGCAAAGGGGTTGGATTTTATCCCCATTGTAACGGGAAACCAGATAGGAAGGAGGTATTATATGACATTTACCCCGAATCAAAATTTAAGCAGTTTAGTCTTTGAAAGACATTGTTAAGAGAATGAAAGTCACAGACTGGGAGAGAACATTAGCAAATCACCTATTTGATTAAGGACTTATGTTCTGAACACATTAACAAACAACAACAACAAAAAACACTCACAGCTCAATAACGTGGGGGAAAATCAATTTAAAAACAAGCAAAAAATTTTAACACTTCACCAAAGAAGATGGAGGGATGCTCAACGCCATTAGTAATCAGGGACGTACAAATGAACGTGACGCCTCCATGCACCCATCAGAGTCACTAAAACACAGACCCCACCTGGCAGCACGAGCACTCTCACCAGCAGTGTATGAGCGCTCCGACGGCACTGCCCCCAGCCGGCCCTCAGCCACCGTTCTGGGTCAGCTGGGGTCCCTCTGGCTGCTGTACCACCAAGTCCCCACACTGAGTCCCCTCTGCTGAAGCGCCCAGGTGTGCTGTCTCTGCAGGAATGACGGGCTGCGGCTGTGCTGGCAAAATCGTTGGTGAGTTTCTTATGAAGTTCAACACGCCACACCCAGCCAGCTGCCTCTGAATCTCCGTGGGCACCTCTGTGCCCACAGATGCTTGGCACAGAGGCGCCTCCTGCCCTCCTGCCTGAGAGTCTCCCCACATCCCAGTCTCCACCCTCACTGAGGGGACGTGCAAAGGGGGTGTACCGATTACCAGCCACATACGGCTGGCCTCTGACATAGTGGACAAGTCCCCCTCCCCGCCCCCCACCCCGAAATTGGACAAGAAACACTTGACAACAGCTGCCACACCTGGGTGGGTTACTACTGTGGGCCAGGCCCTGTTCTAGGCATTTTTCATGGTTTTCTCAACAGAGCCCCTTGAAATAGATACTGTTCTCCTCATTTATAGATGTGGAAACTGAGACCCGAGAGTGATTTGCCCAGGTTCACTAGCAAATGGCACAGCCACACGCAAAGCCAGATTGTCTTTGCCACCAAGGCGAACAAACTCTCCAAAGTTTAAATGAATTGCCGTTGATATGAGCTAATAGATTTAAATGAGGCCTGCAGTGCTGAACTATAAAAAGCCTTCATGTCAGGGGACCCAGAAACTATTTTAGTAGTTGGGCCAAGCAGATAGCACAAGTAGCAGTGACAGGGGATGCAAAGGAACCTGCTTGGGGGCAGGCCCAGGTGGAAGCGCTCCAGGGCCCGTGCCGCAGAACAGTCTGCACGCAGTGTCCGCTCGGCTGGAGCCGGAGCTCAGGAGTCTGCACACCTTGCAAGGAGCAAGGGGGTGAGTTCAGCTCAGGCTGGCTGTGAGGAGAGGAAGGATTAAGTCCAGGTGTGGACAAGGACCTCGGAAGACCTCAGGCTTCTTCGAGTTGCTGACTTCCCCGCTCAGGGCAGCCTTGCCGTGTGCTATCCTAGGGAGGCTGGTAACGGCTGGCATCCCGCAGACCTCTGTGATGGATGGAGCCAGGCTGCCGGGAGCAGCGGGCCTGCCCTGTGCCCTGGAATCTAGACTCCCTTGCTGACAGAGCGAGGGCTGCAGGAAGTGCTTCCTGAGCTGGCCCGCGGCGGCAAAGCGGCCAGCCTGGCGTTGAGTGGGCACATTTAAAGGATTAGCTCACGCTGCTTGCTTGCATGTGCCTAATCATACCGCTTCCAGCTAAATGATTACAATTGATTAAAAGCAGAGCTAGGTATTCTAAAAAGCAACCTGGAGCCCTTCCCATGGACTGAGCTGGGCCCTAGCAAGCTGAATCCTGGTGCCCCACCAGAGGGAGGTGTCTGTGTGTCAGGAACATGGTCTGAGCTCTATTGGGACCCTTCCCTCTTAGCCCTTGAAAGCATTTGTTTTGGCCTTTCCTTTCATTCCATTTTCATTTAAGGAACATCTACTGAGAACCTACTATAGGCACCAACACAGCTGCCAGCTGTGAACAGGCCCACAAGGCCCCTATTCTCATGGAGCTGGCATTCTGTGGGAGGCACCAGTAATAAGTCAGTAAATATGTGAACTAGGTCATCTCAGACTGGAATTCTGAAGACAGCAGAACGCTGTCTTGTGATGGAAAGTGATGTGTGTGTGTGTTGAGGCAACGGTGGGGGGTGGATGTTGAGGATGAGAAGCCGGTTCAGGTGACCAAGGAAGGCCGGCCTTTAACCTGAGTCCTGAAGGTTGAGAAGGAGCCAGTGGGAGGAGAGCTTGGGGGGATCTTCCAGGAACAAGAACAGCCAGTGCGAAGAATCAGAGGCACGGACAGAGTTGGGGTGTCCCGGGAACCAAGAAAAGGGCAGTGGGGCTGGAGGGGGGAGCACCGTCTTGCTTCATCTCGGGGCTGTTCCTGTCTGGCCTGTTCTCTGAGGCTGGACTCCGCCTCTGATCCGTCTGCTTGAACAAGCCCGTGCTTCTCCTCAGGCTCCAGCACCCAGCCCAGGGGTCCCCTCTCCGAGAAGCCCTCCCTGATTCTCACTCTTTTGGCGGCTCTGGCCCCGGGTGTGACCCCCGATCCCTTTGCCAAGGCGCATTGTAATAACTGATAACTGTCTACACCTGACTTCACACTCAAATGTGAGTTTTTGGTGGGTGAAGACCACCTCTGCTGTCCACCCACCCATCCATCCATTCATCACTATGTGTTTTAGCATTTTTTTAGCTCTTGGAAAGTAGGAAAATAAAGGAAAGAGAACACAAATGAGGAGAGGAGAAAAGGAGGGTTGCAATCTGCAGATTCTGGGAGCCCAGTTTCTAAATTCCTGGTCCTTATAAGATGGGTAACCAAAGAGTCAGTTTCCTTGCCTCTGTGCTGCTGCTATCAGATCCAGCCAGATAATTATAACTAATAATAATTAAAAATTAAAAGTGCTCTAGGCACATACTTAGCATTTGACTCTTTGGCTGAGCTCTCTGTGAGTAGTAACGTCTTCCCACATCCTGCTTTAAAAACAGCTCAGTCTGTGCCACCCTGTCACTGCACGGAGAGCAGGGCCTGCCCGGTCTCGGCCTGGGGCGTGAGAGGAAGGTGCCTGGTGACACCCGGCAGTGGTTCTGGGGAACAAGAACCTATTGCTTGAATTGGAGTCCTCCCCAGGTTGCCCCCTCCCTCACTGTTTTCTCTGGCCTCAGTTTACTTATCCGTAAAACAGAGCAAGACCTAGTGCCTTGGTTGTTGTGAAGATCAAGAGTTTACATGCAGACAGTGCTTAGAATATAAAGCTTCCTGCTGGTAATTGGCACATTTCAGGGTATGATTGCTTTGTGAGTCCTGCCTTCCCCACTAGGGCAGGAAACCAGAGCCTATTCTATTAAATGTGACAACATGGTGTGGCAGTGCCATGCGACATGGTGGGAGGGACAGCCTAGCTTCAAATCCGAGCCCCACTACCAAGCAGCTCTGTGAGCTTGAGCAAGTCACTCACCTTCTCTGGGCCTCAGTAGATGGGGGTAATGGCAGTCCTTTCCTCGTGCGTACTGGGGGGACCAGAGGCAGCGGTGCCTGGAAAGCCTTCACTGCCAAGTCCGGCTCAGGGCCACTGTTGTCATCATCATCACCCTGACCGTGGTCCGGGCGCCCTGGGCCTTCAGTTCACTCCCTCACCCTTCATTCACCCAGTCTATCTGCATGGCTGTGCTCAGTGTAGCCCACCTGTGTCACTGAGCGCCTGCCGTGGACCAGGTGTGTGCAGGTGCTGGGCACAGAGGCTTAAGCCCTCCAGGTGTTGTGGGGAGAGGAGCAGTAAACTGATGAGGGTAAGGAATACCATGCGTTCGTGAGATGATACAATGTAACACACTGTACCATCGTACATACAGTATTGTAGCATATCATCCCCATCAAACTGTGTGCCAAATACAACTGCCGCACACACCAGGACCCCGAGCTGGGCCCCCATGTGACGTCACAGGAGGCATGGGAGCCTGGGTTTTTTCCTTTCTCACTGTTTCTGAGCACCATCCACCTGTGTCTCTTGGTTTCCTCCCTCTTGAATATGGCTGGGCCTTTCCTGCTCAAATAAAGTGTATCACTGTCATCATGTCTTCCCACTGCCACCACGTGGGGTGTCTGAGCCTCCTGAGAGGCCATGTGTGTCAGTGTCGGGCCTGTGACTGGAGAAGACTGAGGGGCGGGCACGGACTGCTCCTTGTCCTCCTGAGACCTGAGTCACTGATCCCAGCGTAGGAGAAACGAGGCAGCATTCCCAAGGGCTTACGGGGGCCTAGCCACATCTCTTCACATGCCTAGTCTTCTGAGACCTCGTAGGGACCCGTGAGTGTAGCGCCCTGTGGTGTCCATGTCACAGATGGGTAAATGAGGCTCCCCAGGCTCACGTAGCCGCTAGAGGTGCAGGGCTGGGAACACAGGCAGCCTGGCACTAGGGTCTGTGTTCTCAGTCCTGCGGCTGAGGCCGGGGGCTTGCAGGTGGCTCTCAAGCCCTGAGGAGTGAGGGACACACCTCTGGGTGCTGGGGCAGGAAGAGCAGCAGTAGGGTGAGGCCTGCCCTCCCCTCCCAGGCGGGGAAGAGTCCCAGAGGGTGCTTTGGAGGCTGCACAGGTCCCAGGGTGTGTGGCTGGCCTGCCCTGGGCAGCCGAGTGGGCAGCAGCTGCCGCGGTCGCTGCAGAGAAGCACGGGAGGAACGGTCTCTGCGAGGAGCATGTCCTGGCTGCGCTCAGATGCCCTCGTGGGACCGGGGCTCTGCCCACCTGAGCAGTGAAGTGTGTGGAGGCCCAGGTGGGGCCAGGGAGGCTCCCCTTGCGGCCCAGCCCCAGGCAGAGATGACTCTTGGAACGGGCCTCAGGCTGCCCGGCTGCCCATCAGAGCCTGTCATTCATGCCCTAGGGCGGGGGCTGACCAACTTTAGAGGGGCACCATGCCATCACGACAGATGGGCGCAGGGGAGCTGCCAGGAGCCTCGAGCCAGCAGCCATTGTGTGTGCCGCTAGCCCAGCCCTCGCCGGCGCGGTCCCAGCCAGGACCAAATGCCTTCAGTTTCTTAGAAACAATGATAATAGTAATAACGGTGGGCACCAGGCTGGTCTGAGGCTCCCAGAGGTTGGCACTGTACAAAGCCCCACGCCCCTACCCCCCTACAGACTTAGACAAAGGGGCCGCCCCAGGTACGGCAAAGACACAGGCCTTGGGAGCCAGAGGGTGTGAGCGCAGTGTTGTTGCTGTCGCCTTGGGCTTGTGACCTCCCCCTGTGACTCCCCATCGTCACCCGGACAGTGGGCCAACACTGCCTCTCCTGGAGGGTTATTGCGGGGGTGCCACATAATGTTTGTGGAACACAAGGCTGGAGGGCCCTAACAGAGGGCGTGGCATCGGGGAGGCCTGACTCAGTATTATGTCACATAGCTAGTACGTGGCCAAGCCAAGCCTAACCCTGGTGGGGAACAACAGGGAAAGCAACCGCTCCCAGGCACTGTGGGGAGCCCCCTGCATTGATTATCCTGCTTTATCTGCAGGGCGATGCTACAGAGACCGTGCTGTTATCCCCATTTGCAGATGGGGAGACTGAGACACAGATAAGCAGTGGCCGAGGCGGAATGTGGACCCAGGCAGCCTGGCCGTGGGGTCTGAGCACTGGACCACTGCCTGAATACCATAGGCAGGGTTTTTCTGTTGCTGAGCTCATTCATGTTAAAAATGGGGCCGGCTTTATCTCTTGATACGGCAGTCTGTCTTTCTTCCCAACTTGGTGGGAGTGGGTCTGGCTGCCTCCTAGGAGGATGCTAGGGTCTGGTGTGGCTGGGGGTGCTCGGCCCCTAACAGCCAAGAAATAAGAACCGGGTGTTCTTGGCGGAGGCCTAGACGGCATCTTTGGTTGAACAGGAATAATCACTAATGACATTTAGAAAGAAGGGAATGATGAGAAATGCAAGTTGGCCTTTCAGGAGCATCAGCGAGCGGCCTCACGTCAGCTCTCGCGGGGGCGGCGAGGGGTGGGCGCCGGGCACGGAGGGAGAGGGAGGAGATGGCAGAGGGGATTCTGCTGTGTCAGGAATGAACATGGCCCTGCTCGCTCTGCTTCTGGGGCTGAGACAGAATCAAACATGGACTGGCTGGGCTGGTTCAGGGCTACAGTGGGAGTCCCGTGTGCTATGGCGCCGGCAAGGGCAGGTGGCAGGTTCAGTCTGGTGTCTCCTTTCAGTGGCATCAGGAGGCAGACGGGTGGCCAGGGGACAGCAAGAGGGGGTCCGTAGCCTTAAGACCAGGGCGTTTGGGCTCAAGTCCAGGCACCACCTCTTAACAACTGCATGGCTTCGCCCACTGCTTCACCTCTCTGAGCCTTTGTCTTCATCAGTAAAATGGGGACAGTTGGGAAAGGTAAAGATAATATATAAAAGAACAGTTTGGGCACAGAGCAGGAGCTCAGTATATGGTAGCTGTTACCATGTTTCACTGATATATTTTAAGATGCACCACTTGTCATTAGAACATCTCTTCAATTGGAATATTTCACTACGTGTTGTTATAGTTTAATCGGTTATATTTTTTGTTCCATGATCTCATTTACTGAAGCATCTTATATTATTTGGAGTCTTAGACTGGATTAAATATGGCATTGGTAAGAAGCACGGTGGAGGTTGAGAAGGAAGCGAGCTGCTGAAATTGTCTGGGGCAGGGATTGGGCTCCGAGCATGAGGCCTTTGCCGCGGCACTTCACAGTTTGCAAATGTTATCTCATCGGCCCCTCAACACCCTGGGACCGCTAGACATGCTTGGAACACTCACATTTTGCAGACCTGACACCCGAGGCTGGGAAAGGACAATAAAGTAGGAGACGTATAGTGAGAAGTGGAGCCCAGGGTGGTGCCAGGGAATGCGCTGCCCCCATTTGGTTTGGGTGTTTGATTGGGGGACAAGTGGGACCGGCGCCCCCGCTGAGACCAGACCGACGTGCACTGTCCAACAGCTGCATCCCTGGCCTATGGTACTGCCTCAGTCTCCCCTTCCTGCTTTCTGAAGCCACCACATCCAAATGTGAGGTCATCCACGCTTTCGATAGCGATGGCAAAGCCTTGTGGTTAGTATTAAATATGGCAACATTAAACATCTGTACACCATTTTACATGTAAAAACTTTTACATGTTATCTATTTGAAGCTCATAACAAGGCTATGAGGTAGGCATTATTCATCCAGTTTTTCAGGTAAGTAAGCAGGTACTTAGAGAAGTAAAGTGACTTGACTATGTTGCCATATATAGTAAGTAGCCAAGACAGTATTTCAACCCCAAAACCATTGTCTTTCTACCAAACCATCCACCTGCCTACCCACTTATTCATGCGTTCCTCTTTCTCCCACTAGTCATCCATGGGTCACCCATCCAGTCATCCACATATTCATTCATCCATCCGGCCATCTATCTCTTCATCCATGCATCCATCTCCACCCACCACCCCATCTATCCACCCACTATCCTCTCCATCCACCCAGCTACACACCCATTAGTATTGAGTGCCAGGTAAGTGCCAGGAACACTGCTTTCATGACACCTGCCTCAGATACTCTTAACTCGATGCTTACCTGCTACCCATTCCTTCCTGACCCTAGACTACGTATGCACCTACACACACACCTCTCCCCTGGTGAATTGTCTGGAGTGGGACAGACGAGATATAGATGATTCTTGGTTTGCCTCATGAAAACCAGGGAGTTCTTTCTGGTGGTGGGAGAGAATGTGCAGGGCAGACCCACTTGGTCATGGTGGGGCAGGCATGTGGGCAGTGAGGAGGTGCCCCCGATTTGCTTGGCAGCTGAGTGTAGATGAGAGGGAGAGATGAGGCACTGAGGACTGGGCCACCACGTTCCTCAGCCCCATCAGTGGGACCAGCTCCTGGGTGGTGGACAGCCCGTGGAGTCATGCCATTCTGGGTGTCAGGGATCACCTTTGTCCTTTGCTTTGTGCCAGGCTGTGCCACACCAGACGGGCAAGGGTGTACACCCAGCGTTTTCCCAAGAACCATCATGATCATTAAGTATAATCGGTCTCAGCTGTGGTTTTGATCGCTGGTGCATGCAAACAATTCATCACAGCAAATTAGGTCCATCCTATCCTCAGAACTTCTGGCCCTGCGGCCTGGGGGCCTGTCAACGAGGGGAGCTGGGCTATGTGGGCTCTGGGAGCCATTTTGGAGGTGATGGGCCATGATTTCTGAGGAGGACCACTCTCAGAATATCTGTCAGAGTAGCTTTCCATCAGCAGGGGTTAATTTTCTAATAATTTTGAGAATGCAGGAAAATTTCCTTTTGGCAAAAATTTGGAGCAAAGTAGACGTGGATATGATCAAAATATTTTTTTAAAATCACTTTATAAAACCAAAAGCACTGAGTTAGTTGAGGAACCTGGACATATGTGTTCTGTATAATTAGTGACTGTGTGGCCTAGATTTTTCAGGACAGCCCTGATTTCAAGTATTCTGTCCCAGCTATTGGCTATTTGTCCTGATTTTGGGCTTATGAACTATGATGACTATAGGTGGAGCTGTGTTTTCTTATCAAATTTTAATGAACAGATATTTAAGTTGTAAAGAACTGAAACAATTTCAAAAAAACTAAGGGAAAAAACTTTTTTCCAACATGGCAAAATATTTCAGGCCTATAGGTGTGCCGCATGCCTGCCTTCCCACCTCCTCAGCCGCAGGAGTGAGAAGACATGGGCACTTCTGTCCAGCAGGGTTTGAAAGCTGTCAAGGCCTGAGTTTCTTGACTTGGTTGTGGGGGAGGCCTTTCTGCAGCGTGCCTCAGCCCCTGTGCTCCTGAAGTCCTCTGTTCTTCCCTGGCCTGGCCCTGGGATCCCTACAGTTAACAATAGCATAGGCTCGGGCACTGCAGAGGAAACCCTATCCAGCACAGAGGTGGAGAAGGTCTTGCATCCAATGCCAGCTGGTACTTAGCAGGTGACCTGTCCCCTGGATGCTACAGCTCCTTCTCATCCATCTGAGGCCTCCACAGGCTGCAGCTCGCTGCTAGTCTGTGCAACCATCAGCTTCCAACCCTGGCACCAAAGACGGGATGATGGCAGCTCAGGAATGGCCCTGAGTGCCTCAGCTATTTATGTAGAATGAAATCTCTCTCCCTCCCACCTGCCTGCTTACCCTGTAGGACCTTACCCAATTTTTTTTTTAACTGTGGTAAAATACACAACATAAAATTGACCATCTTACCCATTTTTAAGCAAACACTTCAGTGGCACTAAGTACATCCACACTGTTGAGCAACCATCCCTACCATCCACAGAACTCATCTTACAAAACTGAAACTCTGTTCCTGCTGAACACTACCTCCCCATTCCCCTCCCCGAGCCCCTGCAACCACTAGTCTACTTTTTTTCTCCACACATATAACTACTCTATGAACCTCACAGAAGCAGAATCACGTAGTAATGTCTTCAAAGGATTCCTCCACTTTTAAGAAAAAAGTGTAAGATGCTCTGGGCAGGGCAGGGAGGGGAGAGGGGCAGCTCCATTTCTCCTTCTGTCCCTGACCTTGTCAGTGGAGGCTTGGCTTTGCTGCTGTAGTTTGCTGGCTGCCGTTTCAGAAACACTTGTTGAGTTTTGGCAAGTGCAGGCTCTGAGCCCACCCTAGAAGAACAGCAGGATGCTGAGAGACTTGGTCCCGGCCTGCAGCTCACTTCCTTGCAAGGGCCAGTTTACCAGGGCAGGGAGACAACAGGTCGTTGCAGGTCGAGGAAGGTGCTGGACGGATGCCTGTGCAGTGCAGGGCCGCACCGTGCTGGGTGGGCACTTACTGTGTGGGCAGGGAGGTCTTCCCCAGGGCGTGGAAATTGTATGGGAAGGAGCCTGGGGAAAGTGTGGGGAGCTTACCGGGCAGAGGAATGGCTGCTGTGAGGGCTGAGCTAAGAAAGAGCTTGGTGTCTACGGAGTCGGGAAAAGGTGGTTGAGGCTTTGGGCCCTGCAGGTGCAGATCTCCTGGGGGGTTAAGCAGAGACTTCCCGCTTCCCTGCCCCTTGAAGAGAGAACCCCGGTCCTACGTAGGTGGGGGCGTTCGGACGGGTCCTAGCAGGGGTGTGAACTGGACAGGTTAGTTGCACAGTGTGGGGAGACGAGATGCCAAAGATAACAGCCAAGCCCTGAACCACTGTGCAGCCCGTCATCAGCGTGACGTCTGTGTGTGTGTGTGTGATTGTGGGGCCCCCTCGGTGTGTGGGGGGTGGGGAGTCAGAGGAGCTCTGCTGGCTCGTGAATGTCCTCAGGGACGGTCCCCCGCAAGGCCTGGCTCTGTCCTTCTCCTCCGAGAGATACAGTGGGCGATGGGTGGGGGGTGCCCGACCTCTTTGAGAGAAAGGAAGGTAGGGGGACGATCATCGAGACTCTTGAGTGGGGTGGATGTGGCACACTCATGCTGGTCTCTCCCAGGGGCTGCCTGGGCCCCCTCTGAGGGGGCTTTTGGCACCTCTGTGTGATTCCAGGGAAGGTGGGTTTGCTAGCGCCTGGCACGCCCGAGAGACACACAGGCCGCATGGGGTCACACCGAAGGGGCCGCAGCGCCCAGGACTTGGGGCGGTACTGGCCTCAGCGGAGTTTTACCTTCTATTCCACTCTCCGTTCTCTTCTTCAGAACATGAACGTCCGAAGTCCCACATCCCGTTCCTTCGGTGACGGGCGCGTACGATCCAGCGCCCCCACTCCCCACCGCCACCCCTGTCCGACGCGTCCACCCAGTCGTGTACTGGAAGATGTTTAGGCATCTCGAGGTCCTCAGCAAATACCAGAGGCCTCAAGTGGGGCAGCCTGTGGGCCAGATTCAACCTGCAGGCATATTTTGATTAGCCTGTGTAATGCTGTAAACATTAAGACATTTTATATTTAAAAATTCTAGATTTCCAGTTTTCCTTATAAAACGAGTCTGGAGCTGATGAGGGCTGCCTCCTTCTGATGAGACATGGGCTCTTGGGATGACCCGTCCCCACTGTGCCTCCTTGCTTTGCACCTGGTGGGGCTGTGCTCACTTGCTCACGTGCAGGGGGGACCCAACAACACCCCAGCTCCTGAGCTGGAGGCCCCTGTTCGGGCTGCGCACGGTCGGGGGAATCCTGCCCTCCGTGGGGTCTCCCATGTCAGCAGCTCTTTTCACTGTGACTTTGGCACCGCCATTGATAGGGTGCCTTGGTCTCCCCAAAGTGTTCTGTGCACGTGGTCTTTTTTTAATTTTTAAAACTGAAGGATAATATTGAAGTTTATCGTAGCTTCAAGGATACAACATAGTGATTCAACATTTATGTACGGGCATGGTCTTCTTTGACCCGCACTAGGAATGGCAGGTGTGCGTTGAGGTGGGAGGAGAGACCCCTCTCTCAGTCTTGGGAGCCCGTCACCCAGGCTGTTCTTCCCAGAGGCTCGGAACTTCTAGCTGGTCGCTCTCACGCCCAGATGTGGTGTGTGGGCTCGGATCCCGGCCTGGCTGTATCAGGTAGGAATAGTGCCTTTTAGGGGTCTGACTCAGGCTCTTTGAGGCTGGGGGACCTTGTTCGAATTCGTATTTGAGATGAACTGTCTCCCAGGGGCCTGGTTCCAGGCAAACTCTTGGTTGATGTGGTTAGGTTGGACGTCATAGTGACCCAGGAGGTTGATAGGCCAGCGTGGTATCCCCCCCACCCAGGAGGGGGCCAATGGCCACCAAAAGGAGCTGGTGGTCACCTGGGACACCATTTCCCGAACCCTCAATCCTCCACCCTCAGTCCCTAGCCTGCTAGGTACCCTGTCCCTGAGGGGCCCAGACGAATGAGTGTGAACCCATGGTCAGGAGTGGCCTCTGTTGCCGAAGAGGGACAAATCCCTAAGCAGCCCTAGAAAGATTTCATCTTCCTCTGCTTGTGACAACAGCCACGAAACTCCTGTCTTCCTGCCACCTAAAGTGGTATGGTGGCTGGCCTGCCAGTCTCTGCTCACAGACAGGCCAGCCGGGCTCATCTGCCTGCCGAAGTACGGTCCCCCGAGCCCCTGTTCCTCTGGGCAGGTTTTATCAGTCCCCTTGTTTTGTTGGGTGCCTCTGAATGGAAGCCTGTTTACGGAATGGGCTCCTAGTGGACGGGTTTCTCTCTCTCCTAATAATCTATTCTCTGGTGGGTTTTATTTCCAAGGCACAGCAAAACTGCCCCTTTGGGAGTTCATTGGGCTTTTTTCTTGCCACAACATTTTCTCCCACATAGTCACTCAAAGGAACATGTTTTCCCGTCCATGGAACTGGTTGTTGTCTGGGTCACCCGCTTTGGTCTTTTGTGTTCCGGGTGTTGCAGAACGCCGGTGAGAGAAGGTTTAGAGAGGGCACTCACCTCCCTACTGGGTGCCTTAGAGCAGGAGGAGAGGACCCCACAGGTCGCTTCTTTGGGGACACTGCCTGCGGAAGCGGTCTGGGCCATGCACCTGCTCCCCCCATGCTCCCAAGTGACTTTTGGGCTCTGAATCTGCTCCTGCTCTTGTCTGTGCAAGAAAAGCGGATTTCTCCCAAAGCCAACCCTGCCGCTCCCTGGAAGTTGGAATCTCCCTCCAGGACAGGAGTTCGGATGAATTAAAGCTCTCACTCGAGAGACAGACTTCCCTGGTTAAGCGGTGCGACGCTCAATTCCTGCTGGTCTGGAGCGGCAGACGACAGCCTGTCAGGCTGTCTGGGAGGCAGGGCGGGGAAGCCTCACACACATCCCCCCCGCAAGGAGAAGCTGCCTTTGCCGCATGGGACATTCCACGTTTCTTTCCCAGGCCAGTGGGTCAGCAGCTTCACCCAGGACCCTTGGTGCCAAAGAGGGGAGTCACTTCCACACGGCAAAACTTTCCCCTGCTGTCTGCATAAATGGGGTAAATGCCAGCTTCCCGGGTGGGGGCCACTTGGGGAAGCAGGGTGGTCGTGGCCTGGGCCCTGAGGGAGGGGCTGCATCCCCGGGCAGGCGTTTAGAGGGAGCCTTGGCCATCGCTCACTCCTAGTTTTAATGATGTGCATTAGCTAAATTGTGTTCTGAGTATTCATTCAGCGCTGTTTATGGCGTGCTCTTGAGTGCGCTTACCGTTTGTCAGAAGTGCAAACTAGCGAACATACGAGCCTTTAAGACAGGCCATCTGTTCGTCTTAGACCTTTGGACGATTGTCAAGCGCTTCTAAAAATAAGTACTCACTAGCAGAGAGGGGCTGCCCAGGTGATGCACAGCAGAGAGGGAAGCAAGGCTGCCTGGGCCTGTACCCTCCCCGAAGGGAAAGCTATACTGCATGTGTGTGGTGGGGGGCTTGGGCTTGAGGGGGGAACCTGGGAAGGGAGCAGAGGGAGACGGAGGGCATGAAGGCCCTGCTGATAAACCTTTATGGCTGGAGGTGTGAGCTTCTCTCTGTGCCTTCCCTCTAGTGTAGCTCCACAGCTCAGATACCTTCAATGGCTCCCCATGGCCCAGATTTAAGGGCGAGCTGCCTTGTCTCGCATCAAGGAGCCTCATCAATAAGGCCCCCACTTCCTTTCCAGGCTTGTCTCCAGGGCACATGCCCCGCGCCTCTGCCAAGCTGAATCATCCATTGTTCCCCCAACATATGCTGCACTTCCCATGTTTCACAGGCAGAACGATGCTGTGGTTTGGGGTGGGCTCTGCACGCAGGCTGCATGGGTGCCGATCCAGCACTGTCATTACCAGCTGCAGGACCTCACCTCTCTGTGTCCCGGTTTTCTCATCTGTGAAATCGGGATAATAATAGTCTTTAACTCCCAGGGTTGCTGTGAGGCCCAAATGAGTTTACATAAGTGAAGAGTTAAGGACTCAGTGAGCAAGTGATCAGTGTCAGCTCTGACACTCAGCAGTGGGATTGGCAGCTCCTCGCCTTTGTTTGGATGGTTGATTCTCCTTGGAAAGCTAGCTGTACACACACACACACACACACACACACACACACACACTAGTGCAGATCCTACCCTAAGCCACCCCCAGAGGGCAGCTGGAAGGCCAGCCTCTTAAGTGCCTCCCAATCAGAAGTCCTCCCTCCATCCTCCCTTTTTGTGAGATCTCACCCCTGCCTTCCACCACGTGCCTTACCCTCTCTCTGTCTTGTGCCCGCCACCCAGGGCCAGATTCCGGGTTTGTTGAATGAACCAACAGTAGATACTCACTTATCTGGGACATGGCTGCAGTGTCAGTCTCAAGGATCAACCTTTTCCCCTGGAAACTTAATCATCTCATGGTTAAGGCAGGTTCTTCGACTTGTTACCTGTGCTTGGAAGCAGGTCTTTGTAAAGTCAGCCCCGTGAAAGCCATTGTGGCTAAAGCCTTCCAGCGTGTGGCCTGGTGGTGAGCGATGGGGAGAAAGTGACCACAGCCTCTTTGCCTACCTAGAACCGTAGGGAGGTGGCGTGGGGTCATGGTGGAGCCAAGTGGGTCTTGCAGGTGGGGCTGGGTAGGATGTTCTGGATGTGGGGGTTAAACCTCCCTGCACCCTTCATCTGCCACAGGACATGGGGCCCAGACCTGGGAGCAGTCCTTCTGTTGTGCCCCTTGAGAGTAAGGGCCTTGAGTCCAGTTTCCCCACCCTTGCCATGGACCTGTGTGCTCCTCAAGAAGGGGGCTGGAGCCTCCACCTCTACATGCCCGGTGCCCTGCCGGGGGCCTGACCTCAGGGACTTGGTGCGCGGCTTCGAGGAATGAGTGAATGGGTGGATGAGGGCACGCCTCCCCCACCTCCAGGAGTCTCCCTGAGGCTCCTCTCCCCGCCATATCTGACTCTGTCCCCTGGTGACGGGGGGGCAGTGAACTGTGGGTACTGAGGTTGTGGCCAGAGGCCTTGTGGAGAAGGAATGATGCCTTATCAGATGCCTGCTGCTCCAGGGACAGCACCGCCCCAGGTTTTACCATCTCGGGAGCACTCGGAGACCTTGCAGTTCTTGGAGGAGCAGCTGAGGACGCGCAGTTGATAGTCCGTCAAACCTCCATGCAGCCCCACTGCAAGCCCTGAGCCATGTTTGGTGCTAAAGGGGGTATGAGGAAGGAGCAACAGTCCCTCCCTCACTGATTCCCTGTCTGGTCAGGAAGCCCAGCATGGACACCATTTATGGAGGTGTATGGAGTACTTCCTCTTGGCCAGGACTGGGAGAAGTACATGCCCCGATCTCCTGAGTCCTCTTAGGACGAGGGCTGCTATTACTACTACCTTGGTCAGGGAACTTGCTCCAGGTCACGTGGCTATTAGGCAGCAGAGCCAGGACTCAACCCCAGGGCTCAGCCCATATCAGCCCACTGAGGCTTACTGCTTGCCTTGTGACCATCTGGCACGAAAGGGGGACTCACTAAGGGCCGGGCAAAGTGCTAGGATTTATGGGCATTTTGTCATCAGAGTAACTGGTGCACAGGTGGGACAGCTAATGATGCTATCGAGGAGTGACCTGCAGTGCAGAGGATCCTCTCCAGCCGGGGCCTGTGCATCTCAGAGTATGCAGGCAAGTCTCTGTTGCTTTATGGGCGGTGTCTTCCAGGCCACTAAGCAGCCAGCACGCTTTAGCACAAACAGGGTCCCAGACCCAATGGGAGAAAACAGAGCCAACACCTCAAGAAGAAATCCCTGTTGCAGACAAGGGAGGGGTGCACCAGGGTGCATGTGTGTGTGTGTGTGTGCATGAACACACGTGTGTGTGTGTGTCTGTTGTGGGGCAGGTAGTGGGCTGATGCCTCCTGGGGCTGGCGGAACCTGAATGAGACACCCACCTGAACTTCTGTCTGGCCCATTCATGTGTGTGTTGGTGCTTTGGGAAGGATGGTCCCGCAACAGGCTCTGTGGTCCTGGCTTGTTCCCTCTGTGCCCAGCACATACCCTGGCTTGGGCTTCGATCTGGGCTACTTTTGCTGCGGAATGCCCAGCAAGAAGCACGGTGCAGGATTCAGTAAGGGCTTGTTGAATGAATGAATGAATGGCCAGGTAAATGATTGCCAGGGTGTGAGAAATCGATCCTGGGCCCAAGCACTCTGCTGACAATTTGCACAGAGAAAGGGCTCAGCAGGACCCCTGACCTCTGACACTGATGTGTGGCACACCCTCACCCATCCCTGACGTGTTCCTGGGGCAGACGGACCACTGCACCAGGCAGAGGCCCTACCAGAAACCTCTATCCACAAGAGCCACACAGACACGCTGAGTGGATGAATCTCTGCCGCAACCAGCGCCACCCACCCCCTCCTAGTCTCCCACTTAATTTTTTCACCTGCTTCTCAGCCCACACCTGTGTCTCCCTGGCAGGCAGAGAAGCCCTTGTGGATGCCAGGTCCCTCCTCTAGGCACCTTCCAGTCCTCCCAACCCCAACCTTTATGGTGCTGGGAAGTGTTCATTTGCAGGGTCGGTAGCATCTTTAAAAAACGATTTTCTTCCTTCTCCGAAGGGGCTAAATATAGCACAGGCATAAATAGAGAAATAGACATTAAGCCAAAATGCCCTTGTGAGAACCATGCCGGGTGGAAGGAACTCTTTCAGAAGCCTCGATGAAGCTCCCCCATCCTGAAACCGTAGCTCCCAGCCACGGGGAAAAAAGCCGTGGGTTTGAGGGTTTCTGAGCTGCGCCAGTTGGCAGTGGCTCTGCCGGGGGCTGCTCAGGGCACAGGTGTGTTGGGTGACTGGTGAGTCTTGGTGACAGGTCCCTGCCAGCCCCCACACCCTTCCAGAGACGGTGCCCTCGTCCTCCGGAGGAGCTGATGCCCCCCTCAGCAAGCACCTGGGTCCTCAGCACCTGCCACCGCACACACACTTCTGGGTGGCACAGACTGTTCTCCTTTGCTGAACAGCCATCTGCACCATTTTTCCCACAGAAGCGTTTGGGTACCTGGGGGTCTCAAGTGACCCTCCCAATCTGGCCCCTGAGCGTCATGGGCCCAGTTGGAGCCTTCCCCTACGCTCTGCTGTGCCCAGCCCAGAGCAGACCACCCACCAGGTACTTAACAACACGGTGCTGAATGAGTCCTGGTGCCCAGCCCCCTTGGGGCATCAAGTTTCGACATTTCCATCTGCTGTGACCTTCTGGGCTTTTGGTCTCGTGGAACATCAGGGAAGGAAATTTTACCCTCTGTCACATAACCCTCTTGGAGGAAGTTCTTTCTTGAGTCTAACTGAAGAACTACCTGCTGCTGCTCCTTAAGAGAGAAGGCCCACTGTTGTTTTCACCTGAGAGCGGCATTTATTTTCACATTTTCCTAGCCAGTGGTCCTAGGCATAGGTTTCTGCTTCCAGGATTTCTATGGCAGTAGCCCCTGGATGAGTTGGTGGGGGCCACGTGTGTCCCACTGGCCCTATTCTCGGCATCCTGGCACAAGGCTTCTTCATTATCCAGACATACCCAGAGAGTCCCCTTTCCTCATTTGCTAGTGGGTGGTCCTTGAGGAGATCAATATCATCGATATCATTCTTGGTTCTCTGCTTCCTGCAGAACAAAGCCCACGTTCAGGGGCATTCAGGGATTCCACCGTCCCTAGTCTCCCCCAGTCCTCCTGTGACCTCTGTGTTGGGTTACCTGCCCTTGCCTGGCTCAGCCCAGCCTCCACGCCTTTGTGCTGGGACTCCCACTTGGAGTGCCCTCTCCCCGTCCCCCGTATCTGTACCCTACCATACATGTGCCCATTTATTTATTCTTCCATTGATTCATTCAAAATGATTTACTCAACGTCCACTTTGTGCCAGTCCCCAGGAGCCATAATTAGGCCACAGGAAAAGAGCTATCCACAGTCACCTTCCTGGTGCTCCTCCTTTCTCTCCTCCCAACCCCCACAAGGAAAGAAGGCCCTGGTCACGCCCGAGAGCCCTGGCCGCGTGGCACTGCTGATGACTGGCTCTTGGCAGGGTGGCGAGTGAGACCTCCAAGTTGTTCCTGGGCAGCCGTGCCAGCCGGGCCAGCCGGGCCACTGCTGGGCGCTACGCACCCGGCCCTGGGCCAAGTGCTGTGGAGCCGAGACAGGGGCTCAGCAGAGGGGGCCGGGATTGCACTCAGGGTGCAGGAGGTGGGCCAGAGGTGCCTCGAAGGGCTGCGGGCATGGGAAGCAACCATGTGCCCAGAGAATTTCAAGAGGAGCTTGGTTGAAGAGGGAGGCAAGAAGGGGCTGGGCACCGAGTCAGCGAAGGCTTGGGAGCTTGGAGGCCGGGTCCGATAGGGTGGGTCTGGCTCCCCGCAGGGCTGACTGGCTGGCGCTGCACAAGTGCAGGGAGAGGGGCCTCTCTGGAGGGTAGGTGTTCCCATGGAAACCACCGCATCCCATCTGTGGCCTCAGACAACCTGCCTTGTGCCTCTGGGTCCATGACACCCCCACTGAGGTGCCAGGCCACACTGGCAGAGCTTGTGCTCATGTCTGGGGTGGAGTGTGAGTCATCCCTGGCCTGGGGTGCCCATGGAGTGTAGGGTGCTAGGAAGCCTGCCTTCTCACCCAAGGCTCTGGCTCTCTTGGACCCCAGCTGCCTCGTTCAACCCTCCCTGCTTCCTCGCTGGGTGACTCTGGGCCAGTACTGAGCTCTTCTGCCCCATTTCCTCATCTTACCATGTCCTACCTTGTAAGGCTGCTGTGGGGACTGAAAGAAATGGGCCTGTAACAGCACACAGCACGTGTGCTTGCCAAGTACCAGCCAGGTGGCCTGCACCCAGGAGCCCAAGGAGGGAGGAGAGCAGTGGTTGGCGCTCTGTGCTGCGGGCGTCGGCAGGCATCTGCCGTGTGAGGACCGGGTGCTGCCTCTCCCCGGCCAGGGGCTCGCCGGAGGGGCTGGTCACATGCCCACGAGGCGGCAGGGGGAAGGGGCTGCCACAGCGGCCCTGGCCCGGGGGGCAGGGATGGCCCCGGGACCCCTGGGAAAGCTGCCGCCAGCGGGCATCCCCTGGTGGCCCTCACAGCGCGGGCCTGGAGCCTGGGAGCGACACAGCCCCACGTCTGACCCCTGGTGGTCCTTTGACCGAGCCGCAGGCCGGCAGTTCCAGCCCAAGGAGTTGCTGCACCAGTTGGGGTTCCCAGGTCTGGGGGGAAGCAGGGCACCCCAGAGAAGCTGCTCCTGGTGACTGAACGTCCTGTGCTACCCCAAGCAGGGCTCCTCTCCTCCGGGTGGATTTTGCTTCCTTTTTCTAGGTGTCATGGTGTTGAATACCACCTGAGACTTGAGATTGGTCTGGCTTTGGAATAAGGACCACAGAAAGGAAACAAAATCACTTTTAAAGGCCAAATCCCACCCCCAGCCCCAGGCCACTGGCTGCTGTGGAAACAGATCAGCACTGCTGGCCGGCTCAGGCTGGCGTGAGGGAGAAATGCCACAGGCTGTGGTGACAGGGAAGCGTTTGGCCAGAGGGTCCCACCTGGGCCCTGGATTCCCAGGCGTTCGGGTAAACTGCCCAATGTCCTTCTGGCCTGGGCACTGTCACATGACCAAATGGGTGGGCTTCCTTCTCCAGTGCCCTTCCTGCTGAGTGACCTGTCCTTGGCCTTGGGCGTGGGCGCCACCACCTCCCACTGCCTCAGCACGTCTGTGCCACTGGGGTGCATCTTGGCCGGAGAGCTGCGTGGCACATCTGCTGTCCCCCTCCACTGGTCTCAGAGCAGCTCGGGGAAGGACTGAGAGGGAGATCTGGGGGAAGCCTGCAGGCGATCAGATATAATTTCCTCCTAATCATTAGAGCAAAAGGGAGATGGAGAGGTGAACAGGGATGTTTTTAATTCCTGCTACGTCCCTGGCATTTCCTCTTTCTCTCCATATAGCCAGTCCCCAGGGTAAGACCCAAATGGTCTAAAATAAAAAAAAACCAATTTTATGCAGAGCCCAGGTTGGCAGCCACAGGAACCGATCCCCAAGCCCCAAATCAACGTGGCGTCTTGGCAGCTGTGTCCCTGGAGCACTTTTTCCTTGTTGCATTTTGTTTTGTAATAACCCAGACGCTTTTCTGCGGCTCTGGGCGTAAATGCACCAAGTGGGAGGGGACGGGCATGCTCTCCATTCTTCTGCCCTCATGCGTGTCTCCTTTCTTCCCCTTTGCAGAACCACACGATGAGCCAGCACGCACAGTGAGGGACCGCTCGACAGGACACCTCTCCGCAGAAGGCTTGCCGGAGACGCCGTGGGGAGGGCCATTTGAACATTACATCCAATCAAAGTGTCATTTGCAACCCAGATGTAAAACTCTAATGATTTGGCCATGAGGCGCTGCTATTATAAGCAGCTGGAAATGAATATTAATGGCAGAGATTAAAAGTATTCCATGCTCAGTATTTTTTATTGTCCTGCTACAGCTAGTGTGCTTTTAGAGTTTCCGCCGAAGAAGACTACATTTCTAGAGTTAGAGAAACCCGCTTTTTGAGGCTATTGTCCTTTGTTCCTTCATGTATTATATTGATAGTTTTTACAAAAGGATTAGTGTGATTTTTTTTGCTTCTTTTATTTTTCTTGTTTTTCTTTTCCCCCCTTTGGTTAACTACTTTTTAATTGCAATTCTAGGTAATTGTGCATCGTGATGTGATTGCTTGGCTATTGTCTGAATATTTCCTTTTAATTTTTTAATTAAAGACTAATGCTTTGATTGGATTTGCCAGTTCACCGGACAGTGATTAAAACTATGTAATGAATATAATCGGTTTCAGTACAACTGGATGGTCTGCTTTTAAATGTGACTTAATCTGACTGCAGTAACTAGTACAGTTCAATAAAGGGAATCCATGCGATTAGCATCCGGCTGCCTGGTTCTCTCCTCCCCAGCCCTGGGCTGTTTGTGGGTCTGTCATCACCCATAGGATGTGTCCCCGTGTGAGTTTCTGTAGGATTGCACATGCCCATGGGGACCTGTCCCCTGTGAGACCCAGCTGCCTTCAGGAAACATGGGTAGTAATGTAACCCATGCAGTCTGGATGAGCTGGCCGAGGTCAAGGGAGTCAGAGCCGAAAGAACACTTAAAGATGAAATACTCTGATCTTCTCCTTTATGGATGGGGAAACTGAGGCCCAAGGGTAAGTGGGCTCATCCATGATGTTTCCTTGTTTCTCCCTGTTGGAATGGCTTTCTCATGTGCTAGATGAAGATAGTCAAGGAGTTAGCCCTTACCTTGTCAGGACTCCAGGTGGGACTTGGATTCTAGCTGTGGCAGAGGCATGGGGATGTGACAGGAGCTAAAGGCAGGTCCTTAGCCCCATGAGATCCAGGAAGGGGGCTGCAGAGCGGAGCTGGTCCCAATCACAGAGATCTGTGGGGCGAGGAAGTGCTGACGCCAGCGGCCAGGGCCAGGACTCTAGTAGGGTAAGCAGGGTGCCCACAGTACAGAACCTCAGGGGGCCCTGCTCTCAGGGGCCCACTTACTTGCAAGCCCCAAGAATGGGGGTCTCCTGACATTTTCACCCTAGGTGCCTTGCTTGCCTCACCTCATCCTGGCCCTGCTGGCACCCAGGGCTCCCTGGCAGCCTTAGTCTGCCACATGGCCACCCTCCCAAATCTCCGTCATACCAGTGCCCAAATGACTTGCCATCAGAGGCCAGGGTTTCAAAGAACCTGCACGGGGAAGCCCTTCCTTGTTAACTTTTCACAAGGGGCAAGAAAATTGGTTATTACCCTCTGCAGACAGGCAGACAGATTGCACCTAATTGTAATGTAATACCAAGTCGCAGGCATGGACTTTGGAACCATAGACCCAGTATCTTCTGATTCCTATGTCGAGGGGCTTCTGGTGACCTATAGGAGTTCCCCTTTCTGCCACCTCATGGAAGGATCTCACACAGGTGGGGCATTTAGTTTTTCGAAATCCATTTAGCCCTGCCAATCATAGAGTGGACTCCGGCCCATGCCGGACAGAATGGAGCAGCTGCCCTTAGAATTCAGGGCTCTTGCCTTCCGGAAGCCATAGGCAGTGAACTCCAATTTTTAGTCCCCTGGAGACTTGGCTGTTTTAGGGGAAGACCTCAGGGTAGGCATCACTGTTCCTCAAAGTATGGCCAGCCACTTTCTGGGGCTGGGTGTGGCTGCTCTGCATTCACAGCCAGGCCTGCCCTTCGGATGGTGCCAAGACTGGACGGGACCAGCGTGTCCCAGGGCTTGCCAGATCACTGTCTCTGGGCCCTCTCCAGTTCCAGATTTACCCCGAACCCTGTGGAGCCCAGGTGAGTCCTCAGTAAGTACCAAGAGAAGATTTGATTTGACGGTTGGTGGTGTCGGGCTAAATTACTCACTGCCCCCATTAAAAATACAGCGGGGGGTTTAAGAGCTTTTCACGCCGTGTGGGAATCAGCAGCGAAGCTGGCGGATGCCTTGGGTAAGGAGAGAGGCGGCCTAGGGGACCGCGAGGTAATGAGGTTTATGGCGATGAGAAGGCAGCCAGGGAACCCCACCGACTCCCCCTCACCCAGGCCCATTGTTCTCTGGCTGGCTCTTCCCCTCTGCTCACACTGACAGCCCCACATGACTTCGTGCTGAAAGGGAGCTCAGAGGGGGACATGGTGGCCTTTACTGGACTCATATTCATCACCATCAGGCAGTATAGGGGTGGGGGTAGTGCAGGGCTGCAAGTTGGGGGTCCCGCCACCTCCCTCCTGTCAAAGGATTTGGAGCTGGGATGAGCCACTTTACTTCTCACCTCCAGCGGTCACTGGGAGACCGATGAAATGACGCCTCGTGACAGACTGAAGACCCAGAAGTGTCATGGTCATTGTTAGGGAGACGATGAAGCCAGGCCTCCGGTGTGGCGGGATTGGTCACTGGTATGGAGGCTGGAGCAGGGTATGGCAGTGGGGAGTTGGCAAGGTGACCGGAAGCCTAAGGTTCACTGTTGCTGTCTTTACATGTACCAGTTGTCAGTATCTAGTAGCTCTGTGGGCAGAGGAGTTTTCCCAGGCTGAGAAATGGACCAGAACCCCAGGGCCCCAGACCCCTGACGTTGGGTACCTGCCCAGAGCTTTTGGAAGTAGGTGGATAAGGGTTTTGGTCTTAGTGGGGAAGCTGCCATAGGATGAATCTTGCCGAATTCCCCCAGCCATAGACAATGCTCCTCCTAAACTCACAGTATATTAACATTTAACTTTCCACCTGTTTTTTTTTTAATTACCCTCTAACATGTGCATTATTAGGGGTGGACTCTGTGGTTAGTAAATAGGACCAAGACGTCACTGCATTTATTCATCCAGCCAGCCAGCAGAAACTCACCGAGCTGCTCCCATGGGCCAGGCACCTCACAAGTCGCTGGGGATATGGAGATAGGCAGGCGACATGGCCCTGCCCTCATGGAGCTCATGGTCACATGATAACCAAGACGCTAATAAATGCTTAGCAACACATGGCCAAAAGTGCTATGATGGGAAAGGACTGGGGCTGTGCGGGATGAAGGGGGACCCACGTTAGAGGCTGGGGTGCGTCTAGAAAGGCTTTGCTGAGGAAGTGACTTGAGTTCAGACCTGAAGAAGGAAAAGACCTCAGCAGTGAAAAGCCCTGGACACAAGCTGCAAATATCCTCACAGTTCTCCAGTCATACTGGATTTTGATTTTAGATGGTTTAAAACAAAACCAAAGAAGTTCAGAATCTTGTCCAAGGTCACACAATTCGGGAGAGGATTGAGACTATAATTTGGATGTCTGACTCCCCTTTGTGGACAACTTCTATTTGTTGAAGGACAAATTGATTGCATAATAACTATTATTATGATGACGATAAAATGGCATACTGTGTAGGAAAGACTGCTGGCTCTCCTCCTTTTCCTTAATAAATTAACTGAGGTTTATATCTGAGCACATGTTACCTTGGAGAGGGTCAGATTAGATACATACATATATATATGTGTGTATATATATATATATAAAACATACACCAAATACATAATTATTTATATAAAATATAAATTTATAGATACTAGCTGGAACTCCAGAAACTGTTTTGAACCATGAAATAATCTGGAAATGGAAGCCACACATGGGCTGAGCAACAATATAGAAGGAATCTGGGTCTCCAGCTGTGCCCAATACAGACTAGCTGTCCCACTTCCCAAGAGGCTTCTTGAACTTGAGAGAGAAATAAACCTCTCTCTTGTTTAAGCCATTATTGTTCAGGTTTTTCTGTTACAGTTGAACCAATGCTTAACCAATACAAATTAAAATATATACATATATGACTTCCAAGTAAGAGCAAATTTAGAAGGTTCAAGGACCTTTTAAAGGTCCTTTTAACCATGGGATGGTTAAAAACATCTGAAGGCTAAGGGAAGTACCTCAGTGATATACTACAATCAATATCTGGTCCATAAGTACATGGGGTTGGCTGATCTGGGCTTGGCTGGGCTTAGTTTGACTGATCTGAGCTGGGTTATCTGGCTGTTGGTTAATCTAGGATGGCCTCAGCTGGGATGACTGAGGCACCTTCTACTCTGCTCTTCACGCTTCATGCTCTAGCAGGGTAACCCAAGCGTGTTCTTATGGCATTGGCCAAGGGCAAGAGCAGGGCAAGCCCAGTGGTGCAAGTGCTTTTCAAGCTTCTGCTTGTGCATCATGTTTGCTCATATTCCAGTAACCAAAAGATGTCCCATGGCTAAAACTTAGAATCAAGAGCAGGGAAATATATTCTACCTTCTGATGGGAAGAGGTGCAAAATCCTATAACAAAGGACTGGATTCAGGGAGGGATGGAGAATCAACCTCAGAGTTGAAAAGCCTCCTTTTCTCCTCCCAAGGTGAAACCCAGTAATTAATTGGTACCATCCATGGCCACAGCTTGGTAAAGGACAAACTGAGGTGGTCCAGCTTATTCTTGATGGTTGGGCCTTGCCTTTAGAGAAAAGAGAGCCACCCTCAAAGGATTTATCCCCCAAATGCTTGTTACCTGTCCAAGCAAGTTCACAGGGCCACTCTTTTTTAAATTTACAGCTGTTTTTTGATTTGCTCGGGCTTGCTAGGAGCATGCTCACTTTCAGGGAATGGGAGAAAACTCGTAACACTTAGCAAAGTGTTAAGTGAACACTGAACAACAGCTCTATCTTGCTCAGTCTCTCTCCAGAAACACCAAAGAGCTTATAGTTTGCCATGCAGACCCCTGGCTGTTTCCTTCCTCTATGCCTTTGCCTATGGTGTTTCTTCTTCCCAATATGATCTTCTCTTCTTTTTTACTTGGTTAACTCCGATTTTCAAACTCAGCTCATTAAACTCATTAAGCTCATTAAACTTAGGTGTCTAATTTGCAAGGCTAAGACCTGGAGAATGTGAGTAAAGCACTCATCTTGGGTGCAAAATTTAAGAAAGGGCCAAAAGCTCAGTAATCAAGATAAGCAATATTTTAATGCAATATTAAAAAAAAAGTCAAATTGGCAAACTACAGCCTGCATGCTGGCAACCTGTATTTGAAAAAGTTTTATTGAAATCAGGGGTTGGTTACTGTGAAACAAGTGAGACAGGGTTGTGCAAATGAAGCATTGGATCCTGTCTTTATTCAACATTTTGCTATTCTGTTTATAATGGATTTTTTGGTATTGATTTTTATTTTTTAAAACATGGGACTGAAGTATTATTCTGAGTTATTTGGCATTTGCTTCAGTTTTGTGCTCAAGGCATGTGCCTCACTCCTCTCTCCCTATCTTGGCCTCAACTTAGTCTGAGCTCCACAGTCAGCTAACGTGTTCTGATAGTAAGAATTCTGATGATGATAACCAATACATAAGTCACTGGCATCTGCACACTTTTGTAACTGCCTGTGTCTGGGACTGTGATTCAGTCAGGATAGGCAAAGTTATGGCACAGTAACAAAAAGGCCCCACATTGCAGCAGCTGAACACAACAAAGGTTTATTTCTTGTTCATATTATTTGGCCATCCTGGATTTCCAGGGGCTTTCTTCATCACAGTCACTCAGGAAGTTGGTTCAGGGAGGAAACACCACCATGAATGTGTTCATTAACGAAGCCAGAGGGAGATAATTTGGAAGGGTCTCACACTGGCAACTCATTAGCATTACCTGGGAGTCTCTCTGTCTTTCTCTCTCACACACACACACACACACACATACACACACAGCATTTCAACTCTCACAGCTTGTTGGCCAGCGGTTGGCATAGGGCCCCACCCCATCACAAGGAGCCAGGAAGTACAACCCGGCCATGTGTGTGGAAGCAGTAAGAGTGGGCAAGGTTTGGCAAACCGCACCAATGGCTACCACAGCCTGTCCACCCCCCATCTCTCCATGCCTGACTATTATAATTCCTTTGCAGGCAGAGGCTGACTCTTAGTAATACTATCTGGGTATATCCACCACCCTGCACAGGATCTGCAGCAGGTGAATATGGACCGAATGTATGCAAAAACTGAGAGCGAAAGTAAAAAATGACAATTAAAAAGGCCTGGGGGGAGATAAGCACGTATATGAAGATGTCTTGTAGCCTAAAAGCTGTGGAGTATGTCAGACCTGGATTCGACTTACTAACTTTGTGACCTCAAGCACTGTGGTTAGTGTCTCTGAGCCTCAGTATTTTCAGTGATAAAATGGGGAGTATAACAAATAGTCTTACATCACAAAGTTGCTGTGAAGCTGAAATGAGGTAAGTATGATGACATTAAATAATATTACCTGAACAGTCACTGTGTGCTGGGCATTATTCTAAGCACCGCATAGGAAATAACTCATTCAATCCACATAATAACATTACGTGCGTACTGTTAGCCCCTCTGTATAGATGAGGAAACCAAGGCAGAGAGAGACTAAGTACCTTGCTAACGCTCCAGTTCTAACCTCAGCCCCCAGCTCCCTGTTCTCAGCCCCCAGACGCATTTTAGCAGAGCGGACGGTATGGATGGAGCCTGACACGCTCATCACTGGGGCTGATTCTGGCTCAGCGTTTGCCCGGAGAAGCCAAGTGGGGACATGCCGGTCTCGGTGCCTGGGGTCCGCCCCCTCCGAGTCTAAGACCTGAGACACTAAGGAGGCGGCTCGGCCCGCCCCCTCCCTCCTCTGAGTCCTGATTGGCCCTCCTGCCCCGCCCCCCGGCGCCTGCCTCAGGGTGCGGGCTGAGCGCGAGCTGCGAGCGGTGTGAACTTATTTGTGGTTATTAATTACTGAAGGGCGCAAACCGTGCTTCTGTGCATAAAAATATGTTTGAGCAGTTTCTACTTAAACTTTAAAGAGAACGTTAATCAATTTTATTTTAACAAAATGACCTTAAGCAGAGAAAAAAAAATTGGTGTTATTTGCCCAAACAGGCAAATTAATTTCTCTCTCTTGAGAAATCTGAGAAGTTTCCAGAAATAGCTATGCATAATTTACACCTGCCCTGGCCGCTCCTAGTTTAACGCCAAGCCCAGTCACGGGCCCTACCCAGCCCTTAAGCCCAGAAAGAACTGAAAACAAAGAGGTCCTTGCAAAGGCCTTTTCATCCTCGTGCCCGTTCGCCTGCTCCTTCTCCGCGACCTTGGGAAACGGCCGGGGAGGGGAAGCAGCAATGTAGTCTCTGAGAGGCCCAGGCTGGGTCAGGGTCTCTGGGAGGAGAGGGGCAGCTGCCTAGCACTGGGCCTGGGAATTCTCGGGAGGCCCAGAAAGGGTCTCCAGCAGCCAACCATCTCGCGCCCCCTCCCCCGTCTTCGGGCTCCCCTCTGAGACATCGCTTTCCGCCTGCCGCCTCCCCACCCTTGAGGGACTCCCATAACGGCAGGCTCCAGGACACTCAGCAGAGCCTGGGCGGCCTTCCACATCCCTGCCCTCTGGATCTCATGCTCCCCGCCCCAGAGATCCGCTGCTCGTGTCCGGGTGGGGCGCGCGCACGTGCTCTACCTGCAGCATGGGGCTTAGAGGCTGGGACCGGGGCTCCCGGAGCTGTCGTCAGTTTTCAGGCCAGCCGGTTGGTAGCAGAGTGACTTGCAGCAGGCCATTGTGCCTCCCTGGACCTAGGTTTCTCCATCCGAATATGGAGAATATGCTATTCCTGCCACGCAAACCTGCTGTGAGGCTAGAATGAGAAATCTGGGAGAAGGTCAGTTCCCAGAGGGCAGAGTTTTGTCTTTTTATCTCTGCTGTATTCCCAGCACCTAAAATAGTGTCAGCACGTAGCAGATACTTAATAATTTGTTGACTAAACGAATGAAAACTGCTGAATGTAGGAGTCTTCAATTATTGTTACTTCAAGTATTAATGTAGTAGGATTTTTCAATTTTCCAAATATAAAATTAGGTTATAATATGGGAAATTGTTTTTCAAATTATATTTGCCCATTCATCACTCCCTGAAGATTCTGATAGGAGCACTTGGAGGAGAGAATTCCCTCCCTCCTTCCCTTCAAAGTCACTATATTGCATCTGATAAGTGCCCAGTACACACTCCTTGAATGAGAGCATGAGAGCCAGCGAGCAAGAGCCTCCCATTCAGGGTCCCCCGGAGCAGGCAGGCCAGGTGCATGAGTAAAGTGGGCTGGGATTTGGGACTGGGATGGGCTGAGACCTAAAGGCCCATCTCCAGGAGGCCCAACCCCTACTGCCCTGCAAGAATGCAGACCCAGGTATCTAGGTCTTTCAATTTTCAAAAGGAAGAAATGCAGATTTTATTGTGAAAACATGTTATTCTTTAGTGCTGGTAATCAGTTTAATTTATAAAACACACACAATAACAAACAAACAAACAAACAAAAATGTGTACCAAGGGAAACACCTTTGAGGGCTACATTTGGCCATGGAATAGGCAGAATTGGATTCTCAGGCCTCTCTATACCTCTACTTCCTCATCTGTAAAGCAAGGATAAATAAGCTTTCCCGGAGTTGTGAGAATTTGATGAGGTGACATGGTAGGCACTTAGCAGAGCTCCTGGCTGGCAAAAGTAAGCCTGATATACAGGGGTGGTTACCTCATTCCTTCAGACAGGCTGCAGGCTCCAGAGACACCAAGAAGGCTCACCTAGAAGGAGAGAAGCCACATGGAAACCAGTTTCTGACCCTGAACTTCTGAGGAATGACCGGCTACTGATTCAGAACAGGTGACTCCAGAAACAGAAGGGATTTCAGAGCTTTGGAGTGACAGTTCATGCCCCTAACAGCACACATGGGTTGACGGCTTGCTGTGTGCTTCTCATGCAGAGCAACATGCACCAGACTGGGAGTCCACGCTCTTCTTGTCACCATTTCCCTGTGTGACTCGGAGCAAGTCCCTGCCCTATTCTGGGCCTCATTTCCTCACTGTGAAATGGGAGTGTTGAATCAGAAGCTCTCCGAGCTGACCTTTAGAGCTCCCCATGCTTGTGGGGCTTCCTTGGGAATCTGGGACCTGGGGCAGGGCTCAAGGATGGCATCTGAAACTGTAAATGGAGACAAGGATGCCTGCTCCCCAGGCTATGGAAAGGATTTGAGGACACGCTGTGCTTGTCATTACTTTGTGACAGGTCAAGCATCCAAGGGACACTTTCATTAGTTGATGGTTCTTAAGGTCCCATAGAAAGCAGAGGAGAAAATCAGCTTTGAGAATATGTGGAGGAAATTACCCTTCTATCCTCTGAACAAAGTGGAGCTTCAGTTGGCCTCCTGGTAAAAGAACTTTCTTCCTGGCAGCCTGAGGGCTTCTGGCTAGGCTCCTGGCTCTGCTGTGCACCTTGGCCACCGTGTTCCCAGGCACTGTGGGTTTGTGAGCCTCCTGGCATCTCTGGAATCTCATTCTTCCCTCTCCTGGGCCCAAACAGACCTGCAGGTCCTTCAGGGCTTAACCCAAATGCCACTACTGGAGCACCCCTCAGGCATCTGCCTGGGTTTGCTCTTGCTCCTAAGTCTTCATGCCGCCCAGCACACTGCAAGGTACAGGGGCTGCTTGCTGAATTCAGAGGCTTGGCACTCCCAGTTAGTCCTCATCTTCTTTGTTTTCGTATACAGCAAGGGGAAGCTTGACCTCAGCTGTATTAGCCAGTGGGTAGTAAAGCTGAGACATGAAACCAGGTGATCTGTCTGCAAGGCTGGGCTCTAACCAGACAAGTCATGTGGATGCTTAAAATAAAATGCTTTATTTTTAAAAATGTAGTTGTTAAATAATAATAGAAAAAAGTATATTCAGAAGGATATAAGAAGAAAACATCATTAAAAAATCAACCATTCTTTCTACACACACTCCAGTCTTCCAGGTTTCTTCCTTCCAGCGACAGATCACACACATGAACGCATACATTTGTGTATTATTACTACCCTTTCTTTCACAGAAACACTCATTGGACACATTGTCCTGTTACTTTTCATTCCCTTATTAATATGCTGTTCCTTTTTCTTCATGTTGGCACACACAGATCATTTTTGGGGGGGGGTGGAGTCATTTTTCAATTACAAATAGGATTTCCTAAATAGTTCTAAGTTATATATAAAGCTACTCAAACAATCAATTTCATATTGGGTGAGTTGTAGTAATCAGTGTTTTTCAAGTTCATTCACTTCATCTGATTTGTCGAATTTATACACGTAGAGCTGTTTATAGAGTTTCCTTATTACGCTTTTGATGTCTGCAGGGTCGGTAGTGATATCCTGTTGCACTCCTGATGTTTGTACTTGGTGTCTTTTATCTTTTTTGCTTTGTCAGTCTTGTTAGAGGTTCATCAATTTTATTCATCATTTCAAAGAACCAACACTTTGTTTCATTATTTTTCTCTGTTGTTTCTGTTTCCAATTTTTTTCATTCTACTCTTTCCTATTTCCTTCCTCCCTCTGGCTTTGGATTTATTTTGCACTTGTTTTCCTAGGTTCTTGAGGTAGAAGCTTAGATTATTGATTTGAGACTTTCCCTCTTTTCCAGTATACACACTTACTACTATACATTTCCTTCTCAGTACTGCTTTGGCTGTGCCCCCAATTTTTTCTTATGTTGTATTTTTATTTTCATTAAGTTCAGTGTATTTAAAAAAAATTTCTCTTGAGACTTCCTCTTTGACCCATGGATTATTTGAAGTGCTGTTTAGTTTCCAAGTATTTGGTGATTTCCATTGTGGGTGGAGAACATATTTTGTGATTTAAACTCTTAAATTTGTTGAAATTTGCTTTATGACCAATAAGATGGTCTGTCATGGTGTATATTCCGTGGGCATTTGAAAAGAATGTGTACTCTGTCGTCATTGGGCCAAGTATTTTATAAATGTCTCTTAGATCGTATGGTTGATGGTGTTGTTCAGTTCTATATCCTTGCTGATTTTCTATCTGGTTGTTCTATCAATTACTGAGAAAGAGTTGTTGAAATATCCAAATATAACTATGGATGCATCTATTTCTTCTATTGGTTCTATTAGTTTTTGCTTCACATATTTTTTAACTGTGTTGTTTGGTGTATAAATATTTAGGATTGCTGTGTCTTCTTAATAATAGAAGTGAATGGATCCTTATATCATTATGTAATACCTCTTTTTCTGGTAATTTTCTTTGCTCTGAAGTCTATTTCTATCTAATACTAATACAGCCACTCATGTTTTCTTGATTAATGTTTGCATCACATAATCTTTATCTTTTTACCTTTAACCTCCTTATATTGTTATATTTGAAGTGAGTTTCCTGTAGATAGCATGTAGTTGAATCATCTACTCTGCCAATCTCTCTTTTAATTGGCATATTAATTTACATTTACATTTATGTAATTATTGATATGTTAGGCTTAAGTTGGCCATTTTAATTTTTTCTGTTTGTTCTCTCTGTTGTTCATTTTTCTGATTTCTTTTCCTCACCTTCCTACCTTGAATTTATTTTTGAATTTCATTTTTGATTTATTTTTTTTGTGTGTTTATCTCTTTGTATATATTTTTTATTGTGACTCTAGATATTACATTATATGTACATAGCTTATTAAATATACTTGCGTTATCATTTTAACACTTCTAGTAAAGCATAGAAAATTTTCCTCCCTTCAATGTCTCTTTATCCTCTCCTGTTTATAATATAGTTATCTTAAATATTCTTTTATACACACTTAAAATTTTTGTTTCAATCATTAAGCATACATAAGAAAATTCAAGAGAAGGATAATCTATTTAATTTATTCATATTTTTGTTTATTGTATTCCTTTTTTCCTTCCTCCCTTCTTTTATCATTTCTGTTCTGTTTTGAGAACTTCCTTTGACCATTTGTTTAGAGTTGGTTGGCTGGATACAAATTCTCTTAGTTTCCCTTCATCTGAGACCATCTTGATATCCCCTTCATTCCTGAAGGATACTTTCAGTAGATATAAGACTTTAGGTTGGCAATTCTTTTCTTCCAGCACTTGAAAAATATTGTGCCACTTCCTTCTGACTTCCATGGTTTCTGATAAGAAATCCACTTTTATTCAAATTGTTTTTCCCTTCTAGGTACTATGTTGTTTCTCTCTTGCTACACTCAAGACTTCTCCTTCATCTTTAGTTTTTAAAAATTTGACTATATTGTATCTTGGTGTGGATTTCTTGAGGTTTATCCTATTAGAAATGTACTCGGTTTCTTGATCTGTAGGTTTATATATTTTTCCAAATTTAGGGTTTTTCCAGCCAAGTACTCTTTTGGCCCTACTTTCTTTCTCCTCTTTTTCTGGGATTCTGATGACACTAATTTCATACCTTTTGTTATAGTCTCACAGGTCCCTAAGGCTCTATTTTTTCTTTGTTTTTCTTTTTCCAGTTTATTTGTTATCTTTTGTTCAGACTGAATAACTTCTATTGTTCTATCTTCCAGTTCAACGATTCTTTTCCTGTCCTCTTCACTCTGTGATGGGCCTGTTGATTGAATGTTTTATTTCACTCATTGTACTCCTCAGTTCTGAAATTTCCACTTGGTTCTTCTTTATATCTTCAGGGGATTTTTTGTTTGTTTGTTTGCGGAGAATTTCTATTTTTTCATTCATTTCAGGCAGACTGTAATTGCCCATTAGAACATGTTTATGATGGCTGCTTTAAAATCTTTGTCAGACAATTTAACATCTCTGTCACCTTAATTTCCCATCTATTGATTGTGTTTTCATTCTGTTTGATATCTTCCTGGTTCTTGGTATGACAGCTGATCATTTATTAAAAATTTATATTTTGTTTATTAAGTAATGAGACGCTGGATCTTATTTGAACCTTCTCTTTTAGCTGTGTTCCTGTCATACTGCCCCATCAGGGGAAGGCAGAGGTTGGGGTCATTGCCTCGTTAATGCTAGGTGGGAATGGAATTTCAAATTCACCTCTCAGTCCTCACTGATACCTGAGAAGGGGGCTCCTTTACTACAGCTGAGTGAGGGTGGGAGGCCTGGTTCCCCACTACATCTCCAATGATACCACTCTGAACGGGAAGGTAGGAGTACTTAGTTACTGCTTCCCATATTGTCTCCATTGATACCACAAAGTAGTGGGTGGCCTTGTTACCACTGGGCAGGGGCACGAGTCCTGCCTCTCCACTAGACTATGCTACCGCCCGAGGAAGGAGAGAGTGGAGTGCCTCACTAATGCTGTCGCTCCTGAACTAGGTGGGAGGAGGGCCTTGTTCTAGGACAGCAAAGAGGAAAATCTGACCTCCTCCTTTGCCTTCCCTGCTTCCCCACCCTGGTTGGGAGCGCTGGATATGTCATTACAGACTGGAGATGGTGGAAGCCTCAGGTGTCCAAATTGTGGGGGTGGAAGCGTTTGTCTAGAGTAGAGTGGTTACTGTCTAAAAGCTTTTTGTCTTGGTATACTGCCCCTTTATGGATTCTTTGGCTGGAGAGGTCAGGCTTTTGTTGGGGGAGCTCTTTTTGGTACCCATTGGTACTTCCTGGTTGATGGCTTCTTCACTTCCAAGTCTGGGATATATGAAACCAAACAGAGAACCCAGTGAACTCACCATTAATTTGTTCCTTGGGTCCTGAGGTCTCTAACCAGTGTGCCTTCCTCACCTTCTGAGTTTCTTATTTTTTAAAATATGTAATGTCCAAGATTTTTAGTTGCACTGAGGAGAAGAAATAAGGAAAATATGTCTACTCCATCCTGCTGGAAGTGGAAGTCCCTCCAGATCTTTTTCTTTTATAATGATCACAATGGATCCCATTGGATAAAAAAATCATGATCGATTGAACTTACCTTCTGTTGTTAGGAATTTATGTCGTTTTCAGCCTTTGTATTACAAATAATGCTGCAATGAACATTTTTATACACAGATCTTGGTGTCTTTGTGCAATTAAGTATCAATTCCAGAATTTGTTGATGGAGCAAATTGGATTTCATTTGGTTAAGTTGGTTCTTGGGGTGGAAGATTTTTGTGGGGAAATAAATGGAGGAGCAGTGAGAAAACAGTGGGTGGAGGGAGAGATGGGCTGGTGCTGACCAGAGATAGTACCAGACCCAGTGCCAAAGTGACCCTCCGATTCATGTTGGAGGAGGTGCTCAGGTCTGCCGAAGGCTCTTGACTGGCCTGGGCCCCGCCTGGTTCTGCTGCTCAGGGGGCTTCAGCCTCTGGCACCGCCACCTTTCCAGGCCCAGTCTCTGAGGCCGATCTTGGAGAATATGCACTCTGCTCCCGCCAACGCGTCTTGCCCTCACAAAGCCCCAGTGAGGACCGGAGGTGCCCTCTGTGCTTCTTCCCCATCACCATGGGGCTCTCCTGGCTGCACTACGTATACACAGCACACTTCATACATATCATCTCCTTTGGAGCTCCTACTGTGTGGGAAGGTAGATTCAGTGAGGTGAAGTGACTTGTCTAAGGTCACACACCAGTGAGGGACAGATGGGAACTCAGTCTCTGGGGGTCTAAAGTCAGTGGATTTGTTCAGGGTCCAAAGTGACCTTCTGGCATGGGCACATAGGAAAAATGACCAGAGAGAGGATTTGTAAGTTTAGGCCTGTGCTGAGGGAGAAGCCCTGAGGGAAGGGAAGTGGAAAGAGGCATGGGGTGAAGTACCTACTCATGCCTGGCCACCTGTGAAGGCCGGCACAGGAAGATGCGGCCAGAAGGAACTAGCTTGTCCCAGTGGGGGGCCCCACTGAACCATGTTGTGCAGCACTAGAAATGTCAGAGGAGGATTTTGGACCAACCTACTCTTACTGGGGGCCTGAAAAACTTATTTATCATTAGAGGTAAAACTGCTTTTAGCAGCCATGACAAAGAGAGGCAGGCATGCAGATACACACACACAGACACACCCAGCCCAGACACAGCCAGATACACACACATACACATATACAGCACACAGACCACAGAGCTACACACGTGCGCACACACACACACACACAGACTACCCACCTGGACACACTTGAGCAGACAAACGCAGGCCCCCCCGGCACACATGCCCATACATGCACATACCACACACACCCACATGGCAGCATATGGAGCAACCCTGCCTTCCCCTATGGTTTCCAGGAGGCTCAGCAGGGGGTGCGAGTTCCACATCTGACTTTCCTTGTGTTCGTTAGACTCTTGGTGTAATTAAATGTTACATTGAATAATCCAGCACGGGCTCAGTGGTGGCAGAGGCGGCTGTGGTGGGCTTGAGGACAAGGGGGGCTAAACGCCTATCTCATTCCCTCTTCGTCTCTGCCTGCCATTCTCCTCCAGCCACCCCTTTGCTCAGGACCTGGAGAGGAGGAACCCTGGTCACCAGGAGGGTCACCTGGTCAGGTCTTAAGGGAGGATGGGGGTAGGATAGTGGTCTGAGGGGACCCCTGGGCTGTCCTGTGACTTAGGAGTCATTTTTCTCTTGCTCCTGTTGGGGTGAAATTCCCACCTGGGCTCAGGGACAGAAAAGGGCACCTGAATGTTGGGGAGTGCCTCTGACCAGCAGAATGGCCACTTTGCTGGCCTCTCCTGGACCATAGAGGCAAGAAATATTCCCATCTACCCCCTGTCTGTTCTTTTAAAGGGGTCTAAGCCCTTACCTGGCCTCCATGGGGGCAGCAATATGGTGGTTACAGGCTGCCCACATGGGTACTATTTGCTAACTATGTGACTTGGAGCAAATTACTTTACTTCAGTGTACTCAGTGTCCTCATGGGTAAAATAAGGGTAATCAGAATACTTACCTCTGGGATTGCTGGGGGGAGTAAACAGACTCTCAAAACAGTGCTGCTCAGAAACACTCACAATCAGTGGACCTAACAGTCAAACCACCCTCTGCACATGCATTTCTTCCCAACAAAACTGACTCGGGCAATGTCTGCTCACCTGCTGAAGGTTAGGTTTTGGATATAGTGCTGATGACATCACAGTGCAATTTCGGTCCCTCGTCTGAGTCTCAACTCCGTCATCTGTGGAGTGGGGTTGACAATTACTGTGACCTGACAGGGTGGCAAGGATGGAATGGCTACCACATGGGAAACAATCTGATAAACTCTTGGGTGTTGTGCACAGGGCAGCTCGGCCTCCTCTTCATTCCTCTTGCTCAGACTTCCCCTTGGGCTCCCGAGCCATCACTGCCCTACTCCTGTAGCCTGCTGCTGGGACCGTAGGGATGGGCTGCCGCTCGGCTCAAAGCCCAGCTGGGCCCGTCTGTGCAGGTCACCTGGCCTGGTAGTGGGGGCCTGGTGTAGAGAAACCCCGAGGCTCCAACTGAAGCCCAGTTGGCACTGCAGTGTCCACAGTGATTTTGCTGTGGACAGTCCCTTTCTGGTTGTGAACTTTGAAACATGTTTCAGCCCCTGGTGTGTGCCATTTGGACAGTAGGAGGAGGCTCAGGACAAGCCACCAAGCAGGTGCCCTGGCCTCTACCTGTTCCAGTCAGGCCCACCTGGAGGGGACCCTGGCTGGAAAAGAATTCTTAGTCCAAATCCTCCCTAGGCACCAGCTCCTACACCACCTTCTGCCTTGCTTTCAGAGGCAGTGAGTCCAGGTGGTCTCCCTCCCTTGGTGTGCACACACACATACACTGGTGCCCCTCTGAAACTCCATACAGGTACCCATGGGCATAGATTTGAGCAGGAGCCAAGACGTGCCTATATAGTTTCCTGGAGTCTCACGTGCAAACCCAGGTGGGCCAACTACACACATGCCCAGAGAGATACAGATAGATCTGAGGTCCCTAGACACACACTATACACATGTGTGAGGCAGGTATAGCACCAGGCACGTCCAGGTCCTTTCCTTGCTCGGGAGAGACATGCAGCCATGTCTCCTATCCTATCTAATCTGCACAAACATCCTGCCGCCTCTGTTTACTGGGAGACTCACAGAGGCGAAGTGGACAGCCCAAAGCCACCCGGCTCCTGAACAGCCCAGCTGGGTGGCATCTCAGGCCCTGACTCCCAGTCCAGCGCGATCTGTAGCTTCTCTCCAGGGGAGGCCTCCTGCCCTCCCTTGCTAGCAGCTGGGCCGTGTGGGATGTCTGGAGAAGGGGGCATTTCCTTGAAGAAATGGAGGCTTTCAAAGGATGCTTTCAACACGGAGCACACTCTCAATGACGCCCCACCACCCAGGACTCTGAGCTGTGCAAAGCCAGCTCGTGAATATTCAGGACCCCATAGACTCTCTGTTTCTTCCCCTGCTCCTGTTTTGTGCTGAGTCTTAAGTGAAATTGATCTTTTTAATTTTTTTTTTAAGGAAAAAGAAATCTGTCTTTTGTTCTCCTGCTCCCCCAGGGGCCCCGCAGAAGAGGAGGCCCCCTGCCTGGTTTAAGGGGCACGCCTCAGAACCAATCGCTGCCTGGCAAGGCTCCCTGGGCACTGGGCTTGGGCCCAGTGCCATGCAAGCAGATGGCCGTGGTTGTTGGCAACCCGGAGACCCTGCAGGAGAGTCGCGTATGGGTGTTTGCAGCATCTTGGTCCCACCGAGAGCATCAAAATGGCAGACCAAGTGGTGCCTGGCCCCCCCGGCCTGGAAGCAGGGGCAGGGCACATTTCTGAAAATGAGAAGGGGGCTCCTTCTTCTCTCAAGGAGAGCCCTGCGCAGCGCCCAGTGCCCAGCACGGCACCCCACGCAGGAGCAGCAGGCCCTAGGTTCTGGGGGAGCCTCCCTGCCTCCCTCTCCTCCACCCCCTTTCAACACCTCTCCTGTGGCTCCCCAGGGCTCGGTTCGCTCTGAGCTGGTCCCTGGGAGAGTCCTGCATTCATTCGGAGACTAGATAATGTTATCTACCGTGTGCTAGACAATAAACAGCAAGATAGAGGCCCTCAAAGCCTCTTTCCTTCAAATACCCCATCAGCTTATATTTAGGTACATGTGTGTTTGTTTGACAAAGGCCCACCTCCATCACCAGACGGAGCTCCACTAGGGCGGGGTTCTGGCACACAGTAGGTGCTTGGTAAATCTGTGTTGAATAATTTAGGGGCCCCTGCCCCCACAGAGATTGCAGTCTGGTGGGAATTCGTTCCCTGTAGCTCCTCACCCACCCACACCCTGCTGTGTTCTTGGCAGTATTCTGTTGGAATTACACCGAAGCTCTGGCGGGTGGGGAACATATCCTTGGCCTCCCCGTGATCCCAGCCACAGAGTAGCTCTTGTTATCCAGATCACGTGGTTGATATGGAAACGTGGTTCCCTTGAAGACCACACAGATGTGCCTGGATGACGGGTTCCAGAGAATATCTTCAAGGATGCAAAATTAACCATGTTACCTGGCTGCCCATAGCCCATGGAGGGCCCCATTCTACTCCTCAGACTGGCATTCAAGGCTCTTCATGGTCTGCCTCACATCCTACCTTTTTTACTTTTCTACATTCAAAAATACTTGTTGAGCACTACCAGGTGCCAAGTCCTATCCAGGGACTGAGGATAAGACAGTAAATGAAAGAGCCCGTAGCTGACACTCTGTCGGTGGGGTGAGTGGAGACAAAGGGCGAACAAACATGAGCGCCTTATGTGTGGAGGAAGTAAGAGCTGAGAGGGACAGAGCAGGGCATGGCCGAGGGAGGGATGTTGGGAGTGGATGGGGAGCTTCTTGGACATTGGGGCAGAGATCTGAAGGAGATGAGCGACCATCCTGGAGAACATTCTAGGTGGAAGGAACAGCAAGTGCAAAGACTCTGAGGTGGGAATGAGTTGGCCTCTCTAGAGATCAGCCATTGCAACAAGCAGGGATCCTGAATTCAGTGCCCACAGATAGAAATTATGGTCACAAGAGGGCTGAGCCAGGCGTCATTGTGGTGACAAATGCAACTAGCCCTAGCTGTGTGTTGGTGAGGCGACAGGGAGTGGTGAGGGCTGTGGCAGGCATACAGGTTTGTAGCAGGCAGCTGGTTGGCAACGTGGGAATGCAGGACTGGATCAGGAAGAGCTTCTAATATATTTTTTTAATTAATGTATTTTTTTATTACAGTATCATTGATATACACTCTTATGAAGGTTTCACAAGAAAACCAATGTGGTTATTACATTCACCTTTATTATCGAGTCCCCCCCACACCCTATTGCAGTCACTGTCCCTCAGTGTAATAAGATGCCACAGAGTCCCTATTTGTCTTCTCTGAGCTACACTGTCTTCCTCATGACCCCACATACACCATATGCACCAATCATGACACCCCATAATCCCCTTCTTCCTCCCTCCCCACCTGCCCTCCCCTTTGGTAACACGAGTCCCTTCTTGGAGTCTGTGCGTCTGCTGCCATTTTGTCCCTTCAGTTTTGCTTTGTTCTTATACTCCACAAATGAGGAAAATCATTTGGTATTTCTTTCTCTGCCTGGCTTATTTCACTGAGCATAATACCCTCTAGCTCCATCCATGTTGCTGCAAATGGTAGGACTTGTATTCTTCTTATGGCTGAATAATATTCCATTGTGTATATGTACCACATCTTCTTTAGCCATTCATCTATTGATGGACACTTAGGTTGCTTCCATTTCTTGGCTATTGTAAATAGTTCTGCAATAAACATAGGGGTGCATATGTCTTTTTGAATCTGGGGTCCTGTATTCTTAGGGTAAATTCCTAGGAGTGGGATTACTGGGTCAAATGGTATTTCTATTTTTAGTTTTTTGAGGAACCTCCATACTGCTTTCCACAATGGTTGAACTAGTTTACATTCCCACCAGCAGTGTAGGAGGGTTCACCTTTCTCCGCATCCTCTCCAGCATTTGTTGTTCCTAGTCTTTTCTATGTTGGCCATCCTCACTGGTGTGAGGTGATATCTCATTGTGGTTTTATTTTGTATTTCCCTGATAATTACCAATGGGGAGCATCTTTTCATGTGCCTGTTGGCCATCTGAATTTCTTCTTTGGAGAAGTGTCTGTTCATATCCTTGGCCCATTTTTTTAATACAGTTATTTGTTTTTTGTGTGTTGACCATGTGAGTTCTTTATGTATTTTGGATGTTAAGCCCTTGTCGGGTATGTTATTTACAAATATATTCTCCCACACTGTAGGATGCCTTTTTGTTCTACTGATGGTGTCCTTTGCTGTACAGAAGCTTTTCAGCTTGATATAGTCCCACTTGTTCATTTTTGCTTTTGTTTCCCTTGCCCAAGGAGATGCGTTCAGGAAAAACTTGCTCATGTTTATATTCAAGGACTTTTGCCTATGTTTTCTTCTAAGAGTTTTATGGTTTCATGACTTACATTGACGTCTTTGATCCATTTTGAGTTTTCTTTTGTGTATGGGGTTAGACAATAATCCAGTTTCATTCTCTTGCATGTAGCTGTCCAGTTTTGCCAACACCAGTTGTTGAAGAGGCTGTCATTTCCCCATTGTATGTCCATGGCTCCTTTATCGTATATTAATTGATCATGTATGCTTGGGTTTCTATCAGGGCTCTCTAGTCTGTTCCTTTGGTCTATGGGTCTGTTCTTGTGCCAGTACCAAATTGTCTTGAGTACTGTGGCTTTGTAGTAAGCTTGAAGTTGGGGAGCGAATCCCCCCAGCTTTATTCTTCCTTCCCAGGATTGCTTTGGTTATTCAGGCCTTTTGTGATTCCATATAAATTTTAAAACTATTTGCTCTAGTTCATTGAAGAATGCTGTTGGTATTTTCATAGGGATTGCATTGAATCTGTAGATTGCTTTAGGCGGGATGGCCATTTTGACAATATTAATTCTTCCTATCCATGAGCATGGGATGTGTTTCCATTGATTGGTATCTTCTTTAATTTCTCTCATGAGTGTCTTGTAGTTTTCAGAGTATAGGTCTTTCACTTCCTTGGTTAGGTTTATTCCTAGGTATTTTATTCTTTTTAATGCAATTGTGAATGGAATTGTTTTCCTGATTTCTCTTTCTGCTAGTTTATTGTTAGTGTATAGGAATGCAACAGATTTCT
>JAQQAC010015468.1:33715481-33785174 GCA_029783875.1 Phataginus tricuspis
ATTTCTGTGTATTAATTTTGTATTCTGCAACTTTGCTGAATTCAGATATTAGATCTAGTAGTTTTGGAGTGGAGTCTTTAGGGTTTTTTATGTACAATATCATGTCATCTGCAAACAGTGACAGTTTAACTTCTACCTTGCCAATCTGAATGCTTTTTATTTCTTGGTGTTGCTTGATTGCCATGGCAAGGACCTCCAGAACTATACTGAATAAAAGTGGGGAGACTGGACATCCTTGTCTTGTTCCCAATCTTAAAGGAAAAGAACTTCTAATGGTTTAAGCAAAGCTAACATCTTTATCTTTTAAAATGTGATACCTTCCAACTTGAAGTGTTGGAAGCTAATTTTAAAATATTTTTTAAAACCCTGCTCATGCCAAACAAAACTCAGTTATAAGCCAGGTGCAGCCTGTGAGCAACCAGTTGGCAGCTTTGGAGTCAGCTACCTATGAGGTCCCTATAGGGCATGATTCTGAGTTATGGATTCCAAACTCAGTGGGCAGCCAGAAAGGGGCTCTGAGGTATTCAGGGGTGAGGGCCTGGCAGGGCCATGGGGTCCTCTGATTCCGATTTAGGAGCTTAAGGGGCCTAGAAGTTTGGTCCAAACATGTCTCCAGGGCCCCTCTTCTCCCAGGTCTGCTCCAGTGAAAGTGGAGGCTGGCAGGGAAGAGGGCAGGAGCTGTGCCTCACTCCCAAAGCAGGACTTCTGCCTTTCCCACTGACCCACTTTTTCTGGTTCCTGTCACAGTCCAGCAGGCAGCTCAGTGCAGCCCTGCCTGAGGGTGTGAGGATGGAAAGCCTTCTGCTCCAGCATTTTTGGGAATCCACTGCTGACTATGACCCTGAGGATCCCTGCCTGGGACCCCACATGCTGTTGGCAAACTCAGGCCGAAGAGGCTGGAACTGCCCTCACAGCCCTGCCTGCCCCGGAGACAGACCAGCTCTCTCTGTGCAGCTTCATCAGGAGTGGTTTTCACACTGACACACACCCAGGCCTCCCAGCACCTCCAGCCCAAACCTTCTGTGCAGAGCCCCCCGTTAATGCTAATGGAAGTCCTGTGGCTCAGCCAGGGCACCCCGCTGGAAAGAGGCCTCGGGATGCCCACCTGCAAATGTGACCTTTTCTTGTGTAAGAGACAAGATTTCAAAATCAATCCAGCCTGCCAGGCCTGCCCATCCTCACCACATGTGCCGCTCAGGGAAGAGGCCACATGTCCCAGGCAGGCAGGGGTCAAAACCAGGTCTGGGGGAGCCTGGCTGGCTGAGCCAGTACACTTGGGAGGTCACTGTCTCACCCCACCACTGGAACATCTCTCCCCAAAGGCCACAGGGAATATTTCATGTCTTCACTCAGTGCTGCCACACCCAGCTGGAACCAGCACAGCAATCATGGCCAAGTGCCAGATGTACTACAGAAACTCACCTGCAGGTTACTTTCACCAGACTGGTGAAGTGGGCACTATTATTGTCTCCATTTCACACATGGAGATACTGAGGACAGAGAGGTTTAAGCAACCTGCTCAAGCCATGCAGGTGGCGGTGCTGGGATTTGAACCCAGGGCCTGGGCTTGTATCTGTAATACTGCTCGACCCTCTCTTCGTACTCATTAAACATTTGGCAACCTCCTGCTCTGTGCCAGTCCTGTTCTGAGGGCACAGAGGTGAGTCATATACAGTTCCTCCCCCAGAATCACTATCCTAAGCAAAGGGCTGCCATGAGTCAGGGCAGGCGAGATGGCGGTTTGGAGGAGGAGGGCAGACCTGGCGTGCAGGGTGATGGGCCTGGTCAGGAAGGCCTCCTCGGGGTAGGGGGTCTCTGGATAGAGGGGCAGGTGCCCAGGAGCCCCTTAGATGCGTGTAGGGACAGGTGCTTGGGTGGTCACACTTGTGCGTGTGTGCATGGATGAGTCCCATGAGCCTGGCTGCATTTGTGCAGATATGGAGGCTGGCCTCACGGGCACAATGTTACCAGGTACCCCAGGGACCCAGGTGAGGCCCTGAAGGGAGCAAGAGGAGTAAAGAGGAGACTGTCCACCTTCAGAATGTCAGGGGCTCTTTAGGGAGCATAAAGGATGTGGATGGAGCTGATGTCACTGGAAAGGCTGCCCTGCTCATGGAAGGCACTGTCCCAGCAGACCTTCTTCTAGGCTTTGAGGTGGACAATATTTGAGAATCACACACTGGAGGTCCTGAGCTGGCTGTGGCCCTCAGCTGGTGTCTCACTGGCCTGCTTAACTGGTGGTTAGCTTTTGCAGTTTAAATGCCTTTAGGTATGACAGGCCTTCTCTGTTTGCCCACAGCTGCCACCCATCCCTCTCGGTGGACACCTGGCTCCACCCCCCTTTCCCTTACCTGCCTGGCCTCTGAAGGCATTTGCTCTGAGCTCTCTGCTTTAGCAACTTCAAGTTAATTGCGGAAGAATCTTCTATAGGCAAGCAAACCTTGTGATGGCCTCTCATGGGAAAACTCCAGCATGCAGACATTTCTGTCTCTTTATCTTACTAAAGAGCCCCCTTCCCACCAGGAGTGAGGCTTATTCGTTCATTCATTCAGCAAATAGGTATGGAGCATGTGTTTTTGTTAGAGCCTGTTCCAGGGGCTGCAACTGGCTGAGGAGCCAGACAATCAAGGAGCTCTACCCTCCTGGCGCTTCCACGCCAGCGGCCCGGGACCAGGAGGGAGGTCGTGCACGGAGCGCAGGGGCAGGGACCTGCACGGTCAGTCCCCAGACTGCAAGCTCAGTCCTTGTCTGGGGTCCTGCCCCACCAGGTCAGTGCCTAAAGTCCCACTGGGTCAGCCTGGTGGGCATGGAGGGAACAAATCCCTCCTAGATGATTTGGCACCAGATAAAGGTTAATGCCAGCCAGGTGTGCTGGGGCCCAGAGCTGGATGGGGAATGAACAGCCGGGAGGAATGGATGCTATTATTCCCTCTGAAGCTCAGCTATGCAAAGTCATTCAGCGAGGAAAGGATGGGCCTGAACCCATGGTGACTGATGCGGAGGCCAAGGCGGTCTCCACTGTGAGGTCCAGCCTCATCCTCTCTCCTCTTTCTCAAATCTTACCTGTTCTTCAGGCGTCCCTCTGTGAAGCAGAGGCCCCAAAGTACCCTTTTTGAAGCTTCCTTCTATTGCTGTGGGCACCATAGAGCTTGTTATGCTGATGCAGGCCCTATGTGGGGTGAACTGGTCTCTTTTTTAATCCTAGGATGCCCCTTACCTAGGGGTTGCATCAGCTGCCGGCCCAAAGCTGGATGGAATCATATGTGCTTAACAAGTGTCTGTGGATAGCTCGTGGGTTAATTCTCTTGATTAGAAGAAGCCAGCATTTAAGAGGATCCTGGTGTCGCTGAACACAATCAGCCAGATACAGCCTCATCGCTTACTGTCTATGCAATCTTGGACCTGTGAGCCTCCATTTCTTCACCTGTGAAATGGGTTCTTCATTCCTCCTCTGCAGGATGGCCGTGAGGATGCATGTAAAGGGAAAGCAACCAGAGAAGCTCCACAAACGTCCATGTGGGCTCCATCCCCTGAAGATCTGGAATCAGCCTGAGTGCTAAGGGTAGGAGCGCTGGCATGGAAGGAAGAGCCTTGGTGACACTGGGCCCTGATCAGGAGGCTGGGGAACACGGTCTCATGGGGATGCTGGAGTAGAACAGCCCATGAATTAGTTAAGTTCATTTGGTGGCTGTGGCCGAAACACAATCCCAGCTGGCGTCAGTCCACAGGGAATTTATCAAGTCATGGAATGGTAATGTCCTGAGACCCTCTGCTTCAGGAAAGGCTTGACCCAGGGCTCAGGAGGCTACACAGGCTATGGTTCTTTTTCTTTCTGGGTTATTTTCTGCCCTTCTCTCTGGGCTGGAGCCCCCCCTTTTGCAAGTGTTTCCCTCGAGCTCACAAAATAACTACCACAAGCTCTGAGATGGCATTCTTCTAGACTCCAAAACATGGAAAAGAACAGCCCATGCTTGGCATCCCCTGGAAGCCCTGATGCTCTGTTTGGACCAGCTCGGTCACAGGCCCGACGTAAACAGTCACATGGTCACAGATGTGATGTGCCGGGACAAGTCGTGTGATCCTGGAGCCGGGTGTGGTGCGGCCCAGATCCTGAGGTCTGAGGTGGGGGAGGCATAGCGTCCCCGCTGATCTCAAGGGGCTGCCGTGTCTGGGCGGAGAAGCGCCATATAAACCACGCTGGGCTAATCCAGCTTCTGCTCTCTGATTCTTCTGGAGCCAGGGGAGGCCCTGGCAGCTCGACTCATCCTTAAAAACCTAGCTCAAGTCCTAGCTGCTGCTGGAAGCATCCTGGTGCACATCCCTGCACCCTCTTCCAAGCCTCGCTTGTACAGGCAGCTCATGCCACATAACGTGTCAGCCTCCAGATCATTATTGCTCCAGCAGAGCTGAAGCCATGCCTAAGGTTTACCTGGTGGGGTTCACACATTATCCTCCTAACAGAAAAAAAAGGGACTGTTGGCCATAAATTGTTCTACAGAACACTAGGCAAGACCACAAAGGCTCAAAACAAAGACAAGACCACTCCATAATCACGTCTAAACTGGGAACACGAACACTGTCCAAACCACAAACCTGTCCAGGCATTCCCGACTCTGGCTGAAATGTTTCTTTACTAATTGCACTGTGACTTTGCTTGGTTACTCTTGCCTTCTAGATAAGAGTCATTAAGATGCCCAGTCATAGAATTACTCCTGCTTCCTGACAGCATCTGACCCAAAAGCCCACAAAATCACTTAAGTCAAGCTAAAGTCCTAGAATAATCTTTCTAACATCCTCTTCCTGGGATGCCCACTGGTGTGTGTTCTCTACCAATGCATCGAGTTAGTAAACCCAACTTTGTTGGACTAAAGCTGTGTTCTTGGTGGTCTGGCTGGAGGGCATTGCACAGTCATGCAAAAGAGCTGTTCTTACTCTTATTTCATAGGTAAGGACTGGTGGTCAGAGAGGTTGAGAAGTTGCCTAAGGTCATAGAGCAGGGAGATGGGGAACATGGGGTTCCCCTGTGCTCTTTCCATAAAAACTCCATTCACATATGTCCTTTCTTGCTGTATTTATTGGTGTGTGTGTACCTGTGTGTGCATGTGTGTGTATGTGTATGTGTACATGTGTGTGTGTATGCATGTGTGTATTTTGTAATAATCGGTGCTGTCTGGGATGCAAGTGACAAAACTCGAGTCGTGCCAGCTCAGGCACAGATGGGGTTAGACTGCGCGGTCCTGTGGTAACCGGTGGAGGCTGAAAGCAGGGATGGGTTGGCTCGCCCTCACTGCTTGTCCTCGCTGAGGGTGGCGCACCTCTAAATCATCACCTGAGGCTGCTGTGGGCTCTTCCAGTAACTACCCACTGAACGGAGATTAGGGTTGAGGGAGTTTCTGATGAGGGCAGAATGGGTCTGGTCAGGGAGAACCTCTTGCTTTCCCAGCTGGTTGGAGCAAGCAGTGGGGCTCTGACCCTGACACCTGGGGCCTCTGCCTCTTGCAGGTGACTCCAGGCAATCCTGGCCTCACACCACTCACACCAGGGCTCCCAGAGGCCTAAAGGGCCTTTCACATCCCAGATCTTTTTTCTTCTAACAACTACCAGGTGTGAGGTAGTCAGACCGATTTGGGATGCACATACGAACTAGCCAGTCACGGGAGGAGCCTGGCTGCCGCTCCTGGGTCCTGCTGTACCTCCCCAGCACCCAGGCTCTCTCTGGAGTCTGGCCAGGGTGTCAGAACTCAGGAGGGCCTGGGAAAGCTGGACCAGGTCACATGGAACCTGGCCTTCAGTCATGGGCACCCGATGATCAGGCTGCTTCCCAGTGGCTTTTTAGTCCCTGTAGTCCCTCCTCCTGCCCCCTCATCCTTCCAATGCTCTTTGTCCCTCTGTCACCTGGTGCTTCTCTCTCAGCCCCTTTCCTCCCCAAATCAGACTTTCCTCAGCTTCTCTGCTCGGATCTGGTATCTCCTGGGGCCCCCATGTCATCTGGGCTCTTCCTGCCACCCAGCTGTCCCCACCAGTGCACAGACCTGTCATGCATGCCTGCATCTGCCCATTCACCGCAGCACTGCCCGTGGGCCACCCAAGGCCTCTTAATTATTTCCTACAGCTTCTCCATGTTACTGCCTCTGCACTTCCTCCCTCCTTTCTTTCTTTTTAATTAAGGTTTCATTGATATACAATCACAAGAGCAACATTGTGGTCACCACCACTTGTCTTCTCTGTGCTCTACTGCCTTCCCCGTGCCCCCCCCCCCCACCTTATGTGCGTTAATTGTAATGCCCCTTAATCCTGTTATCCCTCCCTTCCCACCCACCCTCCCCAGTCCCTTTCCCTTTGGTAACTATTAGTCCATTCTTGGGTTCTGGGAGTCTGCTGCTGTTTTGTTCCTTCGTTTTTGCTTTGTTGTTTTACTCCACAAATGAGGGAAATCACTTGATACTTGTCTTTTTCAGCTTGGCTTATTTCACTGAGCATAACACCCTCTAGCTCCAGCCATGTTGCAAATGGTAGGACTTATTTTCTTCTTATGGCTGAATAATATTCCATTGTGTATATGTACCACATCTTCTTAATCCATTCATCTACTGATGGACACTTAGGTTGCTTCCATTTCTTGGCCATTGTAAATAGTGCTGCAATTAACATAGGGGTGCATATGTCTTTTTGAATCTGGGATCCTGTATTCTTTTTTATTTTGGTATCATTAATGTACAATTACATGAGCAACATTATGGTTACTAGACTCCCCCTTCATCAGGTCCCCCCCACCAACCCCATTATAGTCACTGTCCATCAGCATAGTGAGATGCTATAGAATCACTACTTGTCTTCTCTGTGTTGTACAGCCCTCCCCGTGCCACCCCCAACATTACATCTGCTAATCGTAATGCCCCATTTTCCCCCTTGTCCCTCCCTTCCCACCCATCCTCCCCAGTCCCTTTCTCTTTGGTAACTGTTAGTCCATTCTTGGGTTCTGTGAGTCTGCTGCTGTTTTGTTCCTTCAGTTTTTTTTCTTTGTTCTTATACTCCACATATGAGTGAGATCATTTGATACTTGTCTTTTTCGGCTTGGCTTATTTCACTGAGCATAATACCCTCTAGCTCCATCCATGTTGTTGCAAATGGTAGGATTTGTTTTCTTCTTATGGCTGAGTAATATTCCATTGTGTATATGTACCACCTCTTCTTTATCCATTCATCTACTGATGGACACTTAGGTTGCTTCCATTTCTTGGCTATTGTAAATAGTGCTGCAATAAACATAGGGGTGCATATGTCTTTTTCAAACTGGGCTCCTGCATTCTTACAGTAAATTCCTAGGAGTGGAATTCCTGGGTCAAATGGTATTTCTATTTTGAGTTTTTTGAGGAACCTCCATACTGCTTTCCACAATGGTTGAACTAATTTACATTCTCACCAGCAGTGTAGGAGGGTTCCCTTTTCTCCACATCCTCGCCAACATTTGTTGTTGTTTGTCTTTTGGATGGCGGCCATCCTAACTGGTGTGAGGTGATATCTCATTGTGGTTTTAATTTGCATTTCTCTGATGATTAGTGATGTGGAGCATCTTTTCATGTGCCTGTTGGCCATCGGATTTTCTTCTTTGGAGAAGTGTCTGTTCCTATCCTCGGCCATTTTTTAATAGGGTTATTTGCTTTTTGGTTGTTGAGGTACATGAGCTCTTTATATATTTTGGATGTCAACCCCTTATTGGATATGTCATTTATGAATATATTCTCCCATACTGTAGGATGTCTTTTTGTTCTACTGATGGTGTCCTTTGCTGTACAGGAGCTTTTTAGTTCGATATAGTCCCACTTGTTCACTTTTGCTTTTGTTTCCCTTGCCTGGGGAGATATGTTCATGAAAAAGTTCCTCATGTTTATATTCAAGAGAGTTTTGCCTATGTTTTCTTCTAAGAGTTTTATGCTTTCATGACTTACATTCAGGTCTTTGATCCATTTCGAGTTTACTTTTGTATATGGAGTTAGACAGTAATCCAGTTTCATTCTTTTACATGTAGCTGTCCAGTTTTGTCAATACCAGTTGTTGAAGAGGCTGTCATTTTCCCATTGTATATCCATGGCTCCTTTATCGTATATTAATTGACCATATATGCTTCGGTTTATATCTGGACTCTAGTCTGTTCCATTGGTTTGTGGGTCTGTTCTTGTGCCAGTACCAAATTGTCTTGATTACTGTGGCTTTGTAGTAGAGCTTGAAGTTGGGGAATATAATCCTTCCTGCTTTATTCTTCCTTCTCAGAATTGCCTTGGTTATTCGGGGTCTTTTATGGTTCCATATGAATTTTAGAACTATTTGTTCCAGTTGGTTGAAGAATGTTGTCAGTATTTTGCTAGGGATTGCATTGAATCTGTAGATTGTTTTAGGCAGGATGGCCATTTTGACAATATAAATTCTTCCCACCCAAGAGCATGGGATGGATTTTCATTTATTAGTGTCTTCTTTAATTTCTCTCAAGAGTGTCTTGTAATTTTCAGGGTATAGGTCTTTCACTTCCTTGGTTAGGTTTATTCCTAGGTATTTTATTCTTTTTGCTGCAGTTGTGAATGGAATTGTTTTCCTGATTTCTCTTTCTGCTAGTTCATCGTTAGTATATAGGAATGGAACATATTTATGTGTATTAATTTTGTATCCTGCAACTTTGCTGAATTCAGATATTAGATCTAGTAGTTTTGGAATGGATTCTTTAGGGTTTTTTATGTACAATATCATGTCATCTGCAAATAGTGACAGTTTAACTTCTTCCTTACCAATCTGGATGCCTTTTATTTCTTTGTGTTGTCTGATTGCCGTGGCTAGGACCTCCAGAACTCTGGTGAATAAAAGTGGGGAGAGTGGGCATCCTTGTCTTGTTCCTGATCTTAAAGGAAAAGCTTTCAGCTTCTTGCTGTTAAGTATGATGTTGGCTGTGGGTTTGTCATATATGGCCTTTATTATGTTGAGGTACTTGCCCTCTATACCCATTTTGTTGAGAGTTTTTATCACGAATGGGTGTTGAATTTTGTCAAATGCTCTTTTGGCATCTATGGAAATGATCATGTGACTTTTGTCCTCCTTTTTATTGATATAGTGGCTGATGTTGAAGGATTTCCGAATGTTGTACCATCCTTGCATCCCTGGGAAGTATCCCACTTGATCATGGTGTATGATCCTCTTGATGTATTTTTGAATTCAGTTTGGTAATATTTTGTTGAGTATTTTTGCATCTATGTTCATCAGGGATATTAGTCTGTAATTTTCTTTTTTTGTGGGGTCTTTGCCTGGTTTTGGTATTAGAGTGATGCTGGCTTCATAGAATGAATTTGGATGTATTCCCTCCTCTTTTCTTTTTTGGAAACCTCCCTCCTTTCTGAATACCTTGTATGCTACCACGGTGAACTGGCAAACAACTGGATGTGTCTATCAGTATGTCTCTGAGTACTGGTCTGTGTGTGTCCTCAGTGGGTCTGTGCACGTGTGCTCAGGTGTGTGCACGTGTACTGGTCTGCGTGTGTCCTTGGCTGGTCTGTGCACGTGTGCCCAGGTGTGTGCACATGTTGTGGTCTGTGTGTGTCCTTGGCGGGTCTGTGCATGTGTGCCCAGGTGTGTGCATGTGTACTGGTCTGCATGTGTCCTTGGCGGGTCTGTGCACGTGTGCCTGGGTGTGTCCACGTGTACTGGTCTGCGTGTGTCCTTGGGCGGTCTGTGCACGTGTGCCTGGGTGTGTCCATGTGTACTGGTCTGTGTGTGTCCTCGGCGGGTCTGTGCACGTGTGCCCGGGTGTGTCCGCGTGTACTGTGTCCGCGTGTACTGGTCTGCGGGTGTCCTCGGCGGGTCTGTGCACGTGTGCCCGGGTGTGTGCACGTGTACTGGTCTGTGTGTGTCCTCGGGCAGGCGGTCTGTGCACGTGTGCCCGGGTGTGTCTGCGTGTACTGTGTCCGCGTGTACTGGTCTGCGTGTGTCCTTGGGCGGTCTGTGCATGTGTGCCTGGGTGTGTCCGCGTGTACTGGTCTGCGGGTGTCCTCGGCGGGTCTGTGCACGTGTGCCCGGGTGTGTCCACGTGTACTGGTCTGTGTGTGTCCTCGGCAGGTCTGTGCACGTGTGCCCGGGTGTATCCATGTGTACTGGTCTGTGTATTGTCTGTACAAATTGGTGCTTCCTTCTACTCCACCCACCAGCCATTTGGACGTTTCTCAGTCCTTTTAGCTGCACCTCAGTTTTGCTTATCCACGAGGTGGGAGGTAGGGACGCTCTGCGCTTAATGCAGGTGACCTTGCCCTGCATTTTGACCACTCTTCCAACCTTCCAGGGGCTTCCCCCTTTGTTCCCGGAAGCGGCCTGGGAAACCAGGCAAGATGTGCTAAGAGAGGGAGAGTGGCTTGTTTAATGTCACACATGGCTGGCTCACTATCTCTTAAAATAGACATGGCTAAAAGGGAGGTCATGGATCCCTTAATGCAACCCCTCAATTCTTTGTCCTAAATGAACCTCAGATCAACCCTATAATCATGGTCCCTGTAAAACTTGATTATTATTATTGTTATTATTTTTAGATCAAACCATATGAAACTGCCAATATTTGACCATTTTTGATCCACAAGGAAGTCCATTTTATTAAGTGCAACATAATACTAATTTAAAATTATACAGTATCTGTGACACACCATCCAACCGCAGAACCGGCTGGAGGGTTACCAGTGTCTTACATTCACTTATGTGCCATCACCCCCCATTGTACAGGTAGGGAGACAGAGGCACAGAGAGGTGAGGGGATGACATTTAAGCCACCAACTCCCTGCAGGTCCCTCACCATCTACCTTGCTTTTCTGAATCTGTGCTTTTGTGTCATCCTGACCTCCTGGCCTTTTCCTCGGCCATGGGTCCAGGGAGGTTTTAGTCATGAGGTTGACAACTGTCCTGTAACTGGAGCCTTGAAGTCCCTGTGCAAAAGTCGCTCATCAGGTTTAGTGAGACCCACCTGCCCCACACACCACCCCAGCCTCCACTGCTGCCCTTCTCCACTTCCTAGCACTTAATGTAGGCCTTTTTTTTTTAAAGGAAGAAATATGAGTTTTAGCACTGATTTCCCTGGCCTCCAAGAGGTTGAAGTTGTGGAATGTGTCATGAGCTGGCCTGGTATCTGTCCCAGGGACAAGGCCTCCAGCTGGGAGGGCGTAGGTCCCAGTGGACGCCCTGTAGAGACCTTTCGTGTTTGCTGGCAGTGGGCAGGTGTCCACCAGAATGAAAACTGGTGGATCTGGGTGTCTGTGTGGCCCTCGGGCAGGTGGAGGCGTCCCAGAGCTCTTGGGGAGCCTAGTGAAGAGAAGGAAAGAGGGAGGCCAGGCGGAGAGGAGCCCTGAGGCCATGAGGCCTGTGTTCACAGGGGCCCTGCTGGGGTCGAGAGGTCTGTGGCTGCACCTCTTGGAAGTTCATGGGGAACCCATGGGGTGGGTTGTATTATAAATCGCACTTCACAGATGAGGAAACAGAGGTTCGGTGATGCCGAGGAGGGTGCCTGGCCTGTTTTCCACCTGGGCTGTCTGACCCCAGGGCCTGAGCTTTTAACTGCAAGTTTCTGCTCCCAAACTTGCCAGAAGTCAGGCCTTTCAGACCAGTGCGGGCTCCCTGACCGGGTGCATGGACAGCTGAATGGATGAGCACTGAGCGTCTGTGCCTCAGGCCTTTGTCTCTGTGAGTGTGTGTCTGCTAGTGGGGGTGTAGGGGCCAGGCATTCTGCTGGAATTCCTTTCTCTCTGCCTCTCAGTCTGTCCGTCTCCCCGTCCCTTTGTCCACCTGCCATGGTCTCGTTCTCTCTCTCTGGTTCACTCTTTCTCACTCCCCTGCCTCTCTTTATCAGCCCCTCTCCTTTTCTCCCTCTCTTCTTTCTCTGACATCCTCCTTCAGGTCCTCTCTGTTTCTCACTCTGCCAGTCTCTATCCCCCTTCCCCTCTCCCTGGTCTCCCTCCCAGGCTCAGGGAGCCCACACATTATGGCAGACTTGCCCCACGTGGCCCTCCGCTCGCTGCACACAGCAGGCCGGGCCCGGGCCTGGGAAGGCTACGGTCCAGGGTGTGCAGTAATGTGCCCCTCATCACTGGCTGGCAAAGGGAGGGGTCCTGGTGAGGGTCCCAGCCTTTGGGGCCCATGTGAGCTCGGGCACCTCTGCCCATGCGCTTGTAGCCAAGTTTGCCATGAGGTGGGGGTCCTGCCGCACCTTCCCAGCCCCCTCGCCAAAGCCCGACACGCACAGGTGGCCCCACCTCCGTGCGGCCTGTGTCCTCTGGGACCTCTCTGGCCTGGTCCGTGGCGCCTGTGCAGAGTGCGTCCCACATGGACTCCTCTCTGTGCTGAGACATGCAAGGCTTTAGGAAGCACAGCAGCCATCAAGGCCAGAGGTGCGGGAACTGGTGCTGGCCTGCCAGCCCTTGGGCAGGAGTGAGGAGACCCTGACTGAGCTTGTTTTAGGGGCCTGGAGGATGGTGCCTGCTTTCTTCTGTCCCTACTCGCCAACCTTCTCTGTTGGCTGTGTGGCATGACACAATTATTTCTGAGAAATGCTATTCAATAAACCCCCATAGAACGCATGCTGTAAGGTAGATCTGTGCTGGGGACTTGTCTGGGCACCTGCTCCTCAGGGGCCAGAGAACAAGAAAGACCCTTCCGAGGGCAGTTAATGTGACCAGCCACAGGTGACCCACAGGCCAGCTCTTTGTCACTTGCGTGAAGAGTTAGCTTTCTCTCAGAGGCACAGCCGGAAAAGTGCATCTACCTCCATCTGTGGGAGGTGGGGGGAGGGGCTGGGAGACAGCATCATTTGAATCCCTGCTATTCTCTGGGTCTTGAAAGGATTCCAAGTCTCTTCAGTTTAAAGGGAAAGAAATGAGTTTCAGGTTGGAAAACTTGATGGGTGTCTGGTGTCTGGGCACTGTGGTCCAGCCTCGCAGCCCTGGTGGGGGCAGCACATGAAAGGTTCCTGCAGAGGGAGGACCGAGGAGCAGGCCTGCCCAAGCTCGGGCTGCGGCCAGCCCCGCCCTCAGCCGCTTCAGAAGACCCCTTGGAAGCCCCCAGGTAAAACCCCCGCTCCCTTCCTTTATCCCAAGCCTCTTTTTTGAGGTTTGGCTGCATTTTTGATCTTAACAAGTTTTTTTTTTGTCCTCTTTGCCAGTGCTTTTACAATGCGATTTCCTTTTATTTTAAAAACGGTGGCTTTCAAGCCTCCTCTCATCTATGATTGTTTCATGTTTTCAGGTTTCTGGAAGGTTTGGAGCCTGTCCCTGGGTGGGCGACTTCCCATCTGCTCCTTGCTCTGCTCATCGGCTTGGAAGGGGTTGGGGCCTGGGGGCAGTGGCCTCCTTTCCAGCGTCCCTCTGGCTGGGCCAGTGTGCGTGGAGAAAGGTGCAGGACCCTCATCTGCCTGCCTCCCGGGACCCCACTGTCCACGCAGCAGGGCACCTCGTGGTGGGAGGCCGGCTGCCTGAGTTCCAGCCTCAGGTAGGTTACTATACTCGCTGAGGCTCAGCTGTCCCACCTGTGCAGTGGGACTAGTAATTATGTTCTAAGATAAGAGTAATAAGTACTTAATAATAGTATAATAATAGTCTAAACTAATAGTTTTGTTTATAAGTGCAGCTGCCCCAGAAAACCCACAGTAGGTGTGGGTTTGGGGGATGCACAGGAACAGCTTCTTAGCTCCCTGGTCTTTAGATGGTGTTTCTGCTGCTTCCTTGTCTTTTGCTTTTTTTTCCATATACCTTCATTCTCCCTAGGAAGCAGAACATCATTTTGCTCACCCAAAGTGAGGATTTTTGGATGCTTCTTTCAACAGCTAGCTCAGACCCCACACCATCTGGGGCCCCTGGGAGCACCTCAGGGCAGGTGCCCCTGAAACCTAACCCCAGTTTCTATGGCTCTGCATTTTGGAAGCCTCTTCTGCAATCAGCCCGGCTTCTCAGGTCCCACCCCAGCACCCATTGCTCATTTCCCACCTCCAGGTCCTTATCTGCTCTGTCCATAGAATGTCAAGACTTTCCTCCACTTTCTCCTTATCTAAGTTGGTAGTAGGCATCTTATTGCCTGTGCAGCCTCCACTTTTCCTTGTGGGATCAAACACGCTCTTCCTGTTTCTCTTTCTTTGGGGACCACACTGCCTCTCACTCACAGTCCTTAGGCCTTAGGGTGGAACGTGTGATCTAGGGCCAACTGATCAGAGTATCAGTTCCTTCCATTGATCTGATTGGCTCATGGATGCACATGTGGCCAAAGTGAAGCCAATCAGGCCCGATCACTTCTATTCCATAGGCTAGAAAAGAAGTCCTCCCTGCCACTGGCCTTGGAGAGGGGAGGGTAGAAGCTGGACGCTGGATGGACACTGTTTGGAGATAGCCTGCCTGCAAGATATGGAGGACAGATGAGGAACGGAGAGTTCTTGCTGCAGTCACCTTATTCTGCCAGTCCTACCTACCCTTGGATTTTCAGCTACCTGAGCCAGTGAATTTTGCATACGTGTGTGTGTGTGTGTGCACATAACATGCACATCTATCTTTCTTTTTTTTCTTAAGCCATTTGGAATAGGATTAATTCCAATTCATCCCTTCCAATAAAAATAACTATTTGTTGGAGATTGGGTGGATCTGAAATTCTCAGCTCCAGAAACAGGAAGGCAGGTAAAATGGCCCCCAAGGTCCCTCCTGCAGTGGGATTCCAGGTCCAGCTACATCTTCAAACAGTGTATACCTCTGGCTGTGCCTGGTAGACGGGGTGATCCGTCTTCTTGTTTGAGCAGAGAGGGAACCCAAACCACCTTCTTATCTGCTCTGGGGGCCTCTCCTTGGGTTTGTTTATTGTTTTACCTTTTATTTATTTATTTTTCAGATTTACCTTTCTAATTAGGTTTCTCTCAGGCAAATATGTTAGGATTAGTTCGTAATCCTTGAGCTCACAGAAAGTGAGGGTGGCACAGCCCCAGAGTGGGCTGGGAGTCAGGAGGAGGTGTTTGCGGTGGGAAGTCCAGAGCGGGAGGCCCCTGAGGAGTGAGGTGTCTGCACGTGAAGCGGGCTTCAAACGCATCGTTTGTTTGTTAGTTCGATCTGTGGTTGCGAGTTAGTAGTTATGTGCTGGGTGTTGGCAGATAAGGCAGGGGATCTGCCTTCACGGGACTCAGCATAGGGAAGAGGCCAGCAAGCGGGACATGCAAATCTGAAGGGAACGGGTTGCACGGGTGTCCTGGCCACACAGGTGCTGTGGAAGGTGGGTCCTCATCTGTTGAGGCTGCCGCCCTGCTGTTCCAGCCCCAGCAGGTAGAAGGGTTAGGGTGCTCCCACTTGTCCTGTGCCCATGTTTGGCCTTCCCTGGGCCCAGCATTTGTGCTTACATCCCCCATGCCCAGCCATACCTCCCAAAGCCCACCTCCAACCCAGTGGCTGGGCCAGGAGTGGGCCCCAGGCTGTGTCTCAGCCAACATCCTCCCCTCCCAACCATCCAGGCAGGAAAGAGCCTCAGTCCTGACTTCTGCTTTCCTTGGGGTGAGCCCCCTGGGGTCCTCGGGGTACCTGCCAGGCCTAACAGGACCCTGTCAATTCACAAAGCCCTGTGCTTTAGGAAGGAGGAGGGCGGGAGTCCATTCTCTCGTGAGGCTCCAAGGCCCCAGGGCAAATGGGAGGTGGGGGTGGGGGAGAAGGTGGGGGAGTAAAGGGGGGAGGTGTGGAGGAGTGACCTTGGTCAGGTCCCCAGAGGTGTGGCCACACTCCCCCCAGCCGTGGTGCCTCCCAGTTTGCCTGTGACCATCACCTACACATGGCCATTATAGGTCCAGAGCTCTCTGAAAGGCCGTCCGCCCTGAAATTAAAGCCCAGCCTCTCCGAGTGGGTCAGAAGAAGGGTGCTTACAGCCCATCCCTCTTTGAAGTGAGCTTATGTCTGTGCGTAAACTGAGATGATAAGTTAAATGGGGTTTAGATGGTGCCACTAGAAGGCCTGTCCTCTGCCTGATGACTGTGCAGCCCTTTAGGGGTTCCCGGGCTTGTACACAGGCGTGCAATAGGGTGACTCCTGCCTCCTGGGGGGTCCCTCCCCCACACCCATCTAGGCCAGGACACTGCCGAAGGCTCAGCCTTTGCAGCCAGGAGACATGGAGGTGACTGTGATGGAGGCTGGGAGGAGATTTTGGCATCCCCCTTGCATCCCGTCTCCTTCCTCTCCCTCTGGTGAGTGTGTGAGCAAAGCTCCAGCTCAGCTTGGGTGGGGGGGCAGGGTTAGGGGTGGGTGACCTCATGCTCACCAGCCCTTTATGCCACAGAGGAGCTGAGAATGTCCTGGGCAGTTGCTGAGCCTGGCCTCCCACATAGGAGCTGGGGAAAGAGGCTCCTGGTTTGGGAGGATGTCAGGGTTCTGCCCTGCTTCCTGCATGGGTGGGCAGGGAGCACCAGGACACAGTGGGGTTCTCAGGTGACTCCAATATGCACCAAGGTGGAGACCCACAGAGCGGTCACTTGGGTGGTTAAAGGGAGTAACTTTGGCCTGAATGGACGCTGCTAATGAAGGATGTGACTTGGATCTGCCAAGTCACACAGCCCAAGGCCACAGAGGGTCATCGACAACAATGACATATATTTATGTGATTCTTGTCCTTTTCTAATACTGCAGGTGTCCCAGAAACACTCTCAGCTGTCACCCAATTGTCTCATGTGGGATCATCAACAAATGCATCACTACCAAGCGGCACGGGACAGGCCTCTCTCTTCTGCTTTCTGTCACCCCTCAGACACATCTGCATGAGAAGCAGTTATGGAGTGACCCCGCCCTGCACCGGGAGGCTCTGGCCTCCAGTCTCTTGCTCAATGTGACTTCACTGGACTGCATCCCTTTTAGGTACCATGGGGTCAGCTGGACACACCTTAGACCCTTTGCTGGGTCCAGTCACCTCAGTAAGGCCGCCCTGTCTGCTGGCCCCACAGCCACCTCTGTGTGTCATTCCCCCAGCACTGATGGGCTGATCCTTTCAAGCTGCCAAATGCTCCCTACATTTTGGAGTCCTCCCTGCCATGAGCTGCAGTGGGAAGAATTCTCCTCTCCATTAACCCCTGCTGCACTCTGTTATTGGTCCTAGTATCTTTTGAGTTTCAGAGAAAACCATTCTTTCAATTTTTGTTGACAGCTTTTCTCCTTCCCATGGACCTGGAACATGAATCCAAGGTGGCGTGGTCAGGAGAGAAATCTATGTGCCACTTACTAGACTCCTCTCTGCCCCATGCCCTTGGCTGTAAAGCTAAACTGGTGTGTCTGGCTCTCCCTTCAGAAGGAATTCTATTCAAGGGGGCTCCTCACGCAGAACCCAGATGTGTCCTGTTTCCATTAGGAAATATGATTTAGGCTCAAGCTGTCTCTTTGGCTTCCTTGTCCAGTTTGCATCATTGCCCACACCTGCCCTGCCTTCTGGGCATTTCCATCTCTCCATTCTGCCATCATCCTCAGGCTGGTTGTGCGGACTCACAGGCAGAGATGGTCACACCTGGGGAAGAAGAGCTTGCCCCCCAGCACACCATTCTCCCAGCACACCTTCCCCTTTGCATCCCATTGGATAGCATAAGATCACACGCCCACTTGTAGCTCATTGGTGAGGGTCATAGGACAGTCATATTGGCTTAGGGGGTAAGATATCACCCTAACACCAGGCCCTGGTAAGGAGGTTGAATACCCATGAAAATTCCGCTCAACACCTTTGCATATTGTATTAGTTTCTTGAGGCTACTAACAAATTACTACAAGTTTGGTGGCTTAAAACAATAGAATTTTATTTTATTCTGGCACAGTTACGAAGGCCAGAAGTCCAGAATGAAGTTGTCAGCGGGGCCGTGCTCCCTCTGAAAGTTTTAGGGGACAATCCTTCCTTGCCTCTTCCAGCTTCTAGTGGCTCCAGGTGTTCCTTGGTTTCTGATCACGTTGCTCCACTTGCTGCCTCCATGGTCACATGGCCTCCCCCTCTCCTCTGTCACTCATAAAGAGGCTAATTCATCGCCTTTAGGCCTACCTGGAGAGTGAAGGGTCTCCTCACGTTAAGATCCTTAGTTGTATCTGCACAACTAAATAAGTCAATTAACAGACTTAGGGGTTGGATGTGGACATATCTAGCTGAACACCACTGTTTCAACACACTTTAATGGCCCTTTGTCAGTAGAGACAATGGTAGTGGGGAAACTGCTCTTGGTAGACAAGCAAGACACCTGAGCGCCTAACCCACGGGGATTCACCGGAGACTTTGGTAAGGCTGTGCGGCCTGGCAACGCAGGCCTGCTTGGAGAAGAAGTAAAAATGGGATCTACTTTCGGGTTTCCTTCTAATCCTCTCTCTGGTTTGTTTCCCACTGTCCCACTTGGTCTTGACCACCTGAATTGTCCTGTGATAAGAGAATTCTCTCATTGTGCCTTGTCTGACATCTGAAACAGAAAATGACCTGCCTAGTATTGAAAAGGAAAAAGTTTCTGGAGGACCCACCTGGGGCTAGAAGCCTTGAAGTGCTGTGGGTCTGGGGCTTGTGAAGGGAGGCTGAGATGGGGAGAGCTGGTGAAGGCAGGGGACTGACCCTGAAGGCTGGAGATGGTCTCGTGATCCAGACCCCTGGGCCCTGGAGCAAGGATGGTGTGCATGGGGGACACATAAGATGCTCACCCTGGGCACTTGGGGTCCTCTTGGGCCCCAACTGTGAAGCTTCTGCTGCTGCCTTTCCCAAGCCCCCAGGCCTGAAAGCTAGAGGCCCAGGGAGAATAAAACAGCCTGGGCAAAAAGGCTCCAAGGCAGTTCAAAGACAGAGAGAGACTGGGGATGAAGTTTTCAAGCCACATCCAAGGGGAGGGCTTTTCATCTGCCAGCCTTTGAATTGGGAATCAAGGCGGGCAAAGTTACTACCAGGTTAAAGTTTAAATGGCACAGAAAGGGGAGACAGGGGAAGATGAAACAGGGGCTGTCTGGCCAAGGGAACAAAGCCAGAGCCCAGCCTGGGCCCCTGGCTGCAGAGGCGCTGAGTTGCAGCAGTCCCAGCAAGAAGGGCCTGTGACGCTGTCATTGTTCAGCTTAAGAAGAAAGGTAATTGAAAGGAAAGGTGAGCCAAGGAGAGGCAGCCTGCGCGTGTGACTGCCTGGATTGTTAGAAAATAATTTCAAGGGAACAGGCCTATCAAGCAGCTTCTCTTATGGAAATACCACCATTGAAGAGAAAGGAAGGGGAGGGTGGGGAAAGCCTTTTCATTCTTTGAAAAAGAGTGCGTTTTTTTCAGATCACCAAGTGCACTCTTGAATATCATTTGAATTGCCTTCAGTTTGCAAACTTGCTTTGCTCCCTAACTGCCTGGACTGGGGGTCCTCTCCAGAACCGTGGGAACTTGGGAGCTGGGAGTTTTGGAAAGACCACACAGCGGCATGTGCACAGGTGTTGCATTCTGGGACAGGCTCCCTGATTCGTGGGGAAGCCTAACCCTTGTTCAACCTTCTTACAGCTTCTGTCTGCTGCCTTTGCATCCGCAGTGCCCCTCAGGTACTGCCTGTTGACTAGCTATCAGCCGTGACTTCTGGGGTTTTGAAGATAAAAATAGGAGACTGATCATCCTGCCCCAAGGGCACAGGTGTTCCTTATACCCACGCCTTTTAAGGTGAAACTTCCTGGACCCAATATGTGATGGGACATCAGAGGAATATTCCTGATAATACTGTTTTAGTTTTCTGGAGCTAAAACGTACAAAATTGTCAGCATTAACCAAGCACCTATTATGTGTCAGAGAAAGTCTAGTGATCAAGACACAGATCCTTATGTTTAGGAACCTGGGGAGGTGACAAATAACAATGCAGAATGATAAGAACTATAACAGAGGAAGCACTGTGGCTGTGGGATGCCAGTAGCAGGAGTGCTTAATCTGGCCTATGGGCCATCAGGGAAGGCTGCCTGAAGGAAGTGAAATTTGCTGAGTTGTGAAGATTCATTAGCTGCTAGTCAAGGAGCTTCTACTTCCAGCCAAAATGTAAAACATGGACCAGATTTGCCTTACTGTCTGAAACAATAAAAAAACAACAAAATATATGAAACAATGGTTTGCAAGATATGGAACATTAAGAAATGAAAGGTGGTGTTTTCAGAGACATGGGAATAACATGAGGTGAAACCCATAATTGCTCTGGCTTACTGCTTTGAGAGCGTTTTCAGGCCATTGCCTGAGGAAGAAGAACCCAGGAGAGACTTGCAGACTCCCTGTGTTGAACAGTGGGGGGTGGGGGGAAGGGGGCTCCCCTCCCGGTAACAAATTCCCCTATGAATCCAGTGAAGCTGAAGTAAGGCAAGGAAAAACCTGTTTTTATTGCTCACCACTTGCTCAAATTCTTTAGCCAGGCCTGGCTCTGTCTGTACCCCGGGCCGCGGCTTGCACTCCCTGGTCCCCACTAGCAAAACCCACTCTATGCTGTTTCCCTGAAGCCATGGAGTGGTATCTATTTCCCGCCTGCCCCTTCCAGGAGGAAATCTATGGGCTGGTCTTTGGTGACTGGCAAACGCCAGACCAATTACAGACCAGGAATGGAGGGGAGGAGAGAATGTCGTCTTCTCTCCACCCCTTGCCCTGGATCCACCACGAGGCTGAAACACCCATTGATATGTAAATGGACTAAGGCCAGGTGGGAGATTCTGGAAATCCTGCTATTTACCCCACAAAGAGACAGGAGTTGAGAGTCTGGAGACCAAGGTGACTTGAGTTTGCAGAAGAGAGGATCTGACAGGAGAAAGCTGCACACAGAGAAACTCTGGAGATTGCACAGGGCCTCCCTCAAGTATTCAGCAGAATATGAACCAGAACATGAATGTGGGGAATATAAGTAAGGCCTGGTAATGAACCACCCACAGGGTCGGAGTGAAGAGCGCATTAACCCCTTCCAGAGGAAAGCGCAAGAACATTTATAGGACTACAATTATGTCCAGTACCAAGAAAGATAAAATTCATTATGTCTGGCGCTCATTTACAAATCACCAGGCATGTAAAGAAGCAGGAGAATTATGACCCAGAATGAAGAGAAAAATATGACTCAATCAAAACTGACCTAGAACTCATGGCAGTTGTTAGGGTCAGCAGACAAGAACATTAAAACAGTTCTTACGACTGTATTCCATATGTTCAAAAAGTTAATTAGAGACACAAAAGACGTGAAAAAGACCTGGATCAAACTACTAGAAATGAAGAGCACAATGACTGAGACTGAAAACCGCATTAGATAGGAGTAATAGGAGATTACGCACTGCAGAATAAAAGATTAGTGAACTTGAAGACAGCAACAGAAATTATCCAAAATGAAATACAGAAAAAAAACCCAAAGAGAGTAAATAGCATAAGTGAGTTGTGGGACAATATTCAGTGGCCTAATATACCTGTAATTAGAGCCCCTTAAGGAGAGGGTGGGTGCAGCAAACATATTTGAAGTAGTAGTGGCCAAAATTTCCCCAAACTTTATGAGAACTATAAACCCACAGATCTAAGAAGCTCAGTAAACTCCAAGCACAAGAAACATGAAGAAAATGACACCAAGGCAATCATACCCAAATTGCTCAAAACTATCATAAAGAGACAAATTTTAAAGAAGTCAAAGAAAAAAAAAGACATTATGAACTGAAGAACAAAGGATTACAGCAGATTTCTCACCAGAAACACTGAAAATGAAAAGACGGTGGAAATATATCTTTAAAAACTGAAAGAACTGTCAACTCAGAATTCTATACCCAGTGAAAATATTTTTCAGAAATGATGGCAAAATAAAGAGCATTCTGAAAATATGGTGGAGTGGGAAGCACCAGGAATCTGTCTCCCTACCTAGACGACAATTACACTGGCAGAATATGTTTGATGTAACTGTTCTGAACTCTGGAGTCTGTTGAAGGTTTGCAACTTCCAAGGGAAAGCTTGGATGGTAAACTGCAGTTAATTTTGGTTGGTTTCAACTTGCAGCATGGTAGCGGCTCCCATCCCTCACCCTCAGCCTTGCGGCAGGCAGCCAGGCATGTATGTCTGGAACAGCTTGAATGCAGCACGTGGGAGCCAGGACCCTGTCCTCCAGGTATTGGCAATATGCACTCTGATTACTGATTGCTGCTTTTTATCACAGACATGCAAAGAGGTAGACAGTCATTTTTGTTGCACCCCCCTTCCAGATGATATGATTCCAGAGGATTTAATGGGCTAATGCCCTTTTATTCCTTTTTCATTTTTCTCTTTTTCTCCTTTTGGGAACCAAACATTAAATTCTAGGACATTCATAAAAAAACTGCATATACAGGGAAAATTAGAAAGTGACCATACATATCTAGGGAAAGGTACAGACTCAGAAAAAACCTGGCAAGACCTTAAATTTTCACTTCAGGCTTATCCTTGTACAGAGACAGTCTACAACAAAAATAAACAAGAACAATGACAAAAAAAGCGGCAAACCATGAGAAAATCAGAGAATATGATTTCCAGAGCTACCATAATATTAGATTTAAACATCCAGTTTTCAACAAAAACATCACAAGGCATGCAAAGAAACAGGAAACTATGAACCATTCAAAGGAAAAAAATCAACAGAAACTGTCCTTGAAAAAGAAATGAAGGCAGATCTACTGACAAAGAGCTCAAAACAACTGTCATGAAGATGTTCAAAGAACTAAATAAAGATGTGGAGAAAGCCCAGAAAACAATGTATGAACAAAGTGGAAATATCCCAAAGAGATAGAAAACCTTAAAAGAAACCAAAAAGAAGTTCTGGGGCTGAAAAGTACAATCACTGAAGTGAAAACTTCACTAGAGGGATTAATTGGCATATATGATCAGGCAGAAGAAAGAACTAGTGAACTTGAATATAGGACAAGGGAAATTACTGAATCTGAGAAACTGAAAGAAAAAAGACTGGAACAAGTGAACACAGCTTAAGGGACTTGTGGAACACTATCAAGCAGATCAACATACACATTGTAGGTAGGAATTCCACAAGGAGGAAAGAGGGAGAAAGAGGCAGAGAGAATATTTGAAGATATACTGCCTTAAAACTTCCCAAATTCAATGAAAGATGTAGAGTATAAACATCCAAAAATCTCAATAAGCTCCAAATAAGATGAATGTAAAAACATCCACACCAAAAACACATTATATTTAAATTTTCAAAAGTCCAAAGACAAAGAGAAAATCTTGAAAGCATCAAGAAGATAGTGAATCATCACATACAAGCGATTCAATAAGAATATGAGATTTCTCATCAGAAACTTTGGAGGCCAGAAAACAGTGGGTCAATATTTCAAAGTGCTAACAGAAAAACTATCAACCAAGAATACAATATCTGTTGAAACTTTCTTTCCAATGTGAGGGAACAATTAAGACATTTGCAGTTGAGCAAAGGCTGAGGGAGTTTGTGACCACTAGATCTGCCTGCAAGAAATGCTCAAGGGAGTCCTGCAAGATGAAACAAAAGGACACTAGATAGCAACTGGAAGCTGTATGAAGAAATAAAGATCTCACTAAAGATAAGTACATGGGGAATTATGAAAGCTAATATTATGTATCAATTGTTTATAACTCTACTTTTTGTTATATACACAATTTAAGAGACTGCTACATTAAAATAACAATAATCTAAAAAGTAGTATTATTTGAAGTTTGGTTTGTGACTCCATATTTTGTATTCTGTGCAACTGAAGAGACTTATGCATTAAAAAATTATTACTTTATGTTTTTGGGCATACAATGTTTAAATTTTAAATATATAATTTTGTGACAATAACTGAAAGGGAGGGGACAAAGTTGAAAAGTAGAAGAGTTTTTGTATGTTATTGAAGTTAAGCTGACCTAAATTCAAACTGGAGTGTCATAACTTTAAGATATTAAATGTAACCCCCATGGTAACCACAAAGAAAATAGCTACTGAATATACACAAAAGAACATGAGAAAAGTTTAAACCTTTCATTAAAAAAAAAATCAACTAAACACAAAAGAAGACAGTACTGAGAAAATGAGAAACAAAATGCTATAAGGCATATAGAATGCAAATAGCAAAATGACAGAAGTAAGTCCCTTCTTACCAGTAAGTACTTTAAATAATACAAATGGATTAAACTCTCTAATTGAAAAAGAAAAATATTGGTAGAATGGTTAAAAATGCATGATCCAACTTCCGGGAAGATGGCGATGTGAACTGACTGGCAGAAAATTCCTCCCAACATTATATTTATTCACGAAAACACAGCAAATACAACTATTCCTAAAAGAGAGACCAGAATACACAGGAGGGCGCACAGCGTGCAGCTACACCTGAGAGGACTCGGCACCCGGCAAGGCAGGTAAGATACGGAGCCGCAACCTGACGGGACCCGAGCGCTACCCCACCGCAGCGCACCGGCGGGCAGCTACACCTCAGAGGACTTGGCACCCGGCAAGGTGGGTAAGATACGGAGCCGTGACCCGGCGGGACCCGAGCGCTACCCCACCGCAGCGCACCGGCGGGAGGAGAGGATTCAGAGCCGGGAGGAAGTGGAAGTCTGTGCCGGGAGCGCCGACACACAGCGCGTGGTGTGGCGGAGATTGGAGAGACAGAGGGCGCAGGGTCTCAGCGGGGAATGTGCCAGTCGCTTGCGGCAGGCCCCGGGAAGGAAAGAAAAATGAAAAAAAAAAGAAGACAAGCACACGCTTTTTTCAGCAGTCTTAAAGAGACAGGAGCCCAGCAGAGGACCGCATCGCCCTGGAACACTCAGGCCAGCAGACTAGGAGTCCTGGGGAGCTTTGGACCCCTTAGCTGGCAACTGGGAAAGGGTGGCCGCACTTAGGACTCCTACAAAGATCAACATTCATTCCAACCATGGCCAGAGCTATAAAGGGCCTTGCGGAGTTGCACGGCCATGGCTCTGGAATAGAGAGCAACAGCTCCACCTACAGCATTCACACAGAACCCACTCCCAGGTGGGCGTTTTTTTTTTCTATAGTTGTTTTTCTTCTCTTTTTCTTTTTTCTCTCCCTTTTTTTTATTATTATTATTACTTTTCCTTTTTAAAGTAATAAAGAGCCCAGCTGACATACGTGGCAACTACCAGCAACCAATTCTATAGCCATGAAAAGAGAGAGGAATATGCTACAGACAAAGCTTCAGACCCAGACAACACCAGAGAGGGAACCTGAAGGGATGGACGTGCACAGTCTTCCTGAAAAAGAATTCAGAATAAAAGTCATAGCTGTGCTGACGGATCTACAGAAAAATGTGCAAGAGCTGAGGGAGGAAGTGAGGGAAGTGAGGAAAGAATATGCAGAAATCAGACAAGCCATTGATGGGCTTAACAGCAGACTGGATGAGGTGCAAGATACAGTTAATGGATTAGAAAATAGAGGACAGGAATACAGAGAAGCTGAGGCAGAGAGAGATAAAAGGATCTCTAGCAATGAAAGAATATTAAGAGAACTGTGTGACCAATCCAAACGGAACAATATTCGCATTATAGGAGTACCAGAGGAAGAAGAGAGAAAAAGGGATAGAAAGTGTCTTTGAAGAAATAATTGCTGAAAACTTTCCTACACTGGGGAAGGAAATAGTCTCACAGTCCACGGAAGCCCACAGATCTCCCAACACAAGGGACCCAAGGAAGACAACACCAAGGCAAATAATAATTAAGATGGCAAAGGTCAAAGATAAAGACAGAGTATTAAAGGCAGCTAGAGAGAGAGAAAAGATCACCTACAAAGGAAAACCCATCAGACTATCATCAGACTTTGCAACAGAAACCTTACAGGCCAGAAGAGAATGGCATGATATATTTAACGTAAGGAAACAGAAGGGCCTCAAACCAAGAATATTGTATCCAGCACGATTATCATTTAAATATGATGGAGGGATTAAACAATTTCCAGACTAAGGAAAGTTGAAAGAGTTTGCCTCTCATAAACCACCACTACAGGATATCTTACACGGACTGCTCTAGAGGGAAACACCCCTAAGGCTAAAAAGATGTCACCAGAGAAAATAAAATCATAGCAAAGAAAGAAGACCATCCAAATACTAACTAAAGGCAAAGAATAAAACACCTAGTATATAAAGAATGGAGGAGGAAGAATAGGAAGGGAGAAATAAAGAAACATCAGACGGCATTCACAATAACTTGACAAGAAAGTTAAGTTATATGGTTAGATAGTAAAGAAGCAACCCTTGAACCTTTGGTAACCACGAATCTAAAGCCAGCAATGGCAATAAGTACATATCTATCAATAATCACCCTAAATGTAAATGGACTGAATGCACCAATCAAAAGACACAGAGTAACAGAGTGGATAAAAAAGCAAGACCCATCTATATGCTGCTTACAAGAGACTCACCTCAAACCCAAAGATATACACAGACTAAAAGTGAAGGGATGGAAAAAGATATTTCATGCAAACACAAAGAGAAAAAAGCAGGTGTTGTAGTACTTGTATCCGACAAAATAGACTTCAAAACGAAGAAAGTAGCAAGAGATAAAGAAGGACATTACATCATGATAAAGGGGTCAGTCCAACAAGAAGATATAACCATTATAAATATATATGCACCCAACACAGGAGCGCCAGCATATGTGAAAGAAATACTAACAGAATTGAAGGAGGAAATAGACAGCAATGCATTCATTTTAGGAGACTTCAACACACCACTCACTCCAAAGGACAGATCAACCAGACATAGAATAAGTAAAGACACAGAGGCACTGAACAACACACTAGAACAGATGGACCTAACATATATCTACAGAACTCTGCACCCAAAAGCAACAGGATACACATTCTTCTCAAGTGCACATGGGACATTTTCCAGAATAGACCACATACTAGGCCACAAAAAGAACCTCAGTAAATTCAAAAATATTAAAATCCTACCAACCAACTTCTCAGATCACAAAGGTATAAAACTAGAAATAAATTTTAGAAAGAAATCAAAAAGGCTCACAAATACATGGAGACTTAACAACATTCTCCTAATTAATCAATGGGTTAACAACCAAATCATAACAGAAATCAAAGAATATATGGAGACTAATGACAAAAACACAAAGCCACAACTCCTGTGGGACGCAGCAAATGCAGTTCTTAGAGGAGAGTATATTGCAATCCAGGCCTATTTAAAGAAGGAAGAACATTCCCAAATGAACAGTCTAAAGACATGATTATTGAAATTGGAAAAAGAAGAGCAAAGGAGGCCCAAAGTCACCAGAAGGAGGGACATAATAAAGATCAGAGAAGAAATAAATACATTTGAGAAGGATAAAATAATAGAAAAAATCAATGAAACCAAGAGCTGGTTCTTTGAAAAAATAAACAAAATAGATAAACCCCTAGCCAGACTCATTAAGAGAAAAAGAGAATCTACACACATAAACAGAATCACAAATGAGAAAGGAAAAATAACGACGGACCCCACAGAAATACAAAGAATTATAAGAGAATATTATGAGCATCTATATGCTTCCAAGCTGAAAAACCTAGAAGAAATGGACAACTTCTTAGAAAAATATAACTTTTCAAGACTGACCAAGCAAGAAACAGAAAAACTAAACAGACCAATCACCAGCAATGAAATTGAATCCGTAATCAAAAACCTACCCAGAACAAAACCCCCAGACCTGATGGATTCACGTCTGAATTCTACCAGACATATGGAGAAGAAATAACACCCATTCTCCTTAAAGTTTTCCAAAAAATAGAAGAGGAGGGAACACTTCCAAACTCTTTCTATGAAGCCAGCATCACTCTAATACCAAAACCGGGCAAAGACATCACCAAAAAAGAAAATTACAGACCAATATCCCTGATGAATGTAGATGCAAAAATACTCAACAAAATATTAGTAAACCGAATTCAAAAATACATCAAGAGGATCATACACCATGATCAAGTGGGATTCATCCCAGGGATGCAAGGATGGTACAACATTCGAAAATCCATCAACATCATCCACGACATCAACAAAAAGAGGAACAAAAACCACATGATCATCTCCATAGATGCTGAAAAAGCATTTGACAAAATTCAGCATCCATTCATGATTAAAACTCTCAACAAAATTGGTATAGATGGCAAGTACCTCAACATCATAAAGGCTATATATGACAAACCCACAGCTAACATCATACTTAATAGCGAGAAGCTGAAAGCTTTACACCTAAGATCAGGAACAAGACAGGGATGCCCATTCTCTCCACTGTTATTCAACATAGTACTGGAGGTCCTAGCCACGGCAATCAGACAAAACAAAGACATACAAGGCATCCAGATTGGTAAAGAAGAAGTCAAATTGTCACTATTTGCTGATGACATGATACTATACATAAAAAACCCTAAAGACTCCACTCCAAAACTACTAGAACTAATATCTGAATTCAGTAAAGTTGCAGGATACAAAATTAACACACAGAAATCTGTTGCTTTCCTATACACTAATGATGAGCTAACAGAAAGAGAAATCAGGAAAACAATTCCATTCACAATTGCACCTAAAAGAATAAAATACCTAGGAATACACCTAACCAAGGAAGTGAAAGACCTGTACTCTGAAAACTACAAGACACTCCTAAGAGAAATTAAAGAGGACAGTAACAAATGGAAATGCATCCCATGCTCTTGGCTAGGAAGAATAAATATTGTCAAAATGGCTATACTACCTAGAGCAATCTACAGATTCAACGCAATCCCTATCGAACTACCAACAGCTTTCTTCAATGAACTGGAACAAATAATTCTAAAATTCATATGGAACCACAAAAGACCCCGAATAGCCAAAGCAATTCTGAGAAGGAGGAATCAAACAGGGGGAATTACGCTCCCTGACTTCAAGCTCTACTACAAAGCCACAGTAATCAAGACAATTTGATACTGGCACAAAAACAGACCCACAGACCAGTGGAACAGAATAGAAAATCCAAACATTAAGCCAAACATTTACAGTCAATTAATATTTGATAAAGGAGCCTTGGATATGCAATGGGGAGATGACAGCCTCTTCAGCAGCTGGTGTTGGAAAAACTGGACAGCTACATGTAAGAGAATGAAACTGGACTACTGTCTAGCCCCATACACAAAGGTAAACTCAAGGTGGATCAAAGACCTGAATGTAAGTCATGAAACCATAAAACTCTTAGAAAAAAACATAGGCAAAAATCTCTTGGACATAAACATGAGCGACTTCTTCATGAACATATCCACCTGGGCAAGGGAAACAAAAGCAAAAATGAACAAGTCGGACTAAATCAAGTTGAAAAGCTTCTGTACAGCAAAGGACACCATCAGTAGAACAATAAGACATCCTACAGTATGGGAAAATATATTCATAAATGACGTATCTGATAAGGGGTTGACATCCAAAATATATAAAGAACTCATGCAACTTAACAAACAAAAAGCAAATAATCCAGTTAAGAAATGGGCACAGGACATGAATAGACACTTCTCTAAAGAAGAAATTCAGATGGCCAACAGGCACATGAAAAGATGCTCCACATCGCTAATCATCAGAGAAATGCAGATTAAAACCACAATGAGATATCACCTCACACCAGTGAGGATGGCCAACATCCAAAACACAAACAACAACAAATGTTGGTGAGGATGTGGAGAAAAGGGAACCCTCCTACACTGCTGGTGGGAATGCAAATTAGTTCAACCATTGTGGAAAGCAATATGGAGGTTCCTCAAAAAACTCAAAATAGAAATACCATTTGACCCAGCAATCCTACTCCTAGGAATTTACCCTAAGAATGAAGCAGCCCAGTTTCAAAAAGACAGATGCACCCCTATGTTTATTGCAGCACTATTCACAATAGCCAAGAAACGAAAGCAACCTAAGTGTCTATCAGTAGATGAATGGATTAAGAAGATGTGGTACATATACACAATGGAATATTACTCAGCCATAAGAAGAAAACAAATCCTACCATTTGCAACAACATGGATGGAGCTAGAGGGTATTATGCTCAGTGAAATAAGCCAAGCTGAAAAAGACAAGTATCTAATGATTTCATTCATATGTGGAGTATAAGAACAAAGAAAAAAAAACTGAAGGAACAAAACAGCAGCAGACTAACAGAACCCAAGGATGGACTAATAGTTACTAAAGGGAAAGGGACTGGGGAAGATGGGTGGGAAGGGAGGGATAAGAGGGTAAAAGGGGCATTACGATTAGCAGAAGTAATGTTAGGGGGGCATGGGGAGGGCTGTACAACTCAGAGAAGACAAGTAGTGATTCTACAGAACCTCACTACGCTGATAGACAGTGACTGTAATGGGTTTGGTGGGGGGGATCTGATGAAGCGGGTAGTTTAACCACCATAATATTGCACAGGTAATTGTAGGTTAACGATACCAAAATGAATTGTGAATAAAAAAAAATGCATGATCCAACTATATGCTGTCTATAAGAGACTCACTTTAGATCCAAAGACAGAAACAGATTGAAAGTGAAAGGATGTAAATAAATATTCCATACAAATAGTAAGCAAGAGAGAGTAGGAGTGCGTATTCTAATATCAGACAAATAGAGTTTAAAACAAAAAAAGTTGTAAGAAAGAAATAAGTACATTATACATTAATAAAAGGCTTAATACAGCAGGAAGCTATAACAATTATAAATATGTACACACCTAATGATAGACTATCAAAATGTATGAAGCAAAAACTGACAGAATTGAAAGGAGAAATAGCTCTACAATAGTAGTTGAAAACTTCAATATCTCACTCTCAATAATAGAACAATTGGATTGAAGATAAATATGGAAATAAAGGATTTAAACAACACAATAAACCAAGTAGATAGAATAGACATATATAAAACACTCTATCCAACAATAGCATATACATTTTTTTCAAGTATATGTGGGAAATTTTCCCAGATAGACCATAAGTTAGGTCAAAGATTAAGTCCAATAGACTTAAAAGATAGATGTTATACAAAGTATCTTCTCCAACCGCAACTGGATGAAGTTAGAAATCAACAACAGAAGGAAAACAAGAAAATTCACAAATTTGTGGAAATTAACACCTTCTTAAATAACCAATGGATCAAAAAAGAAATCACAAGGAAAATTAGAAAATACATAGGGAAGAATGCAAGTGAAAACACAACATCAAATCTTATGGAACACAGTGAGAGCAGTGTTAAAGGGGAAAATTTATACTATAAATGTATACATTAAAAAACAAGAAAGAGCTCAAATCAACAGCCTAGCTTTACAAGTTAAGGAACTAGAAAAATAAGAACAAACTAAACTGAAATCTAGTAAAAGGAAGGAATTAATAAAGATTCGAGCAGAGAGGATTGAACTGGAAAACAGAAAAACCAGTGAAACCAAAAGTTGGTCTTTGGAAAGATCAGCAAATTATCAAACATTTAGCCTGATGGACTAAGAAAGAAAGAGAAAAGACTCAAGTTACTAAAATTAGAAATGGAAGTGGAGATAACACTATTGATTTTACAGAAATAAAGACGATTATGAGAGAACTCTGAACAATTGTATACTGAAAAATTGGATAATCTAGATGAAATGGACAAATTCCTAGAAACATAAAACTACCAAAACTAAATCATGAAGTAATAGAAAACCTGAATAGATCTATAACTAGTAAGGAGATTGAATCAGTACCCAAAAGCCTCCTGACAAATAACAGTCCTGGATCTGATGGCTTTACTGGTGCATCCTACCAAATGTTTAAAGAAGAACTAATGGCAATATTTCTCAAACTTTTCCAAAAAATTGAAGAGGTAGGGAACACTTCCTAACTCATTCTATCAGGCCAGTATTAGTCTGATACCAAAACCAGACAGAAACTACAAGAAAAAAACCCAAAAACCTACAGACCAATGTCCCTCATGAACATTGATGATGCAAAAATCCTCAACAAAATGCTGACAATTCAAAATTCAGCAGGATATTGAAAGGATTATGTACTACAACCAAGTGAGATTTGTTCCTGGAGTGTAAAGATGATCAATCCTCTGGCAATTGATCAGTGTAATATATCACATTAATAGAATGAAGGGGAAAAAGCCACTGATCATTTCAATTGGTGCAGAAAAAACATTTAACAAAAATCAACACTATTTCTTGGTAAAAACATTCAACAAACTAGGAATAGAAGGAAACTATTTCAACATAATAAAACAAATATATGAAAAACCCATAGTGAACATCATACTAATGATAAAAGACTGAAAGTTCTTCCTCTAATACTACCCAAAGCAATTCACAGATTCAGAGGAATCCTTATAAAAAAGCAGAGATGATTTTTGCAGAAATAGAAAAACCCACCCCAAAATTCATATGGAACCTTAAGGGACCCCAAATAGCCAAAACAATCTTGAAAGTGAAGATAGAGGAGTCATAGTTCCTAATTTCAAAATTCGCCACAAAGCTATGGCAATTAAAATAGTGTGGTTATTGGCATAATGTAGACCAATGGAAGAGAATAAAAAACCCAGAAATAAACCCTTGTATATATGCTGAAATGATTTTTGACAAGAGTACCAATAGCATTCAATGGGGAAAGAACAGTGTTTTCAACAAATGGTGCTGGGAAAACTGGATATTCACATACAAAAGAATGAAGTTGGATATCTAACACCATATTAAAAATTAATTCAAAATGGATGAAGGACCTAAAAGTAAGACCTAAAACAATAAAACTCTTAAAAGAAACATAAAACAAAAGCTTCACAGCATTGTATTTGGCAATGATTTCTTGGACGTGACACCGAAAGCACAGGTAACAAAAGAAAAATAGACAAATTGGACTTTATGAAAATTTAAAACATCATGCATCAAAAGTCAATATTAGCAGAGTAAAAGGCAACTCACAGAATAATAGAAAATATTTATAAATCATGTATCTGATAAGGGATTAATATCCAGAATATATAGAGAACTCAACACCAAAAATAAAAAACCCAATTAAAAATGTGCAAAGGACTTAAATAGACATTTCTGCAAAGAAGATATTTGAAAGGTAAACAAGCACATAAAAAGATGCTTATCACTAATCATTAGGGAAATGCAAATCAAAACTGAAATGGGATACCATGTCACGTCCATGAGGATGGCTACTATAAAAAAAAGTTAATAACAAGTGTTGGGGAAGATGTGGAGAAATTATAACCCTTATGAATTATTGGTAAGAATCTAAAATGTTTCAGCTGCTATGGCAAACAGTATGGCAATTCCTCAAAAAATTGAAAGTAGAACTACCATATGACCTAGCAATTCTATTTCTGGGTATATATGAAAAGAATTAGAAGTAGGGTCTCAAAGAGATGTTTGTATACTCATATTTATAGCAGCGTTATTCACAATAGCTAAAACATGGAAGCAATCCAAATGTCTATTGATGGATGAATGGATAAGCAAAATGTGGTATATACATCAAGTGGAATATTATTCAGCCTTAAAAAGAAAGGAAGTCCTGACTGTGCTACAACATGAATGTACCTTGAGGACATAATGCTAAATAGAATAAGCCAGTCACAGAAATACTGTATGATTCCACTTACATGTGGTACTTAGAGTAGTCAGATTCATAGAAGCAGAAAGTAGAATTTTGATTGCTAGATGTGAGGGGAGGGGAGAATGGGATTTTATTGTTTAATGGGTATAGAGTTGCAGTTTTACAAGATGAGAAGAATTCTGGAGGTGGATGATTGCACATTACGGATGTACTTAGTTCCACTGAACTGTATACTTAAAATGGTTAGGATGGGCTATGCCACAAAGCTCTAAGTGATCAAAACAGTATGGTACTGCTCAGTGGAACAGAACAGGGAGCCCAGAAATAAACTCATGGTTACATGGCTAATTAATCTACAACAAAGATGGGAAGAATATACAACTGGGAAAAAGCAGTCTCTTCAATAAATGGTGTTGGCAAAACTGGATAGCTAAATGCATAAGAATAAAATTGACTACTTTCTTACACCATACACAAAAACAAACCTACAATGGATTAAAGACATAAATGTAAGATCTGAAACCATAAACTCCTAAAAGAAAACAGTAAACTCGTGGGTTTCAGGTTTAGCATTTTTCTGGATCTGTCTCCCCAGGCAAGAAATAAAAAACAAAAGCAAAAATAAACAACTGAGACTACATCAAACTAAAACGCTTTTGCACAGTGAAGGAAACCATCAGCAAAATTAAAAGGCAGCCTAGTGAAAGAGAGATTTTGCAAATGATGTATCTGATTAATGTAATATGATTAATACCAAAATATATAAATTATACAACTCAACACAAACCCCACTGAAATAGTTCAATTAAAAAAAATTAAAAAACCTGAATAGTCATTTTTCCAAAGAAGACATGCAGATAGCCAACAGACACATGAAAAGATGCTCAACATCACTAATCATCAGAGAAATGCAAATCAAAACTACAATGAGATATTACTTCACACCAGTCAGAATATTAAAGAAAAAGCACTGTTGGGAATGTAAACTGATACAGCCATTGTGGTGAACAGTATGGAGGTTCCTCAAAAAATTTAAAATACAGATACCATATGGTCCAATAACTCTACTTTTGGATATTTACCCAAAGAAAATGAAAACACAAATTTGGAAAGATATATGCACCCCTATATTTATTGCAGCATTATTTATAATAGTCAAGATATGGAAGCAACCTAAGTGTCCATTGACAGGTGAATGAATCAAGAAGATGTGGTATATATACATAATGGAATATTACTCAGCCACAAGAATAATGACATTTTGCCATTCTGGACAACATGGAGGGACCTAGAGGGTCTTCTGCTAAGTGAAAGGCAGAGAATGACAAAAACCATATGATTTCCCTTACGTGTTGGATCTAAAAAACAAAACAAATGAACAAAGAAAAAAATAAGAGGAAAACCAGAAACAGGCTCATGAAGACAGAGAATAAAATGGTAGTTGCCAGAGGAGGAGTTTTTTTACTAAATGAAAATGATGAATACACTCTATCAAAATCTGTCAGATGCCAAAGCAGAATTTACAGGGAAGGTTATAGTACTAAAAGCCTACATTAGAAAGGAAGCAAGTTCTCAAATAAACAGCTTCATATTTTACCTTAAAGAACTAGAAAAAGAAGAGCAAATTAAATTGAAAGTAAGAAGAATAAAGCAAATATAAAAATCACAGTGGAAATGAATGAAATAGAAGTAGTGAAAATAGATGAAACCAAAAGCTATTTCTTTCAGAAGATCAATAAAAAACAATAAACCTCTAGTCAGACTAATCAAAAAAGAAGACAGAAATGACCAATATCAGCAATGAGAGAGTTAATATCACTACAGACTTTATAGATATTAAAAAAGATAATAAGGAAATATTATTAGCAACTCTATGTCAACAAATTCAATATTTTAGATGAACAAAATCCTTGAAAATCACAAACTACCAAATCTTATCCAGGAAGAAATAGGTAACCCAAATACCTCCATATCTTTTAAAAGAATTGAATTTTGTGATTAAAAACATTCCCACAAAGAAAACTTCAGACCCAGGTGCCTTCACTTGTGAATTCTATCAAACATTAAAAAAAGAAATGATACCACTGCTACACAAACACTTCAAGGAAATTGAAGAGGAGAGAATATTACCACCTCATCCTATGAGGCCAGCATTACCTTGATACCAAAACCAAATAAAGGCATATTACAAGAAAAGGAAGCTGTAGAGCAATTCCTTCATGAATTATGCATATTTAACCGCAATAAAAAAATGAAGGCAAAATAGACTTTTTTAGACATACAAAAAGCTACTGACTAATATCCTTCATGTTTGGATGTAAAAATTCTAAACAAAATTTTAGGAAATCGAATTCAATTACCTACAAGGGATAATATATCATGACCAAGGTGGTTTAGCATTTGAAAATTAATCAATTAAATTGACCATATTTAAGAACTTGAAAGGAAAAACTGTATGACCACCTAAATAGACATGGAAAGAGCATTTGACAGAATTCAATATCCTTTCCTGATAAAAACATGTCTCAACAAATCAGGAATAGAAGGGAACTTCTTTAATATGAAAAGCATACAGCTAGCATCATATTTAATGGCAAAAGACTGAGCTTATTCCTTATTCTTCCTAAGATAAGGAATGAGATAAAGACGTCCAGTCTCACTGCCTGTACTCAACTGTGCACTGGAGGTTCTAGCCAGTAAGGTACTGGGGGAAGAAAATGCAAAAAAAAAAAAAGAGAGAGAGAGAGGGAGGAGGGAGGGAGAGAGAAGGAGAGGAGAGGAGAGGAGAGGAGAAGATAAGAAAGGAAGGAAGGAAGGAGGGAGGAGAGGAAGGGGCAAAGAAATCCAATGTAATCTATAAAGCAGCCATTAGCAGATGTTTAACAGCATTGCAGATACAAGATCAGTATCAGAAATCAATTACATTTTTATATACTAACAACTAACAGTAAGAAGTTAACATTAAAACTATCACTTCCAGTAATATGAAAGACATGAAATACTTAGGAATAAATCTGACAAGAGATGTGCAAGAACTGTACACTGAAAACTGCAGAACATTGCTGAGGGAAATTAAAGAAGACCTAAAGAAATAGAGAGATGCTTTGTTCACAGGTCAGAAGACTCATTATTTTTATGATACCAGTTCTTGCCCAGTTTAGCTACAGATCCAAGCAATCCCAGTCAAAATCCTTGCAGGCTTTTTTGTTGAAATTGATAAGCTGATTCTAAAATCCGTTTGGAAATGCAAAAAAAAAAAGACTGGAAAACCCAAGACAACTTTGCAAAAGACCAAGCTGGGGACTAAGATGACCTCATTTCAAGACTTACAAAAAAGGCAAGAAAGTGTGGCACTGGTGATCAAGACATGAATGGAACACACTAGAGAACCCAGAAACAGGGCTCTCTCCATATAGGCAGACAACTGACTTTTGACAAAAGTGCAAAGGTGGGAAAAAATGTAGTGGTTTCAACAAATAATGTTGACACAATTGGATATCCATATGCAAAAAAATGAACTCGATACATACTTCTTATCATATATAAAATTTAACCCCAGATGGATCATAAACTTAAATGTAAAATATAAAGCTATACAAATTCCTGAAGAAAACAGAGGAGAAAATTTATGACTTTGGGTTAGGCAAAGATTTCCTAGGAATGACATCAAAACCATGACCCCTAAAAGCAAAAAAATCAATACATTTGACTTCATCAAAATTAAAAACTTATGTTCTTTGCAAGACACCATTGGAAGAATGAAAAAACAAACAACAGAATACAAAATAAGGCATTTTCAATCATGTATCTGATAAAGTGTTCCTAGAATATAAAAAACTTTCAAATTTAATAATAAGAACAGAAATAAACCAATAGAAAATGGCAAATGATTTGAACACTTTACCAAAGAAAATACATGGATGGCAAATAAGCACATGAAAAGATGCTAGTGTTATTAGGCATTAGGGACATGCACATTAATATCACAATGAGCACTGCTAATCATCTGTTAGAATGGTTAAAATGAGCAAGATTGACCTATCATACAATCCAGCCATTCTGCTCCTAGGGATTTATCAAGGGAAATGAAAGCGTATGTCCATCCAAAACCTTGTACATGAATGTTCAGAGCAGCTTTATTTTTAATAACAACAGACTTGCCACAACCCAAATGTCCATGGATGGGTGGATGGATAAACAAATAGTGTATCCACACAACAGAATGTTCCTTAGCAATAGGAATGAGCTATGGATACACAGAACAACATGAATGAATTGCAAAATAGTTATGCTGAGTCAAAGCAGCCAGATGTAAAGAGTATATATCTTATAGTTCAATGTATATAAAAATCTCTAGAAATTGCAAACTAATCTATAGAGACAGAAAGTAGATCAATGGTTGTCTGGGTACAGGGACAAGGAGTGAGTAGGAGGAATTGGAGAGTCAGGAGAAACTTTGAGGGTGGATGGATAGATTCTCTACCTTGACTATGTGACGGTTTCAGAGGGGTATACATGGGTCAAAACCACACCATTATACTTTAAATGTGTGTGGCTTATTGCTTCTAAAAATTACACCTCAATAAAGCTGTTTTTTAAAAAAGAAGGTAGTAAGGGGAGAAAGGATGGGAAGATGCTTCCAGGCAGAAGTAACAGCCTGTGCAAAGGCCTGGAGGTAAGAATGAGGGGTTCTCAGAAGTGCAAAGGTTCACCACAGCTGGAGAACAGGGCTGGAATTGGGAGATATGAGGCAGATTATCGGTCCCTTGTGATATGCTTATAATATGTCCTGTGCCTCATTCAGGAGTCTCTGGGAAGCTTTGGACAGTGCCCACGTCTGGCCCACTGTCTTGTGTCTTCTGCTTCTTCAGGCTCCTGGGACCCTCAGCCACTCCATGGAGGTGTTCTGATCTTGGAGGCTGGGGCTCAGAAGACCTAGGCAGGGCTGAAGGAAGGAGACTGTTCGCTGGAAGAAGGAGATGGGAGGTGCCCAGGGTCATGAAGCCAGAGCCGGAGGGAGCGGCCTCGGGGGCAGGGAGGTGAGCCCCAGACCACATCCCTGTGTTGTTTCAGAACCCCTTTCCCTGCCCAGTGGGATCTGTGTCAATTCACAAAAGCCAATGTGCAGAAAACTCGATTAACGTTGTGTAGTTTGCTGACTGCATTGTCAGACGCGCTCTTAGACTTGGTCTAGCAGAGCATTCTGCAGCCATTTCAAGTCAAAAGGCAGAGTGGGGAGGCAGACGCGCTCAGCAAGCAGGTGTGGGGCAGCCCATGCATTTGAATAAGTGGCAAAATCAGCGCAAAGACTGGACGGGGGGGGGGGCCTGAAACTTTCAGAACACTCCTCAGCAGCCATTCAGTGAGCTGACCTTCTAAAACCTGACTTCTGCAAATCAGCCTGCCGCCCCTGCGGCAATTCCCTGCGGGGGCGCAGAAGCCTCACAGCCCACTGCTGAAGCCAGGGGACAGTGCTCTGCGCAGCGTTGGATGTGGGGGTATTGTCTGGAGCCCACTGTGGGCCAAGGCTGTGTTGGAGGGGTGCCTGAGGAAGGCAGAGAAGGAAAAAAACGAACAAGCTATGATCTTTCACAGGATTGAGAAGCCAAGAAAAGTCAACGTGTAAGAGCAAACAAGATGGTCTAAGAACGAACCACAATAAAAGGTGCCCTGGGGGTTCAGCAGACGGAGAAACTGGACTAGTCTTTCTGGGGAGACAGGACGGAAATGGGCCTGCAAGATGAATTTAGATTTGGACGAGGACTTGAAGGAATTCCAGACTCAGGGAACTTGCTATGAAACAATCCTCCATAATATTAAAATCACCCCATGATAAATGGTATGCAGCCAATCTGGAAATGCCAACAGTGGTTGAGATTTTGAGTGATGGGGTTTGCACATTTGTTAATCTGTTTTCTTCTAATTTTTTTCATCATGAATATATACATATATTACTTGTGCATTTCAAAAATGTTACCAATCTGCAAACTAACAAACCTAACCTGTTTCCCTTAACCTGAAAATCCCCAAACCAGACCTTCCTGGGACAGTAGCTTGAAGAACTCCCTGAGAAATGGAAGCCAGGGTGCCCAGTTTCCATCTGTCTATGAGGCCTCCCAGGGGCCTGTATGTTCCTACCAGGCCGTAGGCTTGACTGGATATAGGCCAGGGGTGGGAGAACCTGCTCTGGTTGGCATTGCAAGGTGCCAGGCGCACCTGAGCAGCCAGGCAGGTGTGACAGATGCCCCGGATTGCATGGCGCTGGCTGTGCCTTGGGCACACGCAACCGCCCACCCTCCTCCCTCTCCAAACCGCCCTCTGCTTCCCGGCTAGCTCAGGTGTGGTGCATCTGTGGCCCACTGGCAGCTTGCCTGCCCGCAGTGCTAGGGAGCTGTCAGGTTAAAAGCTGGCTTGCTCGATTTGATCCCACATGTGAGCTGTTTTATTTCCCTCTCGCTCCCTTACATGGCTTCGGTGTGCTTTTATAAATATTTCACTAGCCTTGCTAAAGTCTATTTCATCTCTCTCTTAAATTTATTAAATATAAATGCAGCAACAACTCTACCATAAGTCTCTCTTTGCTGTCAAAATCTCAGGCTCCCGTGGAAGTAAATATAATTTGCTTTGTTTACCGTGGGTAATTCCGAGCCCTATCTACTTTATTAACACCGCCTGCATCCCCCAGATCTCCTGCTTCCATTAGCGGGGGCCTGCCGAATCCGCATGTGGGGCTCCCGCTTTGAAGACGGCATAGCAGAGAACCTGGAGCCACTGTCCTCCGAGCCGTGTGCAGTCAGAATCCCTGGTTGATGTCCCAGTGACGCCTGTGATCATCACCGGGACCTGAGCACGCCCCGAGGCCTGTTTGAGCACACTGCACGTTTGCATCTCTTGGAGTGTAGGCCCATTTGCTGCGGCTGCTGACCCAGCCGACAAGGACAGACGACTGTGAAATGACTGAGGGCAGTGACCCCCATATCACCTCCTCCGGACCGGAGTCATCAGAACCAGGGGCAGGGCAGGAATTCTGATCCCCAAAAGCAAGCCACAAGCCCCACCCCCAAGCCCCCTGCCACTTCCTTTGTTCTTTGCTAATTGCAAAATAAACACAACCTTACCCACCGGCTGTGGAAAGTGGTTTCTGCCAACCAGGGCACCAGCAGGCAGTGGGCAGGGGCTGCCTTTGGTTCTGGCACATTTGCTCTCCCTTGGCCTCGTGTGATTCCCTGGAGGACTCCAGGGTCTCAGAGAATCACATTGTCAGAGTAGGAAAACACCTAGTTCAGGGCTTGCAGGGCCAGGTGGCCAAGGCCGGCAGGAAAGGGGAATGAGCAAAGTGGGATGTCAAGATGGAAGTTGCAGGCACGCCTTATTTGCATCTGACATCAGTGAGAAGACTTTCCTCTTTCGCAAGGAAATGCGTCTTTTCCCGTTTGTATTTCTTAATAAAAATGGTCCTTTTAGTCTCGTTTTCCTCTACTTTTGGTAGTGACACTGCTGCAGAAAGTATTGCATTTCCATTGCCTCTAAGAAAGTCAGAGGGCAAGGCATGGCCCAGAACCCCTGCTCCTAACCCCCAGCCTAGAACCTTCCACCAAACTTGCCAAGGCGACAGCCGGTGATTACATAGACTCTGATGGCTTGAGGTGGGGACACAGTTTAGGATGCGTCCGGGAATTCAGATTTGTGCAAAACCTCTCCATAGCTCCAGAACACCTGCTGTCATTGTATCTGCACCCTGAAGTCTCTGAGGCCATCTTGCAGATTGGAGGAGAAGAGGGTAGTGTGGGCTCCAAGATTTTCTGCTTTCATGTTCCATTTAGACACAGCATGACAGCGACTTTTTACCCCAGGGAGTAAGAGGAGTATGTTTTCGGTCTGTGAGTTCCTCCTCCAAATTATATCACTGTATTAAAATCTACTCAGTTGATACTGAATCTTATCCTTCTGCTTCAGAAATGTTAAAAGAGTTTTAAAAATCTCAGTTTTGAAATTATTAGTAGTTTAAATTTTATAATTTTCTTCTCATGTTTTAGAGTCCATGTCCTCTTTAATCTCAACCATGTTAAATGGCTGCTGGAAAATCTATACATCCCACCGCTTATGGAGTAAAACGTGCTGAGCCCCCGGCTCTGGGATGGAAGAGGCAGAGTGAGGAGTTTCAGGGCAGGAGGGTGGGGGGGAGCCACTTGCCCGGGAGCATGTCACTGATCACCTCCCTTCTCCCTGATTCCCCGGGGCAGCTTGTCCCTGGCAGACCCCTGCCGGCCTCCCCTCCCTGGCTGTGTGGCAGGCTCCGAGTCTCCCAAAGGTAAATGACATGGGCGGCAGCAGGTTCCCCGTGTCAGTTGTATGACGGCTTTCGGTCGTGGGGCTGGTGGCTTCCTGCCTCACCGTTGGGAGTGAGGCTATTTCAGGATCTTGCTGCTTCCCTCTGCTCCAGGGAGGGAAGGATGGAGGGCAGGCATGGAGGAAGGCGGAGCCAGCTTGTCTGCCTCCACCAGGTGTTTCAGGGGCAAACTTTTCTTTTCCTGTTTCTGCTGCCCACTGCTGGTGGAATGGGTTTGTCAGGTTGGCGTAACTTTCTTCGATGCTCTTTTTATTCATTTTTTCGGAGTAAAAAAGTAAAGGAAACTAGCCATATGCTCAAGGTTAGGAAAGTTGCCATATAAGGTAAACTCTCCTGTAAATTATAAGGTAAAATCTCAAGTAAAATGTACAGCAAAAAATTCTGTAAATCATTAGGACTTGGAGGGTCCTGAGAATTTAACTTACTTTGTTCCTTGGACTTTTAGCTGTTGTTTCTCTTTCCCTGGGGCAGTGGGAACAGGAGAAGAGTGACAGCATAAATAAAGGCCCCTTGTTCCATCCCTCTCTTTGGCTGAGCTCACTTAGCTGAATCTGGGTAAGACAACCATTGGTATGAATCAATTCTATTGTACTTCTGTGCATAAATTTTTTTGTCAAAATATTCTCACATCCACCCATCCAAATGCTTCTATGCCACCCAAAGTGGTCTGTAGGAGTGGATTTGATGTCTTCATTTTGCATATGAGGACGCTGAAGGTGAAAAGAAGGCCGTCATCTGCGAGGCTGCATGGAGAGTCACCGGGACGGCGTGGGCACCCCCGACTCTGCCGTCCCACTCCTTGCCCTGGCTCGGGCTCCTGGCGACCGGTAGAGGTGGCCTGGGAAAGGCCCTGGTCAACTTCTGGGTCCAGGCTGGGGTCTCCCCCAGCTGTGGCTCAAGGAACTTTAATGGGTTACGGCAGTGGTTCTCACTTGGGGCGATTTTGCCTCTCAGGGGACATCTGGCAACATCTAAAAACGTTTTTGGTTGTCACAATTGGGAGTTGCTACTGGCATCTAGTGGGTAGAGGCTGTTAAACACCCTGTGACAGACACACAGGACAAGGCCCTCCTCCGGCACAACAAAGAGTCACCAGGCCCAGAACATCAGTCATGGGGAGGTTGAGAACTCCGGTCTAGGGGAATGAATGCCATGCGTCTAGTCACAACAGCCACACGTTCACCACCTTCTCCTATACACTCAGTCCGTGCTGCACAGCAAGTATTCACTGAGCACCTGCTGCACGTGTGGGGCGCTCCTTCCTCCACCAGCATCATTTCATTACATCCTCTTCAGACATGGTGAGACAAGTGATTCTTTCCGTGGGATAGGTGAGGAAATAAGAGTTTCAGAGGGCATCACAGTTGCTATGATGCAGGCATAGCAAAGGCCTCGTTGATGCTCTGGGTAGCCTTGGAGCTGGTGTGACCCTGCAGAGATGTTCCCAACTGGGGTAAGGAATCCAGGCCTTTGTTTCACTGCCAGTATCAGCCATTAGATGTGGGCCACCCTTGGGAGGAGGTGTCTGTGCGTGAAGGGGCTTGGCAGCAGGTGAGAGAGACCCTAGGGGTAGTTCTGAGGAGAGCAGAGCAGCAACTCCCAGCTGCTGGTTGCAGAGTGCTTCTGCCCTGGGGTGGACCAGGGCGCCCTCTATGAAAGCTTGAGCCTCCATCAGGCTGACTCCAGGCCAGAGTGTCCCTTGGTCATTCACTGTGGCCTTGGGAGGTCGAGAGGACTGAGGACTTCTAACCCTGGGCCCTAAATTCTGGCAGAGTACCAGTTAGCTTTTCTCAACCCTTTTTAACCTGAGAAGTCACAAGTTGGTAACACCAAGACGTGTGTCGTGTACATGCTGGAACACTAAAATGTTTTTAATTAGTTGCCATCTTTCTAAAACAAGATCTCAAACAAAGTTCTGAATTTCTAGTTTTCATGGAAACGCTGGCTCTGGCACCTTCCCGCTGTGCCGTGGGGAGCTGGCACCGGGCAGCAGGGGCCCCTTTACAGAGTGGGTGGTCTTGCAACTCTAGTGCCACGTACTTGCCCATGATCCACGGTCGCTCCTCTGGGTCACGGTTCTTACGCCCCACGCAGGCTGCTGTTGCAGCCGACCCCTGCGCAAGCTGGCCTCCGGGTTTTTCTCTCATCAGCCTCCCGCCCTTGCAGACCCGAGCCCTGAGTTTCTATGACCTCAGGGCCCTTCCCTTTGCGCGTTTCCCCCTGTGGCTTTAAAAATATCCCCAAAGTCACAGAGAAAGCTTCCAGTGAAAGCCAACAGGAACAAATCCGCCCTTTGTTCTGGGACAGCCCCGCCCTTCTGGCTGGCTTGGAGGCTGCAGGCAGGAAGCAGGTCCCTACTTAATCACACCTCTGCCTGTTTGAGTACGTTTTTGGTTTTCTTAGGCCCCTCCATTGTTATGAGCCAGCCCGACCACGGGGCGAGGACGGTTGACAGGTTTCTGAATGCGTTTGCGATCGCGCAAGGTAACAGCTTCATTACTCAGTGATGAGTGACCCATATTTCCTAACATGATTTCCCTGCTGTAACTCAAATTGAGTTCATGTTATTCTAATGATATCAGTTGACCTTGAGAATTAGACCAAGAAGCCTGGGGTTATTCTTCCAAGTTCCACTGCAGATTCTTGCGATGTGTTTGGAAACACAATCTGCTCCACAATGCCCTGAAGTGGGCAGGGGAAAAAATAGAAAACAAAGATTCCGAACTGCTCTGATTTTTTGAAAACGCATCTGGGTAATTTCAGACCACGGGCAGCTCCTCTCTTTGTCCTGCCCCTGCCGCAGCATGCAGCTGGTGTTTCCTCTGTGCCCATGTGCTGCCAGCTGAAGACCTGGCCTGGGCTCCCTCCACCCCTGCCTCTTTGCCAGGCCCCTGCACCTCCCCTGCCAGGAAGAGCCCTCAACTATGTCCCGTGGGGCCTCCTGCCCCAGCCTCTCCCCAGCCTGCCAGGTGATCTGCTAACACTAGTGTAGTGTCCTGCTTTCTCCAGCTCCCTCACTGGCTCCCCATGGCCTGTAAAGCCCGAAGTCCTTAGCCTGGCATTCGAGGCCCTTAATTCCAGCCCATGCACATCCCCCGTGCCTCCTGCCAGCCCTACCCTGAGGCACAGGCGCAGAATGTCTATGCCTTGATATGCACTATGTTTTTATATCTCTGCGTCTTAGCTCAGCCACTCTCTCCTCCTGAAACACTCCTGACCGTCTCTCTCATTAAATCCAAATCTCACTTTCTTTGCATTTACTTGTTTACATAATCTTTCTGGAGCTCTGACTCTGTTCTGGATATTAGGATTAAGCTGGGGAGGAAAGAGAATACAGATTAAAAAAATAGCAATGAAATTTCCAACGTGAGAAAGAAATAAGTAGCATGATGTCCTAGGGAACGTGGCGCTGGGCTCTTTTCCTGAAGGGAAGGCCTGAGAGCTGCCTCTGGGAGGGAAAGGGCGAGGTTGTTTTAGGAACTGACAAGGTCAGTTTTGGTGTCATCTTAGGTGGGGAGGGCTCTGCGCAGAGGGCCCCTGTGCTCCTGAAGGCGGCGGGAGGGCGGACCAGGGAAGGGCAAGGTGCGGAGCATAGTGTTTGTAGCCCGGACTCTGGGGTTGGGTGATCGTGTTCATGTCCACCCTGGGTGGCTGTGTGACCTTGGCTAGTTGTCTTATTTCTTTGTGCCTCGATTTCCTCATCTGTAAAATGGGGATACATTATAAGGTGTAAATGAGTTAATATTTGTAATGTGTTCAGTATTTGTGTGTATGTATGAGTGTTAGTTGAGGAAGTTTTACCTATTTTATTTAGGTTTTCATTTTTTTGAACTGTAGCAGAGCAACATATAATTGGAAACCAGTAAGCACTAGTTCTTAGACTAGAACAAAATAAAGAGCGCAGATTTGACCTTCCTGAGCCCTGGGCTTACTCTCTGGGTGTTGGAAGGGTGAGGGGCCTCCCTGGAATGTCCCGACCTTCCACTCCAAATATCCTTCACAGGGCCAGGGAAACAACTGGAAATGTGCCCGCTTCTCAGGGGAACAGCGCAGCCCCCACTCAGACAGGAGAGGAGACCGCGGCCCCGGGGCTGGTGGGGAGTGTGCGGTGAGCCGGGACACAGTGCGGCTGGAGTCTTTGCCCTTGTTGAGCAGGAATGTGAAATTAAGCATTCAGACCTGGAAACCCCGCATCTCTGGAGGATTCCCCTCTTTAGGAAGGCAGCACCTCTCCCACCGCAAAGGAGGGGGAAGCGGTTGATGGGGCTGGAAGAAAAGGCAGCCTGGGGATGAAGGAAGATGTGTAATTGTTAGCGGGAGAGACGAAGAGACAGACACGTGGAGGGAGAGGGAAAATGGAGTCCATGAGAGAGTTAAACAAGGAGAGACAGGGACATGAAGAGAGACAAAGAGATGCAGAGACTGGGAGACAGAGTGAGACAGGCGGAGACAGTAGGAGAGAGACAGAGAGACAGAGACTGAGAGAGAGAGAGAGAGAAGGAAAGAGAGAGAGACAGAGAAGCTGTAAGAGACGAAGACAGACAAGCAGAAAGGAACTGAGAATAAAAGAGCGTGAGACACAGAAAGGGACAGAACGGGGGGAAACTAGGGACAGAGATGGGCCAAGGGGGAGAAGGCCAAGGTGTGTCTGGGATAAAGCATGCATGCCCTTCCAAGTTTGTGTTTGGAAAAAGTTACCCCTTTTGTGCCACATTGGCACCCCCCAGCATGCACGTGCACATATGTGCACACACACCCACACACACACTTACCATGTCCTGAGTCACACCCCTGCCCCCCAAACCCAGTAGCATTTCCCCCTGGGATTCATGTCCTCCTTTGCACCATCTGTATTTGAAACTGTTTTGCTTGAGTCTGGGAAGTATGTGCAGCCTCCTGCATGAGGCTTTGCATTTCCTAGCTTGATTTTAACAAACAACAAGATCTTGGGTCCTGGAGTCTGTTTGCCTTTGCTCAGGTTTGCAATGCAGCCGCATGGCTGAGACTGTCCTCCTCAGCAGGGCCCGCAGGGGCGGGCTCAGCTGCTGTCGTTGCCAACATTTCTCTCCCATTTCTGGCTCCTGGAATTATTGCGGCAGATTTAGCCTGAGGCTGGTTCCATGGGGAGCCCAGAACCAGGGACAGCACAGTGAGGCTTGGCCAGTAAGATACAGCGGAGGGTCTCAATAAGGGAAAACCTTGGAATCAGCCCCTTTCTCCTGCTTTCTTGAAATAGTGTTTCCTGGGCTCCCAGCTACCCCTTACTCCCAACCCCATTCCTGAAGCTGTCGCCTGTTACATTGGAATCCAAGGGCCAGGGTGCTTTGTTAACTCCAGACTGGCCTCTACCAGACTCAGAAATGTTAGATCTGGGGGAAACTGGCTCACAATAGTGATTGCCAACATCGCTATTGCAGTCCTTACCATATGCTAAACATTCCATGGGAGCAATTCATTTAATCCTTATCATGACCCCGTGGGGTAGGTACTACTACATCCTCATTTTACAGATGCAGAAACTGAGGTTCAGAAGGGCAGGGTCATTTGCCCAGAGTCACTTTGCTCTGATTCTGAAAGCCATACTCCTTAATGGTCTTTGTTAAAATGACTTTTGTTTCCGTGGGGCCTTCCTTCCTCAGTGAACACCAGCGGGAAGGCCTGGGGGCCCGTCGCTGAGGCGCCGTGCAGCCTCCGTGCGCTCCTGGTGCCGGCTGCTGTAAACGACGAGCTCTTTCCTAGTACGTTCATGGCTGTTACCTTATTCCATCCCCATAAAATGCCTGTGTGCAGGTCAGGCTTCTCTGTCCATTTGAAAGATGGGGAGACTGAGGCCCAGAAAGGGCCACCCTGGGCCTGAAAAGGACTTTCTGTGCCCAGACCTCTGGGAGATGGGTTTCTCTGTGCTGTGGCAGCTATCTGCCCCAGCAAGCTGCCCCTCCCCTGCTTTCTTTTATGAAAGGGACATGTTTCTAGGAATCTCCACTGGACCATGCTGAGGCCAGGCCTTGACCCCCAGGCCAGCCATGGGCCTCCATGGCGGTGGTGGTGTTGGAGGAAGCAACTGGCTTCTGTGTTTGGATTTGAACTAGAGCTCATTTCCTTTTCCTGCTAGGCTGCAGGCTCCATGAGGGCACGGAACATGTATGTCTTATTCAACAAATTCTTTCCTTGGCTTTTGGCACAGGCTGTTCTGCTGGAATCTGCCCACCCACCCTCCCATTTAGCCTAGTTCATTCCCTTTCCTGAACCTTGATCTATGTCATTTCCCCATCACCCTGATATTCCCTTTTCACTCTGATGAGGATTAAATGAATCATGTGTGTGATCATTTGTTCAGTGTCTGGCTTTCCTGCCCAAGTATGACACTCCGAGGTCAAGGGCCATGGGGTGTCCTGTGCAGAAACCCTGCACAGGGCCTGGCCACTGGAGGTGCTTAGTAAGGACTCGTTGACTGAAAGAACTACAGCCCCTCCAGCCAGAGCTGTGACCTATGAGAGGAGGTGGGTGGCATCAGAGTGGGGGAAAGGAAAGGGCCGGAGCCGCGTGCTGGGACCCCAGGGAGGGTGGTGAGGGCAGGGCACCTGCAGGTCTGGAGGGAAGTGTCACAGATTTCTAGCTGTGGTGCCACTTTTAAAGAAGAAGATAAAGATATTTGGTGAACTAAACTTCTACTTCTACCTTACCTAGATCTCATCTTGGGACTACCCTCAACCCTGGGCCCAGCTCTAGGATGTTCTACTTCATAAAGACCCTGGCAAAGAAACCCTCCAATCCTGTTTTCTGTGTCCTAGAACAAAATCCAGGTCCTCACCAACATCTGCCCCAACTCCACTGACAACATGTTATAGCCCCTCACCCATGTCACTCCAGCCAGGGAAGCCTGCTTTCTGTTACTCACATATGCAAAGCTTGTTCCTGCCTCAGGGTCTTTGCACTTGCTATCCCAGCTGTCTCCAGGTCTTTTCTTGGCTGCTCCTCATATTTAGGTATTAGCTTACCTTTCACTTCCTCAGAGGGACTTTCTCTGACCATCCAAAATAAAGTAGCCTCAATTCTACTCCCCACCACGCATCCTTCCATCTTGTTTCCCCAATTATTCTTTATGCTGCTCTCTGAAACTTGGCTTGCTCATTCATTCATTCAACTTATTCATTGCCTCTCTCTCCCATGAGAACACAAGCACCATGAAGGCAGGCCTCTATCTGTGCTGCTTGCTGCTGCTTTAGTGGAGCCTAGAAAAAGGTCTGGCACATGGTAGTGCTCCAAAAATGTTTATAGGGTGAGAATAAATGAATGAACAAACAAGATCTGATAACATAGCAAAGTGGGGTGCATGTTTGGCCTCAGATAAGATGAACTTCACCATTACCCTCTCCTGGGGGGACCTGAAGTTCCTTCTCTTTCACTTGGCATCCCTCTTTGAGCCTCCCTTATCGCCTGTGAGAAATGAATCCCTCAGGAGAAGATGGTCAGGGGCTACCAGTCATTTAGCTCAAACATCTAGTGCCCATATGCGGTCAATCACAGAGCAGATGTCTGAGCTGTGGCCCCACTGACCAGCTGGTTGGTGAGATTTCCCTGGGGGAGCTCTTCTGGGGCACTGGTGCTCAGCAGGCTATTGGCAGACTCCTCGCTGGGGTTTCCAGCACGAGCTGCTGGAAATGAACTCTTTCACAAGGGCTCTGGAGCCCCAAACGGGCAGTGAGCCTGGGCTTGAGAAGTTCCCAGTCTTGCAAGCTCTTGTCACTGAGAACAGCCACCCAATGGTCCATGAGCAGCTGCTGGACATGAGGTCCTGCGGGGTGTAAAGATGGGGTTAGGGGGCAGGATTCCTGCCCTTGAGAAGCAGTTAAAAAGCAACAGGACAAAAATAAAATATCCACATGGACAAATGTATTTACAGAAAAAGGACTGGTGGGAAAGGCATCAAGATGTTCACATGACAGTGACATTTTTGCTTACTTATGTATTATTAGGTAAATATGCATTGTTTAGGCTATCTGGAAGAGGTTTTGTTTGTTTTAATGTAGCACAGCCTGTGGAACAGGTCAATTTACGTCCCCTCCTAAAAGACTGGCCAAAGCACGTGTGCTGGGAACCAAGAGCCAAGAGGAGGGAGATGCCGGCGGGCGGCAGGGCCTGGGAAGGCCGGGCGGGGAGGCGGGCTGGAGGCGGGCTCAGCACGGGGAGGCTTTGGGTGGGCGAGGAGGAAGCACCGGGAGGGCAGAGGCAGAGCCATGAGTAGGTCTGCGTCGGGGCTCGGTGTGCGCGCCGGGCTGCGCAGAGCAGGTGGTCGGCGTCCGGCCAGGCTGGGATGCACGTTTTCTGCGGTCCGTGCATCAGCCAAACTTTTATTTGCTCAAATTTCCCACTAAATGGTGAGCTCCTTGGGGAAATAACCTTGTTTTATTTGACACCGAATCCATAGTGTCAGGCACAGAGTAGGGCGGATAAAATATCCTGCACGTATGAATGTGAAAAATAACAACAAAAATAACCGACTGCCATTGAACAGCTGCTCAGCAGCTGGTTACTGACTGAGATCAGCTAGTTCAACCATACCTGACTCAGTTACGAGGAGAAAGGCACAATTTGGCCGGTGGCTGGTGCTGGGCAGCCTGGCACCTGGTTTAATGGAACTGATCAGATATTTTGGCATCCAGCCTGGGTTGTCCTCACGATGCCAAAGCAATCAATCACTTCGGCTGAGAAAGAAAACTGGATGGCTATGTCCATGCCCAGGGCTGTGTGGGCGGGACGACTGGTCACTGTTTCCCCGTTCTGCCTTTTGCCCAGGCGAGGCATGTAGGCTTTGCCACTGTCTCTTCTCCAGTGGAGGGGGAGAGAGGAGATTCTCCTAGGAGAGCCAGAGTCGGGCTGTGGGGTGTCACAGGGCGCTCCTGACACCTTCCTGAGGGTTCCCCCTGCAGCATCTGTAACAACAGCCCGTCATACAGGGAGGGAGCCCAGGGTCGGGAGGTTAATTACACGGTGGTGAAATCCGGCTGAGACTTGGAGCTGGTTTTCTGATTCCAAGCTCCAGCTCCTTCCATCACAACTCAAGTCTTGGGACGCCAAATTTTTAGAAGGATGATCTGGTCAGAAAATAGGTTAAAATGATGGGGCAAGTTAAGTCTAAATACCAGTGAGTATATTCCTGACCCAAGTCTTCAGATATTTTCTGTGTTCATGCCTGTGCCCAGTGAAGTGACTGAGAGCAAGCCCTCTGGAGGCTGACCTCCTGATTGGAATTCAAACCACTTAGAAGATGAGCAGCCTGGGGAAATTTACCTACCATCCCTGTGCTTTAGTTTCCTGGTGTGTAAAAGGAGACTGTTCAGGGCCTATCCCATGGATCGTTGTCAGGATTAAGTGGAACTAGCCACACAGTGCTGCGCATGGAAAGCACTCAGTGCATATAGCTTTGACCCGGAGCCAGGTGTGCATGGGGCACGCGGCACCAGGGGAGCATTTGCCCGAAAAGAGCACACGTTTGGGTGGGAAGGAGGACTCACACATGTGATGAGCCTTCTCCAGCCACTTGTGCATGTGGTCATGGGTGCTGGTGGTCAAAGTGAGGATGCCTGGAAACACTGTGTTATACTAATTATGATGGTTGAGAAGTTGTGAGTAGCTCACCAACTCACAGGAACAATGACTTGAAGTGTGGAAAGAGTGAGGGAGATCTGAGTTCACATATTGGCTGAAAACCGGATGTTGTAGAAAATGTTTTTTTAATTCACTCATTCAGACATACGTTTAACAAGCTCCATGTATTAGTTTCCATGTCATAGACACATTGTAAATGCCAGGATGGCATGAGAAGTGCATCATCTGAAAGGAGAGAGGGGCATTAAGCATTTAAGTACCTTTCAGTGGGGTGAGTGCAATACTGGATATTTGCATAGGGAGCTTGGAGTATGGGGGGTGTCCAATCCAGTGTGTGTGTGTGTGCGCATGTCTGGTGATAAGGTCTTTCTAGAGAATATGATGTATGAACATCTTTAACATCGGTTTGAGTGTTAAAGAGAAGGTAGGACCTACCCAGGGCACAGGGGGGAGGGCATTGGCGAAGACAGTCCAGATGGAGGGGCCAGCAGCAGTGGAGGCAATGGGATAAGGGTCCTGGTGTGTGCAGGTAAGTAAGGTGGTGCAAGTGAGGACAGGTAGAGGCCTACCATGGAGGCCTTGTGGATCTTGGTGAGGAGTTTGGACTACGTTGTGGGCAATGGTGTATCTTGGCAGGTTAAGCAGATCAATCTGGCCACATATATATATTTTTGATAGCTGGTCTCATACCACTGCCAAGATGAGCTATGGTCTGGGTTGGATGACAGAGGGTGGGAGTTGAGAAGTGAGACTGGAGAGAACAGTAAAGGTTATCAGAGGTTGTGGCCATCACCAGGGAATATTGGTTGGCGGCTAGAACCAAGAAAGTGGCAACAGACCAAATAGGAAGGGAGGAGGGAATGGATTTGGAACACTGAAAGTCCTGACTGTGATGGTCAGTTGCTGAGATATACCAAGGAAGAGTGAGACGTTAAGAACAACTGGGGAATTAAACGGGCAAAGGAGAAAGCATGGAGCTATAGAGTGTATGTGTTGGGGGGTAGGTTTAAGGATACCTGTGAAATATCCAAAGGGATACACCCAGCAGATGATTGAACTTACGAGGCCAGAGCTCGAGGGATAGATCTGGGCTGAAGACATGAAGCTGGTAGTCTTTGGAGAGATAGTGAAGCCAGGGAGACAAAAAGTAGGGCAAACAGAATCAAGGGATCAAGGAAGAGGGGAGAAGAACCTAAAAGGAGGACCATCAGGAATGATAGGTAGGAAACAAGAAGAGTGTGGTGCTATGGAAGCTGTGAGAGTTCTGTATTAGTCAGGATATGTCATGTTATCCTGGAGTAACAAACATCCCCCGAGTCTCAGCACCTTTCAAAACAGAGATTCAGAGTGTAGGCTATGTAAGTGTCTCAGGCCAGCTGCTGCCTTCTGCCAGGATGGTGTAGACTGTCCCTGCCACCTTACCAGTCTCATAGTAGAGGTAAAAGGGGACAGTGCAACCATGCACTACCTCTTGAAACTTTTGCTCGAAAGGATTGATCCAGTCCCAAACCAAGCCTGAGGTCAACACAGCAGGATAGTAAAGGCCTCCAAGAATGGAGGCACAGATACCCTGAGCAATTATACACTTCACCATAGACACAGAGATTCAAGAAGAAAGGAGAGATCAAAGTTTAAAACCCAGCTGAGGTAGCCAGAGTGATAAAGACTGAAGACCACTGCCCAGATGTGGTAGTTAGCCGATGTCCATTGTTCTCACTGAGGCAGGGTGAGTGGAGTAGTGTCCCTACCCCAGTGGGGACTGGCAAGCAACCAGGGCAAAGACAGCAAGGGTCAGCTGCTCTTCTGAGAAGTTCGCAGAGTGAAGAAGGACTGCAGATGGAAAGAAATGCTGAGCAGAGGAGAGGGGTTTCAGAGAGTCTCCCGTTTCTGTGTTTGGTCTTGAACCAGATGCACATTGTGGCAGATTACAAATGTGGCCACAAGTTCTTCTCGTTTTATATCCATACCCATCCAAAGTGATCTTGCAGTTCTTCCCACCAAGGGAGAGTCTTTCTGCCTCTTGAATCAGGCTGGCCCTGTGACTTGCTCTCATCAGGGGAATACAGCCAAACCTGACATAAGACCTTGAAAAGGGCTTGCTCTCTCCCTGTTTTTGGGAAGCCGAGACAGCCTGTGTATGAGCCTTGGCCAGCCTGCCGGGTGATAAAAGACTGGCAGTCTAGTTGCCTCCATCCCTGCTCCCCACTGCCCCAGCTAACAGCCAGCCAACCTCCAGGAGCAAACCACCCCGCCGACCTGCCGCTGACCACAGATGCATCAGGGAGCCCAGCCAAGTTCGGAAGACCTGCCCGGCTGAGCCAGCCCAGAGTGCCAGCTCACAGGATCATGAGCTAAATAAATCGTCGTTTTAAACCACTAGGTTTTGGGGGTAGTTTGTTATGCAGAAAGAGCTAAGTGTATGTAGGCAATTGAGGTTTCTAGAGATGAGCAGAATATCCGTACGTTTGTATTAAGAGGCTTGAGTTCATAAGATTTTCCTCTTGGGATGTCTATGATTGTCACTACTTTGGGTTAGAAACGATGTGTACTTGTGTATGTTTCCTTAGCCTCTGAACTAGTGCTCAGCATGTAGCAGGTGCTTAGTATGTGTTTGTTGAAAGAATGAGTGAGTGAATTCCATTTAAAAACACACCACCTGACTATGAGCTTTGAGAGATAATGATGTGTCAATGTAGGTTTGTTGATTGTTAAAATGTACCCCTCTGGGTGGGATATGGACATTGGGGAGGTTGTACATGTGTGGTGTCTTGCCAATGGGTTTCAGCCCTGGGCAAGTTCACTATGGATTCAGTGGGACCAAGGAATGACAACTGAACATTCTTGGGGTAAAAGGGCTTATTACCTGGCTTTATTCTTCCAGCAACAGGCTGAGCACTAGAATCAGGTCTGCATCCAGTGGTCTGCAGGTCTGTATTCCTCCTCCGTCTCTGCCTCCACCCAGAGCACTGGGCAGAGCACTTTATATAGTGACTCAGTAAATAACAGCTCATTGCCTGTGGGTGTGGAAGCAGTAGCCTAGCAGTAGGCCAATTACATCATCAAGTAGTTTAGGGTCAGGTGAGGATCTTGGCCATAGGAACTTCCATTTTCCCCACATGTGGGAAGAGCGGGTATTTGAGAACTCTGCATTTTTTGTTCAGTTTTGCTGGGAACTTAAAATAGCTCTAAAAATAATATTTGTTAATTAGGCGTGCACACACACACACACACACTCCACCAGAGCTTCCAGCTGGGTTTTGGAGCTGAGTGGGGTAAGTTGGGAGGTAAGGCTCTATGTTGCATGTGGGCAGAGACAGGACCAGACCCAGGTCTTCTGCCCTAGTGCAGAATCCCAGCCAACCTCCATCTCCATCCCAATATAGAGCTTCCATTCAGGCCTCTCTGCAAGGGCACCAAGGTGGCATGCAGTCCTGTTGAAGAGATGATGGGTATGAATATATTATCTCCTCTCCTTTCTTGTCAAAACCCACAACACTGCTTTCCATAAGTCAATCTCCTTCGAGCACTCTGTCCGAGGTATGGCATGGCTTCAGGCATTTAGTCTTTGATTTGGTCGCCGGCCTGCCCTTATGAACAGCCTCACTCTTAGAGACCCTTCAGAGCAGGGACATTCTGATGGTGAGAGGGCGGCTTCCTAACTTGAGCGACTTCTCATCAACTTCATTGCTTTTACATTAAAATAATAATTTCAGCTGGGGCAGCTGGAGGCTGGAACGTTAGCTGCTTAATTGCATCCACCTTTTAGCCCCCTTCTTGAAGATTGATTCCAGCGCTTTCTTAGCATAATACATGCCAGGATCTGTAAAGGCAGAAAGTGGCGGCCCTCTTAACCAGAGCAGCAAAGCCAATTGATGCGTTTCTCCTGTTAAATTTACTGGCTTTATTGAAAGGTCTTTGGGGAGTTGCTTGCTCATTAAATACACCAAATACAAAATCTCTCTTAATACAGTATTATCTTGGTAATAGAGAAGGCTTCCCCGATGTGAGCTCAGAGAGATGGAATTGTCAAGCTTTTAGGAAGCCACACTCACAAAGGTTGCACTTCCCCTCATGTGCAGTTTCTCAGCATCTCTGCAATTTGGGGTGTCTCACTCTGCCCAGTCTAGTCCAATCCACCACCCTCGTTTTGTCTCATCTCGTCCCCACCAGGCTAAAGTATATCTCCAGGAATTGTAGAAAATTTAACGTCAGCTCTCAATGACTTTAAAACTGAGCAGTGGTCAATGAGCCAGAAACACAGTCGTGTAGCCGGGTGTCAGCTCTGGTTTGACGTAGTGGCAGGAGGATTAATTTGGCAGTGGGAGTGGGGGAGGGGACTGTGGCCAGCTCTCCCTGGGACCCCCAAGTTTTGTGAGAACGTGGGGCATGCTGTCCTGAGTTAGATCCTGGCCAGGGCCAGCTGAATTCTGCCTCCTACGGGACATGGTGAGGTTAAGTGAGGACTCCTTGCTGCCAGTCCAGAGGACGGTCAGTAGGAGTGGTGAGCTCAGAGGCCCTTACCTGATGTGAGATCCTTGCCAAGCCACATCATAAACTCTGTCAGTTTCTTTCTGAGTAAAATCAGGTTAAAAATGACTTTCCCTCTTTACAAATTTGGTTCAAAAACAAAAAAAGATCCCATCACTTTCCTAAAAGGATATGGGTCAGCTAACAGCACAGGAAGTCTGGGGTAATTTTAACAGAACAGAAATAGAAGGGGAAGCCCAGAGTGCAGGGGAGGCAAGGGCGCCTGGACTTGCTTAGTCAGAGGAGGAGTACGAGCATAAGGAGATGTGTGAACAGGAAGGCTGGCAGGTGCTGGCTTAGTGGGCTTACGCAGGTCCCTGCTCTGCGTGCAGGGTAGACTCCTTGCCTGTTCAACTCCAATGACCTCCCCTCCTCCCCCTTCATTTCGGAAGCCAAGTTTTACATCAAGCCCTGTATTAGGGGTGGGGGTCTTAACCTCTATTGTGCTATAGACCCCTTGGCAGTCTCAGAATAATGCTTTTAAATGTGCAAAAGATATAACATTGCAAAGGAGGCAAATTGTATTGAAATGTTAAAATATTTTTAAATTGTGATTTAGTGATAGGCGAGTTAGCACATCACATAATACTCACGGCAGTCTAACATTGAGTGCCTTTCCAGTAATGAAAATGTTAAAAGAGCTCTTTTCAGGCATCTGCAACAATCGTGGTGTGACTGGACAAACATCTGCTTTCTCACGGGCGCGCAGTCACGAGGACTGCTTGTGCTACTGTAATTTGTTGCGTTCATTTGTAATTTGAGGGATGGTAGAGTTTACCTAGAGTCAGTGAAAATAAAGATGTCATTTTTTTTTTTCTATTGAGGTTCAAAGACTCTGTGAAACCGAGCCTCTGTTTCCTCACACTGAAGTGTGGGTCATAATCCCGATCTCAAGGGATGTTATGAGATTATAGAGCAAACCTGACCTGACGTCTCATCTCAAAGGTCTGATATAATCTGTGCACAGTGCAGGGACTGATTCCAGGTTAAGAACCCTGACGTGGAGTTTCCCAGAGAGTGTAACCGCTCCCCTCCCTCCTGAAGCCTGTCTCTCCAAGCCGACTGTCCCCCCTGGGGCCGTCTGAGTCCCCCTGCTCTCTGCTCGGCCACATGGGCACTGCCCTTGACATTCTCTAAGCTGCTCGCCACCCAGGCATGCAAGGGCCTGACAGGAAGTTCTCCGGCCCTTGTGATAGTCTTTGTGCCTTTGGTGAATCCCTCTAGGGTGAGGAGCGGCTTCCTGGAATCTAAGGATCAGCAAAACGGAAACCCAAGTACACACCCGCTCCTGTCACCAGATCAGGCTTTCCAGGAAGTGGAAGTGGTGCCCCTACTCGCGGGCATCTCTTGGTGTAGACACACCCAGTGGGTGATCCCAGCCATTTCCATGGAGGCTGACTTGGGGAGGCGGCAGGTGTGGTTCCCGTCTGGTCTCTGCTGCTGACCTGCCGTGTGGCCTTGAGCACTCCCTCCCGTCCTCTGAGCCCGTCTCTCTCCCTGTAGAGTGGGTTCCCTGTGCATGCCTGCCACCTGCCTCCTAGGTTATCGGGAGCTTACAGAGCCAGTGGTTACGGTGACTCCAGCATGTGTCTGTCTGACCATGGTCTCCACCACCTGGAGCCTGCATTTCCTCATCCGTGAAATGGGCTCATGACGCAGATTTGTTCAAGGGCTGTTGTGTGAATTAGACACGTATCCTTAATGTCTAATGAACATCCAAAACGTAACCTTCCCCAAGCAAAACTCTTGATATCCCCACCTTGCCTCCATCCTAATTACTTCCCTTCTCCGTTCAAAACCTTCCAGTGGTTCCCATAATGCTCAGCAACTCGCAGCAGCTTGTAAGGAACCTCTCTCCTCACTCACTACCTTCCCATCCGCAGTCCCCCAGCCACATCTTCCTGGAGCTCACAGAGCTCACAACCCCCAGGGCCTTTGCACCTGCTTCCCCTCTGCCTGGAGCACCGCCTGTGTGTGTCTCACGCTTCCCCTTCTCGATGTTTCTTCCTGGCCCTTCAGTGTGTGCCGGCCTCCCCAGCTGTGGGTGTGTGCCCCCCGCCAGGGCAGGGACTCTGTCCCTTGTTTGTTGCTCTCCCACTGCCCGCCGGGGAGCCTTGCATGTAGCTGGGGCCCAGAAATATTTGTTGACTTTGAAAAGGCAGAGAGAATTGAGAAGAATTGGACAAACACTGGGTATTAGACAAGAAATGAGTGTTAATTTGGTTGAGTGTGATAATGGCATTGAAGTTAGTGTGTAAATAAAGAGACCTAAACTGTTGATAAAGCTGGAGTATTTGCAGATAAAATGGCATGTGTGAGATTTGCTTTCAAATAGTCCAGTTTAAGAAAAGAAATGGGAGTTGATGAATGGCCATATGTTGGTAACTGTTAAAATCAGGAAATGAACACATGTGGGTTAATTATACAATTTTCTTTCTTTTGGGTTGGTTTAAACATTTCCACAGTAAAGAGTTACACATATTTGTTGAACTCATTGGTGAGTGAATGAATAGTGTATAAAATGCACTTAGCCTAAAGCCTTTAGCATAATACATATTTACCAATATTAGCTTGTAAGATTATCAATACAAATAGATGAGGGAGCAGCTAAGAAAGCACACCGGAGACAGGGCCACACTGAGCTCAGAGGGGAGCATAGATGCTGTTGATATTCTAAAAGCAGTTCTCTGATGGGACCACCCACACTAGGGCCTAGACAGGCCAGGGGTCACTGCATCGTGAGCCTGTGGCCAGCTCCCCCTCCTCCTCAGTGGGGTGAGGAATATATTAGCCCCATTGCTGGTGCTGGCTGAGTCCCAGGCACAGCCGAGCAGGCCTAGAGGGTAGGAAGCTCAGGAAGCTTTCAGAATGCCTGCCCAGTAGCCCGTGGCACGTGGACTTGCAGGCCGCACCGTGGTTGTAAGTGGCATGGGGGTGACAGATGGCACTGGACAGGCCCTGTCCTGGGGGCACAGACAGGGGGTGGCCATGGGGGTGTGTAGGAGAGGAGGTCCATGGGCCTGGAGCAGTCTCCCCGCCCACCCAGAGTCAGGCACCCGGAGGCTGGCGTGTGGCGCTTGTCTGTGGTCAGACAGGCAGCGGGATCCCCTGTGGGTTCTCCGTGGGCTCAGGGAGACCAGTGAGGGAGCTCCAGCCACCTAAGACTTTCTTTCTTCTTGCATGCTGGAGCCTCAGGGGCAGGATTTGTGCTCCTGCTCTCCAAGGAGGCGTCCCCAAGGTCAAGCGGACAGCACTCCTGGGGTGGCCGTAAGGCAGCGCCCCGCCAGCTCCGAGCCGAGGCGCTGCCCCTGCGTGGACACCCTGTTCGGTGGCATAGCTCCGCTCTCGCGGCCCCCCAGCCCTGGATCCCGGATAGGGATGCCAGTTCGCCAGCTCCTCGGCCTTGGGCAGGCCAAGCGCCTTCTCCAAGCCTGTTCCCTAGTCTGAAAAATGGGGCTAATGAGAGTCCCCACTTGATGGGCAGTGTGGGGATGAAGTGAGGTGAAGTGTGTGCGATGCCGAGCTTAGTGCCTGGCCCTTTCCAGGGGCTCATAGACAGTAGTTACTTATTACTGGGGGCCTGGGGGGGCCCGTCACAAATATTTGGCAAATGACCCAGTTTGTTTGGCCCACAGCTCATAGGCCCCTAGAATCCCAGAGGGGTGGTTTTTACTCATAAAATGGGGCACCGTGAAAGGATGCTGAGGTGTTACTTCCCAGTGAGTTCATCACCCTACTTCCAGCTCTGTTTGGCCAACCCACCCTCAGGATGGACGCCTGCAACTGTGCTGAGGGGAACCGCAGGTCTTCTTCCACAGCGACGCTCCTTTCTGAGTGCTTGATCCATGCTGGCACTGGGCTAAGGGCTTTCCATGTGCGGCCCTATTTAAATGCTATAAATTAGGTATTTCTATTATCCTCATTTTAGAAATGAGGAAACTGAGGTTGCTGGATGTGAATCACTTTTCCTGGTAGAACCAAGACTTGACGGTGAGTCTGATGACTGAGCCCTGGTTCCCCCTCATCTGGGCTGAGTTGCAGGGAGGCTTCCCACCTGTGGGGATCCGTCCCGCGGGGGCCTGGAGAGGTGGAAGCATGCCATGCTTCAGGGGGCTGAAAGGAGGACTGTTTAAGGCAGATAAAAGAACACTTGCCTCACCCCATGGAAAATCATGTCATCCTAAGGTGTGGAGACCTGGCTGAAAGCATGACCTGGTCTGTGATTAAACAGCGGGTGATCTGTTTTCCCAAAGCCCTGGTGAGAGCAGTCTTACCCTTGGCATGGTCAGGACTGAGAAGGTCCCATCAGGAGTCCTGGGCCAGCAGTTCCAAGCTCAGCAACCAGGTCTGAAGCCTCTGGAGTCCCAGGAGCCTGCACTGCCCTCGCCTGGGAGCACTGGTGCCCAGTCCCCTCCTGCTGGTCTCAGGAGCAGCTGTAGCCGCCCTCCCGTCCTGAGACAAGAACCTGCCGAGAACAAAGCCCACCAGAGAAGGAGAGCTGAGGGGTGGGAGGAGACCAGCTGGGTCTTGACGACACGACTAAGCTCCTGGATCAAGGTGTACCTGAAGGCAAGCTGGCCATGGACTAGTCAGGCGGCAAGAACTAACAGCTCACCCTTTAGCTTACTCACTTCGGGTTCTGGCTCCTGCCACTCGCAACCAAAGGATCCCTCACTGCTGCAACACACTGACCCCTTGGAAGTTGGAAACCCTATCTGTGGGGGCTAAGGGAAGCCAGTTCTCAGCACCGAGGCAAGCACTCAGCCTTTTTACAGACAGCGTCCAGAGGTGCCTCTAGGAAGACCTGTACTTCCCAGAACCAGCCCGCCTGCACTCCCCATGCCTGGCTCTGCGGCCTTGCCCCCTGCCCGTTGTCTCCATCTGCTGCGGACAGTGGTGCTCTGAGCACCCGCCCATCCCGACACTGGCTTCCCTCACGAGCATCTTCGCAGTGAGAGGATGAGCTTCCCATCAAAGTGGCACAGCAGCTTCCCTCAAACAAAACAGCCCCCTCCCCCCCCCCCACTGCCTTGCAAAGGCAGGGAGCTCACCTAGCCACCTGCAAACTTCCTTCCATGGCCTCTTGTCCTCACGAGAATGCTCTGACGGGGGGCCGGGCAGGAGTGGGGGAGACGTATTCCACATTACAATTAACTTGTTAGGAACAATGACTCCCGGCCCAGGCCCCTGCCTGCTTGGGGTGTTGGGTGAGCGTGATGAAAGCCTGGGTCCACGGCTGTGTTCTGCAGTGTGGCCAGATCCTGGGCCTCTCTGGTGGAGACCATCTTGCTGACTCCTCACAGGCCTTACGAACATGCCGGTCAGTGCCTCAGCAACAGGGGTGGCCCTGGCTGCTGCATACATGTCACCCAACACTGAATGCCGTCTGCTTGCTGTGGCATGATGAGGGGGCTAAGAGCTTAGCATTTGGCATTGGACGGTGTCCCCGGTCTCTAGCTTATCAACTCATGCCACTTTCCTGAGCCTGGTCTGTATCTGTAAAATGGGGTAAGAATGTCAAGGGGGTATAGCATGTCTGGCCCCCGTGTATTAATCACTAGTAACCTTATTCATGAGGAGCAGGCTTCCACCCCAGGAGTCCCAGAACGGTGTGGCAGACATTGCCACTGAGATGGTCATGAGGAAGCTTAGGGTCCTAGGGTTATGTAAGCTGCAGGCTTGGGCCCTTTCCCTTTGCAGAGCTGTTCCCACTGCTAGGGAGGGGGCAGTCACAGAGCTGCTGGCTGTCCCAAAGCCACCTGTCCCAGAGCCTTTAACCCACACACACTCAGGGGACCCTGGGACTTCAGGCCTGGGAAGCCATGTCTTCAAGGTTCCTCCTCTTCTTTCCCAGCCAGTGCCAGCTCGTGGGGTCACTCACCCAGGTTGGAGCTCCATAGAAAGTCAGGTCCCTGTAATTCCTGAAAATCTGGGGCATGTGGGGCTGGTTATAGTCTTCTGGCTGCTCCAGGCAAGTCTTACCATGCCTCTCTTCCCTGTCACCTCCTCCGGGCAGGCCCTGAGAGGGGAAGTCATGCCCTGACTGCTCAGTGAGGCCCCTGCCTCTCTTTCTGCCAGCCCGAAGTGCCCACGTGGGTCCTCTACCCTAGCTTGTGTGTCCAGCTCTCTCGGTAGCTTGTAGAGAGTTGGGCAGCTTGCAGAGGGAAAGATTTGATGCTTCCTACATTTCTTAGTATCTCCAAAATGGCCCTCCTCACACTCTTCTCTCCCTTTCCTCTGTCCCTTCCCGCTCTGCTCTTGCAAGAATCCTGCCTGGTCTCCTTGTTCCCGGCCTGGTTCTCTCCACATGGCCGACCTGGTAAGCTGTAAGAAGTGCCAAATGAATCCCATCCCTCCTCTGTTTAAAGCTACTGAAGGGCTCCATTTCAGAGGCCCTGCTGCGTCTCCATGGCCCACCGAGTCCAGTTCCAGCAGGGTCTCCCCATCATGCCTGGCATCCCAGGCTCTCCAGCTCCATTTTTCAGTCCCTTCACCAGGGCCTTTGCACATGCTGTTCCCTCTGCCTGGAGCTTGCTTCCCCTCATGTGCTCCTCTCCATCTAGCTGTCTCTTCCTGGGAGGCTTTCCCTGGCTTCCCCACCCCAGCCCGAAGCAGGGGCCTTTTGCACCCACCCTCGGCAGGCCTGAGGCACCCCTCCCTGATATGGCTTCTCTTGTTATCTGCGGTTATGTCTCCTCTGCTGCCATGAGGACAGAGGGCATGAGGTGGGTGGGGAATGCTGGTTGCTTGGCGGCTGCTTGAAGCCCTGGCTTCTAGGCTGGACCCTAGTCCAGCATCTGGGTGAACCTCCCCACTCCTTGGCATCAAGCAGTAACACCTAATAATTAACTCTCCAATTAGGCCCACAACAGAAATTTAATCTGGGGCTCCTTGATAATGAGGGTGTTCACAGAAAGCCTTTCATCCTGGGCCCCAGGCCCGCGGCTCCTCTGGCCCGGGCCCTGCGTTGGCTGCATGTCAGAACCGCCCTCTGCTCACTGAGGGCCTCGCCCCTCACCTCCACCTGGCCCCTGGCTCCCTCGGGCTCCTCTTGCCGCAGGGCTGTGTGTACCCTCATAGGGGCAAACTAGTGGGCTCAGCCTTGCTGCCTCTCTAGGAGGCTTCGACAAGCTAGTGGGAAAATGCGCCTGGCAGAAGCCCCCGCGAAGCGGACAAGCGCCAGTTGGCTCGGCCCATGAAAGCCTTCAGGTTTGCTAACGTGAAGACTTAATTGCCTTTGGACACTGGAAGGATGGAGGGGCTCCTCCAGGGAGTGGTTTCTCTCCCTGTGCTTTCTTCCTCCCCAGCTGGATAATGACAGAACTGGTGACTGATCAAAGGGGGAAGACAGAACCTCCTGTCGGGGCCACGGCAGCTTTCACCTGCACTTAGATCGCATCCCTGCCCCCGTTCCACTCTTCCTTCCGTGGCTTCTAGGGTGATTCTTAGTTGCATTTTCCCAACTGGAGAGGAGACTGGAGGCGAGGAGTGGGCTAGGGCCTTGCTCCTCAGTGGTCAGCCTCAGCCACTTTACCCAGCGTCTCCTTCGGTCCTTTGCAGATGAGGTCAGCATGGAGAGTAAACAGTAGCACAAAAATTCACCATCTTGGTCCCGGGCTCCAGGACCAGCAGGGTGAGCTCCTGCGTCCTGGGTGACCCCACCTCCCTCCTTGCACTGCCCTGCTATGCCTCTAGCTCCCCGTTCCGCCAACCTCACCCATTCCCCTCCCTGCGAAACCCAAGACCTTTGAATGACTCACGCCTCCCAGCTGTTCGGTGTGGCTCCCAGCAACCCCTTCGGAGGACTCTCCCACATTTCCCTCATGCTCTTGACATATCTTACTTATTTCTGTATTTATCAACTGTTCATCTCCCCTCCCTAGAACACAGGCTCCCAGAGAACCGGCTGTCTGCTCACTGCGGTCCCCCGGTGCCTAGTGCAGTGCCCGGTACATAATATTTGCGGAAAAATAGAACAGAACTTCTCCTTCTTGACCTACAAATTCTCCTTTGGCCCTGCAGTTCCCGCCGAAAGCCTCGCCTCACCCAGAACGCACCCCTCCTAGGACTTTCTGTTGACAGTGGTGCCTTCTTGAAGTCACCTCCATTTCCAAGCTGGCCCAGTGGGGCCAGGATAACGAAGCTGCTTTAACATAAATAATTTGCCTCTGAGGTGTAAGAAATGGGGAATATTTTTAGAAGGCCTGCCCTCCTAGGGGAAGTAAATGACTTATGAAAACGGGATTTTTCAAAGTGGCCTTCAAGAGAAAAGGGAGCCGTGTGTGATGGCCAAAACGGAATTCTATGAAATCGTGCGACTCATTATTCAGGCACCCACGCAGGCGCACACACGCCCGTGCTCACTCGCTCGTCCTCCTGCCTTCCATTTCATGGTCTTAGCTCGAATCTGAAATAAAACCACTGCAGCCCTCCTCCCCCGGCCCTCAGCGGCGGCCTGTCTGATTGGATGCCTCCCACAGCCCCGAGGACCAGAGCTTCAAGGAGGAAGCTGCCAGGGACACGCTGAGCCCTCGCTTCTTAAAGTATGCGCCGTAAGTTACCTTGAAATGTTATTAAAAAAAAAAAAAAGTATTTTAGGTTCAACAGACACTTGGGTTCCTGTTAACAACTCATTTAAGGAGAAAGTAGGGGGAAAGCATTCAGTTCAAGGCTTCTTTGACAATGTGAACCTCCTTACTTTGAATCCTTACAGTGTCGATGGGATGAAAGATTTCGTGGCGACGCAGATGGGTGAATGCGCAGGTGAGAAAGGACAGATGTCAGCTACAACAGAGACGCGGCATCTTGGGACGGGCTTTGTCTGGCCAGTAATGGAGAATAGCTATTGGAAAGAGTGGGGGAGTGAGGGACCCAGAAAATCAAGACACAAAAACCACTTTTGTGGCCATTGTGTTTCCACCAGAGTCTTGATCTAGGGAAGACGTGCTGTTTGGAGAACTAATAAGGCGACTGGCTCCTTTGATGGGCACATTCTGAAAACAAGGGTCTAGAGGAGTCATCCATTGCGGGCTCCCTGGGGCCTTTCTCCCCTAGTCTACAAAATCTGGCCTCCAAGGGGGCATGGACGTGTCTTCTGCCCATGCCCTTGAAGCCTCAGACAACCAGCTCTGGGCAACTTATCTGGAAAGGTCAGGGTGGCTTCGCATTGTCCATCGGCTCAACACAAACTCCCAGTCTAGCAACCAAGGTCCACCACAGATTGGTTCTACTGTGCTTTTAATTCTTAGTCCCCACACCTGCTTCGGACCTCTACTCCCACCACACCCTTCTTCTCCCTTATCCCGCTTTATTCTTCCTTTCTCCATGGAAGGTCCATTTCTCCAAACAGTCACTTTTCCACTTGTCCAAGGTCTACTCACCCTGGAAGGTCTGACTTCCAGAAGCCTTCTGAGACTGGGTCATCCTCTCTGAACTCCTTTTGTGAGTTCTGACACCCTGATTATGTGCATTTGACTCATTTCATGGATCGCTGGTCTAGTCTACTTTCCCAAAAGGACTGGCAGGTTCTCAGGGACAAGGATCCTACCTTGTATGTCACAGCACATGGCCCAGGGCCAATAGAGTGGGCACTGCTAGAAGCATTGGCCTCTTCTAGCGCAGAGGACCCAGACTCGCCACCTTCTCCTGGGGACCCTCCGCCCTGAGGCTGGGGAGCAGGACTTGAGGAGCTGCTGTCATATTGCTGTCACTCTGTCAACCACTTCAGAACCCGGAGGACCAGTGATCCCGGGGCAAGGCCAAGACTTAGCTTCTCGGTGGTGCCCAAGCTCTTTCTGTTCTATAACAGTTCACTCAATCAATAAACATTGTTGAGTGGGGGACTTGGGGGTGAATATGCCAGACGCCACCCCCATTCTCTTGAGACTTACAGACAATGAATCAAGAGCCGCCGAAGGGATCGATGACGGCCGTGACAGATGCAGGAGAAGGCAGGTGCGGCTCTAAGGGCATCAGACAGACCCAACCATCGCTTCTCAAGGGCATGTTTCACATCTGATGGGGTCTGAGCAGGCTGCACGGCTGCGGTGGCCATGGGGAGTCCTTAGTCGCCTCCTGGACAGCTTGGTGGGATGCTGAGGTGGGAGGCCAACGGAGGAAGGTCAGTCTGACTGAGGGTCTGGCGGCCGAGGCTCTGAGCACAGGCGGAGAAGGGTCTGCAGGCAGGCGTTGTGCCTGTGCTTGTTATGAATGTGAAAGGGATCAGAGCAGGAATCGCTGCCCCCACACCAGAGGCCATAGCCAGAGAAGCTGCAGCATTCTCTGATGCTAAGTGCCTTCTCCTCTTTAAAATGAGGGCCTGCCTTTCACCGAGCTCCCAAATCCTGTCTGTCAAGGCCTCACCAACACCACTGCAATGGCACCAGGCACTCCCTCACTGGTTCTACTTCACGTCCTTGATTTTTCTGCTAAGGAACCCGGGGACCTGCCTTGCATTAGAGCTTCTGCAGCTGATCGCCCGTGCTGCATCGCAGGGACGTCCAGGAGAACATGAGTCACGTCCAGTGCTCTGGGTAGCCAGGGTCCTAGGTGAGGGCAAACCCGTGGCCATGGCAGACATCAGTAATTGGTCCTGACACTGCTATCCGTGGTGCACGGACAGGGTTTAAAAGCACCTCCTCGGAGGCATCTTCCCTGGTCACCCTCTGAAGGGGGTCACCGTCCCCTAGTTGTTTCTATGACCACCCACTCTTTTTTCCACAGTGCTCATCACACTTAATAATTATGCATCTTTAAACATATTTTAAGCCTGATTCCCAAGTAACCTGTAAGCTCCATGCGTGGGATCATGTCTCTTTTTGCTCATCACAGAATCTCTGCAGCTGAGCTGTCTTTGCCACTTAGCAAGAGCTCAGTAAATATTTGCTGCAAGTTGACTGATGTTTCAGTCAATGAATGATCTAAAGAGAGAACCCAGGTCTCCTTGTCAAAATACCCAGGTTGAGTCCTGGCTCTGCAACTGCCTGATTGGCTGTGCTCAGGCAGGCCCCGCCTCTTCTCCACAGCGGCGCCTGGAGCCGAGGGCGCTAAGTGGAGGTTTTGCCATCCTACCCCGGAGGTTCGGCAGATCTAGGACAAAACCTGTCCTTCCCAGGTTAGTGGTCAGGGGAATTTTATTTTGGACTTGACAGCTGGTTTACTTTTGAGCTAGTGGGCTGGGATTGAGTGTGAGCCTAGGAGATGGGTGCCAGAGTGGGAGAGCTGCTGGCCCCTCCTGCCTGGGTCCTGGGTGGCAGGACCTTGTGGGGAGGGACCTTCTGCTCCCAGGTACCAGGCTCTTCAGGCAGGGGGCGTGGGCTTGACTTGGGCCCCTGACTGTTGAAGGTACAGCAGCCCTCTCACTTTCTGCATCTTAATCTCCTCCCCCTCCTCCTCTGTTCCTCCTCCCTTGCCTCCCTTCACCGCAGTGAGGGAGGGAGAAGGGCTGTGTGCACCCCTTCGCTGTTTCCACAGCTGGGGCCAGACAGCTCCCTCTCCTCTGGGGATCTGAGGCCCCCCTGAGCCTGCTTCTCCACAGACTGGCCCTGCTCTGACCAGTGAAGCCTGCCTAATGCATCCTGGGGGAGGCAGATGCCGTAGGCAAGGCAGCTCCCCAGCCCTGCTGGAGCTCTCTGGAGCCAGTGGGAATCTGTGTGTGTGTTTGGAGGGCACGGGCAGGCTGGGGGCTGGGGATGGCCAAGTGCACTGGCGGGGCCCGGACAGCTGCCCCCAACCCCAGGAAAAGGTAGGGCATGGTTAGGATGGCCAGGGCCCAGTGACTCTGGGGAGCTGTAAATATACCCTCCAGCCCACCCCCTGGCTCTCAGCTGGGGAGGAAGGCAGAGCCCACAGGAGTCAGGCCTTTCTTCAGGAAGGGCAGGCCACATGGCTCGTGCTCCCCAAAGGCCAGTTAGCTGGGGGAAGTGGGTCCTTCCAGTAGAGAAACTGAAGCCATCCTCCCTTTGCAGACAGACACTCAGATCCTGGGGGCAGGAAGCAAAGGAAGGCCTGGGAGCAGGTCATCCCCCAGGCAGGCAGTGCTCGGGGGCGTTTCAAAGGCTTTCTCTGCCCCTGTCTCCTGTTCTGCTCAACAGAACCCACTCCACCCACTCCCCTCCTCCTGCCTTTGCCTGCATGCTCTTCCTCCCATCACTGCCTGGTGAACTTCTACTTACCCTCAAGGTCCAACTCAAATGTCACCTCCTCTGGGAGGCCTCTCATGACTGTCCCAGCCAAGGTTATTTGCTGCCTCTTGGATTCCTACCCTCTTGGTTATTCTTTCCATTATTCTGTGTGTCCTCAGCCGAGTCAGTACTATGGGATTTGTATCTTCCGTCTTCCTGTAGACCGAGCTCTAAAGGCACTATCAGTGTGCTGACTATCCGTTATTCCTGCTTGTCTTATGTCTGCGCCCCCTTCTCCCAGTGCCTCCTGGGGCAGCCAGCCCCCAGGGCCCCAGGGATCCTTGACTCCTTATCTCCACGCCCTTGTGCTTTTCCCTCCCACGTTGAGTTGCACGGAGCTGTGTGACCCCCAGGGCACTGCACTAGTGATGTGCGTGTGACTTCCGAGGAGCGAGCATAAAGGGCCCTGACGCGTCTGCCTTGCTGTCTTTTGGATTGCTTGATCTGAGGAAGCCAGCTGCCATGACATCAGGGCCCCCAGGCAGCCCTGCGGAGAGGCCCGTGGGGAGGCACCAGCGCCAACGTGCCCCCCGCTTGAGGGAGCTGCCTTAGAAGTAGGTCCTCCAGCCTGGCCAAGCCTTTCCATGACTGACAGCTTGGCCACAACCTCACGAGCCATCCTAAGCCAGATCCACCCAGTCAAGTGGCCCCTGGCCTCCTGACCTACAGAAACCACACAGGACAAACCATCTTCACTACTTTTTGGGGAAAAATTCTTACCCAGCAGTAGATAACTAATAAGTACCTCCAGTGTCCTTGGGGGAACTGCCCTTCTCCCCCTCTGTGTGGCTTTTGTGGGACTGTCTCTGTTGTGCTGTCCTCCTGAGGCTGAGAGGAAAATCAGATTCTCTCCCTGGAATTTGCATCTCTTCACAGCACCATCAGCCATCACACCTCTCATTGCAGGCCCCCCATGTGTCTGGAACACAGAGCATTCAGTAAGTGCTCAACCGTTGTGTGCTAGAAAAAAAATGAGATGTGAAATGTGATGATGTTAGGTCTATTTGTTGTGATTAAGTTTGTGTTATGTTTGAACACTTGGAGAAGAAGTTGAAAGCCCAAGAATTCTTTATGCTTGGGTCTCTGAACTTGTCCTGCCCTCCCCTGCCTTCCCTGAGGGGAGGGGCTCTGGCTCACTTGTCAGAGGATGTTTCTGAGGCAGGGCCCCAAGCAGAGGGCTGCAGAAAGCCTGCCCGCCTTGGCCTGCTAGCCTGGGCCTTTTGAGACGAGTATTGCGTGAGAAGCAAGCATAAGCCATGGGAGAGGAGGTCGAGCCTAGCAAGTGGAGACATACCTTTGTTAGTAGTGCTCTGGAGGTGAGGGGGGCCCTGGAGGTGAGGGGGGCCCTGGAGGTGAAGGTTGGCCTTGGAGGTGAGGGGTGGCCCTGGAGGTGAGGGGTTGGCCCTGGAGGTGAGGGGTGGCCCTGGAGGTGAGGGGTGGTCCTGGAGGTGAGGGGTGGTCCTAGAGGTGAGGGTTGGGCCTGGAGGTGAGGGGTGGTCCTAGAGGTGAGGGATGGGCCTGGAGGT
>JAQQAC010015468.1:33785184-33800695 GCA_029783875.1 Phataginus tricuspis
CTGGAGGTGAGGGGTGGTCCTAGAGGTGAGGGATGGGCCTGGAGGTGTGGGGTGGTCCTGGAGGTGAGGGTTGGGCCTGGAGGTGAGGGGTTGGCCCTGGAGGTATGGGGTGGTCCTGGAGGTGCGGGTTGGGCCTGGAGGTGAGGGGTGGTCCTGGAGGTGAGGGGTGGCCCTGGAGGTGTGGGGGGCCCTGGAGGTGAGGGTTGGGCCTGGAGGTGAGGGGTGGTCCTGGAGGTGAGGGGCGCCCTGGAGGTGAGGGGTGGCCCTGGAGGTGAGGGGGGCCCTGGAGGTGAGGAGTGGTCCTTGAGGTGAGGGGTGGTCCTGGAGGTGAGGGGTGGGCCTGGAGGTGAGGGGTGGTCCTGGGGGTGAGGGGTGGTCCTGGAGGTGAGGGTTGGGCCTGGAGGTGAGGGGTGGTCCTGGAGGTGAGGGTTGTCCCTGGAGGTGAGGTGTGGTTCTGGAGGTGAGGGGTGGTCCTGGAGGTGAGGGATATGTGGCCTGTGTCAGGAGGCAGGATTTTCTCTATGGGGCATCCCAGCAGACACCTTGAGCCCGGCAGGTACGGACTCAGAGATGCGGCCTATCTTCAGGCACCTTTGGGCTTCTATGGGCTATAACCCACAGTATGTCAGCAGCGACCACTGTAGACGTGATGCCAGATTCTGGGAATCCCACCCACCCCAATACCCCAGGCCTCTGGGGATTTAAGAGGGAAACCCACTGACAACTGAAATTGAATTTCCCACCAGTCCAGCAGGGCAGGGGCACAAAACTGGATATACTGTAATATGATTTAGGAAAACTTGCCATTTCTTTCACACATGTTTATGGAACAAGGCTCAAAGCTACAAAGATGTTAACTCCACAGTAGAGGGAATTTTTATTTTTGGTATATTTTGTTTATCATTGCATTACAGAGCCTAGTACAGTACCTTACGCACAGCAGGCAGTCAATAAATATCAATATATAGAGGTACAAGTAGAAAATATACTGGGCGACTACTAAGAGCTGGAGACTCTGAAAATTTCCCTTAGATTCGCCTTTTCCCAACCACCCTAGAAACTTGGTTTTCTCATCTGCATTTCACTCTCCTTCTTCCCTCCTCTCTCCCTTCCCAGTCCCGTTCCAGCTGCCTTAGTGCAGTCATACATGCTCATAGGAGCACCGGACTGTGGATATATATGTATTTTTAGTTTGTATGAAGATTAGCATGTCACATCTATTCTGCCACCCACCTGCCCAAGCATGAATGGCCTCTCGCACCTAGCTACCCCTGTCACACTGGGTGACCATCCTCGAATGCATCGCCAGTGACAGGCTTTTTTGGAATGCATACCCAGGAGTGACTTGCTAGTCGCTGCGATGTCCGTACAGCCCCACCAAGGCCTGCACTGGCCTACGCTGCCTGCCAGCAGGCGTGAAGCCTCCTCCTTCAGCTCTGTATCTGGGCCAGCACTGGTATTCCCTAGCCTACTAATATTTTCCAGTATAATTAGGTGTAAAGTGATACTTCACTGTTGTTTTAAATTGCATTTCTTGCCCCCATTTTGGGGGAAGAATTGAAGCTTCAGAAAAGTAACGTGCCCAAGGACCCTCAGCCTGTGTGTGAGTAGCTGGGCTTTGCCCACCCACTCTGGGCTCAGACTGGAGTCCAGCTGGCGCCCAGCTGCCCCTCTCACGGGCTGCGGGCTCTGTCAGCAGCCGGTTCAGACTTGTGTGGGTGCAGGTCTTCCGCTGTGACGGAGCGCCACCTGGTGGTTATAAGGAGTAACGGCCGCTGTTGAGAGGCAGGGAAGGACGGCGAGGGAGAGGAGGGGATCTGAACCACTTCACTTTTGAGGCTCATTTTTGAAAAAATGTATTTTTATTGAGATACAACTGACATATAGCATCATGTTTGTTTCATGTGTACAACATAATTGTTTTTCTTGTGATGAGAACTGTCGAGATCCACTCTCTCAGAAATCCCCAAATATACATCACCCGTTACCAACCACAGTCTTGGGGCCGCACACCACACCCCCAGGACGTTTTTATCTTGTAACTGCAGGTCGGCACCCATGGACCACCGTCACCTTCCAGGTGAAGGGAACTCGAACATCCTCACTTTGAGGCTACTATTGTTTTTAGCAAAAAAAAAAAAAAACAAAAAAACCCCACAAACAAACCCAGACCTCTGTTACAGAATCATTTAGTATACTTTTAAAAATGTGTTTTAAGTACAGTATACCTGTTTAAAAGGCATACATCTCAAGTGTACACTGAATTTTCCCAAGCGAACACCTGTATCACCAGCCCTCCGGGGCCCCCCTCACCTCTTCCAGCTACTACACACCTTCCTCCAGGGGCCGCCACACCCTGATTCCTAAGGCTACGGATCATCTTGCCTGGTTGACTATCGCACGCATGGAACCATCCAGCGGTTCTCTTGCCTCTCGCTACTTTTTTTTTTGATATTGTTTGCGTGGCTCATTTATCTGTATTGTTCCTCCTGTTTTTATACAGTATTCCATTTAAAGAATATATTGCAAGTTATACTTTCTACTGTTGATGGATATTTGGGTTGATTCCAGTACTTGGCTATATCGGATAAAGCTGCTATGGACATCCTATTACTCTTTTGGGGCACATATGCATAAAGTTCTGTTAAGTATGGATCTAGGAATGGAAATGCTGGATCATAGGGTAGGTGTATATTCAACTTGGGTAGATTCTGCCAGTTTTTCAAAGCGCTTGTGCCAATCCAATGGCAGAGAATATAGTTTTGCTCGTTGCGCGTTCTCACCTGCAGCTGGTATTGTCACCCTTCTTCAGCCGTTCTGGCGGGTGTCAGAGGTGCTGCCTTATAGTCTTAACTTCCCTTCCTGATGACTAACGAAGTGTCTTACGTTTGCTGGGTCACTGGGGGAACCTCTTTTGTGAAATGCCTGTATAAGGCTTCTGTCCATTTTTTCACTGAGTTACCTGCCTTTTTCTTATTGATTTATAGGAGTTAAAAAATATGTCATCTGATGTGTGCACTTTGTCAGATATTTTCTCCCACTTGGATTATTTGCCTTTTCCAGTCTCTTAATGGTGTCTTTGAAGCCCAAGTTCTTACTTCTAAGAATTTAATATAATTTAATAATATTAAATATTTTCTTTTAGTGTTGGGGCTTTTGTGTTCTATTTATATTTATTTTTTTGCTTACTCCAAGGTCATGGAGATTGTCTTCTATGTTTCTTCTAAAAGCTTTCACAATCTGCGCCCATCTGTAACTGATTTTTGCATATGGTGGGAGGCAGAGGGTCGATATTTTTTTCCATATGGACACTTAATTGACCAGCCTGATTTATTGAAAAGATCATCTTTTCCCCCACTGCACTACAGTGTCACCTTTGCCATAAACCAAGGGATTGTACCTGTGTGAATCTGTTCCTGGTATATGTATCTGTTTCTGTATCTGGTGATAATGCTTTTAGAAAATGCAACAAACTGGACTAATTATAAGTTTATAAAATATCAGTGCAAAGCGGGCTGCAGGTGGCGCTGTCTGCCCGTGGGCCCCGGCTTGTGGTTGCTGACAAACATGCCTTTCTCCACATTACCGGTGAGTCTTGGGGCTTACGGGGCCAGAAGGTCCGGAAGCCGAAGCGCAGGCTCCTTGTGCCTCTCTAGATCCCAAGGGAGCCCCCGTGCGGCCCCTGCAGCTGGGGCGAGGCAAGGTCCCTTCCCTGCCTTCATTCCTCCTCTCTTTTCTAGTCCCTGATGAGCCTCAGGGAAGCGTGCATCTGGGATCTGCAGGAGCGTCTCTGGTCTGAGAGGCGGGGTTCCCACAGCAGTGCCCCTGCTGGGGTCTGAGAGCACCACACAGCCCCTGAGGATGTGGAATTTGGTTCTCCCCAGAACCACGTCCTGTGCGGAATGGTGGGGATGGGCAGGTAAGTGTGCAAGACCTTGGTGTGTGTGTGTCACCAACCAGCCCTTCAACACTTTGTCCCTCCTGGAGGCCCTCTGGGGGCTGTGGGGTGCTATTTCATACTTCTTCTAAGACTTCCTTTCTAAGGAGTCTTCTTCTAGTCGGGAGAAAGTCCTGTTTCTCCTAAGTTGGTTCTGACTTGAATGACAAGGACAAATGCTACATCGACACCATGATCCATGCAGTCTAGACTTGTTGTCTAATCACTATTGTCCAGAAGGGATGCACCAGGCCTGGAGGGCCAGGTGAGGTGTACCAGAGACAGCAGCTGGTGGCTACAGGCCCAACAGCACAGGAAGCCTGAGGTGGCCAGGAAGAGGAGCTAGTTAGAGGGCAATGTTGGGGTTTGGGGCAAGCACCTTCTTAGCGTCTATCTCTTCTTCGACCATGTGGGGGTGGATGTCCACGTTCATTCCTGCATCCTTGCACAGCTTAAGCAAGGTTCGAATGTTGTTCTTGGACAACCTCAGGTATCTGTGTGAGACAAGGCCAAAGAGGTCCATTGAGGGTAGAGTCACTGTAGCTTCGAACTTTATTGAAAAGTGCTTAGATTTAAGCAGCCATCAGGGTGGGACCTCTAAAAGGGACAGGCTCTCTAGATGGTTTGGCAGCTGACAGAGATCTTGTAACACAGTGGCACATGCCAGAGTTGGTGGGAGTTTTTATTGGCATTACTCTTCTGGAAATTAATTTGACAACATATATGCCTTGTCCCACCCCACCCCAAAATGTTCATTATCTTTGACTCAGTAACTCTACTCAGCCCTTCAACTTATCTAAGAGGAGAAGTCAGTGGGAAGAGAAGCTATATAAATAAAAATGTTCGTTTGGGGGTCACCAACAACAGGAAAATAGGAAATTCCATCAACAGAAGAATGGTTAAGCAACTAATGGCATATCCATTCCAAGGGCTCTTCTGCTAGCATTAAAATGTCATCAGGAAAAAGGTAAATATGGCTGCGACATTATGCCATGGAAAAAACCAGGACCCAAATCGTGAAGGGTTCCCCTCCTCACTGCTATGGGTGCATGAGCTGAGTGATGCCGGGGGGTTGGGGGAGTGCAGGACAGTGGAGATAAAGGCTGAACATAGTTGTGGGAAAAGCAATTATTTTATTTTAAATATTCAAACAGTTAAAACATTAAGCCACTCACTTAAAGTAGTAGCTAGAGCCCCACAGTTGTTATACTGAAGAATGGAACCAGTTCCATCCGTCTTTGGGATTTAGAGAGTCTCTCTGCCATCACATCCCGAGAGCTCTTCATTCCAACACCGACCCTGCTCCTAGCTTTGGTATAAGGAGGTAGGGCCCCTACTCAGGCCACCTGCTGGTTGGTTATTTTGCTAAAGATGGTGAAGATGAGCTGCCTACTGATATAAACTGGGCTTTCTACCCACTGAGAATAGCATCCCTTCTCCAAGATCTGCCCAGAGCTTACAGCCAGCTCAGACCCACTCACCAGCCCTGCACTTGGACTACCTTTCTCTTATGGCTCCAGCCACACTCTTCCCTTCCCTCCCAGCCCAAGAGGGTCTCACACATATGTATGTGGGGTACATGAAGTCATTTAGATCCCATGTGGACAATTTCGTCCTTCCCTTGGATGTTTTTCTAGTGGCTTGCTGAGTGCCATCTCTCCAAGTATCCCCCCCTCCTTGGAAGGTTAGGGAGTCCTTTGGACTCCTCCCTGTCCAGATCTCTTTTCTTCCCACCAAGGATCCCAGGTAAGCTGTCTATTGGCTGGAGTCAAATGAACCACACCATCAAACTGAAAGACATCACCAGCGTCATCCAACTGTGGAAGCATCAAGGATGCTTGAAGCCCCTTCAGGTAGGGAGGCTGCCTGTTGGGCTCTGGCTAGTCAGCCATTCTGCCCATTGATCTGTCAGTCAGTCAGTGAGCAGAGCAGGACTTTCTGATGGGGCCGCTGGATGTCAGGCATCTGAGGCCATCTTTAACCTGCAGATGAGTTTTCTGCTGTTAACTCTACAAGGACAACGTCATTATTCCCTTGTCCTACTTCCTCCTCTACTGAAGTTTCTGAACGTTGTCAGCTACAGCCTTACTGTAAAGGAGAGCGCTGGGCTGGGCAGGGGTACTTGAATTTTTGGGTGGAAACCAAGCTGTTCAGTGTTCCTAAAAACCAAATGGTAAATAACACAAAGAACAAGCAAGAAGGGAGACCTTTGGCAAGAAGACCAAATGGTTTCACACTTTGTTCGTGGCCCCCCTGGGAGTCTAAACCCCAAACACACAGCAGGTAACCGCTGCGGAGGGTGGCTGCTACCCCCAGCAATTCAACACCATTGTGTAAAGCCTGTCGGGGGAATTTCCTGTTAAAACAAGGCCACAAACAACTCATCCTTTCCTTTTTGAATAATATTCTTGGTTTCTAATTGTGAATCAAATGGAAATATCGGAAAGGTCGTGTAAGTGTTCAAAGGTACGGCATTAAAATGGTGGCACCTAGATGTCATGTCCATCCAGGAGACAGTCCCCTAGCTGGTGAGGCTGCTTGGAAACCCAGTAGCTTCGGCCCCAGGGCAGCCCTCTGGGACTCCAAGACAGCACAGTGATACTGCGGCTGCCCTCCTGCATCTCCAGGCTCAGCCCAGCCTGTGAACAAGCGGCTCCCAGGCGCCCAGCCCTGAGCTCACCGGCACCTCAACACCTCCTCCGGCTTCAGCGTTTTCACCATCTCCATCCTGGGCTTGGGGCCCTTCTCCGTGAGGCTCTTCAGCTTGCGCTCGTAGCTGCTGTCGGGTAACTTGCCTAACCAGTCTCTCAAGAGCACGGACTTCCGCTGGGCAAAGAGTCTGCTCGGTAACGTGGGTTCCGTAATGCTTTGTCGCTGGTATGCCGTTGGCCACTGGGTGGGCTCTAGGGTGACTGTGTCCATCTCTGAAATTGGACAGACACCCCAGGGGGTTAGATCTTGCAACAGCTGAGAGGGAGGATCGGCAGGAAGGGGGAGAGGCCTGGAAGACTGCAAGGGCTTCAAACAAACCTGCACTGAGGTATGAGGTCTTCCCAAGGTTTTGGAAAGTTCTCCTTCTTAGTGCTTGCTTAATCCTTATTCATCTTTTCCTCCCTCCTTCCTCCCTGCCTCCCCAACTCCGTCCCTTTCCCTCCTTTCCTTTATCCCCTTCTCTCAATCTTGTCTCCCTCCCCAGAGGAAGGTCATCTAAACAGAACTTTATCCATTTAGCCTAGAAGGGTGGGGGAAGGTATCGGAGGTTACTCTGAGCTGATTTTTTACAAGACAAATAGTTTATTGGATGAAAAGGGGAGACAAGTATTGCAGGCAGGAGGCATACATGAAGGCAAAAATATATGAAATTAAATGGTAAATGTCTGATGTTACCCAAATATGGGTTTTGTACTGAATGATATACTGTTGGGGCTATAGCTTGGAGACCTTAATTTTTTTCTTCTTCTCATTAAATTTACTCTTAAGTATTTTGCAGATTGTTACTTATGAGAGTAGAATATTTTCCTCCCATTTCCATTTCTAACTGGTATGACTAGTGCCAAAAAAAGGCTATTGTTTAAAAATATAGGTATTTTTGCTCAGTACACCAACAACCAAACCAACTTTCATTAATTTTTTACTAGGATTTCTTGAATTTTACAGATATGCAATCATATCAGGGGAAAAATGAAATATCTGCCATCTAATATTTATGGAAATTGCATACTCTCCTTGATATATTGCGTTTGCTAGACTCTCCCCAACAATGTCAGCAGTGATGATGGCAGTCAGGCCTCACTTTGTTTCTGATTTTAATTAAAATTATCCTAGCATTTCATCATTTCAAATGATATTTGCCACTATTTTTGGTATATGTTTCCTAACTTCCAACTGTTAAATTGTGTTTTTTTTATTTTAATTTTATTTCTAATTATTGCTTTAGGATAATGTAGGTGGCCCTAAAATCTGTACTTTTTTGAATGTTAATGTTTCATTTGTGGTGAACATACAGATGATTTTTATAAATATCCTTTGGCTATATAAAAATATGTGCTCTCTATTCAAATATAAAGTTATGGTTTTCAATTGCCTTTTTAGGTTCTTCTGTGTACTTCCCCTTACTGTCTATTTGTTCTACCTATCTTGGTCTGAAAGAAGTATATTAAAATCGTCTACTATAACTGTATTTTTATCAGTTTTTCTTTGCATTTATAAATATTTATCTATTTAGCTATTATGTCCTTTGGTGCATATAGGTTTATAGTTATTTTTTTTTAACGTTTAAAAATATCCCTATTTTACTCTACATGTTTTTTTAGCCTTAATCCCACATCATCTATTTGTATTTCTTGTTATTTACTTGCCTATTCTTATATTTTCAATCTTTCTGTATTACCTGGTTTTCAGTGTGTATCTAGATTTTTATTTTTAAATCAGTTATTTTCTGGTTTGGTGTCTTTGCTCTTTTCTAGAGCATTTTCTGCAGATGAAGGGATACATGGCTGAGAAAGTCCCTAACTATTTATAAATCTACAAATATCATTCATGCACCTCAACAGTAATTTATGTGTGGGTTGGGGACAGGATATGGAGTTGTAGGTCTTTAAGATCAGTAATCTGTAGGTGCCCCCTTCACTTTCATGTTGATGCTAATCTGACTCTTTTTCTTTTGTAAGTAAATTGTTCTTCCTGTAAACTTGCAAGATTTCATCAATAAAGTTCAGGAATTTTACTGGTACATGTCTGGGGGAATGGGTCTCGACTTCTTGCAATCATATAAATGGAGGGCCAGCAGCCTGGGGAGAGCCTGGGATTTTGTTATGGTCCTGTTATACTGTAAGGTCTTGTTATGACTTTGTGGCTGAATTGGGATTCTTTACGCACAGTATGGAACACTGGACTGACAGCTCGTCCCTAATAGAGTGATAGCATCAGGTGGCTTTAGCAGTTCCTGTTTGTACATGGTGGAAGTTGGCGCTAAGTTCTAGGAAAATTATGAGCTGCACGTTCTTCCTGACACACATGGGAAATCCCCCAGAGAAAGGGTGATAGCCTTCCCTGAGATATCTGGTCCTCTTCTGGTCGCGATAGGTCACAGGTAGGAAAGAATAGTAGTGATATAAATAGTGATGATAATTATACACATTAGCTAACATTGGTTGAATGACTTATGTACCAGGCAGTGGTCAAGTAGCTTTCTAAGAATGAGGGCAGTATCGTCTCACAACCATATGATGCCCAGTTAACAAATGAGAAAGTTGAGGATCAGGGAGTTTAAGTCATGTGCCCAAGATACTATAGATAATTAGTGGTGGATCCAGGAAAATATGCATTCAGGTATCAGTACCTTTTTTTTGGCTCCTGTACCCTCTGGACAAAAATGATCCTTATCCTTGAGTGTGTGGCTAGACAGATAAGCTATGTTTCTTGTGGGCCATGTTTGGGATTCCAGGGGCTGACTCAGGACTCATGGAGACACAGAGGGCAGTATTGCTCCCCAGCCTTCTGCATTATGAATGCACCCCTTCCCTGGCACCTATAGAATGCCCTGGGCATAGGTGCCCTGGGAGAGGAAGTCAAATGAATACAATTTTCCTACTCTAGCTGCTTAGATTTTGCCAAGATTTATGTTGGAACTATATTCCAATTACTTTGGGTCTTTTACTGGCCCATAGCTAGAGTTATCTTTAAAAAATTCAAATCCTTAATCATCACAATATTGCTCATGTAATTGTAGGTTAATGATACTAAAATAAAATAAATTGTAAAAAAAAAAATTGATAAAATATTTTTAAGAGTATGATATGGCAAAATATATTAACATTATCGTGTTCATGCCCTGTGGCCAAAATACTCACATAAAATAATTATAACAAAAAAAAATTCAAATCCAAGTTTGTATCTTCCTTCTTAAAAAATTTTTAATTGACTTACTATTGCATTCAATCAGTTTTATGTTTCAGAAAGGCCAATCTGAGATCTCTACTCAGTCAAGATGGGGTAACAGGGACTATTTTTATCCTTTCATCTTGAGCAATGAAGAAACAGAGCCTGTTACATGAAACAACACCAGTTTTCAGACATTGGACAGCAAGCAACACAAGGCAGTGATCTTTGAGAGAGATGAAATAAGTGATGTGAGTACCATGATGGAGCCAGCTGACTGGTAGAAGGTGCCTTCAGGTTGCAGCATGGAGAGATGGAAACCTAGACAGAGTCCTGCAGTTTCCCGAGTTGGGAAGAGAGAGTAGACAATTTAGATGGGCAAGGCAGTTAGAATTTACAGGGCAGAGAAACAGGAGAAAGTTTCATGGAAAGCTGGGAAGGCCTGTAAAGGCTCCTCTCAGCTGAGGTTTAATCAGCACATGCATAGAAGAAACCTCAAAGAACTGGTAGACAAGACCACCAAAACGCTACTGTAAATATACTCTGTATGTTCAACAACATTTGAGCATCCTACAGAAAGAGACATAATATTAAAAATGATCCGAATTGAAGTTCTAGAGACAGAAGCTACAATGTCTGAAATGAAAAATACATTGGATGGGATAACAGCTGACTAGGCACTGCAGAAAAAAAAATTAGTGAACTTGAAGATACAGCAACATAAACTAGAAAATGAAACCAAAAGGCTGGGGAAAAAAATGCCACTGAATTGTGAGCATTCAAATATGTGTGATTGTGGTATCTGGGAAAGAGGGAAGAAAGTGGAGTACTGAAAAAAAATTTGAAGAAATAATGGCCAAATTTTTTCAAAATTTGATGGAAACTATAAATCAAGAATCTCAATAAATTCCAAATACAAACACAAGAAACTTGAAGCAAATGACATCAAAGTGCATCATGTTCAAATTGCTTAAAAAGTAAATCTTCAAAGAAGGCAGAGAAAAAAGATGCCTTACATAGGAACATAAATAAAGATGAAGGCCAACTGCTCACTGGAACTGGTCCAAGCTATATGACAGAACAGTGAATCTTTGAGGTATTGAAAGAAAAAAAAAGTTTGTCAATCTACATTTTTATACTCAGCAAAATTATCTTTAAGAAACAAAAATGAAATAAAGACATTTTCAGACATACAAAAGCTGAAAGGATTTATCATTAACAAACCCACACCATAAGAAATGTTAAAGACCAGAAAATAATTACAGGCAGAAACATGGACCTATGTAAAGAAATAAAGGGCACTGGAAATAATAAATATGTGGGCAAGCATAAAAATCTCTTTAACAGATAGGTGCTTGAAGCAAAAACAATGACATTGTGGAGTCTACAACATTTGGAGAAATAGAATGTGTGAATAATAGCAGTAAGGCTGGGAGAGGAGAAATGGAATTATGCTTTTGTAAGTTCCTTATGTTTAACACAAAGTAATATAGACTACACGTAGAGATATAGGCCTCATGTAGTCTATGATGAGTCAAAGATGTAGACTGTAAACCCTAAGAAACCAGTAAGATAACACAACAAAGGGTTATAGCACATAAGTCAACAGAGAAGATAAAATGGAATCATAAAACATACTCAGCCCAAAAGAAGGCAGAAAAGAAAACGGGGAACAAAGAACAGATGGAACAAACTTGAAACAAATACCAAGATGGTAAATTTAAACCCAACCATATCAATCAATGGTCATATTCGGTATAAATTGTCTAACCATCCCAATGGGAAGATTGAAATTTTGCCAGATTGGATTAAAAAAAGTGAGACCCATTCATAGGCTGCCTATAAGAAACTGACTTTAAATGTAAAAACTCAAGGAAGTTAGAAGGGCCAATGTGGCAGCCAGGGAAGGGGAAGCTGTTGGAGGCTCCTGTAGTGGGAGAGCATCAAGGTCGAACTGAAATGACAGTAGTGGAGGTGGGATGAGAAAAGGTGTGAAAGAGGTGGACTGTCCATGAGCCCATATCTGGTCCTGAAGGGCAGCAGGGAGAAGTGACTTCTGACTTGGGCCACTGCACTGGGCCAGGCTAGTCCCTGAGGTGGTGCATATGAAGGAGAGGCATGTGGATCTGCAGAGCCTGGGGGACATCCAAGCCAACACTGGGAGCTGGGTTTATAGATGGAGCTCAGGAGACAGGCCTTGTCTGGAGGTTTAGATTTGTAAATCATCAGATTGTGTGGAGGCATTTGGATAAAGCCAACAGAAAAAGTGTATCATGGGATGAGAAAGGCAGTATTGGTCAGAGGGAAAATTTAGGTATGGGAGGAGGGAAAGAAAGGAAGGTTGATTAGTAACAAGTTAGAAACATATGGTGTTAAGAAATTTAAGGGGAAAATATATATGGGCCAGAGAAGGCTTATGGAGAACAGACAAAGCAGGTCAAAGGGGCTCACCAAGAGCAGCATGTTTTGTCCCCTTTGTTTGCAGAAGTGAGGTGACCCCAGACTACAGTTACAGCTCAGCCATATGGTTTCCTTCTCTGTGTTGGGTCTTGCTTGGAACCACCAAGGGGTTGGGCTTGGAGGATGCCTTTGTGGGGTAAGCCTTCAGAGGGGACCCAGAGTGGGTAGTGGAAGAGAAAAGAGTGTTCTTAGGAAATTCAGGGGAGGAGAGTCCCTGGAGGAGAAGGGAGCAGCTTGAGGCAGCAGCTGTCGCCTCCCACATGTGGCAGTGTGGAAGTCAAGTGGGTGGGCAGGATGGCATTTCAGCATTTTCAGCAGGTTGAGGGGAGTCAGTGGGAGCTTTTGTGAAAGTGAGGAGACAGGACAAAGGCCAAGAGATCTGCTTCGAAAAGCATGGAGTTCCACATTGTAATTGTTCTTGCTGTTTCTTTTAGTTTTGTTTCTATTAGTTATGTGTCATTCATTCAGAATATTCAGTGTTCTGCAGATTTTGACTTTGTGGCCATGAAGACCAAAATGTGGATGAGCAGGAGTCATGACAATATGGACCAAGTTATCACACTCCGGTCCTGGAGTTGGTGGGGAATTTCTGGTGGTTCTTTCCCACAGATCCTTGCCCACCAGGTCACACAGAAATGGGGCATCAAAGCGGGAAGGGCTCACCTTGCAGGCAGGGGGCCCAGGACACTTCAGGGATATTGTTCTTGACAAGATGACAATGATTTGGGCACTGAGTGGGGTTAGGGGAGGCCAGAACCGGATGTCTGGGTCTAGACTACTCTTCCCTGACCCATTCTCCACTTGGATTCCTACCACATCCCTTAACTGGCTCCAGCCCTTCCTAGGGGCTGCTTTGTCTTGAACTTGACTCCAAAACCAGATCCTGTACAGTCACTTCAGCCCCCTTGCCAGCTTGCACAGGAAGCTCCCCTTGCTGTGCCCAGGCTCAGCCCTGACTCAGTTCTGGGTGGCAAACTTGGATTCCCAGGTAGTCCCTGGGTGCTTCTGAGCACCTGCTGTGCTTGGACTGCACTGAGTACCTGCTGACCAACCCCCAGTGACCATTGTTTATATTACATTAAGAGAGAGACTACTCTGCTCTCTAACAGGGTGGATTTGTCTTGGTGGGCCAGGGGGGCTGCAGAGGACTAAATAGCTACTAAGTCAGCCAGTCCTGCTGGCATCCTTCTGCAGTGAGATGAAAGGATTCATTAATCAGCTGGTGTGAGAATTTTAGTTAGGGAAGGAACTGCCTTATTTAGGAAAATATCTTGATAGAATACTTTGAATGTGGAGCAAGACAGTGAAACAAAGGAAACTAAATGATCCTTCCAGGTAAAAAGCTAATGCGAATGTGTGGGGTAGAGAAGGCAGAGGATGGAGTGGAGAGCAAAGAGCTGGGCAGGACCAGCATGAGAATGAGACAAGTAAGGTCCCCAAGGGGCAAATTTTAAGGAGGCACTTGCTCTCAGACTCACACTAAGGGCAGGGTTAGCACAGGAGAGTAAGTGCCTCCTAAAATCTGTGGCCCATGTTCCTGGATTGTGTCACTCTGGTCCCAGCAAAACATCTGGAGCTAACCCCTGTAGAGAAATGCAGCCAGGGGAAAATCTGGTGGCAGGGGTCGAAGGACTTTGAAGAACAAGAGATCTCCTAGTCACCTTGTATTTTGTTTGCTATAATTCTGTGATGTAATTCCTTCCCTTTGTTTCCCTGGATTGTCAGTAAAGTCTGCTTACACACAAACGTTTGGGGAGAAATGAAGGAAGCAAGCTGTGTTCTGTGTCTGGGTTGGCAGGGAGCAGTCACTGGAACTGAGATCTACAGATGCTCAGGGGCCCAGCAGGACCAGGATTTTAGAGCAAAATATGACCCTGGGAGTGGACATAGAAAACTTGGGGAAGGTGTGGGGCTTCCCATAGGGCATAAATCAATCTTTTTTCTTTTTATTATATATACATTTTTTTGAGTAACTTTACATTTACAAAGAGTTGCAAAGATGGTGCAGAGTTTCTGTATACCTTTTGCTCAGTTTCCCCTAATGTTAACATCTTACATAATCAGGGGACATTTGTCAGAACTAAGAAATTAACACTGGCACATTAAAGAGATTTTTAGACTTCACCAGCTTTTCCACTGAAGTGAGGTTCTAGGAATCAGTCCAGGATCCTGCACTACATTTAGAGCAAATCATATTTAAATCTGGCAAGCAAGTGACTGCAGTTTGCTTATGATGGCTTTGCTGTATTAAATGAAAAGGGAAAAAGGGACTTTTCTTGGACACCATGGAGGCAGTTTTGCACAGGAGAGCCGGCAGCCCCTGCTCAGACTCTTGCTCACTCTTCCTTTGGACTAACTGGAATCCCTTCCAGATTTCTCTTTTACTATGTACCCCCATCCCAAGAAGCTAGGCACAATGAATGCATCTGTTTTTTCAACACCATGATACAGCCCACCTGAGAATCTTAGCAATTTTTTTTCCTTAGAAATAGCCACATGTGACTTCCGGGAAGATGGTGATGTGAGCAGGGCGGCAGAAATCTCCTCCCAACACTATATTTATCCATGAAAACACAGCAAATACAACTATTCCTAAAAGAGAGACCAGAATACACAGGAAAGCGCACAGCGTGCAGCTACACCTGAGAGGACTCCGCACCCCGCCAGGTGGGTAAGATACGGAGCTGTGACCCGGCGGGACCCGAGCGCTCACCCACCCCAGTGCACTGGCAGGAGGAGAGGATTCAGAGCCGGGAAGGTGTGGAAGTACAGGCCCGTGAAATAACCAGCCCCGGTGATCTGCGCGGGGAGCTGACACACATCACGCAGTGTAGCGGAGATTGGAGAGACAGAGGGTGCAGGATCTGAGTGGGGAATGCACCAGGTTGCTTGCAGCCGGCTCCAGGAAGGAAAAAAAAAAAAGAAGAAAAGTGCGTGCATTTTTCAGCAGTCTTAAAGAGACAGGAGCCCAGCGGAGAGGCCAGATCGCCCCGGCACACTCAGCCCAGCAGGCTGGGAGTCCTGGGGAGCTTCGGACCCCGTAGCTGGTGACTGGGAAAGGGTGGCCGCACTTAAGACTTCCCACAGAGCTCAACAGCCTCCCATTCGTTCCCACCCTGGCCAGAGCTATAGAGGGCCCTGCGGAGCGGCGCGGCCACGGCTCTAGAATAGTGGAGCAACAGAGCCATCTACAGCATCCCCACAGAATCCACTCCCGGTGGGCGTTTTTTTTTT
>JAQQAC010015468.1:33814395-33829537 GCA_029783875.1 Phataginus tricuspis
TGTGTGTGTGTGTGTGTGTGTGTGTGTGTGTGTGTGTGTGTGTGTGTGCGGCTGAGAGGGAGCTGCTCTGCCTGCCCCAGAGGAGGCAGAACCTCTCTGAGGCCTGGACCTTGCCTGCTATCCTGAGACTCACCAGCAGATGGCGGGAATGCTACGGGAAAGTCAGATGGCTGGGGAGGAAGAGGGGAGCGAGGGAGACAGAGACCCAGACACTATGTTAGCCTTCTCTGGCTGCCATGACAAGACACCACAGACTGGGTGGCTTGAACAGCAGAAATTTCCTTCTTACAGTTCTGGAGGCTGCGAGTCCAAGCAAAGTCAAGGTGCCAGCAAGGTAAGTGTCACTGTGAGGCCTCCTCCCTTGGCTTGCAGGCTACCGGCATCAGCGTGTGCGCTTGGCCTTTCCGTGGCGCGTGCATGTGTCTGGGCGGAGAGAGGGAGAGAACAGTCTTCCTTCTCATATAAGGCGCCCTGGAGGATTGGGGCCTCGGCTTTATGACTTCATTTAACCTTAATTACCTCCCTAAATCTAAATAATATCTATCTCCAAATTCAGTCACATTGGGGGTTAGGGCTTCAACAAAGGAATTTTAGGGTGGCAGCGTGCAGAGTTCAGTCAACTGCAGAGAGAGAGAATGGGGGGAGGGAGAGAAAGACAGAGACAAAGACAGGGACGGGTGGGGGAGGCAGGAAGGGCCTGGGGCACTGGGTGGGGATCCGGATTCCCGGTGCTGGGCCAGCTTTGCCACTCACTTTATTGTGATCCTGAGCAAGCCACTCCTCCCTGCGGGCAGCCACATCCTCCCCTCCAAAGGAGGTAGTAGCACACCCCTCCCTGCCCACCCCTCGTCCCCACTAAAGTGGGGACGACCTCATAGAGAGCAGCTCCCAAGAGCTTCTCCCCCACTCTCTCAGTAACTCAGGAATCCTATGAGATAGGCGTTAACATTATTTCCATCTTTCAGATGAAGAGACTGGAGGTCAAGAAATTTAAGTGGCCCAAGGCCACACAGCTGGGACTCAGCTCATGTCTTGTGACCCCATGGTTTAACTAGTAGGGCGAGTGCTCTGAGAGGGGCAGAAGGCGCAGTACTGGTGTGAAGGAGACTCAGCTCCTTGGCACGGCTGAAGTAGACAAGTCAGTTTCCCATTGGGGTGTCTTCAGAATTCTGGAGCCTCCAAAAACCTTGTGGGGAAGGACAAGCTTGGGAAGAGTGCCCTGGTAGGAAACCCAGGACCCCCGGCTAATGGCCTGGAGGCCCAGAGACCTGGGAGTCCAGAATACCCTCCCTGGACACAAGGTGATCAAATAAAGCTGTCCAAGAGGCGGCTTCTGTCCTGCCTTGGTTTGCTGGATGGTGAAGTCCATCCAGCTCTTGGCTTCCTCTGTGTGGCATGTGCAAGGCTGTCTGCAGAGAGGAGAATCTACTCCTTTTCTCTCAGAAACTCATGAGGGACGCCTAAATCTAATAAATTAATCTGGACTCCTAGAAACAAGATTAGATTTTCAAATAAAGGCAGGCTCTGACAGCTAAGGCATAAATCTTTTATTTAAAATAGAGACTAAACCCATTCAAATGCAATCAGCGATGACAGATGCAGATAGAAACAAGCTCTGATAGAACAGACTTGGTGTGGATTTGTTCGCTCATGGTGACATATCACAAAAGGTGACCTGAAAGACAGCCCGTGAGTGTCAGCAAACAGTGGGGCCTGGGCATCTATTTCCTTGTGGTTTATTGTTCCAAGGTGGTGCCAGGGCCGATGCTGAGGCAAGTGGTAGGCGACCAGCCTCGAAGTCATGGCCCAGTCGCCATCACCCCAGCCTCCACACGAGGGCAGGAAAGACGGTCAGCAGTGTTTGGAGGTTCCTGGAGTATCAGCAGAGCAGCCCGAGGAGGGAATGGGGAGCCGTCAGGAGCAGGTGGGAGATGGCTGAGGCAAGAAGTAAAGGTGGGTAAGAACAGTGGGGTTATTTCCTGGAGCTTCCAGAGCAAAGGGTGAAGCTCTGTAGACCCCAAACCCAGACAGACTACTGCCTTGGCTGCGAAGGCTGGGATCTGAATGCCTCACACCGCTCGTTCCCTACATGATCTCACTGGATCCTCACATCAAACCCTTGTACATGTAACAGGTTGAGGCTCAGAGGAGTTAAGTCCTTGCCCGAATTACACAGCCAGTTAGTGGCAGAGCCACACGTCCACCCAAGGTGTGCTGACTCCAGGCCCTTGCTTTTTCCACTGGACACTCCACAGGTCACAGAGATGTGAGGGGACCTTGCAAACGTGCTGACATCTCATTTGTCCTAATTCAGGCAAAAAACAGAGAATGTTTCTCCTCTTTAAAATCTTTTAGATGCTTGCTGCCTCTTCATAGTAGCACAAAGTCACCACCACAAATATACATCCCCTGAGGACAAGGGAGTTCCCAAATGCATAATCCATGAGTCCACCTTCAAGGAAATGTTTAATATGATGCTGCAAATTAAGCAAACCCCCTACAAGACACTGCTTGTGTTAGGTAAGCGTGGGAAACACTGCCTACCAGTCACTTCTCCCCGGGAGTCATGAAACACATTTGCATACTAAAGGCTCTGAGAAGTTCTGCAGAAAAAAAGCCTGTTCAATCTTGTTTAACTTGGCATTTCCCCAAGTTTTTTGAATATGAAAATGTTTTGGTTTGGACATAAGATCACATCAATCCATCTTCCAAGGAATCCATTTTGGAAAACTTTGATCTAAGAATATAATTTCAAATTGGTCCATAGCTTCCTGCTTCTCCAGAATGTGCATTACAGTACATGAAATTTCATCATTAAATACTTGAAGCATATGTCCAGAGAAGCCACAATTGTTCTCCATCCTTTTTTTAGGACAAGTTCCCTTGGGTAACTTGATGAAAGCTGTGGGTGTTTTTTCTGGGTAGAGAGGAGAAGCGCTCACACACGCGATGTACGGGCACATGGAATGCTGAATCCAGATGTAAGAGTTCACGGGCCCTTGGTGGCCCATAGGCTTTAGGACATGATTCACGAGTTTGTCTTAAGTCATTATCAGCTAAGTCCTTGGTGCTATTGGCAGCCAAGCCGTGGGCCTCAGCCTGCTGCGGGCAGGGACACTGGACGGACAGGAGTGGAGGAGCCGAGCACGCTCTGGGACTTCTGACAGGAGGAGCCTGGGGCTTGTGCCAGTTTCATGGGCTCCCCGGCTGGGGCCCTCCACAGAGGCCTGGGGCCGGGCAGGGGTAACAGGCAGCTTGGTGAGCAGAGACCCCTCTGCAGTTCTGAGGGATCACCCCTTCCCACAGCCTGGAGGCAGACTCAGACCCACGGCTCCTACACCTCTGGGGCCCCAATCAGAAGATACAATCTTTTTGGTCACAGTGATTGGTTCAGGGATCGGCACAGGACCCAAGCCAGGAAAATCAGTGCCGAAGGGGTACATTATGTGATTTTAATGGAGAGAGAGCAGTCCTGTTAGGGTTGTTGATAAGAAAGGATGCCTGGAGCTGCTGGTGTCTACCTAGCCTATGAGGGGAGATGGCCTGAGAAATGGGTCCTCCACTAAGGAGAGCAAGTGAGCCTGGCGGGACTGTCGGAGCCCGCAGCTGCCTACACCCCAAAGCCGTCCTGCCCCTGGGACATTTACACAAAGAACCAATACATTTCATTCTTGCGGAAGAGCGTGTGAGTTGGATTTCTTTCACTGGCAACTGAAAGAGTTCTGACCAATTCCTCTGCGTTAAAAACACATTCCCAGGCCCTCCCCAGTTAGCTGAGTGAGAATCTCCAGGTATGTGGAGACTTCGTGTTATATAGATACAGATATATCATATATAATATGGATATCCCTCTATATATTATATATATTATATGTAAACATCTATAAAATATAATACATATATTATACATGTGTGTTTATATATTCTCCTGGAGAATCTAATGACCTAACAGCTTTAGTTTGTGATAATTTCCCCTGATTTTGTACCATGGAGTATGCAAGATGCCCAGATAGTGAATCTGAGATTATCTACATGTGAAATGCATTCAGGGCAAGCCTAGGGGTCAAGATATTTTACATGGTTCATCCTTAGTTTATTCCCACCCTCAAGATCTCAAATGGGGCTAAGAATCATGTGATTATGGCAACTTCTGGGTTTTGTACAGGAGCACGCTCTGTGTTCATCGAAGCTCATTTCCTTATCTCCGGTACCCACACCTGGATTATACTTCCCAGCCCTGCTTGTAGGTAGGTGTGGCCATGATGTGCCACTTCCAGGCCTGGCTTATAGAAATCTCCTTGGGTATTCTTTAAGATTTTTCCTCCTCTAGCTTGATGCTGATAACCACAAGGACCTTAGAAGCCATGCTGGAAGGTGGTAGAGCCACAAGGATGAGGGATCGTGGATACCAGAATCACTCTTAGAGGCAAGCTTTGTGACAATCAGGAATCCCTGTTTGGGGCTTTACACAAGAGAGAAATAAATGTTAAGCCCCTGGGATTTGGGGGTTGATCTGTTACAGTTTTTCCTTAACAGTGAATTTTCATGAACTTCAAATAGCTTTTCTATGTTCCAATTCATCTTTGCGTTACAAAAACTCTGGGTGGCAGTCTGGGAATGGTATTTAACAGATGACAATGCTTGTCCTAGCTTAAGCAGTTGGTGGGACTAGAAAATGGTCTCAAAAGATCAGTTTAAATCTGATGTGAAGCAATTATGGTGATGTGCCCCTCACGGGCCCTAGCCCCCTTCCTATTAGTTCAGGCATTTCTGTAAGGAGAGCTCTTCCCTTGGGACTCAGCACCTGTCTTTCCACCCTCTTTGCCTCCAACCCTTTCCCAGGGAAGATTCTAGGGACTCCGCCTCTGTCCATGGTTCTGAACCCCGTGGTGTTTATAGAGTGGTGTAGTGTGATTCATGAACCTGGACTTAAACATTAAACAGAACTGGGGTTTAGTTTTAAACGTATGTTCCCCTGGAAAGCCTTTTAACTTCGCCAGATGTTAACTTTCTTATCTGCAGAACGGGGAAGTTATACTTTCTTCATGAGATTGTTGTGGAGATTAAGTGGAGAAACTACTGGTGTAGTAGATGGGCCCTTTTATGTCCCCTCCCTATCAAGAGTAGCAGGTGGACTGATAATTTCATACTTATGAGTAATAGTGACTTCTAGGGCCAGACCTTTCATTCACTGACCTTTGAGTGAATTAAAAGAAAAAAGCAAACAGACTCTAGAGAGATTATCCCTCATGATTCTAGCTGCTATAGGCTATGGGAGGTTAGGGAGTTTAAGGGAAATTTGAAGATTTAGGAAATTATGGGTTTTTGTTCCCCTAGTCTGTTCCTTTGGGTAGGGAGTGGCAGACCCATGGTTTCTAATGCAGTAGAACAAGGACACCCTTTTAGAATTTTTACCACTGATTGATCCCTAGCTTTGTAAAGATTTTGTCAACTAAACACACTGCACTTATTAAGGAATAACAAATTCATTTCCCCAATTTTATTAATAAAAGACATTTAGAAGTGATTGTGCAATAAAAACAGTATTAAGCTTATCAGTTTAATGAGGTGGCAGATGCTTTAGTTAGTCTGTGTGGCCTCATTATCAGCTAATGTGTGGATTCCCTTAGGTTTTTCTGAATTTTTGCCAAGAATTCACAGAACGCAGTGGTACTTCTGTGAACCCCAGAGCAGGGTCATTGCTTTCAATGGGCTCTCAGGATCCTTCCAGCTCTGACCTGATTCTTTCGAGTTGCGATGTCCCGAGAGGGGTGGAGTGGGCACAGGAGAAGAGAAAAGAAAACAGGATTATTGTGAAGAAGCAACATTTATCTTGGGGTTTGGAACCATAGAGGCGCCCCTGGTGTTTGGTTCAATCCACACCTGTGGGATGGAATTTATAATCTCCACCATTCCCTTCATGGTGAATGTAGCAAGAGGCATTTTGGGTGTGTGTGTGCATGAGTGTGTAAATAGAAGGCTGGTTTAAAAACAAAAAAAAACCCACATGCCTGCTAAAGGAAAAAGTCAGTTGGCCCCCGTTCTGTCGACACAGAATCTTTCTGTTGCACATGCAGTGGGGAGCTAACTGAGATTGGAAGAATGCTTGGTGGACATAAAATTAGTTAGGGTGTTCATTGGATAGTTTTAATGACATTGTCTTCAAACTATGATGGCTGTTGAGATATAACAGCCTAGAGGTTTTATTCAGGCTCTTTCCGGAATGAAGACCCTACTCTGTCTCAGATAAAGCTGGAAGCTTTACCTTTGGGCTCTGCTCCAGACTTGTGCTTGTTAGCAGGGGATGCACCTGAGATACTAAGCTGTTGCACTTCTTACCTGCTTTCTTTGGGGCTCAAAGACAGCTGAGAGTCTGTTCCTTAGTATGTGGAAAACTTGGGTCAGCCCTCTAGCACCAGCACAGGAGAATAAGCCCCTTCCTCAGACTTCTGGCTTCCTTTTTAATACCTTATTGGTTTCGGCCCCAGTGGTGCCACCGTCAAGTTAGGATGACAGCCAGACTGAATTTGAACTGATGTCCTTATGAGTCCAGAGCCCATTCTCTTGACCGCAACCCAATACTGCCCTCTGAAGTGCCTTGCCCTAGAGCTCTAGAGGCACAGCTCCTCCTACCCCACTCTGTTCAGAGAGCTGACCCAGAGGGCCCGGGAGCCGGGGCAGGAGGAGCCATCCCCCCAGAACCCCGCTCTGCAGGATCTCAGCGCCGCAGAGGATTTCCCCCTTCCTGAAGCTTCGGCACTCAGCCTCTCCCCTGGTTTATGAGCTGAGTAGGTGAAGGGCATGTTTGACCTTTTCAGTTACTTTCCCCTGCGCATCCTGTAGCAGCTACAGAGAAATGAACTTCTTTCATGTTTTTCCAACTGCCAAAAAATACAGCAGCTGCTGCTAAGCACGAGATGTGTGGTCTGCTGTAAGCCAGGACCTCACCCTTCCTGATGGCCGCCACGGCCGGGATGCTGAGCAGAGACCGGGTAAGACCCTCCCCTGCCTCACCTCGGGCTGAGGCCGGAGGCTCCTAAGGAGGGTAGAAGCTGATGGGGCCACGGGAGGTACACAACAGCCATTCAACTTTAAATCTCCTCCAACTCCCAACCCCTCTCCCCGGACTCTCAACTCCAACCCCTACCCCTGGTCTTCCCGGCCACCAGCCGCACCCCACCCTATGCTGCATTCCCCCGGGGCAGGCACATCTCTCCCAGCTCTGGGCTGGCATCAAGGTGCTCACATCCTTGTGCGCCAGCCTCCACCTCCTCACGTCCCTTTGCTCTGGATGAACTGTTCCTCGCTTGGACCCGTGTTTACTTGCAGGCTTTCTTCATCAAAATATAAAAGGTGCCACTGTTCGTATCTTAAGAAGTTGTAGAAGTCTCTTCATTCTGTTTTTGCATTGCTGGGTGCATTTCTTGTTTCTACCCAAATGATCTGCTAAGGTGGGGTTGTTAATTGATCCAAGTGGGAGTATGTCAACCTGGCCCTGAAATAAAGGTGCTGGCACTTAGAATAAAACCCAAACGCCTCATGATTGGGCCCCACTCACCCTGACCTCACCTCCCATCTCTCCCCAACACTCACTGAGCTCTGGCCACACAGCCTTGATTCTGGTCTCCAGGTGTGACCAGCCCACTCCTGCTTAGACCTCTGCACGCACCATTCCCTCTGCTCTGAGCACACTGTCCCTGCGTCTCCTGGCTGGCCCTCTCCTATCACGTGGGTCTCAGGTCAGCCTTCCCTAACCTCTCTGCCCTGGTCGACGCTCCCCAGTGCTTAGTTATTGGGATATATCTTCCTTGCTGTACTTGTCAATATCAGAAATCATCCTTTTTTAAATTATGGTTTTTATTTTTTTTACATTTTTGTGTTTATTTATACTTATATTTGTTTATTTTTACTATAGTTTCACTTTATTATATTAGTTCGACGTGAACTGGGACCTTGCCCATCTTCCTGGCTGCTGTATCCTTAGTGCCCGAAAGAGTGCTGACTGCACAGGAAACATTTATTTCACATTTGCTGAATGAATAATGGTGAATGGTCACACATAAAGTATTCACATGAATGTCTGTCCTTCCCGTTCTAGGAGTTTCCACCCCAGTCCCCGGTATCTTGCCTCCAACGTGAATACATGTGAATAAAATGCATAAGGGCCCCTCACCCACTCGACTTACCTGCCTTTGAAGGGGACAGACCAAATTATGTGCTCCTTTACCTTCCCAGCACCTTGGAGAGCAGCTGCTCAGAGTGCCTGCTGAATTGAATAGAATCCTTTGAAAGTGTAGAAGGGTCTGTCTAGTTCTTCGAATGTGACTTGTTGGAAAAGCTGACACCTGGAGCGCTCTCTCTCAGCTGTGGGTTCCGGGTCGTGCGGGTGCAAAGGCCACACCTCACACGGTAGATGTGTTGATGGAAAACGGGAAGCTGCCTAAGATGCTGGATGTCAGAGGAGTGGCACAATACCCTTCTGACACTTGAAAATTGCAAATTTGAAAGTTTCTTTCTCACCTGTCAGCTTCCCAGGATTACCTTGCACAGATGGATTCCGGGCTTTGCCCTCCCTGGAAAGATTTCCCACTGTCCCAGAGCCAGGCAGCCCCTCTCTTAGAGATTCATCATGGGCACAGCAACACAAGTGTCTTAAGCACTGGAGTTTCAGAGTGTTTTATGAGGAATCTTTCAGTTACAAGTGATTTAAGAAAGGGAATATATTGGCTCAAGAACTGCAAAGATGTGGGGGAGAAGTTGCTTCAGGCATGGCTAGATCCAGGGGGCTCTGTTTGTCCCGGCTTAGTTTATTTTTCATATAGGACCCCCCAGGGGGTGGTTGTTAGGGGCAAGATGGCCCCTGGATGCCTCAGAATCATTCATTTAATTGTCCAAACATTCTACTCACTGCATTCCAGCCACTCATTTCTTTTCTGTTCCTTAAATACCAGGCATACTCCTGTCATAGGATATTTGCACTCTTCCAAGTGCCAGGAAATCCCTACCTCCTCCTGTCTATAGCTGCAATCTCACTTCCTGACCTACAAAAGCTTTGTTCAAATTCACCTTCTCAGTGAGGCTGAACCTGACCACCTGATTTAAAATAGGAATCCATCTTCCCAGCATTCCCAGCCTTCTTACTTTGCTGACTTTGTCTCCAGAGCACTTATTACCTTCAAATTTATTCTGCTTAGTACTTACTTATTATCTGTATTGCTGGGTAGCCCACTAGAATGTCTGTTTTGTTCACCGATGTATCCCAAGAACCAGTAGAGTGCTGTCACATAGTAGCTGCTCAATTTGTCAGATGAATGAATGAAGTGGAAAGAAATTAATTCAACGTTGGAAAAACAGCAGTCAACAAAACAAAGAAAAAAACCTCTGCCCCTTTGGATCTTACTTTCTGGTGAGGAAGGCAGCCAACCAGTATTTAAAGAAGTATTAAATGTATGGATTTTCAGGTGGCACTAAGGGCCGGGCAGGCAAACACGGCAGATGCCCCCAGTCAAGATGAGATCTAGTTCCTGTCATGCTAAGCACCTAACAAGAATGAAGGTGATTCTTACTTCTTCTGCTCTTTTAATTTTACTCTTTTTGAAATCGAGAGGATAAGCACATTGTTATGACGTAGTAAAGTTTCTCCTAGAATTTCTTTCAGGTTGGGTTTACTTTATTTTCATCCGCTTCTTGATTCAGGAGCAGACATGGGCAGCCGTCTGCCAGTCCACGTTCCCCTGTCATTTCCCGCTCACATGATGTAAATGAAGAAATATGCAAACTGGCTGGAGGTGCTGATGTTTGGAAGCCCATCTTGGAGCCAGCTTGACTCAAACCAATAAACAGGCTTTGACTTGCATTGGTATTACTGTCTTTTTGTATTGACGTAAGTATTTTATCAGAACTTGCCTGGGGGGACCATCCATCTTCATATTGACTTAAAATAGAAGATATTATAGGGTGGTTGTTCTGTCGACACAGTATAGACTTCTACATAGAAATGTAGTTGTGTAATCAATATTTCATCATCAAATTATGATCTGATTTTCAATGTTTTGCAAAAAGAACCTCAAGATGAATATTCAAGTGTAATAATAATTTTGAACTGCAAATATTTGTTTTAATTTTAATAAAGAGTTGGGGGCTCCTGTTGGCCACACCGTGTGGGCAGTAGGAAAAGACTCCTCTGGCAATAGGAGGGATATGGTGGAAGCACTTGCAGACCAGAAGGCTGCCTTGGCTTTGCTGTTTGTTTGAGAGCTAAGTGTGGGCACACATAGGGCTGTTCATCCATCCACTTGATGGCCCACATTGCTGGCCCACACCCTGCCCTTGTTTGATCCCTTCTATGGCTTGTGTGCACCCTGCTGCGAGCTTCATTCTACTTTTGCCTCCAGTGGTCAGGAGGTGCCCCTCTTGGGCTCCTCGAACCACTGTAACTGCAGGAGCTGAGAGCTTGAAGGGGCCTGGGTTCCATAAGCCCATGGGGTGGCCCTTGGCCAGAGCTGAGGAGTGGAGTTTGAAGGCCCAGCTTTCTTCCCTCAGATGGACCAGCTCAGGAGGAGCGGCTCATGCTCCAGAGTTCCCTGTAGGGGGTCAGCTGGAAGCTGTCCCTGGTGTGTGTGGGGAGGCTTGTTTAACCTGCTCCTGTGCTTGCCTGCCCAACCGCCAGCTTCCTTGCCTACTTCCATTTCCCCCTCAGGAGACCCCCTGGGAGCATTTCCATAACACAACACTTGCACATGGAGCCTTGTCTCAGGTCGGCTTCTGGGAAATCTGACTTAAGAGATACCATTCAGTCCACAGATACTTACTGAGTAGCTACTACATGCCAGACACTGTGGTAGGAGCCAGGGGTAGAGCAGAGAGAGTAGATATGGCCCATGTCTCTGTATCAGTTTCGGTGCTATGGGTGAGCTATAAAACAAGGGAAATTAAACAATGGCTCATGATCTCACATGGATGGGAAGACAGAGGGCTCCGGGGCTGGCTGGTACAGCAGCTCACAGGTGTCATCAGCGCCTTGGTTCTTCCATCTCTCTGCTCAGCCGGGCATGGGGTTCGCTCCACCCTCGGGCTGGGAGCAAGTGGCTGCAGCAGTCCCAGCCATCCCACTGTGACATGACAACGCCCAGAGGAGGAAGAGAGGCCATCTCCACCTGTGGTTTTCTCTTTAAAACAAGGACACTTTCCCTAGAGGTCCTACCTCCCCAGGAGAACTACCTTTGATTCATTAGTGTGAAAGGGCCACATGCTTCTTTCTGAGCTCATCACTGGCAAGGAGGGGGGTCACCCTTGGGGCCATCAGGTCACCCCAGGGGCTAGGGTGGAGGCAGTCTCTTCTGAGGCCCAGGGGATGTTTGAGATGGTGGACAACTGAATGCAATTCAGGTTCTATTAGGAAGAAGGGGGGGGGCTTGGTGCTGAGTGGGCCACTCCACTGCTTCCTCCATCACTCTGCCGCTTGGTTTCCTTGCAGCACTTCCCTCTGGTTACTGTCCAACATGCATTGATCTGTTTATGTGATTTGGTCAGTCTCTTCACTACATGGAGGGCAGTAGCCTGTCTGTTTTGCTCACTGCTGTAGGCCTATGAATAGCACAATGACACACAAACGTTTATGCTCAATCAGTATCTGACAGATAGGTGAATGGTCGTAGTGAAAGAAATGAACAGGTGGATAGATGGCACGTGCAGTTTGAGGAGTGGACATGAAGAGAAGGTTAGGATGGAGCGTCCCACTCCTCTCCTGTAGGTAGTGTCCTGTGGCAGTGGCAGGCACAAGGGGACCTCTGCTGCATGAAGGAGCCCAAGGACAAAGTGGGAGGGGCCTTGCCTCTTTCCTGAGGCAGCCAGGGCAGCAGCTTTGGGTAAGAGACCTAGACTCGTGTCTTGGCCCTGATACTGACCAGCTGTGTGACTTCAGCATTGTCCTCCTCTGAGTCTCATTACTTTCTCCAGTGACACTGTAAGGGTTCAGTCCTGAAAAATTTGTTGAGCATCTATTATGTGAAGATGCTGGGCATGCACTCAGGAAATGTACAGCGTGTAAGGCAGGCATTTATGGAGACCCAGTTTTGGGGTTCAAGGCTGGGTCCTCAAGCTGAGGTGTGAATGAGGGGGTGTAAACAGGTAACTGGGAGTGGAAATGGGGACTGAAGCATTGCAGGCAAAGAACAAAGCAGGGTGAGAGGCCCTGAGGTGGGGCTCAGGCCTGTTTGAGGAAGACAAGGCTGGTATAGCCTGAACTTCAGATGGGGAGGGGAGCATGGCATGAGAGGAGGCAGCGAGGTCAGAGGGGCCAGCATAAGGGGCACAGTCTGTGTATTTCACTCCAAGGCAGCCGACATCACTGATGGATTTTGGCTGTTGAATGCAGAGAGAACAGAGGGCAGGTGACCATCCGGGACGAGGTGAGGGCCTGCTGCAGTTTCCCAGCAAGAGCCAAGGTGGCTTGGACTGGTGCAGTGACAGTGGCAAAGGAGAGAAAGGTCCTAGAGAGGCAGATCTGGCAGCTGAGAGTCTGAGATTCTGCCCTGGTTTGGCTTCAAGGGCATTTGTTCTCACCTGCCTTTTGAACACTGTAAACCAGGTTCTCCCCTCAAGGAGGAAGAAATCCAAGGGTATGCAGAAGGAAGCCTTCTTTCACTCCGTCCCCAGGGGATGAAGGGAAGAATCAAGCAGGATGCAGCTGAGAAACACTATGTAATCAATCATGCTAGTGTCAATTAAATGCAATGTCCAAACCTGTTGCCTAGCATTTTCCCACACCAAACAGAGACCGAGGTGGATAACCAGCATATCCACAGCATTACTTTTTGAAGCTGGAGAAAAGAATCCTCATTCATTTTGGTGGATAGGAAGGTTGGAAAGGAAAAATAAGGCAAGTATTTGGGGGTATAATTCTAGAAAAATGAGTGTGCTGGCGCAAATGCGATGTAATGTCACAGGAAGTGTGTGAAATTTGGAGTTGGGAGGTATGCCTTCAGATCCTAGTCATGCTACTGATGAGCTGTGTGACATTGGGTGGGTCACTTAGCCTCTTATTCTTACTTCATCTATAAGGTGGGAAAGACAACAATGGCTTCGGAAAGGGGCTGTGTGTATGATATGAAATAATGTTGTTGAAAATCCTTTATCAGCCACAAAGCACTAATCGGTTGTCAGCAATTATCAAGAAAGTATTTTTAAGCCAAAAAAAAAAATCAGGCTACTACCATCCACGGAGCGAACCGCGAGGGGAGTGGCTGCTGAGGCGCATTGGCCCCTCAGCGCCCTCAGCCCCGCGCACTTCCTGCCTCTACCAGGAGCCAGATGCATGGTGCCTTAACTATGCTGCTTTAAATAGTTAACTTCCGGAGTTCCGGGAAGATGGCGGCATGAACGGGAGCGGCAGAATTTTCCTCCCAACATTATATTTATCCATGAAAACACAGCAAATGCAACTGTTCCTAAAAGAGAGACCAGAACACACAGGAAAGCGCACACCGTGCAGACACACCTGAGAGGACTCGGCAGCTGGCGAGGTGGGTAAGAAACGGAACCGTGAACCGCGACCCGGCAGAACCCGAGCACTCCCCCACCCCAGCGCACCCGCGGGAGGAGAGGATTCAGAGCTGGGAGGGAGTGGAAGTGCAGGCCCAGGATATAACCAGCCCCGGATCGGCCCCGGGAACGCGGGCGCACAAAGCGTGGTGTGGCGGAGATTGGAGAGACGGAGGGCGCAGGATCTCAACGGGAACGTGCCTGTTTGCTCACGGCTGGCTCAGGGAAGGAGAAAAGAGAAGAAAAAAAAAAAGTAGAAAAGAGCGCGCTTTGTTTTGCAGGGGTCTTAAAGACACGGGAGTCCAGCAGAGAACCTCATCGCCGTGGCACACTCAGCCCAGCAGGCTGGGAGTCCTGGGGAGCGTCGGACCCCATAGCGGGCGACTGGGAAAGGGTAGCCATAATTAGGATTCCCACAGAGCTCAACAGCCTCCCATTCATTTTCACCCTGGCCACAGCGTTAAAGGGCCGTGTGGCGCGGCCACGGCTCTGAAATAGTGGAGCAACAGCGCCACCTACAGCATTCACACAGAAACCACTCCCGGTGGGTGTTTTTTTTTTTTTTTTAGGTGTTGCTACTTTTTCTTTTTATTTCCTTTCTTTTCCTTTTTCTCTCTCTCTTTTTACTTTTTTTTATTATTAGTAGTATTTAAAAATTTTTTTTCTCTACTTTCTTCTCTTTCCTTTTTAAAATCATAAAGAGCCCAGCTGACATACGTGACAACTACCAACGACCAACTCTATAGTCATGAGAAGACAGAATAATATGATACAGACAAAACGTCAGACACACACCACCCCTGAGAGAGAATCGGAAGGAATGGACATGCACAGTCTTCCTGAAAAAGAATTCAGAATAAAACTCATAGCCATGCTGACGGATCTACAGAAAAATGTGCAAGAGCTGAGGGAGGAAATGAGGAAAGACAGAGCAGAAATGAGACAAGTCATCAATGGGCTTAACAGCAGACTGGATGAGGTTCAGGACAGTATCAATGAAATACAAAACAGGGAACAGGAATACAAAGAAGCTGAGGCAGAGAGAAATAAAAGGATCTCTAAGAATGAAAGAATATTAAGAGAACTGTGTGACCAATCCAAACGGAGCAATATTCGCATTATAGGAGTACCAGAGGAAGAAGAGAGAGAAAAAGGGATAGAAAGTGTCTTTGAAGAAATAATTGCTGAAAACTTTCCCACACTGGGGAAGGAAATAGTCTCGCAGTCCACGGAAGCCCACAGATCTCCCAACAAAAGGGACCCAAGGAAGACAACACCAAGACACATAATAATTAAGATGGCAAAGATCAAAGATAAAGACAGAGTATTAAAGGCAGCTAGAGAGAGAAAAAAGATCACCTACAAAGGAAAACCCATCAGACTGTCATCAGACTTCTCAACAGAAACCTTACAGGCCAGAAGAGAATGGCATGATATATTTAACGTAATGAAACAGAAGGGCCTCGAACCAAGAATATTGTATCCAGCACGATTATCATTTAAATATGATGGAGGGATTAAACAATTTCCAGACAAAGGAAAGTTGAAAGAGTTTGCCTCTCATAAACCACCACTACAGGATATCTTAAACGGACTGCTC
>JAQQAC010015468.1:33830037-33882515 GCA_029783875.1 Phataginus tricuspis
AAAAAAAAAAATCAAATTGGTGATATTACTGAACTGGTGTTAATTTTGAGGCTTTATGTAGGAGAATTTCTTTATACTTAAGAGATACTGAAATGTTTATGATTGAAATGTCGAGACAACTAAAACATTCAAAGGCTCAGCAAAGCGAAAATTGTACAGCTCCATGAATTATATGCCTATTTATCTCCTTGTCTGTCTCTATCATCTATCTATCTATCTATCTATCTATCTATCTATCTATCTATCTATCTATCTATCTATCTATCATCTATCTCTCTCTCTGTATATTGAGAAACATAAAGAAAATGTGACAAAATATTAACCACTTGGGATTCTAGCTGAAGGATATAAATGTTTATTGTTTTAAACTTTTCAGTGGTTTGAAAACTTTGAAAATAAAAAGCAGCAGGGAGAAAAAATTCCAGGTGCACTGTAGACCTAAGTAGGGAAGGTAAAACACCTCAAAGGTAACAAAAAGCAGTATCTTCCTGACCTTGGCCTTCAGAGGGGCAGTGCAGTCACTGATAAACTGCGGCCTGGCAGCAATGAAGCAGGGGAAGAGATGCCCCGACTTCTCCTGGGCTCACTCCGATCTCCTCCTGCGTCTCCAATGGGCTGAACCCAATCAGAAGCCAAAAGTCAAAGCGCCGTGATGAAACCCACAGAAGTCAGCCTGCAAGAGTATGAGCAGAGGCAGGGCAGAGAAGTGCAGAGGTTAGGTCTGAAGGGGTGGCTAAGAAGAACCAGCAGGAAGAAGCTAAAGAGCGAGATATTAATTCCCCATCTTCCTTAAAGCTGAGCACTAGGAAAGCAATGCCATCCTGGCCCACCCTTTACCTGTAAAGTGGGGTCTGTGCCTGGATCTGGAAAATGCTTTCCTTTTTGGCTGGAGAACAATGCATGAGGGGAAAGCAGTTCCTCCCTCCGGATTTGGAAATTACCGTCTGAAGACATGAAAAAGGGACTGGTGGGGCCATGCTGCCATGGAGGGAACACCAAGAGGACAGCAGAGAAGCCTTTTGTAATTCTGCACCCAATTCCAGCGTGTGTGTGTGGATTTCTCTCACCAACACATAGTTCTGTACACCAGCTGGGTGTCCTACCATTGAGCTCAGTTCTCACACGATGCACCTGGAGACCGCAGCAGATCCCACAGGATAGGCTCAGTCCTACAGGACTGCCCTCCCCACAGCCACCGCCAGTCCAGGCTGCCGCCTGTGCTTCTGAGCAACCGCTAGGGACTGGAGGTTCCAGTGACTCCCTACTTGGGTTCCAGCAATGTATTGAACGTTAATTTATTAGAGCGGCTCACAGAACTCAGGAACATTTTACTTATCAGATTCCTGGTTTATCATAAAGGGAACAGCCAGAGCAGGGTATGAACAAAGGGCAAAGAGCTTCCCTGCTCTCTCGCAGTGCACTGAGCCCCTGCATCTCCACAGGCTCACCAGCCTAGAAGCTCTCTGCACCCCATCCTCTTGGGGTTTTATGGAGGCTTCATTATACAGACATGACTGATTAAGTTATTGGCTATTGGCAGTTGAACTCAACCCCTCGCTTTTGTTCCCTCTCTGGGGGCCAGGGGCTGGGACTTCAGTCTCTAATCACATGGCTGGTTCTCCTAGAAACAAGTCCCCATCCTTGGGTGGGATCCAAAGTCACCTCATCAACATAACAGGAAACATCTGTAGCCCTCCCATCCCCCATCAGGAAATTCCAACGGTGCGGGAGCTCTGCGCCAGGACAGAGGATAAAGACCAGCTGTGTATTTCTTACTATAAATCACATTATTACACCCATACTAAGAGCCCTGACATTGTTGAGCGGCTGAGTCAGACCCAGACTACCTGCTGCCAGACTTCTTCGGAGGAAAAGTCTCCCCTTATGAGGGCCCCTCAGCTGGGGATCTTGTCTCAGGCTGCCACCAGCATCTAACTGGCACACAGATGAAAGTGGCCTCCTCATCTCATTTCCCTTCATAACACCCTCCTCCAGACTTCCTATGGTCACAAGAAACAAAAAACAATGAACGCAAGAAATGGGCAGTAAGGAAGAGAAAGGTTTTGAGAGGGAATCGATTGAATCAGAAGAGAGAATGTAGAAATAGGCTCTACGACTTGTCAATAGAAATGCAGGATGTTAAGCTAACAGAACGAGCAGAAACGCCTTGGCCTGGGTAGCAAATGCTGTCAGTGCGCTGCCCAGACACGCTGGGTCCCCTTATCAGCTTGAGCACCCACCTCCCAGCTTCTGTATGCGCCGCTGCTACCAGCGCCCACCTGTGACCTTCAGGGGATGCTCCTTGCAGAGGCCCTGGAGCCAAATCCACCTAGAGAGAGCCCAAAGTGCCTTGAGTGACCTATACCCAGCACCTAACCCAAGCGGGGGTACACACCCCTTGCACTCCTCCGTCGCAAGGCTGGACAAATTCGGGGTGTGATTTGTGCCCAACCCCCCCATGGGACCAGGCTGCGTCAGGTTTCACCTCCACTGCACCCCTGTTTGGCTCCCTCCTCTTCCCTGTCCCGCACCCCCACTGTCTGTCCTGGGAGCAGCACCCTGGCCAGCTGCCTGTGGGCTCCGCATAAACCTCCCACCCGCCCTCCTTTAAAGCAGAACTCACCAGCGCCACTACCGCCCGGCCTCTGCTTCTTTCTCAAGTGTTTACTTCGTTGGCAAGGGACTTTTTTCACCATAATCTTATTAACTAGAGGAAGGACGTGAATGCCAGGCGTTGATCTAAAACGGATGTCTGTTCTGCTCAGTGTGGTTTCTTCAGGGCAAGAAGCAGCTAGAAAACCAGAGGAGAGGGACCTTTGCCCCAGTACAGGCTTACTTTCCCACTAAAGCTTTTCCCTTCACAGTGAATCCTTGCCCTTTGCTGACCCCCAGACATGCCAAGACCTCGAGTTCGGTGAAGTGTGCCACCAGTGTTACTTCCTTGATTACCCATTTCGGTACTAATGTGGGACTACATCTGCGGTTCCTAGTCCTGGCTGAGCATTAGACTCCCCTGGGAACTCCTACAGAATGCAGCTATGCCCAGCCCTCCCCACCCACCAGCAATCTGGACAAGGGGCTCGGATGTCAGTATTTTTCAAACACCCCAGGTGACCCCAATGTGCAGCCGGGCCTGAGAACTGCTGTTTCCCAGGAAGGAGTGTCTTCCAGGGGCCACCTGTATGGGGCCGGCCTGCTCGAGGCCCGGGCTTGCTGGGCACCTTCGCTTCCTGAGGAGAGGCTGCTGGATCCTCATACCGTTCCTCCCACTTTCTCAGGTCACCCCTTTATTTTGTAAAATATTACTTTCTTTAAATATTCAAGTAATTGGTTTCTCTGAAATGGTGAGCATGTCTAAAGATCATCCTCTGTTGGTAACTGTAAAATCCAAGGAGACACAATCAGCAGGACAGATACCTGGAGATTCCAGGGGCCTCTCTTCCTAGCATCAAAGGCATTTATCAGAATTTATGCTGTAGATGGAAACTTCTGATTTCCTGGCAAGGAACAAAAAGTGTGCTAGAGTAAGGGAAGCTGAAGTGTGAGAATTAGACGCTTGCTTACAGACTTTCTTAGAACATGCTAGTTTCTCTTGTGAAGTGCCTATTGGATTACAGACACTGCTTTTTAAAAAATCAGTTTATCACTAGACAAGAGACAGGAATATTTTACCAAGGTACTCAGAAGTGCCACTCTGAACAATTTAGTCCTTTTATAAAAGCATTCTCACTTTCCTGTTCTTTTCACCTGATTCGAGGGGAAAAAAAGCAAAGTTTGATCTTCAGTTGAATAACATAAACCTCAATTAATTACCCAGAATGATTTGCTTTTTTTTCAGTCTAAACACTTCAATGCCCACTATCAAAGGCACAGAGAGCCCGAGGGAGAGAGTATCAGATCACCTTCACCATCACACCTGAGACATTCTGACCCTTTAAATAACTCTAGAGGACATGGTAGTTCCTTCCCTTTGATGGTTACCCTGTGGATTCTCCTGTTTCCCTTTCTCTCATGTCTGCCAGCTCAACATACACTATGTTTTAATTAAAATTCTTTATTTGACTAAGTATCCAACTCCTGGCTTATATGGAAAAATAAAGTCATTTGTTTGGTCCCATGTAGGAAAAATAATCATTTAATGAATGGCATTTGCCACTTTTTATCAGTTTTTCTTTTAAGAGGTAGGGGGGTGATAAATAGACGCAACATTTATGTGCTGCAGAACACCAGGTCATCTAGCCTTCTGATTCCAAAAAACATTCTTTTTCCTGAGCTGTAGTTGACACACTGGAGAGAAATACTGCCATTTCTCATGCACACCCACCGGCCGTTATCCTAGCCCTGTTCCATTGCTTGTGGTTCGCTCTTTACACATCCCTCCTCTGCTAGACCAGTGGGTGTCTGCTCTGGTTGCTCATGAACAGCACTCGGAGCTTAAAAAATATGGCTGTGTAAGCCCCTGGCTCCGAGATTCTGATTCAGCTGGCTTGGGAGGGGGCCCAGGTTTAGATATATATAGTGGGTCCCTAGGTGACTGTAGTGTGCAGATGGGTTTCAGAGCTACTGTCGTTGACCGTCAGGTCTTCCTGGCGCCTGGGCTCAGCACTGCCTCCTTAAGCTGGGACTCCAGCTCCTGCCATGGAGTCCGGTCCATGATAGATACTCACAAGTCTGCTATGAATCATTTCTTGGAATGAACTTGGAATCCTGGTACCATCACACCACAACGTGTATTTCTCTTCTGATATATTTCCCAGATGCTATCTATTAAGCAAGGAGTCTTAGATCATCAGTTTTAAACAAGCAGGAATACTATAATTCTAATTTGTCATGGTTCATCATCCATATTCCATTACTTAAATGCTCAAAGACAATAACATAGCGTGTAGCCCATAAAAAAGAGTCAATACACTGAAAATAAATATTAAGTTATTTAAAAGTACATAGCAATAGATCCTAGACACATGAAGCAAAATAGCACAAATATCAATGTTACCTAATTACTTTCATTTGCCCCAAACTGTACTGCACCCTGCTCAGAATACACACTCATATCTTCCATGTGGTTTTCAGGCAAAAGTTGAAAAGAGCTACTTAAATACAAAAGTAGAAACCAAACTGTCAATTTTGCTGTATTTTGGTTGGCTAGCTGATTGGCTGACAGACTGAGTCACTCATCCCTTCATTCACCGTGGGTCTTTGAAACCTTTCTTTATGTCAGGCACAGTTTTAGGCAGTGGGGTACAGCAGTGAATGCAGGTGACTTGTCTGACCTCATGTCACTCAGATGTGGGAGCTAGACAAGAAACAAGCAAGCAGACGGCATGCAATTCAAGTAACAACAAGTGCTATGATGAAAAAGCAGGAGGACCTAATAGCCAAGGACCAGGGTGACTTTGGCCTGGTGGTCAGGGAGGGCTTCTCTGAGGAGGTGACTTGGGAACTGAAGTGTGAGTTTCTGAGGGCTAGGCAGGAAGACAGCAAACGCCTATGTCCAGAGACAAGAAGGCGCTGGCAGTCTGAGCAATAGGAACACCAGGACTAGAACTTACAGAGCTCGGGAAGAGTGGTATGACAGCGAGGCAGGGTCCTGATCAGGTGGGGCCTCGTGCACACACCATGATGAGTTTGGTTGCATGCCATTCACATGGCAAATTGTACCATCAGTGTTCACTTTAGCAGAACTGCTACCACAGACGAGGCTGAAGTGGGGAGATAGGTGAGTGAATTTTCTGGCTCTGGGGAAGTGGTTCCATTGGGTCAAGCCAAAAGAAATAATTACAAGAACTTTCTTTTCTTCTTGAGTGTTAGGAGTTGGAGTGTTGGGCCAATTCATACGAATGAAACACTCTTCTCCGGATACCACGTGGCTTGTCTTCTCCTTGCACTTCAACCTCTGCAAACGTCTCTTCCCAAAGAGGCCTTCCTTCCACGGCACACCACTCTCGGTAAGCCTCCTCTTGTTGTGTGGTCTCTGTGGATCTCACCACTACCAGATGTTAGCTTATCTGTCATCTACATCTGTTATATCATATATCACATTTCATATCTCCCCCTTCTCCGTGGAATGTAAGCCACCAAGGTCAAAATCATCATTTATTTTGTCTTCTGCTGTATTCCCACCGTACAGCACAATCCCTGGCACACAGCATGTGTTCAAAGAGCGCTTGTTGAGTGAATTTGTTGGAGTAAATGCCTCTGGAGTTTGCTGAATTTATCTGTGCATGAGGGGCTTGGGAGAACCCTAGTGTTCCTGGACTTCTATTTCTCTAGCACATTCCTGTCCCTTCTAATCTTTCTGCCTTAATCACTTTAAATGTAGACAAGCACAATTGACCAATTAATAGCGCTTATGCTCTTGTTACATCATTTGTAATCCATGATGCTCTTTCTATTTGTAACGGCCTTTCAATTTTTCATGACTCAGAATGCAGGACATACATAATGAATACAAATAGCAAATTGATTAAATGTAATGCATATTCTACTGCTTGCTGGGTTTACGCCTGTTATTAATGACAGAAATCCAGCAAATTCTCATGAAAACACTGATGACATACAACCTTTAATGCGGGATGTTGGAGCGCTAGGGGTCCTAAATTTCCCTAATTACTGAGCAACAGCAGACACTAATTTCCCAGATGGCAACCTTTGTAAATAAGAACATCAGCATGGCTGCTTTGTCCAAGTTCTTTTTGCTGAGCATAAAACCTATCACACAACCCATTTTTACTTCACCAGACTATTTGTGTTGTGCTTCAAAAAAAAAGAAAAGATACACTTGAGAGATTGCCTTATGAGCGAAGAATAAAGGACGCCACTTGTGCAAAATCAAATTTATTGTCTGCTCAGGGATTGCATGTATTTTGGAATGCTAATATACTGTGATACAGATTCCACATGGCTTCAGCTGGCGTGCGGAGTATTAAGGCATCACAGAGGTGATAAAGAAGAACAAGAAAGAAGATAGGGATAAGAGTCTGAAATGGAGAATATGGTAAAGGAGATGCGTTTGAGAGATCCACCTGGATAAATGTTCAGTCTTGGTCTCAGACTGCAAAAGGATGAGCGGGTTTGCAGTAAGAGGCCATGTGAACCAACCTTTTTTCCCCACTAGCTAGAAAATCTTACAGGAAATAGGTATTTTCTTTGACATGCTGGCAGGTATGGTGACTGGCTTAGCTAGGTTGGCACTGGATAAACAGTAAAGCACTTGTCTAATAGGTCTGTAAGGAGAGTGGATGAAGTGGATAGGATCATTTATTGAGGGCTACTCATGCTTAAAAACCAGCATTACTAGCATGCTGGGTGCTAGAAGCCTGGTCACTGATACTAAAATCTTCCCCCTCCAACATAAACTGGTTGTCCTGCCGAAGAAAGGCTGAGTGGGTAGATGGTGGCTGTGGTCCTTGACTACTTTCCCAGCAGTGTAAACCTTGACGGGTCTGTGGCCATGAGGAGTTGGATTCTGAGAGAGAGAATTCTAAACCCAGGGGAAAGAGTGGTCTTCAAAAGTGTCCCTGCCCATTTGGGGCCCAGAGTGGTTTTGGCAAAACCGATCTAGGCTTAACAGATTCCCTTCTGCTTTTAAGGTGTGCATCTTAGGTTAGAAACGCCTGAGACCAAGAGCCAGGATTAAGAACCAAGTGGTTTATCGGGAGGCGGATGGAGCCAGGGAGGGAGGGAAGAAGCGAGACAGGGAAGGGAAGGTGGCCCGACAATAAAGGGTGTTACTAAGTCAGCTCCCGAGGTGGGTGACTGAGGTAGAACCTCAGAGAGAAACTCTGGAAACTGCAAAATACATTCCTTGGAATCACCTCAGCCAAGGGGCAAGGGAGCCGGGTATTTCTATCCATTTATCCAGCAGTCATTGGTTAAGGATGCCTCCAGGAAGATGTGAATTCCCAGGTATTTTCAGCCTCCCTGCTCACGGGCAAAGTGGGTTCCAGTAGCCCAAGGCAGTCTCTCTGAAAAAGATGCAGCGGATATAGGTGGAGCCCCGACAGAGGCCGCTTCAAAAGTCACCCCAGTGGCGCCCTCTAGTGTATACAAAACCCACACCCCCAGCCCAGACTTCTGCAGACTTCATCGTTACTTAGGAGCAAAACATCTGATGAACGTACACGGTGCCTCACGTTAGCTGTTGAATGGAATGTGAAAGGGGGATGAAACTACCAGGTTTCCTTGCTGAATTTTCCACTCTACAGAGACGGCAGGACAGATTTCTTGCTAAAATTTAGGAAATGCACATGCCCTCCTCCCCCACCGTCATATGTCTATGTGAGAGAATGAAGAATTCACAACTAGTTCTAAAATAAGAGTCAAACTCAGAAAAGAAATACATTCACGGACCATAGAGTAAGAACAGTGCTAAGGGAGGGAGGGGTGGAGGGGAACGAGGATTTATTATAACTGGAAGAAAAACACAAAACAATTTTTGGCATCTTGAAACATTTTCCCCAGATGAAACCTGGGGTACACATATCTTCGGCTGGATCATTGATTGTCCTATGGGATCTGGTTGTCAGACATGGCCTAATTTCACACTGGAATTCATCTTTTAAAGTGAAAGAATTCCACAGTATGTCCACTTCTTTTGATATCTTAGTGGTGAAAATCCTTTCTTCATACATACTAATAAAAATCACACTTATTACAAAATAGCATTTATTTAACGCTCATTATTTGTGAATTATTTTGCATTCACTCACGTAATTGTCACAAAAAAACTATGGTTAGCTACTATTATCCATGTTTTATCCATAATGAATCTGAGGCTCAGAGAGGTTAAGTTACCGGCCTAAGATCACTCAGCAAGTGCAGTTTGGATTTGAAACCAGGTTGTCTGACTCCAGAACCCACGTGTCTGCATTATCGTTCTTCTACGTGCCCTGATTACATACCTTGATGATCAAATCTTTTTACAAACATAGAACCTGTCCTAATTGCTTATGTCCTAAGAATGTGATGGTTCGACATTTTGCTCCATGGTAAGCACAACACCTACCCATGAAGAACACCTTACAAGAGCATCATTCAAGGAGGGGAGAGGCCTCCACTTCCCAAAGGCTGCACCCAGTTCCTCCACCAGCGCGCCCACCTCCCTGTACTAGCAAAGCCTTTCCAGTTCTATCCCACACTCAGAAGCGTCTGCTCGCTAAACCTACAAACACCCCCGTGGAACACAGGAAATCAGTGTTATCTGCCTCTCTTGGCTCCCAGATGAGACCATTCAACCACTGGGCTCCATACTGAGTAAAAATGTGAAACATGCAAATGGAACTGCTTTCTTATTAGTTTTTGCTGGCATTTACTAAATAAAAGAAGGATGTGTATGTGATCATAGATGAAACCATTGCTTAGAAAGCACTTGAGTGATTGCTTAGAGTCACATTTATTATCACGTGATTGTGAGTCTAAAAAAGAATTGACATTTTTTCCAGTAAGGCTTATAAATGCAGAGCCAGAGAAGCCTCTCATTCTTCTGTCTCTTTAGGAGAAGATGAGAGGGAAAAAACTCATGCCTGACAGTGTTAAAAGCTTGGAGTTTGCTTTTCCACTGTATTTCTATTATAGTGTAAGTGTGTAGATGGCATAAGCACATATGCACATAAATGCTATTTGCTAAATTTAAAAGAAAGATGGTTTTCCTACTTCCAACACTTAGGGAATTATAAAAGATAATGCTTTAAGAGCCAGCAAAAGCCACTACTACATCACGTAAAAGACTCTCTTATTTCTCTAAACATTTAGAGAATTGGTCTAGAGAAGGACCACAGTAGGAACTACCAAAGTTAGATTGGATAAAATGGTAAAAGTGCACCTAGGGAACAATTTATGTACGCAAGTGGAAGCGGATGTGGGGTGTGTGTGTGTCATATACACATTCAAGACAAGAAGAATTTTAAGCAAAAGCATTCAAGAATTTCATCATTCTGTCTTGACTTGTCCTTTCCATATGTTCGTGTTCAGAAATAACAGCAGCTTCGATGTGTCAGGCCCATACCAGTTTGGAGGATTTATTTAGAAATTGTAACCAGTCACAATGTGCCTTTATTTAATCTACACCGTATCCAACCCTGCTAACAAGTAATTGTTATTACACAGGGCTGCTGAGTGATGAAGTGCAGCCTGCCGGACTGAGGCTCTCTAGTCAGACACCCACAGAGCCTTTGTCATCCGCACTGAGAACAGTGACTGCCCCTTGTGGGGAGGCAGGCAGAGGTATGCTCCCTGTGTGCTTTAGATGCCCTTTTAATGGCTGTGAAGTCTGATATTGGGTAGGACTGGGATGTACTGAGCATAACTTTAATTAGGAGATTTGGATTTTAGACTCATCTTTATTTCTGTAAACTCCCTGTGAGTCTCCCTTGCCTCAAATCCCCAGCTAGAAGCAAATATAAGGATAAGCTGTCAGGCACAGAAGTCCCCAAAGATGCCATTATATAGGCTGAGACCAGTGGAAGAAAATGTCAATAAAAATTTCAAAAAGCCATTACCTGAGATATATTTACAATATATTTATATATATATTTACAGCCATTTCCTACTGATTAAGCTTTCTTAACAAGTTCTTAATAATCTGGATGGTGAGATGCTAGCACAATCATGACCTAGGCAGATGAGGCTGAGTGATAAAACTATATTAAGTATCATATTAAAATAAGTAAATAATAAAACAATAAACAATGTCATTATGTAACTACATAATATAAATATGCAAATATAATAATAATAAATAAATAATAGAATAAACAAACTTAAAAATAGAAAAAGAATAGTGAATCAAAAGTATGTCTTTAACAACTTGAAGTAGTTCTGCAAGCCTGTGAAATTGGAACACAACAGAAAATAAGGATGTTAAATTAGGAAGGAACTCAGTGATACTGGAAAACATAGTTATGGTGTTACAGCATCCCAGGTAATAGCTACATAACAAAGATGAGAGTAGATCTTGGACATTAGGATGGGAAATCCCTAGAAACAACTTGGTGGTGGGGAGGGTTTAAAGTAGAATTGAGGAAAACTGAAGGTGTCGACTTACAAGGAAGATGAAGTTTCTAAGGAAAAAAAATCTTGTTAAAAATGACCCAGTGAAATAAGTAGGGAGACAGGAATCGTTGCTGCATAAAAGATCTAGAAAAGGAAATTAGGAAAGGTTCTTTCCCCCTCAATAGTCAACTGATTTCTAAAAATTCAGCCAATTAAAGTAGCAAATATTTGGATAAAACATAGAGTGAAGTTTTTACTCACTGGGAAAGGCAGAACAGATAGAACATGGAGAGATGGAATAAAGCTTTATTTTTATTTTATTCTATTTCACTTCATTGAGCTTATTTTTATTTGCTAATGCTTATATTGTACTTAACATGTATAGGCACCATTTAAAATATTTCATAAGCAATAACCAATTTAATTTTCATAACAAACAAGAGAAGTTTCTATTATTACTCCATTTTACAAATGAGAAACCTGAGGCTCGGAGAGGTGGAGTGATTTTCCCAAGGTCATGTGGCTAGTAAGAGGTGGGGCTGTACACAGCAAGCAGGCTCACAGTACTGAGGTCACTGTGCTACACTGCCTTTATAAGCCAAACAATTAGTGGCATATTTCGGTTATCTCACTGTGATGTCTAGGCTTCTGAATCTTTGAGAGATTTAATGAGTATATGATATACTTAGAAAAGGAAAAACTTGAGAAAAATTTCCTTAAAATATACAAATTGTCTCTACAATTGTACATTGAACCTTGAGGGTTCTTTAAAGGATTAAATTGATACTACACAAAATAAAATGAGAATTGATGGATTAAAAAGCTATATACTTTCTGTTATTCCACAATAATTTTCACACTGAGCTCAGATTAGAAAATTCAGGATAAATGGCCAAGAATAAAATTCTGCCTTGCAGACACATTTTACCACAACAATGTGTGTGACAGCATTTTTAAGATGTGTTTCCTGCCACAAAGGCAGAAGCCGGTGCTAATGTTAACATCTCCCAAAAAGCTGCAGCCTCAAAGAATTATGCCCCAAAGGGTAAACTGCATTTCCCTACAAGGTTTTAACTAAAAACATCCTCACCTTCAGTCTTGGCTCCTTATGTTTGCAAACGTACCAATAAAAACATCATTCACTCACTCATTCATTCAACAAACATATATAGAGCTCTAATTTAGCACTGAGATAATCCCGAGATGAATGAGACACAGTTTCCACTCATTCAAAGATTACAAATTTGAATAAATAATTACAAGGCTATGAGCTTGTGTTAATAGATCCTCCAATACTGGAAGTTGCAGCATCTTTTTAAAAATGTGTAATGTGCTTCTGGTTTAATGGTTAAATGAGCACATACATTATTTCCTCACTTGACCAGAACCCCATGAAAATGAGAGTAAAAGCCAAATTTCTACTTCTAGCCAAAATGGAGTAATAGGAACTTGTTTTGCCCTCCCATCTAAAACAAACAAAAATGGACAAAATATAGGAAACAATAGGATGCAAGACATTGGGTATCAGTCAGAAATACCAGTGACCTTAAGAGCAGAGAAACAAATAAGGTGAGCCTGTGATTCCCCACACTTATTGCCTGGAGGGAGGTTCCGGGTCACAGGACAAAAGAGAGTGAACACATGTGGGGCACCTGCACTATGACCCAGCCGACTGGTATCTGGAGATGAAACCAGCCCCAAGAGGGTGTTCAGTACCCTGGTGCCTGCCCAGAGCAGGAATCTACGGGAAATCTCTGGCTGCTAATGAGACAGTTGCTTTAATAAAGCTTCCTCACAGAATTCTCAAATTCAGAAATATTTTATCTTGAGGGAAATGAAGTGAAACAGCACCAGAACATATGCCACTGCAGTCAACAGCACCAAAGCAGGCAGTACCAAAGCCAGGGGTTTTATACGCAAAACGGCAATTATGCCAGATTGGCATATATATCCTCATACATGAAAATGCACATATTTAAGACCCCACGCTCCACCATGCAGACTGTATTTAAGGAATGGATTCCAAAACTTGTTCAGACTTTTTTTCCAAGTGAGTATTCATGATCAAATAAGACTAGCAGTAGGTATCATTTATGTGTGAGCAGTATGTAGTAGACTCTGTTCAAAAAGCTTCACATATTTAATCCTCACAATAAAATATTCTATGAAGTAGATTCTTTTATTGCCCTTATTTCATATATGGGGAAACTAAGACACGGGTTGATTAAGCTACCTGTCCAAAGGTACTTAGTTTTAAGTGGCAGGGTCAGGACTTGAACCCTAACAGTGTGATTCCAGAATCCATGGTCTTAATCACTATGTTAAGCAGTATACATAATTACTATAAAAAAAACTATTATGTATACTGCTTTACTTAGGTTTTTAAAAAAAGATTAATTAAGTTAATTTTTTTAGTAGTTTAGGTACAGAAAAATTGAGCTAAGGTCAGAGAGCTCCACATACCTTCCTGCTCCACAACCCCGTTTACCCTATTGTTAACATCTTGCATTATTGTGCTACATTTGCCACAACTGATGAACCATTGTTGATACATTATTACTAAGCCAGCAATCTGCAGTAGGGTTCATTCTTTGTGTTGTACATTCTATGGATTTTGACAAAGGCATAATGACATGTGTCTGCCATTACAGAATAGCTTTGCTGTTTCAATCCTCTGTGCTCTGTCTAACTCACCCCTCCCTTTCCCCTAATCCCTGGAAACCACTGATCTTTTTACTGTCTTCATAGCTTTGCCATTCCCAGAATGTCATATAGTTTGAATCATATAGTAGGTAGCCTGTTTAGATTGGCTTCTTTCATTTAGCAATATACATCTAAGGCTCCTTCCTATCTTTTCATGGCTTGATAGCTCACTTCTTTTTATTGTTGAATAATAGTCCATCATTGATTGTACTAGTGTGTTTAACTGTTTACTACTGAGGGACATCTTGGTTGCCCCCATATTTTGGCAATTATGAATAAAACTGCTATAAACATTCATGTACAGGGTTTTGTGTGAACATATGTTTTCAATTAATTTGGACAACTCACTCAGTTTTACCACATCACAATTAGACACTATAAAAAACATGTTAAGGTAAATACTTTTCCTGACAGGCAAAAGCAAGAAAAAATTCATTAGCTGACTGTACTATAAGAAATAAGAAAATTCTCTAAAGTAAAGGAAAATAAATGATATCAGATGGAAATGGAATTAACACAAAGGAATGAAGAACAACAGAAATGGGTAAACATAAATTTTGCCCCTAATTAAAAAAAATATTTAAAAATAACTGTTTAAACAAAAATAATACCATACTGTGGAGTTTGTAACATCTGAAGAGGTTAATATAAGATGATAATGGCAAAAAAAGGTTGAGAGGGGAGAAACAGAAATATATTATTGTAAGACTGTTACACTATATGTGAAGGGGCATAAAATCACTTGAAGGTAGACTGTGATAAGCTAAATATATATACATATAAACCCTGAAGTAACAACTAAAAAAACAAGGAGTTATAGCTGATAAGTCAACAAAGGACACAAATGGAACTGTAAAAAAATATTCAGATAATTCAAAGTAAGGTAGGAAAAAAGGAGGGAACAAAAGAAGGATGGAACAAATAGAAAACAAACAGCATTTAAACCTAACACATCACATATCACACTAAATATAAATGGTTTAATGCCACAGTTAAAAGACAGAGATTGCTAGATTGAATTAAAAAGGCAAGACCTGATTATATGTTCTGTATAAGCAACACACTCCAAATATGATGGCATAACTAGGTTAAAAGCAAAAGGATGGAAAAATACATCATGTTAAGAACATCATGAAAGAGCTGCATTAACAGCAGATAAAAATTGCAGAGAAAATGGTATTACTTGGGATGAAGAATGTCATTTTTAATGATAAAGGGGTCAATTCATCAAGAGGACATAACAATCACAAATCATAAATGTCTATGCATCTAAGAGCAGAGCTTCAGAATATGAGACCAAAACTAGTATAATTACAAGAAGAAATAAACTGGTCCATAAGTATAGTCAGATAGTTCAATATGCCTGTCTCAATGATACACAGAACAAGGAGACAGAATATCAGTAAGTATATAGAAGCATTAAACAGCACTATCAAACAACTTATTTAATTGACATTTGTAGAATATTTCACCTAACAACAGCAGAATACACATTCTTTTCATGAGCATATGGACATTTACAATGCTATACCATATCATGGGGTATAAAACAAGTCTTGGTAAATTCAAAAAGATTCCAGTCACCCAAATCATATTCTCTGGCCATAATAGAATTAAATTAAAAATGAGCAACAGAAAGATCTATGGAAAATCCTCAAATATTTGGAAACAAATGACAAACTTTTAAATAACTTATGGTTCAGTATAAGTTCAAAGTGGAATTTAGAAAGTATTTTTAACTGACTGAAAATTAACATATTAGAATTTGGAGGATGCCGCTAAAGCAGTACATAGGGGGAAATTTATAGTCCCAGCTCTGTACATTACAAAAGAAGAAAACCCTCAGTTTTCCCCATAAAAAAACTAAAAAAGAAGAGCAAGTTAAATTTCAGATATGTAGAAGGAAGGCAATAATACAGGAACAGAAAACAGTGATATAGACAAAAGAAAAACAATAGGAAAAAGAATCAATGAGACCAAAATATAGTTACTTGAGAAGATCAATAAAATGGGCAAACCTATAGCTAGTCTTATCAAGAAAAAGGGGAAAAAAAAAGAAGACAGCCAATATTAAGACTGAGAGAAATGATATCACTATATACTCCACAGGGGCTAAAAAGATAACAAGGGGCTATTGTGAAAAACTTTATGCCAATAAATTCAACATCTTAAGTGACATGGATAAATTCCTTGAAAGACACAAATTACCAAGCTTACTCAAGAAGAAATGTGCCACTACACTGATAGTCTTTTAATTACTAAAGACATTTTTAATAAAAGATCTTCCCACAGAGAAAAACTCCAGGCCAGATGACTTCACTGTTGAACCATATCAAATTCTAAGGAAGAAATAGTAACAATTCTACACAACTCTTCCAAGAAATTGGAAATGAGAGAATATTTTCCAGTTTATTCTATGAGGTCAGCAGTATTGTCCTAATACCAAAACTAGGCAAACACATTACAAGAAAACAAAACAGACCAATATCCTTCATGAACCTAGAAAAATTCTAAACAGAATTTTAGCAACAGTATATAGAGAGTATAACATCATGGCAAAGCAGAGCTTATTCCAGGAATGCAAAGTTGGGTTAACATTTAAAAATCAATGTAACTTAGCATATTGACAAGTTATAAAGAAAAAAACCCATATGGTCATCTTAATCGATGCAGAAAAGGCTTTGACAAAATCTAAGATACATAACTGGTAAGAGCGCTTAATGAAGTAGAAATTAAAGGGAACATCCTCAATATAATAAAGGGAAACTATAAAAAAAAGTTTATGTTAACATCATTCTTAGTGGTAATGGACTGAATGTTTCCCCCCAAGACCAGAAACAAGACAATGATGTCCACTCTCACCACTTCTATTCAACAGCGCACTGGGGTTTCTAGCTAATGGAAGGAGTTAAGCAAAAGAAATAAGGGCTAGATAGGAAAGGAAGAAGTAAAACTGTTTTTATCTGCAGGTGACATGATTGTCTATGTAGAAAATCCAATAGAATGTAAAAAACACTACTATAATTTGTGAGTTTAACAAATTTGCAGAATATGCTGATAATGAATAATCAGAAATTCACCTTTAAAAAGATACCATTTGTAACAGCATCAAAAGATATGAAATACTAGTAAATTACTGGAGAAAACTGAATTGACATCTTTACAAAAGGCTGAAAATTTTACATATAAAATTGTGTGTATCATTGAGAAATTTCAGAACCATAAAAATAAAGAAAGGACCTGACAGTTCCCACAGGGATAAACAGATCATCTATGAAGGACTGAGAATCAGACTGCATCAGACATCTCAACAGCCAAAATACAATCAAACAAGAGGTAAACGAAAGAAGTGATATTAATTAAATTCTCATCTAACACAGCTAGAAGTTGACAGACATCGCTCAAAGGTGATAAATTACCAAACAAAAGTATGAGCATATTCTATAGAAATATGGAGCTTGCCCCTAGAAGGCCTGTAGATAGAATGGGTTAAACCTGGCTGCCTCCAGGAGTATGGTTAGAAGAAGAGGAAGTGGGATAGGAAATACCCGACTCTTCAATGATAAAAGCAATCATTAAAAAACCCATTTGTATTATGTAATTTTTTAAACTACTTGCATGATTTCAAAATATCTTAAAAATATAATGGGTACATGTTGACAGAGTTCAAAGCAGGGCAAGTAGACTATAGGGTAACCTGGATGTACTTCTTAAAATATGGCCATGGCATCCTATGTTACTGCCAGTAGCCAGTTTTCTTTCTAAACTAGGCATTGATTCCACTGAATATATTCACCTTTTCCTTTCTCTTTCTCTGTCCCTTCCATTTCCTCTGCCGCTCCCTCTCTCCTTCTCTCTCTTTCTATGTCTCTGTCTCTCATGCCTACCTTAGGCAACAGCCTTTGCTGGGTGTGGTTCTGGCACGATAGCACTTATACGTGAGGCAAGCCGTCTGGGTCCGTGCCAGCAGGGCATCTGGTCTCCATGCACAGAGCGATGACCTCACACCAGAAGCAGTACGGAGGCACTCAGGTCTGCACAATAGTTCATTCTCAGGTGATGCATACAGTCAGTTGCGCTCTGAGGGGAGATGTGACAAAGCATGTGCTTTGGAGGAAGAGGCAACTTGACCTCACGATTACTGGGCAATTATCAGGGAAATGCCACCGTCTCCCCTGAACTAAGGATATACTCTGTTTCACTGGGCCACTCTAACCATTGCCCATCCGATATTCCTGTATGCGGGCGATTCCCGACATGGCGTCAAGCAGTATTTCAATTCTCTCTCGATTCTGTGTAAGGAGGAAATCTTAGTTTGGTGCCATTTCTCATAGTGACTAAATCTCTCTTTTAAACAAGAGATGTCAAACTTCAGGCTCAGAATATCTCACTACTACATAATTATTGTATTTGTAGTTATTTACATGGTTCTATTTTATATATGACAAGTGAAACATTTGTGGTAATGATAAAGGTTAAATTTACTCTTTCAAATAAATTTATAATTAACAATTAGGTGATTTAAGAAGAATATTAAATAACTGATAGCATAGGAGGAAAGTATTATGCCAATAATTGTAAAGGTGAGTCCCAAATCACCGAAGCTTGGGGAACACCAGTCTAGTTGCAGTTCACCTGCTTTATAACAGCTCCTTGCAGGACAGTAAACATGGAGGGAGGAATAGCAGCATTTAGATTACACCCAACAGCAGTTTCGGGGTGAGAAACTCGGAATTTGCTCAGGCTTTTTAATAATCTCCCAATTAAATGCAACTGTTTTGAGATATATCCCAATTTGACGTGCACAATAAAACCTAGACTGCAGCCATGGGAATTCTGGGCCCAGAGTTTCTGAAAAGTAGATGGCAGGTAAACTGCTGAGTTGTTTTTTTTTTTTCCCTTCCCAATTACACCTTAAAAAAAAACCCACCTCCCACATAGAATTGCACTCACCATCTTCACATACATATTTCCTCAAACTTTAAGCCCTCAACTCAAGATAAATATGTGGAAGAAAAGTTTCACATCAAAACTAGGTTGCTACAAATGGGTTTCAGTAGCAGTTACTATTCCCTACCCACAAGCGCGTCTCCTACAGCTGTGAATGGTAGACAGCAAGAAGACCATCAAAGAATTCTCGGCTCCCCTACATATGATTATTTGAAAATAACCAGGCTATAACTGCAGCATGTTTCAAGGAAATTTGGAGGAAAAGAAGAATAAGATCAAGAAATATATATCAGGTCAAAAACTATGATGACAAAAAGATACCATAAACAAATTTAAAAGACAGGCCACCGTCTGGGAGATTGCAACATATCCATTAGATACAAGATTACAATACTGTGTGTGTGTGTGTATAAAAAATACACACACACACAACTCCTACAAATCCATAAAATAAATGATCCATTAGAAAAATTGTCAAAGTGAATACACAAATCATAGGGAGGAAATGTCAATAGCCAATAAACATATAATAAGGGGTTCCATTCACTAGTAATAAGAGAAATGTACATTAAATAAAGAGACCCTGTTTTGCACACATTAAAGTAGCACATATTTAAATGTCCGATAATATTAAGAGTTGGTGAGGATGCAGGGAAACACGAACCCTCATATCCTGCTGGTCAGAGTGTAAATTGGTGCCTCCAGTTTGGAGAGTAATTTGGCCTTATCTATTAAACTGTAAGATTTGGATATTCTGTGGTCCAGCAATTCCACCTGTAGGTATAAACATAGAGAAGCACTCTTGTGCACAAGAAGTCACATACTACTGCAGCATTTTTAATAGCGGAAAATTGGAAAAACAACTAAATGCCCCTGTACAGACAAAAAGCTAAATAACTACAGCATAGGCACACCATGAAATATAACGAAGCAGTTAAAACAAATGAAGTAGATGTATATGGTTTAACATGGAGAGATCTCCAAGATGTATTAATGAGTAGAAAAGCAAGTTGCAGGAAGATACATATAATATTGTACCAATCGTAAGGAGAAAAAAACATTTAAGAAACAGTGCGATCTAGTTGCTTAGGGCTACTGATTTTCAGCCACTGTGTTACATGTATAAAAAGCATTTTAGAAGATACAGACTAAACTGAACATAGTTACTGGGGGGTGCCGGCGTGGAGGGAAAACAGGAGCTTGTATGGGTGGTAGGAGTCCAAGGTGAATTTAACTTATCTGTAATGTTTTAATTTTTTCAAGAAGTTGGTATTTATGTATTGCATGACTAATTTAGAGAATACAACAAATATAAAGAATAACAGTAATGCTCTAAGAAAAGACTGAGAGAAGGGATCAGAGAAGTTAGCCCAGCAGTTCAGGGAGTATGTATTATTGCACTGAAATGCACAAGAAAACCAAGTGTCTTAAATTCAACAGGCTATTTACATGGAGCCCTCCTCCCTTTGTAAAGGAATCCTCTCTGTGACCTTGTAAGGGTCCCAAGCCCCAGGGGCCCAAGTCTCCCTCACTCATTATGACAAAAGGCCAAGGCCTCCCTAGAAAGACCCAAAACCACAACCCAAGAATGCTTGATTGGAGGAAATTCAAAAAGAAAATACGATGTATAAAGGAATCTTTCTCTGTTCCTTTATTAAGTTGTTATGCCCTCATATAGCACTTGAACAGTCAAAATTAAGTCCCCTAATGTGGTCTCTTGGTAATAATACTGCAAAACAATACAAAATAGCAATAACTCTACAGTTTGTTAAGGTGGGCGTCTAAATCTGCAGGGCTTTTCCCAAGAACCACACTTGGCCAAATGCAGAGCTATTAGAAAGCAGATCCTCTTCCTAAATGTCTTGAAATTCACATCCTTTTTAATTGCCCAGAATTCATGTCACTTGTGTGAAGAAGCTATAAACATACACCATCATAAAAACACATTTAGACACCCTGAACAAAATCAATGCCATATTATTTTATTTTATTATTCCTTGTAGAATTCACACTAGTCTTCCTACTTTGATATTTATTTATACCAAAGAAGTGAAAGAACATAAATGCCACACTTGGGATAGCGCTAATGCTAGAATTGAGTAGAATACATATAGCTTCTGCCTTAATTTAAAAAACTAAAGCAGTCTTTACGAATCAACCTCACATAATATAAGACAAAACTGAAGGTCACTGTATTATTCATTTAAAAGGGCACTGATAAGGATTAAAATTAAGGTTCATGAGATTTGGAGAAGTGTTAGCTTGCATAAGTGGCTTCTTCCTTCTTAACAGGCCATGATTGGGTGGGGGGAATGATAAGTAGTATAAGAGCACATTTCTTTTTCCCCCGGAGCTTTGTTATTTTTCTCTTTGGAACCTCTAAGCTCTTTATTCAAGAGGTCCTCTGCTATTCACAACTTTGCTGCTCTTATGAAAAATTAATGATTGCTTTCTCTTTGACAGAAAACTGCCTTATTTTGCAGAAGATTAACAAAGAGGTCTTCGTGCAGAAGTGAGTCCCTCAGCGGGAGAAGCTTCTCTCACACAACCCATTTATGGCTGGGGGAGAATACTCCCTGTTAGTTCAAGGACAGCAAGTAAATAGATGGTGTGCAGCCTGGTATAGACTATATGACAAGGACTGCATCCTTCACAAAAGGGACGTGCCAACAAAAACAGCCTTCCCCCCATGGCAGGCTGACCCCATGCCCTGCCTACTGTCTCCTTTATGCCACATACACCCAGTGCCACGCTGTGTTTGCAAGCTATTGTGTGGCAGATGGATCTTCTGCTAGGGGGTTAACAGGTGACAGCAGTTATCGCACATGCAATAGCAAGAAAAAGAAAATAGAGAGGATGCTTTTAGTTAAGCTGCCAGTGCTCAGAAAGCACTTCTGAACACATAGCTCAGTACTGCATCATTCTTGAATGGAGGAGCTGGAGAGGGTGGATCCAATCATTGTTTCAGAATGATTTTCCAGGGTAAGGAGAGAGTGTAGATTGCAAAAATAAAATAATTCAAGCTTATATCCTATCACATGTATACATCATCAGTCTTCATTGTAATATATAGTTGTTGTTGTCAAAGGAATTTTTGGTGAAATTTCACTTCCACCATTTAAAAGCCTACATTTTTACACCATTGCACATGTTAATTTCAATCTTTAATGACTGCATCTCTCTTACAGTTGAAGAAACTGAGGTGTAGGAAGGTTATGTCACTTGGTCTATTAGGGGCCAGGTCTCAAACTCAGCTCTTCTCACTCTAAACCCAGTGCTCTATGGTAAGCTGATGGAGGGGCTAATGCACTGATCAGGCATCTAGACAGCCAGGGACTGTGGGCGAAACAAATTTACAAAATGTTTAATAAGACTGAAAGGTCCACCAATCTGAGTCCAAATGCATATTAATGGGTGAATTCACCCAGTATGCATTTGGCATCTATATTGTCTTGGCCTTTATAAAGCTCACAGCCTGGTGGAGGAGGAAGATGTGAACAAATATTTACACAGATAACTGGACAATTTACTTGTGAAGGGCCAGAATTTTGGAGATGTGGCTCAAGGTACATCTTTTGTGGGGTTTTTTTTTTTTTTGGTTTTTAAATAGTTGATTTTTAAGTGCTTGGATTAGGCAAGCACTGAGTTTGGGGAGTTAAAAATAAGTGTGTCATGGAGAATTTATAAAAGATACTTATAGATTGATCAGGTGCTCTCAGCAGTGTTTGTATATGTCCATTTTTCGGTACCACTAATGGCATATAACATGACAATTAGAGAACCTGGCTGCTCATAACTTGAATATACTTTTCAGAGAGCACTAAATCTACTATATTTTTCCTTATTTATAAGAACCTTAAAATATACGAGGGACAATGACTCCCAGCATCTATAGTATGCTTTCTCTTTGTCAATCACTTATCTAAGATGCTCTGATGTATTAGGACTCACTTAATCTTCACACTGGTCCCACGACCAGTAGGTATTATTATTACCCCATTTTACAGTTGAGGAAACTGAGAAACAAGGAATGAAAGTGGCTTGCTTAAGGTTTTTAGTTAATAGGGGTAGAGTAGGGATTCAAAGCTGGTAGACTGGCTCCAGTCTGCTATGATTTCTATCTGCAAGGTATGTTATTTAAAATATTTTTTAAACAGTGAAATAATTTTCAGCATAGTTATAGATAATAGATCCAAATAACTAGAAAACTCCTGGAAAAAGAGCCCTGAATAAACACTTTCAAACAGTATATACTAAAAGGCAAAATCAATTCTCGCTATAAAATCTATTACAAGAATTTTACCACTCTCAACATTTTATTATGAGATATCAAAAAATCATTACCACAACATTCACAACAACATAAAAATGAACTTTATTCCTTAGAGAAACCACTATAAAAATGCACAAGAAAATATTTTTCTCCCAGAAGTGGCAATCAGCCGCTAAGTCACCAGGGCACATACATCCCTTTTCCTAGAACTTAACATGTGAGGATTCAGAAGGATTTGTAATCAGTTCAACAAGAACGGGAGAAGCCTGTTAGACGTTACCATTAGAGTCTAAGACTTAAAACTTTTGTATGACAAAATAAATCATAAAAGGGTTAAAAGATACATTATAAATGGGGAGTTTATACTTGCAACATTTCTAGTAAACAAAATCATCAACCAAAAATTATAAAGAATTCCTATAAATCAGAAAGATAAACATCTCAACAGAAAAAAGTGTAACTTAAATATTAGCAAGGGAAAGGATAACTAAACTGGTATGTTCATGCGGCATAGTTGCAGACAGTAGGAGGAAGGGCATGCCAAACTACACTAATATAGTTTTAAATGTAGCAAAAAATGCACAAAGCTCAAACACAATGATAAGTGAAAAAAGTTGCAGGACAAAATACTGTGATATTATTTATATAAATGTCAAAAAACCCACACAAACAATATTGTGTTTCCAAAAATACACATCTGTATCATCCCCCATGTAAAAGTATATAAAATGCCTGGAAGGATATAAACACCAGGTTCAGAATAGTGTCTACTTCTGGAGAGTAAGGTAAGGGGTTTGTGATTGGAGGGATATGCAAAAGGAGATTTAACTCAAAAGGTGTGTTTTTTTTAAGACAGAATTCACTCTTAGTCATTTGCATAATTTAAAAATATTATATATATAAAAAGAGACAGAATAAAAAATGCCAGTGGTTAATTCCAGGTGGTGGAAATATGTCTGCTTGCTCTTTTCTTTTAAAAAATATTTTTATATTTTTTCAGTCTTCCAAAATAAAAAAAGAAAATTAAAAATCAACAGAAATGTACTTTGGGATTTTCAGCTGAACTTGTAGTGCCACACTCGACCTTTTGTCCTTACTTTTTCTTTATTTTTTATCTTTCACAATTATGCTCTTAAATAAGGACAAATTAGGGTCAGAACACTTGGATCCTCCATTCTTTCAAAAAAGGAACATAACGTATTTGAACAACATGCCTTTTTTGTTTGTTTGTTTTAGAGAGCTGTGGAATCAGAGGGGCATGTCTCATGAGTCACGGATGGCACCGTTTGGAAGACCTCAGATTCACAGGTTGCAGTATTTTATGGAATCCCACAAAGATGGGACAACTTTGGATTTAAGTAACAGTTACAAAAATGAGTGAAGTAACTCTTTGCAACTCTGCCGGTCCTATCTAAGGCATTATAGTCCACTAGTTTAGAGCTGAGCTATTCAGGACAGTAGCAACATGCTCTTATTTAAATCGAAATGAATTAAAAGTAAACACAATAAAAAATTCAGTTCTTCAGTCACATTACCACATTTCAAATGCTCACTAGCCACATGTGGCTAGAGAATATATATTTCTCAGCTAGTTATAGTATGTTTTTCATCACAGAAAGTTCTACTGGATGGCACTGGTTTAGAGCATGGGTTCTAGAAACAAACTCCCTGGATCCTGGCCCCATCTCTACCACTTAGGAACTACCAGGCCATAAGCAAATTTCTTTACCTATTTAATAGTGTCTCTGGCCTCATATCTAAAATGAGAAAAATCATAAAACCTTGGTCATTGGATTGTTGTAAGGATTAAATGATTTAATATATGGAAAGCTCATATTAACATAATAAGCATCATGTAAGTAGCAAGCTATTATTATTGTCTTTCAGCCCTCTCATTGATGGTAGGAAAATGCCACGTGGACCTCATCCTCTCTCACTTCCAGAGCATCAGGACATGGTAGAGGGAGAAACAGTGCCCTGGACACTGGGAGAAGATCCTTGTTCACCTGTAAGCCGGATGGTCAGTGTGGCTCTGAATGTTTAAATAATTTTGGGTCACAGTTCAAAAGCTTTTTCCTCTGAAATTCAGAGAATATTCATTCATTCATTCAACAAACATTTGTTGAGTTCCTGTTATGTGTCAAGCACTATTCTAGGCACTAGGGATATATCGGTGACAAGAGAAATAAAGATCCCTACCCGTGTAGAACTTATATTCAAGTGGAGAACACAAGCAATAAGCATGATATGTAAGTAAATTATATAGCATCATAGAAAGTGATAAGTACAATGGAATATATAGAGGAGCTACAGGAAATCTGAAGTTGGGGAGGGGTCTGATTACAATTTTAAAAGGGGTGGTGCAGGGCTCACTGAGAAGATGCCATTTGAGCAATTACTTGAAGGAGGTGAGAGAGGGGCACTGCAGATACGAGAAGGAAGGGCATGCCAAGCAGAGGCAACAGCCAGTGTAAGGGCCCCCGAAGCAAGAGCACGGCAGAGGCCAGGTGGAGCAGGGAAGGATGGGATGCGGAGCAGAGAGCCCAGAGCCAGGACGGATGAGGAGTGGGGGTGGTGAGCACACAGGGACCAGCTGGCCCTTGTAAGGACTTGGCTTCCACTCAGACTGAGATGGGATCTTCTGGGTGGTTTTGAGCACAGCGGTGCCAGGATCTGACTTCTGTGTCAAAGGCTCCCGATGGCTACTGTACTGAGAACAGACCAGAGTTGAGGGATGGCAGAAGTAAGGACAACATGAGGAGGCCATTGAGATAATCTCTGTCACAGGTGACAGTCTTTGGGACATGGTGATGGCAGCGGGGGTGGTGAGAAGAGGCCAGACTTTGGATTTTGAAATTATATTCTGGCAGATTAGATAGGACACATGAGAGAGAGCCATGAGAATCTGCTGATATCTATATAAAACCTGTTTGCTGTCCTAATTTAATGCTTTGAACCAGAAGCCCAATCCAAAGGCTTGTATTTGTTACCATGAAGTAATCTTCAGGATATAATAAGCATGAAAAACAAGGAGGAGAAGTGTTTATTGTATGCCCCTGTTTATCTGACAGAGACAGAAGGAATATAAGTATGTAGACATTGTCTCATATTAAAAAGTGGAATGATAAACCATATTTTTATAACGGTTATATATAGAAAGAGGGGGGGAAATGAACACAGGAAAGCTAAACTTTGAATATACCTTGTTTTATAGATTTGACTTTGCAGTCATGTAAATATTTTTATAATTATACAATAAAAATTTAAAATGAACTACTAAAATCTTAAAGCAAAGTAAAACAAGTAACCTAACTATGTGCAGTATAACCACACAGATAGAAACAATTTTAAGTGACTCTAAAATACAATAATTAGACTTTATGTCCCTGGTGGGATATACCCTAAGGACAAAGAGAAAAAAACCTAAATTGTTTTTGTTAATCATATTGTAGATTGTAGTTTTTGTATAATTACTCTGAGGCTGATTGTGTGTGGTACGGGATAGAGCAAATTAGTAATTACATTAGGATTATTTAGAATTGGGATTTTCGGTGTAAGAGAAAGGAGATACCTCATAGGGGTACAATTCATAAAGTAAAGTGAAAACAATGTCCTGAATTTGAACTGGACATATCAGAATGGATTAATCATTTAGTTTTTAAGAAAACACACATTTTCTACCTTTGTCCACCATAAGCAGTAATGAACTCAGAAGCGATGAACACACCACCCAGACTGCGGTCTTTAAATAACACTCCCCATTGAAAGGAACCCAAGAGAAATGTCTGATTCCAGGTCAGGGGAAGGACACATACAAGATGAGCCTGGAACATACCAGACAGCAAGGAGGTTATCAAAGAGAATTCGGGTCATGTCAAATTTCAGAGTCAATTTGAATAGGTTTCCATTGGCCAAAGATAGAACAATTTAAACATCAATAAATACAATATATTTGATTCACACACAAAACATATTTAACCTGTAAACTGTTAATAACATTAAAAATAAAACAATAGTAACAACACAAATGTTCGTTGGTCACCTTTGGGAGATGCCAGGGAAACAACTCATTATTTTGACATGTAAAGAGAAGAATAAAGCACTTGCCTTATTTTCCCTACTTGAACTATACCCCAAGGTAGCCAAAAGAGTGAAGAGGGGGATTTTCTCTCTGGAGAACATTTTAATTAATAAATTAAGAAATAACAGAATTAGAATACTGCCTTTTTTTGCAGCCCTAATAAATGAATGGATATAGGCAATAAACATCAATGGCTGTTCACATCACAAATAGGATTATAGACATTATGAACTTCCTGATGGACGAGATGAAGCCAGTGGAATCCTGACACCATACGACAAACATCCAGGATTTTTCAACAATAGCAACAATGCCAACAGCGACCAAATTGGAAAAATAAAAAAGATTAAAAGAGATATATGAGACATAGCAATGAATCCAATATAAGGGCTAAAACAAACCAAGGACAATAACAAATAGAACATCTGTTGTTAAAAAATCAGACAATCAGGAAAATGTGAACATTAAATGTATATCTGATGATATGAAGACATACTATTGATTTTTTGTTGCATTATTTCTTTGTTAATGTTTTTTAGGAGTGAAAATGGTATTGCAATGATGTGTTTTTCAAAGGGTCCTTTTATTTTGGAGATACAGGCTAGAATATTTACAGATGAAATTATAAGTTGTCTGGATTTGCTTCAAAATTACTGAATGCATTGCGTGTCGGGGTGGGAAGTGGTGGGGAGAAGGTGAATGGAGGTGTGACGAGGTGTAAAGAGGATCGAGCCAGGAGTTAATCATTAAAGTTGTATGACGGGCATGTGAGTGATTTTTCCTTGTAATTTTGTTCCTGCTCTGGTAGCCACCTCCTCTGGTTAGAGGCTATTTCCTCCTGTATTCCTCCCATTTATGACTCCCACATTCGATCTGTCTGCAGTTCAGTAAAAAACTCTACACCTAGTTCAGTAGAACTCTATACCTGGAGTGAATCCTAGACCATCTTCACTCCATCCGCCCAGCTCTCACCCTCGTCTCAATCACCACCACTTCTTGCTGGACCATTTCTGTAGCCTCCAACCAGATCTCATGCCCATTCTTGTCCAGGGAACACAGCAAGTGTGGAGGGAGTGACTATGTTTGTATGTTTGGCTGGGCCTTCACAGAAGTGTTGACCAGATGGGACTTCATGAGTGAGAAGTTTCCCAGACAGATAGGGAGAGGGCATTCCAGGCCAAGGGAACAGTCTGTGCGAAAGCATGAGGGCGTTCGTCAGTACCGTGTGAGGGGTGCAGGGATGCCGGGCGGCTCAGTGTGATTGTGGTCAAGAGGCAACAAGACATGAAATGGGTAAGACAAGAGACGAGTGATAAAAGGCCTTGAATGCCAGGTTACGTTTTCCTGTTAACCCAAGGGTGATGGCCAGTCATTGAGGAAGTTTCTACAGGAAGTGACATTTTAAAAAGAGTAAGATTTGTATGTTGATATAGAATTGTAGGAGTAATGCACAGGAGGATGGGTTGGAGGTGCCTGAATCTGGGACTGCGAGGCCAATTAAGAGGCTGTTGTAACCCTTCAGGTGAGAGAAAGTAAGTGGCTGCACTGGGAAGGTGGCGGTGGAATGGACAGCAGGCAAGGTATGTGCAAGACAAATGAGTAGGATTGTGTGGTTGACTGGGCGTGGAGTAAGTGAGCAAGAAATCTAGGTACCTTGTGGGGTATAGAGCCATTAATTCGAGTCATAACTTCAGAAGAAGGATCAGGGCTTTTGTAGGGCAGGTATAGGGGGTACAATAACTTGAGTATTACACAAACTGGTTTTGAAATGCACATGTAAATATTGCACATGTTGGCTGGTGGAGGTTCCAGGGTGAGGTATCCAGCAGGCATTAGGGTATTTGAGGCAGGCAAGTAAGAGGATCCAGACGACAAAAATTTACTTTTATACATGACATGTAGCCCAAAGGAAAATATTAAAAGAAACTGGTTTTAGCAAATTTCACAGTAAAATAGCAACAGCAAGAAAGCAATTTTAGGTAGTAAGTGTGGATGCCCCTGAATAATTTTAGAAGTAAGCAGCCCAAGAGGGCTTTTCAACAACCTTTCAACTTCCTTTCCTATTTGCTTACTCTGTTCACTCCTCACTGTTTACTCTTCTGTTCTTTTCACCTGTTTTTCTTTCTGTTCAGGCCTTTCTTTTCCTTCTTTCTTCTTTTTAAAAATAAATATTTATGAAGAGTTTACAATATGCCAGATGTGGTGCTGGGGTGACAATCATGAATAAAAGTGGAGCTGGTGCCTGGCCTCATGGTCCTAATTGTCTAGTAAAGAAGACAAGAGACAGAGAACTGATGAAAGGGCTTCTGAATGGATGAAGGGAACCACCTGGAAGGCTACCTAGTAATCTAGGTGAGACAGAATGGTGGTTTGATAAAGAAGGTATAAGGAAGTGGATGGATTTCAGAAATGATTTTAGGAAGTAAAATCTGTAGGTTTGGGTGGCAATAAATTATGGGCAATAAAGACAGCTGCCAAGGGTGAGTGTTGGTCAAATAGCATTGGTACTTTGTCACACTTGTGAATAAAAGACAAGTTTCAGACCTTGTAGGAGAGCTATGGAAGGGAAGATCAAGGAACTCAGCTGAATAGCTATCTCAGCCTGGAACAACTTCCTTTCCTCCAGGAACTTAGAACCTGATAAGATGAGCCTAATACCCAAGAGTCAGCCCATTTACAGGGCTTGGGATCAGAGGAGTACTGGCAATAATAAGGGATACGGACACCATGTGATCTAGAAGTGAAAAGAAGAGAAGGGCCAGGGCCAGAGAGGTCAGGAAGCTCCTACTGCGGGATGAAGTGCATGAGCAGCTTTCAAAATCTTTGTAACACATTCTTAAAATACATGTAAAACACTCAATATGTATGCTATAATACTTGAAACAAATATTTCTTATGTTTACATTAAATATCACCATACTCATTTCATGGACACCTCTTTTTCACAAAAGTATACATATTCTGCTCTTGGCAAGCAAATACTCTTGGCATTTGATGTCTATAAATGCCAAAAAAATCATACCTAGGAATTTAAAATATTTTAGTGGTAAAGTCCTTCATCCAAACTTTTAAAAAAATAATGAAGCAAATATCTATTTTGGTAGTCAATTGGCAAATCCGAAATATACAGTTAGCACTTGAAATAAGTGAATGAATGGAAGGAGCTCGGGAACTCCTTGTAAGGGGCTGCATGTGGCAAGAGCCAGTTTGCAGCTTTGCAAATGGTTTCTCTTCTTCCAGAGTGAGAGGCAGCCGTGTGCAGAGACCCAAGGGCTTCCTGGGCTTTGAAAGAGCAGCAGAGCAAGTGATGTTCCAAGACCCCAGCCTCAACACACCCTGAGGACCTAGCTTGTAATAACATGTTGGAAAAAAATCTTTCTTTTTCTGCATGCTCTGTTAATGCTATTACATTAACACAAAGGAGGAAGTGAACACAGAGAAAGGGTGACTTCTGGTCTTTGTTCTATTTAAAAGTAAGAATTCTATTATTGTAATTTTTTTAAGTGAAAAATAAATATTCTTCTCTTACCTAAATACCTCACGATATACCTCAATTCTCCTAGAGGTTTCTGGGAGGATGGAAAATAATTGGTTTCCATAATTCTGCAAAGGAACCCATAATACACTTGAAAACAATGATGAAGCTATCCACGTGGTATTTTTTTCCAAAGTAAATAGCCAGCAACTGGTTATTTTGCACAAGTTACCATATACTTTGAAAGGTTATATTGCATGAATCCTTGAAGGGGCTTATAACTGCTGATAATGACATGATGCTCATTTTAATGACAATCCTAAAACCTGGTTTCTTTAGTACGCTAGGTATTAATGAGACGGAAGCAGAGATGAGCAGCAGGAAATCTCATGGCTGAGACAATACATAGAGAGGATATCTGCATGGATTTGAAAAGGGAGAATCTCTGTGTGCTCAGGTCACATGTCCCATCCTTTTTTCTCAAGCTTGTGTAGGAAAAAAAATGTACTGGTTGCCATTTGCTAACCTCTAATGGTGCAGACTGTTGAACCATACAATAGAGCATTTCTAAATAGCAAAGGGGGGAAATAGAATCTCGTTAAATTCAATATGAGAAGGACACTTTAAGATCATCGATCCTGTAGGCTGGGGTGCTGAAAATGTAAAGTGACATCCCCAAAGGAGATATTGAATAAAACAGAAAGAAAAATGTTGGTGACATATTGATTAAGCCTCATGTGCTGCGTATCTTCTATTTGTTCATCCAAATCCATTCTCTTCCCAGTCCCTGACATGCTCTGTGTTCCAAGAGACGGACCAGTGTGAACAGTCTAACACTTCCTGGCGCTCTGGCTTCTAGTTGTGACATGGGGTCTCAGCAAGGGTCCACAGGAGGGAAGGAAGAGAGTCGGGCGTTTACAACTCTTGTTCTCTTCCTGAGGGCTTGCCTGGGGCTGGCTCTGTCTCTTTTCCATAGTCTCGGCCCCTGTCTGGTGACTCTTTGTTCAGGTTTGGTCATGACTCCCTGCCCTTGTAACGAGTCCTGGAGTATTGCACTATTGCACTGTCTTTGTGCTTTCCCTCTGACATCCTGCCCATCCTTTACTCAATTCTCCAATCACCCAATTTGAGCACGCTGGCTTCTGTATTTTTTCTGTTAAGACTCAGATATGCCATCAAAGGAAGCTCTTAATTAGGTTCCTGGCATCCTGAAAGTTCTAGTGGACATCTGTCATTCTTCTTGCACCTTCCTTAACACCCACCCCTTCCCCCCAGCCCCACACACATGTGAACTTTCTTGTCTGGGGATTTCCCTGCCTCATGGCTCCTGATGGGAGGCAGAGACCAACCATCCCACGGCAGCCACATGCTCTCTCCCCTAGCCTCCCTTGAAGCTAGGGCTCAGACATGTGATACGGGCTCAGCTACTGGGATGGAGTCTGACTCCTGACACGGCATGGGAAGGCAGGGACTGCAGAGGATGCATTTCACTGGGGTGGCAGCAGCACCGGGAGCTACAATGGTTTCCGGAGGGAGCAGCAGCGTCTAGTGTAAGGCTGGGGGTGTGGGTGGTGCATCTGGTGGAACCTGCACCCAGCAGTGGCAGCAAGCTGGCTCCCTACAGAGATTTTATGTTTTGTTCCTGCTGTTGGGGTCCCCAAGGACCTCCCAGAAAGTCTGTAAGTGACACAACAGCCTTCAATCCATCTCCTTCCTGCTTGAATGAGCCAGCATTGATTCTATAACTTGAAACTAAAACTCTGCCTGATATAAAAATCAAGCCAAATCGTTTTGACCCAAAGATTCTGGCATCCTAAAACTATCATCTCATTTAAAGTTAAAAATAAATTCATGTTTGAGCATCTACTGTTTCAATTACTGCACTAGGTGTTACAAAGCTAATTAACATCAACAATAACCAGAATCAGTATGATAAACACTATAATGGAACGTTAGCTTTTGGAGTACAGATGCAGAAGTGATTCATGCTGCCTGGGAGGGTTTTGGAAAGTTTCAAGATAGTGAGCTGGGTGGAGGGACAAGTACAAGTAAGGAATGGTAGTGTGAAATTGTCTGGCATGTCCAGAGAATGAAGCTGAGCTCAGAGGGATGGAGTAGGACAGAGCAAAGGGACGTTGGAGGTGAAGCTGGGAAAGTGAGCCAAGGACCAGTTGCGACTGCCTGAGCTTCATTCTGTACACAAGCAGAGAAGGCACTAGCATGGGCTCTGGGAGATGGGTTGAGAAGAGGGAGAGTAGAAGAAACACATTTGGTCTCAGAAAGGGCTAGGACCACAGAAGAGACTATGATATTAAGCAGGGCAGAGACTTGAGAAACATTTAAAGACATGCAAGTGAGGAGATGCTCCCCTGATCAGTGTGGAGGCCAAGGTGGGTGCTAAGATAGGCTTGAAGTTTTTCCATGAAGGAGTGGGGGAGGAGGCAAAGTTTCCTACTAATATAGTGACTTCATCAAGTAGACAGATTTGGTGTGCAGGGAGAAAGGGGCATGCCCAGATCCTATCTTAAGGATGTATCCATACATTCATTGTACTGTACACTGGGATCTTGCCTCAAATCACTGCTCCTGATGAAGAAAGGATGGAGTTGTTTCAAACCTGGTTGCTATCATTTGATTTGCCTGCTATTCATGAGGCTCCCCTACTTGCTGTGGGTAAGGATAGCCTTAAATTGCATGATCATCTAGGATGTTCCTAGGTTGGCAGTTAGGAAAATGTAATTCTTTTGGAGGATGAAAAGCAAGCTATCTAAATTCCTTCCATTCTAACCTCTTTCTCACTTTAGGGTAGAAATGGTATAAATGTGATGTAGACTACTTATCCAGTCCACTACCAGACCCACACTAGGACCTTGGGAAGTCACTGGACCCCAGAACGAACACTAGCCTTCTCCCTGGCCCTTTTTCTTTTGGTATTATTAACATAGTTACATGAGCAACATTATAGACTCCCCCCATTATCAAGTCCCCACCACATACCCCATTACAGTCACTGTCCATCAGCATAGTAAACTGCTATAGAGTCACTACTTGTCTTCTCTGTGCTATACTGCCTTCCCTGTGCACCCCCCAACATTACATCTGCTAATCATAATGCCCCTTTTTACCCCTTATCCCTCCCTTCCCACCAATATTCCCCAGTCCCTTTCCCTTTGGTAACTATTAGTCCGTTCTTGGGTTCTGTGAGTCTACTGCTATTTGGTTCCTTCAGTTTTTTCTTTGTTCTTATACTCCACATATGAGTGAAATCATTTGATACTTGTCCTACTCCGCCTGGCTTATTTCACTGAGCATAATACCCTCTAGCTCCATCCATGTTGTTGCAAATGGTAGGATTTGTTTTCTTCTTATGGCTGAATAATATGCCATTGTGTATATGTACCACATCTTTATCCATTCATCTACTGATGGACACTTAGGTTGCTTCCATTTCTTGGCTATTGTAAATAGTGCTGCAATAAACATAGGGGTGCATATGTCTTTTTGAAACTGGGCTCCTATATTCTTAGGGTAAATTCCTAGGAGTGGAATTCCTGGGTCAAATGGTATTTCTATTTTGAGTTTTTTGAGGAACCTCCATACTGCCTTCCACAAAGGTTGAACTAATTTACATTCCTACCAGCAGTGTAGTAGGGGTCCCCTTTCTCCACATCCTTGCCAACATTTGGTGTTGTTTGTCTTCTGGATGGTGGCCATCTTAACTGGTATGAGGTGATATCTCATTGTTGTTTTAGTTTGCATTTCTTTGATGATTAGCGATGTGGAGCCTCTTTTCATGGGCCTGTTGGCCATCTGAATTTCTTCTTTGGAGAAGTGTCTGTCCAGATCCTCTGCCCATTTTTTAATTGGATTATTTCCTTTGTGTTTGTTGAGGTGCGTGAGCTCTTTATATATTTTGGATGTCAGCCCCTTATCAGATACATCATTTATGAATATATTCTCCCATACTGTAGGATGCCTTTTTGTTCTACTGATGGTGTCCCCTGGCCCTTTTTCTGTTGACATTTTCCACTCCATCTCTGACCCTGATTTCTCTTGCCAAATGTAATTCTGAGAGATGACAATGATAAGTTTGGCTAACTGATACATTTTCTTTATGTAAACTTATAAATTTCAAGAACATATTTGGCTATGCCCCCTGTGATACTAAGCCGCATTCTTAGTATCATTCTGTCTTTGTTGTATAAAGTTCTTCTGGTTGGCTTTTTGTTAAAAAGTGGGTGGACCTGGGGTTTGATGACATCTTTAGACTTGGGTTCTAAAAAGGTGCTACCACTGGGCACTTGGCTAAAGGAAACTTACATTTTACCAGTGAATGGCTTTCATTTATGAAATTCTCATCTAGCACAAAAAGAAGGCCATGCATTGAGTGCCATCCTATAATGGTACCCATTGCTGAAAGCACAGAATGATGACTGCTAGCTTTAGGATGGTTTCTGGAGACCAAATACAGGAACAGCTTTGTTATTCCACACCTAGAGAGACAGAAGATGCAGAGTCCTTCATTAATTTTTGCTCCCTTCTTGAACAATCATCTATAAGGTGGTATGATTCTCTACTAGACCATGAGCTCCTTGAAGACAGAATCAGGTTCTAATCCCTACCTAAAGCCATACCATCTGGCGCAATGAATGTTACATGATGGGGTCAAATAAAGGTTGAATTAATCAATAATAAATGGCAAAAGAACTCACAGCAAGAAGGGTGTGATCCTCTCAGCCACAATAACTGGGTAAGTGAAACTGCTTTGCTATTGGCAGCGCTAGAGGCAGAGTTAGTGACTGTTACCATGTAACACTGACATTCCAAATGAATGAAGAAACTAGACACAAGGATGGACAATGTAGTCATCAAACCAACAGTATCCTGGAGGTTTCTTTTTAAGTCTTAACCATGTTACATAAGCAATAAATTATGAAAGCTGAGTACGTGAATGAAACTTAATATTGTCATAAATTTTATGATAAAGTTAATCAGACGTGTATTTAATGAGATGCGTAATCATTATTATTCCACATTGTAATGAGACATTAATAATAAGCAGTCTATATCAATGACAAGTAAAGCAAGAGTCTTTGATGTTCAGCCAAACCAGCTGCTTGGCCTTTTTTTCCCTTTAGTTATAATTCTCCCTGCCCACTATAACCATCAGGCAGGACGGGCTTCTCTGACGATATGAATAATTTAATCCTCAGCGCAGTTACAGAAACCCTTACTGAAGACAGTTTCAAGCAGGTAAGGCTCTCTGTACTCTCTCTACCACCTGAACATCTTAAACAGAAGGATATGGGTGCTCTGCCCACAGCCCTTGGACCACTTCAATGTATTCTAACTCTAATAGCTGGGCCTCTGCCTGAAGGATTTTTCTGAAAGCAAAGAAAGCCACTATGACCCAAAGGAGTACATTTAAATTGTTGGAAAATTAACAACCTCCACCTCAACGTTCTCACCAATGACTAAAGGGAATTGGTAATAAATCTTCACCCTTGACCCCTTAGAGCAAGGGCAGTGATGCTGAGGCTTGTATTCCACCCTGACTCCCAGTTCCCCAGGCTGTCCACAGGGCTAATGGCTTATGAATGGATCCTTCACCAGTCCTCCTTTCCTTACCTCACGTCTCCATTCTTCCACAGGACTGCATGCGGTCACCTCCCAAACAAGCCATTTGCACTTGCATCCTTGTCTCCAGAACAGCTTCTGGAGGAATTGAAAATAAGGCACTGGTCCAGTGATGGGGCTGAAAGTCTGATGCATTCCCTTCTACCTCTTTGGGCCTTCCTACTACACACACACACACACACACACACACACAACTGAAATCCAGGTATCCCTGGATATCAGCCATTTGCAGGTAGCAGAAAAGCTGTGCTATAATCCTGTGCTGCTGCTGAGGGCAGCTCAGTCACCATGTCCTGGCCTCAGGAAGATGAAAGGACATGTGATCATCTTACCCACAGCAAGAAGGAGAGCCTCATGAATAGCAGGGAAATCAAATGATAGCAACCAGGTTTGAAACAACTCTATCCTTTCTTCATCAGGAGCAGTGATTTGAGGCAAGATCCCAGCATATACTAAAATGAATGTATTGATACATCCTTAAGATAAGATAGGATCTGGGTATCCTCGGAAGGATGGAGAATGTTCTCTGGATTCCCGACAAGTTGGAAGGGGGTGGAGGGCAGAGTCCACCTTGATCAAGCAGAGAGGGGAAAAGTGAGTGAGCGCGGGCTTACAGCCTCATTGTTTAGGAGAAATCGCACTAATGCCTGATCTGCAATGATTCCGCACTGCAACTATGTCCAGTGAATGGGTCTCTGGGGTCTTCTGATGTCTAGACCAATGTCCAGCTCATTCTTGTCACGGGGGAAATGAAGTCCAGAGACTTTCATTCTGCAGTTAGAGAAAAAGAGTTAGACATAAGCAGACTTGATAAAAAGCAAGCACATTCGTGCTAAAGTACAAATGACTCACAGCCCCTTTTCTATTTTTATGGTGGGAGGTACTTAAGAACATAAGGGCACTAATGAACTAAGTGGGAAAGTAATATCCCTGTCAAATAAAACCCAGAAAAGGGAGAAGGTAGTGGTGACCAAGATGAAACACCTCTTTTATGTTTGGCCAGCTGTACCTATCGTAGCTCTGAGGGTGGGGTGAGAACGAAGAGATGCCATGTTTAACGGTAACTTACACTAAAACTGTGGCGGGGGCTGGGGGTGCAGGAGGAGCAGTTTAGAAGGACCACTGACCATGAGAGAGATCCACAGAGTGTTTCATTCCAAACCAGAAACACAATGTATACAACATACCCTCCCTACTGTCAAAATGTGAGTGTCTGTAGAGGTACAGGAAAGAAGGCCATGTGATGTAGAGCCGGCAGTCCAGTGCCACTGCTTACTGCCCTGTAATTTAGAATAGGTCACCTGAAGTCTCTGAACCTCAGTTCTGCCATCTGTGAAACAGTAGTAATCCTATCCATCCTGCACACATCATAAAGTTGGTTATGACATTCAGATAACACACGCCTGGGAAAGATGTGTTACATAATAGTTAAGAGCAAAACCTCTAGAGTCTGACTGAATAGGATGAATTCCCTGCTCAACACATTACAGTGGGGCACCAGGGCAACCTATTCATCCTTGCTTTCCTCATCTGTAAAATGAGATTTAAAAAATTATTAAGATCATATCAGTGATTAAGTGAAACAATGCACGTAGAGAATTTAGCGTGGTCCTTAAAACTTACTACATTTGCTATTAAAAGCAATATCTAAGTGTAGAGTACTACATGGATGTTTAAGGCATTTAAAATAAACTCTGCTTCCTGTAATACTCCTAAGCCCTTTCAAAGGGCTAAAGGTCAGAACATAAAAGGTTAATGATTTGCATATGTAAACAAGGTATGCTTCTCTTTGCTCTGGATATAGTGGGCTTACCCTATTATTAAAACTTGCTTAGTGGAAGCTGAGCTGCCATGAGGCCTAACATTTAGTTCTAGTTACTAGATTAAATATTTCCTTGGATTTTCGGATTACCATGTACTAGATTTTTTATGTTTGGTAAGGTCTCCTTTCTATTTTGTAAAGAGGCTAAATTTGGTATACTGACTACACAACAGATGTGCCATTCCTCAAAGTATATTAAAACCATGGCTCACTATAACACTGTGGCTTTTGTCAGAGAATTCAAAAAATAAACTGAAATTTATTTGGTGAAGAAACACTGGGTGGAAGATAAGAGGACACTGTTTGGTTAGACATGTAAGACGTTGTTGCCATTCTCTTTCCTCTCTGCTTTCAATCTGTTAAAAAAAATGGTTGAGTATATTTCTAATTGACAGAGTTTGTTAACAAGTAATTTGATAGCTGAATTAATAAGAATTATAAACAAAAAATGTATAAAAATGATAAACTAACTACAGTGACTTGTTAAAGAATGCTTTCCTATGCTCTCCTCTCAAGCACATTCTTTCGTGCTAAGGTTCTAACAATATGAATACAAGGCAGATGCAATTTGGAGAACAAGAATAAAACAAAAACACTTTAAGCAAAATCTTACACATTTCAAATTCATTATTAACTGTTAAAATGTATTAAGTTCATTAGGTTAAAAGTTTGGGTGTCTAGATGTTTCTCCAACAAAGCATGATCTTTGAGGGACTTCATGTCTATATAATATAACATATAGACATGATCATGAGAGAGATCCACAGAGTGTTTCATTCCAAACCAGAAACACGATGTATACCACATACCCTCCCTAGTGTCAAAATGTGAGTGTCTGTAGAGGTACAGGAAAGAAGGCCATGACACTTTCCAAAATTACTAATCTGAACACACCACTTGAGGAAAGGTCATATTTTATCTTTTCAAAACATCTAGGAAAATGAGCTTGGTATTTATAGGATGAAGTGCTTCGAGTGGTGTCTTAGACATGTCAAGCCAATCAGTTTGCAACTGTGAAAAGAACACTGGTAGGTACAAAAGGGGGTGGGAAAGGGGGAAACAGAATAAAGGACTTCTTAAGTAATGAGAAAGAAACATTAACAGCATATCTGAGAAACTTAAAATCTCAAAAATTAGATTAAAAAATTTTTTGAAATTTAAATCTTTGAAATGACAAAGAAATGATTCATCATAAACTCACTAGGTCATCAAATCCTGTTAAATCTCCAACTGGTAAGAGCAGTGAATATAATCTATACATTTATGCTCACTGACTCACTTTGCATAGTGTCAATTTACTTCTCAGTATATTATCAGTATAAGTTTTGCAAAAGGACATATTGATAAATTGTACATATCTACACCATTATGTAACTTGGTACAAAGTAAGCATTCTTCCTACAGCTAAAAAATTTGGATAGTGTAACAATTAGAAAAATAAATGCCTTTATCATTATCTGGCGACCAGGTTTAAGGCATGTGAGTTTTACCTTCATCTAGTGAAAGGCTAAAACCTAGCTATTAAAAAGTATTGGTATAAGGTTTAACTCATTTCTTAAAATGTCAGGTCAAAAAAGTATCGCTTACATAATTGCTTGTAGTTTATTCATTTGCTTTCCTCTTTTCTCTCTGCATCTTTGTAGCAATTTTTGAAAAGTGGAAACATAATTGTTGTCAAAAGAACAGCTGTAAAAATGATTAAAAGGCATGGAAAAGCAAAACATGAATGCCAATAATTTGTTTCTGGCAGTAATATATATGGAATGCTATTTAGGGACAAAAGAGGAAAATGAAGAAAAAAGGGAGAGAGAAAGGTTTATAATCTTTGAAAAATTTGAAACTAAACCTCATTGCTTAATAGGAAAAAAGTGTTCATATTTAAAATTAATTAACGCTGCCTCCCAGCTCGAAACATCACATCAACATCACCGGACTCAGCAGGAGTGTCTTTTAAGCCGGGCAATGTTGCAGGACAAAGTGGTCAGGATTTTAGAGCTAAGGGACAGGAAATAATCCCACGTCTGCCAGGTGAATGACCTTGAGCACATTAGTTTACCTCTGCCAGGCTGTATTTTGACATAGAAAAATATGAAAGCTTTATATTCAGGTGAATATATATTTGTCTATGAAAGGTTTATCAGTTTTTAAATAGATAGCTCTGTGCAAATGTGGGCTATTGTATTGTACTGCCAATTGTCAAATATACTACTTAATTCCGGCCAGCTATACATTCTGGTATAGGCTCCTAATGGTCTTTTTAATGATTAAAAGTTTATGAAAAAGATAATTTTCCTAATGAGATTAACCTGATGCTTTTCTTAAACATGTAACCTTGAGTCCACCCCACAAAACAGTGCTTTGATTACAACAATGCACATAATAAAGGTTAGCCTAGTTTCTAAGACGTCGAACATCATTCACAAAAGAGAACTATTTTTGAAAGAGAGGTGTTTGTGTTGGGAAGAAAAGAATTCTAATTATGGATGACTTATTAATGAATGCAAATCATAGCTGTCTGAGAGGCACTTCCTTAAGCATGGTCATGTGTGGTTTGCAAGGTTAAGGAAGAGGGAAAAGTGCCTTGATAGCACCAATGAACATTACGTGGATTTTAATATTGTTAAAGGGAAATTCTTTTTTAGGTATTTAAGAAAACTGTATTAAAATATGTTTATTAAACTTTAGAAGTGCAGGAACACCAAAACTACAAAGAGGGTAAAAAAATCATAATCCTAACCAAACATAATAATCAATCAACATATTGACATATACTCTACTTGTCATCTTCTATAAATACATCTTATAGCTACAGTTTTGCATCTTACTTTCTTCCCATTTAATATCAAATAGACTTTTAAAGGGCACTCGTTTGGTAATTGTCTTAAATACATGAGGAAATATGATCCAATAGAAATAACTCAGTCAGTGGGCAATGGAAATATAAAGAGCCCCCAATTTTTCTCATTTCATTGAACAGAAACAAATGTTTTCATTTCAAAGGAGTGCGAATAACCAAACTGTTGTAGACCTCTATTAATCCCATCTAGCAACAATATTATGGGAATAAAAAAAAAGCTGTCTAAATTTGTAGGAGGGTCATTTCTTCAGACTACCAAAGCCCATCTATTTACGAGCTCTGTGCTTCAGGCTTAAAATGGATCTCCCTGAAGCCATGACTAGGATATAAACACCCTTTTGGTTGCACAGTGAGACATATGCTCTAAAGAAAAGTGGTTCAAAATAGGCAAGTGGGTTTCTCTGGAACAAATGAGAGCCCTTGCAAACAGCTTCATCTTCAGAGCTCATGTCTGCACTTGCATGGTGGCTCTGTTCCCTCCATAGGTAATGGCAGCTCTGTTTTTGTGATTCTTACTCTAATGAATGGGTATAAATTTGTTTTCCATATTCCGGAGAGCCTTCACTTCAGCCTTAGGCATTGCTGAGGATGCACCCTATATTCTAGGCTCACCTTTTGCAAGGTGTACTCTCAGCATTGTGGGCGATTTCCTTGGGAGAATATTCTATTTAAAGAATTACCGTCCCAGCATAATACAAAGAATCACTTATGAAGATGCAAGAGACATGGAAAGTTCTCAGTTATGTTTACCCAAGCACAGTGCCAGAGCCTTCCTTCCCTGTTCCCCAAGGGGGTGGGGAGGAGAGTACTCAGTTGTGAGGAAAGACATACAAAAAATATTAATGTAGTCATAGGAGTGGGAAATTGAAGTTCCTCCAAAGGGGATGTGCACATCCACTCCTTGAGCCCAAGGGTGTGCCTGAGGGTCAGACAGACATTGACCCAAAGGAGGGGGAAAGGAAAGCACAGGCAAAAGGGCAGTCTCGACGCACCCTAATTCTGACCGCACCCACAGATACAAAATTCTTCTCTCAGCATGTTTTAATGTGGAATATCTTTAAAACAAGGAGTATTTTAAAGGCACATTAAAATTTATTTAAAAAACTTTTCATAGACTAAAAGCAAGCAAACCACTCTCCACTGACGCAATGTGGCAATGCGGTGTAATCACCTTCACCTTTCATTTATAGGCAACCAGATTCACAGGCCTTGAAGTCACTTACATTTAAAAATGGAAACGATCACAGAAAATTTTAAATGTTGCTAATTTAAAAATTGCTAAATTAAAAATTGCTTAATTTTAAAATCTAATTGCTGTTTTTTCCAATTAAATTCCAAGATAAAAATGACAAAAAATTTTTAATGTCATTCAAAAGAGAAAAAGAAAGCCAACTCCTGAGTTGTATCTTTTTAAGGATGTTTCAGAAGAAAAAACTAGTCTCTTAATTGCGTGCGTCAATAAGATGAGGAAGATTTAATTTAATACTACAGTGGTAAAATTCATGAGAAGAACATCACTGCCACAAAATCAAATCAGATGTCTTCCATTGGGGGCAGGAAGCTTTGCTGGCTTTGTTCACTGATGAATCCCTGGTCCTCACAACAAATACCTGTCACATAGTAGGTAGTCGACACACATCAGTTGAATGAATATTGAAAAAAGAGAGCACGATGTGTTTGTGAAGCTGTGCCGATTTTATGTATATTTCTATGAAGGTACATAAATATCCGTTTTACATTTATATTAAGCACGAGGACTTTCAATGGAATGTTATCTACTAAAATCAAACAAAGACTTTACTGACCGAACTGGGTGGCAGGAGAAAAAAATCCACCAGCCGAGAGCAAGGTGAGCACCTCGTCAACCTCAGGGTGAGTCTGGACCGAGCGTGGGGCGGTGGAGGTCGCACCCAGGGTTCTGATTCTGGGCACTCAGGAGCAGGAGAGCAGCAGCTCTCACGGATGGAACAGCACAGGCCACGTCCAGACCGATCACACAGATCGCCTCATTCCATCCTTAAAATCAGCCTTTAATTATTATTGTTACTTTGCTGATGAGAAAGACTGAACACAGATTTATACAGTTTATCAAAGGGCTCTTGTGTGGGCCCTAAAATCAGAGTGCGAGGGTTAAAATCCCCTGCCTGCGCCTGTGCCCACGTGAGAGCCACTATGGTGCATGGACTGTCTCAGAGGAACTTACCCTCCATGGGCCTCAGTCTGTAAGATGTAGGCACTTGACTTTAAGAATTAAGGTTCAAGACACCCCAAAGTGTGCAGCGGTGTAGGCGAGAGGGGTAAAGGTGTCAAAGAGTATAAACTTCAGTTACAAAATAAATAACTCACAGGGATGTAATGTGGTGTGGTGACTACAGTTAATAATACTATATTGTAAATTTAAATACTGCCAAGACAGTAATCTTAAAAGTCCTCATCACACACAAAAAATGTGTAACCATTTAAGTAATGGATATCAACTAGACTTATTGTGGTGACAATTTCTCAATATATATGAATATCGAATCATTATGTAGTACATCTGAAACTAAAACGTTATATGTCATTTATATCTCAATTAAAAAAAGACACTGTAGGTTAAAGATCCAAACTTCTGATCTTTATTTTTCTAAAAAGCCCCCAGTAGTCTCTTCAATGAAGCCCTATCATCTTGATACTCCTGGTACATTAAATATTGAGACCAAATTTCAGAGTAAGTGAGCACAGAAGAAAGTACTCGTGAAATTGTATAATATGGTGACAAAACCATAGCTATATTTCAGTGCATTTATAATTACTTAAACTGGTTACAATATGCACTGTGATACCACAACAGCCAGAAGAAAAAGGAATTCAACCAGCTTGTTCCTTTAGACAAAAGACTGAATTATCCAAAGACTGAATAGATATTTTTATTGAATTTATCCTAACTTTGCTTGCCACTTACCGAGAGCCTACCTGTCAAAGATTACTTTCTAATTGCTTTATGTTTTCTAAATAGCCCTTAGTACTGTTTTAGTAAGGATCTCAAACAATAGTAGGCAGGCAGAGTGAAATGGATGGTTAAAATGAATAGACTAGAAGGATGCCCTCATTAGTACCTATATATTGAAATATACTTTATTGTGGCTGGCTTTCAATCTGTTATTTTAAAATCTAAAACATTATCTATTTTATATAATAACAATAAAATCCTTATTTGTTGAGAACAGGCACAGATAAAATGTTTACAAGCTTAAAAAATTGAATTGCAGTAATTATCATGCTTTCCCAATAATAAAACACATTTTAGCAAGGTTTTCATATTTTAAAAACTGGAAATAGCTTTATGAGTTCACAAAATAATACTGTATTTTTCTCAAGATATTAATATATTCTGTGCTGCAAGTGTATAGGTGTATAGGAAGCAATTTACCTGGAAATTTAACATTTGCTACTTTAAAAAATACTTATATTTTACTTAAACATTCTGAAAACAGTATAATTATATTTAACAGTAGTTAATTTTTAAAACTTTTGATAAACAGTTTTGTTTGAAATATATCTGGTAATGCTATGCAGCTAATCTGAATTTGTAATAAATTAGCGTTTAATCCATAGTGATGTTTTTTATGATACAATCAACCATTAGTTTTCACATGAGGATAAAATTTATCAAATCTGTTGGCTGTGAAGGTAAAGCAAGATTTTGTACTGATAACAGTATATCACTGAGATCCCAGAAGGAAATAGCATTAAATTCAGATGATTCAAATGGAGAGATTTTAATGAAGGGACAACCTACAGAGGTGTTGGCAGGGTCAGCGGAATCAACACGAGATGCTGAGAACAGAGAAGGGCAAACCTCCCATTCTCGGAGGGAAGCTACAAAAGGAGGAAAGAGTGTTACTGGAGTGAGAGCTGGAGCCCAGGAGAAGGGGCCACTGGGTAGGAACTAGAATCCTGCAAGGGAAGTCACTGCCAGAGATTTCTCAGGTTTATTGCTTCACACTATGTGCACTGAAGCAGAGCAGGAGGAGGAAGAAATAAATATCCCAGCTTCTCTCTTCCCCCTCTCTCTGACCCCCTGCTGGTACCCTCCACTGGGCAAAGCCAGAAGCTTGGTAGAAGGAGTCAGCTTTCAGGGTCAAAAACAGGGAAGAGGAAAGTAGAGAATGGCTCGCTTGGGAGGGGTGTGGGGCAGCATAAGCATTAGGGACTCAATCACGGAACTGTCACTGAGGCTTTTTCCCTTGGGGTGAAGATCAACATGCTCCTCTGAACTAATTTCTAAGAAGTCTGCCAGAAAATATCATTTGGGGAAAATAATGTTTTAAAAATACAAAAATCCCCTTTTCTTCTGTGTTTCCCCCTTCAAATTCAATTTAAATTCTTCCTTTTGTTTGCCTTCTGTAACACAGAAGTCTGTAGTTCAACAAGGACTCCAGTTAAGCAGACTTTCCTCTATAAGACTCAATTCTGAGAGTGGTCAGAACTGTGGGAAGTCTACACAACTGTCAGTAAATGCAAGATCCAGGAAATGTCCCTAAGTTCCCTATTAAATTTAGTGATAACTTTCCCCAAATGTTAAATCCAGCCCCCCACAGATGATAACACTCACCATTTCTTTGATGTCAAATGCATTTGACATATATACCAGAAATATTTGTTTGAATGTTCTCTAATCCATTAATTTTACATGTGTGTGCAATTTTCGTATGTCTTCTGATTATAGGGTAAATGTAAACAAATACAGAATATAATCTAATCTACCACGTAAGAATTTAGGTAGTACCATTACTAAGAAGCCGTCTGAGTAGCACCAGAAGGGTTGTCAGTGGACGTTCTCCAGGCAGGCATCTCTGAGTACTGCTAAACAAATTCCTGGAGGGCAGGGATTCATCTCTGCAGTAGCCACAGGCCCAGAACAGTATCTTCCACATTGCGGGCACTCAGTAAGTGTTTGCTGAATTGGCCACACCTTGGTTTCTCCCCATAATCAACCATTCCAAAGGCACACAGATAATTATTTCTTGTAAAAATTCCAACTAGTATTTTATGTTACCTATGTGGTTTTTCTCTCAAGAGCAGCTCTCTATGGTTATTTTATGTTTTTTTCCCCTTTGACCTTAATACCATCTACTTGAATAACAGCTTCATATAAAATTCCTAGCAGCACATACCACAGTAGATTCAAGGCATTGTTTTAAAAATGGTGCCAGCATCCCTCAATTTAGAAAACAAAGAGTTTCTTCTTGGGAACAGAAGCTAAGAAAATGCATAATATGAGATTAACAGAGAGCTAAACATATTTTGAATATATCCTTTTTTTTAAATCAAAGTTTTTTTTTAAGAATTAAAATAGTACCACAAACCTGGCCTTCATTAAAAAGTGATCCTGCATTTAATAAAAGTGTTCATTTTGTAATGTAGCTTTTTAAACAAGCAGCAAAAATGCTGCATTTAAAATGGACAAGTGCAAAAAAAACAAAATAAAATAACATGCCCAGGATGTCCAATGTTTTGGTGACAGTTAAAATACTATTCTATACTCTGCACAACTTAGAATCATTCCCATATTGTATAGTCTAGATCCATGCATTAATTTGAAATGACCTTGGCCCTTGAAATCCTAAATTTAAGTCTTCAGAACAAAACAGCTTTTCTGCTTTATGGCCAAATGAACTAAATACTAGGGAATGGTACTGTCTAGGCCTTTGATGAAATACTATTTGATGTGTATAAATATTAGAGAATCCATTTTGACTTAATAAAAGGATGACTTTATTTCATATCCTGTGACAAAATATTCCCATTTCCTGAACATGCTCTCTTCTTCCAACAATAGGGGGCTGTTGTTTTTTTTCCCAGGGTCAGGGGTGGAGGGATCAAGATCACTGTTAAATTCATTTCTCAAAATGCAGTGTGGTGGGAAACTCAGAATGCAGTGAGGGGAAATAAACCACTGACTTCACCAAAACATAAGACTGCATTTAGGGCAGCAGATAAAGGCTATAACAACAGTACAAATTCATTACTTGCAATCTTTTAGTTCCCTAAATCTCAATAGCACATTACTTTAGAAGCTTCAGACAGATGGTTTTATAATTCTTTACCAGTATTTCAACACCTGAAAAGCCTTATAGTCTTAAATTTCAGAAATGAACTAACTCAATCCTTTTATTTTTCAGGCTTTATCAAATTTTCATGTTTTCATTAATAGATGAATAATGAAGATTTTAAGGTACCTATTCACCAAGAAATGAAATTTTCACCTTTCTAAGATCCTGAAAAATGAAGAGAAAAAAAAATCAATTAAAAAAATACCGTCAAAGAAATCTTTCAGAATAGAATGTTACAATCACTTAACAACTTATACTTACCTAGTTCTACTATTTGAAATGCATTCAGACTTCAAAGCTAATCCTTAAGTAACATCAGTGTTTGGTTGTATCTGATTTCATGTTTAGCCGAGGTCTTGAAGATCCCAAAGGACCAAGACAGAAAACATCTACCAGCATTCTTTTTGGGTGAAATATATTGCAACTGACCCTTTAAGAAGAACTAAAGTAGAATGTGTTGTTTCTGCCTGCTCAGCATCCCTTCTTCAAGTTTCCTTTGGACAACTTCACTAGTCTAGACAATTTGGAGCTAACACCAAACGCCTTTCCACAGGAAGACACCCGAACCAAGCTTAACCACCAGAACAGTCCATTCTCCATGCTCAGAGAGGGGCAAGTGACTCAGACTGCTCCTGTAAGAAGACTCCTGAGACTTTTGCTGCAAATACTGCAAAAAAAAGTACTTCCTTTTTCTTTCCTGCTAGGACTAAGTTGGTAGGAGCTTTTAAAGGGCTTACATATGGAAATAACTTGTCTGAAAATGAAGCTGAAACCAGAAAACAGATCCTGATATTGACTGATAGATCCAGCCATACAACTGGCAAGACTTACTCCATAGGCTTTTTGCATTAACCAAATAAAGTCCTTTATACTTAAGCCACTTTCAATTAGTTTTGTTACTTGCAGCTAAAGGAATCCTGAGTCTAACAATGTGACAACACTAAAAATAAACATGACTGCTTTTGAGATTTCTAATGGATTGTCCTCCTCATATATATCATCTCATTTAATCCTCACAATTCAAGAAAGCATCTATTAACATTAAATTAATATCATTTTATGAACACATACTATGTAGAAGAGGGATGGGGAATGCTAGGGGAGTGATCCATATGAAATATGGTGGCCACAGAACTCTCACATTGGAGAAAAGTTGAAGCCACCCAATAGATATTCATCAATTGAAAAAAAAAATAGACAGTATATAGCAGGGCCAAAGGTAATCCTTGTACTAATCCTAGAATGATGAATTAGGAGGCTGCTGGAGTAGCCCCAGCCAGAGATGATGAACCCTGAACTCATTCTCACAGGGATGCCTATGAGAATGCCTCAAACATAGGACATAAAGATGGAGTCAAGTTAGGTGTAGGAGCCCCTAGGTAGATGTGGCTCTTGTCAGGATAGGAAAGGAAGGAAGGGCAGAATTTGGGAAGGAAGGAAACAAAATATAGGTCTATGCCTGCAGGACATTTAAGCAAAGAGATCCAGCTGGCCCTCAGAATGACAGGTCTGGGCTGCAGAGAGGGTGAGAATAGAAATCTAAGATGTGGAGAATCACTGGCATACAAATTGCTATTCAGGCTTGGGCATTGCTGGCCACAGCCTCACATGAACAGTAGAGGAAGTGGCTGGCTACCTTGTTTCTTTAGGGAATCTCAGTCCTGCTTGTGAGCTCCACGAACACAGGTTTCCCCCAGATAGGTCCAGCACTCAGTAAATAGTTGGGGATGACTGACTGTGTACAGCATGCCATTGGTTCTATCTGGTGTTTCTCCAGGGACCCTCCACCGCTGGAGCTGGCAGTCCTGGCTCTTATACTGGGTGCAGTCTCATTATTCAGCAGCTCTCACCTCTTAAATTAGTTCATGCTCTCACATTAGGTGTATTCACAGCTGGCAACGCTTTCTGGGGAATGTCTCAAAAAGATCTGAGCTGAAAAAATATTTTTGTGTTATTTTAATTTAAAGTAAAATTGTTGTCTCTTTCTAACCCTTTCTCCTGGTGAACCCACCCTGGCAGGCCTCCGAACAGAGGAAGGAGTCAGAGTTAGGGTGCCCCCAGGTAATTCTTTAAACAGTTATCAGTTTCAAAGAAACAGAGGTTGAAAAGCTGAAAGACGTGGCTGTTGGCAGGTTTCCAAGGCAGGTTTCCCCGAGGCTTGGAGAGCGTACCCTGGGGGAGACCGACCCCGCTGGCGGCGAACCCGGAGGCCAAATGGAGTTGCCGTAAGTCCGCGCCCTTCCTCTCTCCAGATCCCCCAGCTCGAGCAGGCCGCCACCGGCTGCACATCTGCTCTGGTTCCGCTGAGCACGCAGTTTCAAGGTCGCCTGGTAGTGACCAGAGCGTCAGGTGCCCGGGTGAGCAGCATCCCGACCCGCTTCTTGTTTCGGGTCCCAAGCCGGCGCTCTTGCTTTGGACTTGATGCAGAGGTCCGCTCGCCCTTTTACCTCCGCTTGGTTAACTGTCCATACACATCCTGCAGGTCTCTCAGCCTTTCGACATCGAGGGCTGGAACGCGCCCTTCCTCTTGCCATCTCCGCAGCTCCTCTCTCTCTCTGCCACTGAGCAAAGCTGTTTTCTGTTTTCACGTTTGTGACTACGTGTATGTGTAAAGTTCTAAGTCAGCGCATAAAGGGTAAATTCGTTTAGGGTCAACGTTCCCCATGAAAAATCGCCCATAAATCACAAGATTTGGTGTCTGCACTAAAGGCAATGATATGCAGGTAGATGTGGATAAAACTCAGAGTAAAGGTGCACGGTAAATAAAAAGTACGCATGCAAAATACAAAGGGTAATTGCAAAAGAGAAAAATGGCATAAGGGACGTGAGCCTGCCCTGAGACGCCGTTGTACTGCAGGAGGCACTACGGCAGGCTTTGTCTGTTTTTGCTCACCACGGCACCCTCAGCGCCTGGTCTAGTGCCCTGCACTTCGTACGCATGCAATGATCTATGCAGAATAAATTAACAAATGAACAAATGAATGAATATACGCTCAATCCGACTCCGCGGACTGCAGAGCGCGCAGTTCGAGAAGCAGGCAGGGAGGCTCTCCCAGGTTGGTCTTGGTGGCCGAGACCGGTGAAGGCGCGCGCTGAGACACCGACCCAGATCCCGGAGGGGCTGGCTCCCGGCTGCTGCACGTGCACCTCCAGCGGAAGCCGCGGCGCACGCCCCGCCCCGCCCCGCCCCGCTGCTCACGCACGCGCGCTGCAGCTGGGTCGCCCGGCTATCTCTTACGCCTAGGTTCACACCCGCAGCGGCTGCCCCTTGCGCTTGCACCCGCTGGGGGGCGCTCCTCTCCCACCCCCGCATGCCCACTCGCGGACGCTTCAAGGTCTCCTGCGATTCTGCTCCGACTCTTGGCGCGCGCGCCGCCTCCTACCTGAGGGCCGGCGAGGGAGGCGGGCGGAAGGGCTGACGGGGCTGAAAAAGACTGGCAGGAGGAGGGAAGCAAGAGGGCGGCGGCGGACAGTCCGCGCTTGGGGGCGCGCGCGCGCGCTCTCGGTCCTCACTCCCCTAGTCGACTCCCGGCCAGAGCCCAACCCTGCTGCCGCGCGCCTCCCGCCTCACCGCGCCTAATAACAACTGCGCCCGGGGTCAGGTGGCCGCGCGCGGACAGCGCCGCCATTGGACCGGCGGGGAGCGCGGCGCACCAGGATTGGATGGGGGGCGGAGCCTTGCCGGGACGGGGGCGGGGCTGTGGAGGGAGGCGGTTAGGGAGGCGACGGGGGTGGGGCCAGGCCGCGATCCGCGCCTTTGTGCCCGGCGCGCGCTCTCCGCCCGTTCCGGCTGCAGCGCCGGCCGCATCAATAATTCAGAGCAGCGGCGGCGGCGGCGGCGGCGGCGGCGGCGGCGGGTACAGGCAGGAGGCAGCTGGAGAAACGGGGACGGTGCGGTAGCGGTTATGCATCCAAGTGCGGCTAAGCAACCTCGGTACCCCTGAGGCCCGGGCGGGGCTCCGGGAGCATCGCGCGGGGGCACGCTTGCCCAGGAGTGCAAGGAAGAGCAGTAGTGTTCAGAGCAGCGTCGGCAGAGCTGCGCACGGAGCTGAGGAGGAGGCTTTGGAGTGGGGCTGTGGAGGGGGGGGCGGCTGGCGCAGGCAGCCCCCGGGGTGGGGGGCGGGGTGGGCGCCGGTGCCGCGATGCTGGGCGTCGTGGAGCTGCTACTGTTGGGGGCGGCGTGGCTGGCAGGCCCGGTCCGCGGGCAGAATGAGACGGAACCCATCGTGCTGGAGGGCAAGTGCCTGGTGGTGTGCGACTCCAACCCCACGTCTGATCCCACGGGCACAGCTCTGGGCATCTCTGTGCGCTCCGGCAGCGCCAAGGTGGCTTTCTCTGCCATCAGAAGCACCAACCACGAGCCGTCTGAGATGAGTAATCGCACCATGATCATCTACTTCGACCAGGTGAGTGTTCCATGTAGATTGGGTTGGTGGGGGGCGGGCGTGGATGAGAAGTGGAAGATAGATGTTACTTCCTCTCCAAGGTCTCTCCGGAGACGTGGGGACAAGAGTTCGGGACTGACTCTTGCATGCTCCCCTTCGTTCCCGTCTCGTTATAGGTACTAGTGAACATCGGGAACAACTTTGATTCAGAACGCAGCACTTTCATCGCCCCGCGTAAAGGGATCTACAGTTTTAACTTCCACGTGGTAAAAGTCTACAACAGACAGACCATCCAGGTCAGCCGCCGCCTCAGGGCCAGGCCCCGGCCCCAGTAGGGGGCTACTAGCTGCAGGAGTGAGCTGCCCTGTAGGGGTGGGAGATAGAAGGGGCAGCTGTCTGTGCCCGGGACTGCTGGGAGGGGCTGGTAGCCGGGCCTCACCGTTCTATGGTTTGGGCTTTCCCTGTCGCCCGCTCTCGGAACCTAATCCACTTCCCAGACACGGAGTTTCCTGCCTCCGCCTTCTTGCCCCTCCAGACAGGTTCTCTCGCTTTCTTACGGGACTCCAGGGCTTTCCCTTAGCGGCTGAGGTTAGCATCACAGGCAGTTCCCGCTTCCAGAAGCGTTCCGCAGCCCTCGCCTTCAGAATCACGGACAGTATCCCCCACCCCTTGTCCCAGCTCTGAAGCCTTGAAGATGTCCGTGCGCTTGCCTGCAGCACCACAGGCAGGGGGCCTCCTGGCGTCCCTAAAGGGACCGACTTCGGATGTTTGAACTAGCAGCGCCCGAGCCCAAGCTGTTAATGGGTGGGAAGAGAAGGGAGGAGGCGTAGTGCTGCTCCCTTCGGGCTCCAGCCCTGTCAGGGCCAGCACTCACCGTCTCTCCTGGTCCAGGCCCCTTTGGGCGGAGACAAAAGGTGGAAAGCGCCGCTGGGGAGAGGGCGCGGGGCCTTTGGCCCTGATACCACCGCGAGGGCAAAACCAGGCGGTGGCGGCGCGGCTGGATCTTGGACAGGAATTGAGCCTGGGGTTTGGGGAGGAAGCACAGAGTGCAGCTTTGGCGAGATTTCTCATCAGCTGGAAGCCCTGCCCGGTTTCACCATTGTGTCTCCGCTGTGTTCAGGCAGCTAGGACCCCGAAGAGGCAGGGTTTTTGTTTGTCCGTCTTCCAGAAGCTCCATTTGCCAGAGTTTCCCTTGGAGGCTGGGG
>JAQQAC010015468.1:33887515-33970562 GCA_029783875.1 Phataginus tricuspis
GGGGGGGGGGGCAGACCCTGCCTGTCGTCCAGATGGGCCATCCTGTGCCCCATCGGACCCTCAACAGTAAGCTGCAAATCCCCTTTTCCTCCCGCTCACTCTCCAGTCACAAAGCTTCCAGCCTTTATTGCTGTTAGCCCAGCCGCGAATGTTCACGTCTCCGCCACAGCTTTGGTACCCGCCTAGGTAGCGTCTCTGAAGCGGGCCTTTCTGTTTCCTAGGTGAGCCTCATGTTAAACGGGTGGCCGGTAATTTCAGCCTTTGCCGGTGACCAGGACGTGACCCGGGAGGCCGCCAGCAACGGGGTTCTTATCCAGATGGAGAAAGGCGACCGAGCATACCTCAAGCTGGAGCGGGGAAACTTAATGGGAGGCTGGAAGTACTCGACCTTTTCCGGATTCCTCGTGTTCCCCCTCTGACTGGCTCACCGCCGGAATGCAGGCAGGGAGAGGGCGAAGGCAGGAGGGGGAATGAGAACGAGGCCGAGATTCAGAGGACGAGAAAGCTGCACGACTTGGAACTTCCTACTTGTTCCCCAGCTGTGTCGGGGTAAACGGTGTGCGCCGGCGGTGGGACAACTTTGTCCGATTCCTCATTAGAAGTAAATTCCGCTTAGCTCTGCGCACTCCCCTTTCCAAAAATAAACTCGCCTCCCCCGTTCCAGTTGCAGTAACCAAGAAAGAGAGACTGCCTTGTCATTGTTTCTTACCCCACGTTCATGTTCCCTTACAAGTTATATAAAGGAAACTTTGTATTTCACTGTATAATGTGAAATATCTTCCTCTTCAGTCCCCCTCTGAATCTTTACGTCTGCTGAAATCTAATATGCCCCTCCCACCTCCCCATGTTTAATTTGGAGTGGGGATAAGGTGTTTTTGTTTTTGTTTTGGATGGGGAGGTAGTTTTAATTTGGCAAGTATTGCTCTTCTTAAAACACTGCTCAAGGGTTAATTAGCTGAGGATACTTTGTATCCGTGGCTGCTTGTTAGCAGAGAAAGAACTCAACCTTAGTGGTGACTGGTTTAAAAAAATATATATATATATGTATAAATATATATCATTTGTACACGAAGAACTCTTCCCAGTGGAAACTGGCTGTATTTCCGTATTTCTATGTCCTATTCGGAGTGATCGTGAAATCTAAGGCTGCTTGATGTTCTGATGCTTGTCAATGCCCTCGTGTTCTGTGGCTCCACTAAACGCCAGGATGTTCTTCCGGACGCTTCCTTGTCCTCTGTAACATACGTGTGAATAGCTAAGATTTAATTTTGCTTCAATTCAATAAAATTGAAGTGGGACTTTTATTTTTCTGAAACAGCTTTCTAAACTCCACATCTTCCCCAGCTGCGAGGTTTGGGGGCGGGGTGCAGAAGGGTGAGGTGCAGAGGTGCAGAAGACTTGGTAAATTGCAACCCGAGAAAGGCCAGGGCGGGAGGGCTTCCTTGCGAAGTCGGCCGACGCTCCTTCCTGCTGCAGGCTTAGAGCCAGCCCAGTATTCGCCTGTGCTCCCCGCTTTGGCGCAAACGGTAAGGGATTTGGCGGATATCTTTCCGGGCCAGGCGCGGCTCCCGGCATGGAAGTCAAGTTTGGGTGTTCCGAAATCCAAATGCATTAGGAATAATCTCAGTTCGAGGAGCGGGAATGAGCTTGCCCTGAGCGGCAAGCTTCTCACGCCCCTGCCCCCGGATTTCTCCAATCAACCCGAAGCTCCACAGTTCCCGAAGCAGCGTGTTTTCTACCACCGCCTCCGAAGCCAGAGTCCGCCCGCGGACTGTCTGTGATTGCGCTCATCCCAAGACTTTTATTCAAGAGGATCGTCCAGGAGTTTTGATTGTATCGGAACATAATGTGAAAGCAAAATCGAAATAAACGACTTCTTTAAGTCTGGAAGTCTAACCCAGTAGTGTTGGCAGCAGGAGGTCGGGCCTAAGAAGGAGGGTGGGCTGCCGAGCGCCTGGGGCGAGAACTGAGGCCTGGGTGTTGCCTATGGCTCCCGTCCTTTTACAAGCTTTTTCCTGGCCCGAGAATCAGGGATGAATTTAATAAGGTCCTGAAGAGTGGAGGAAAGCGGGGAGGGGGACGGGAATTAATAATAAGATAATAATAAACGGTTCTCGTTATTTCTGCGGCTGGTCTGATTTAGAGATTCACTGAACATGCGGCTTTGGTTGAAACTCGGGCCCTGATTCTCCTCCAAGTACAACCCGGGGGTCCGCGTCTTTGCCAGGCCCGCTTTGCAACCCCAGCGGGGTCCCGCAGAGGACAGGTAGGAACTTCAAGGGTAAGAACTGGGTCCGAGTGCTTTAAGGTTCCTGCCCCACGGTTCATTCCCCTACCCCGACCCCAGTCCTCAGGGAAATGGAGATGGGGTAGAATAGGGAGCTCTAGAGGAACTTAAAAAGAAAAACTATTCTTTCAAAAAATTCCGCATTCTTCCGGTTGGGAGGGAGAGGTTAGGGAGAGCTGGATGGAGCCTTTGGCAGCCAGCAGAACGAGCTCTGACCGCTCTGCAGGTGCAGAGCAAGCCCAGTAGGCTTGCAGGCCTCGCGTGTCCAGCACTCTGCTCCTAGGTGAGGGCTGTGTGTCCTGTGGATCCTGTAGCCACCACCTAAGAAAAGCCGCGCCGGGAACACTGGGAGCTCACTCGTTTGTGGGTAGATGGTCATCCTCCCTGAGAAGGGGAACACCAGGGTGGCTGCCCAGGCTGTGGGACTGCCAGGCTGTGCTCCAGCTGGGTGACTTTGGTAAGTACTGTCTCTGGGCCTCAGTTTGCCCATCTGCATAAAGACAGAGAGGAATCTAAACATATCCAGGAGTTCCTCCTGCTCTGAGGTTCCAGCTGTTCTCTGTCCTTTGACCAGGGGCCCACAGTTCTTGGGCCTGGATTTAGTGAGTCTTGGTTGTGGCCTGTGCTTCTCTGGCTCCTGAGGGCTGTCTCTTGAATGTTAGGTTTGCGGCTGGGGTTAAGGGGAAGGGAAGCTTGTGCATCCAGGAACGCGGGCTCTCTCTGAGCCTCTGCTCTGGGGCTGGAAAGGGAACACAGAGGGGAGCAAATGAGTCCCAAGGGGGACGCACAGGAGGAAGTCATCCCTTGATTCTGTTCTAGCTCCAGCTGGCCCTTCCTGGGGGAGACCCCTGCCTCCCTAAAGGTCTGACCTTGGCATTGAAGATCCTTCTCGGTTTGGCTCATCTTCCTTCCCTTTTGATGAACCCAGCTCCCACTACTGTCCTCATGCCTCCTCACCTGCTGTTTCTTTGTTCAAGTTGAAGTGCACTTTGTCTCCTTCTCTCCTTTTCAAGATCCTATTCTTCTGGGGATCTAAGCAGTTCAACTAAAGGGCTGTCTCCTCTGGGAAGCCGTCCTGTCCATACAGCACAGGCACTGCTTTCCCAAGGTTCACCACCCCCTCCTCACCTTCTCACAAGCTTTGTTTGGCCCTAGCAGGGAAGGAAGACATCTGGGGCTGGGTCTTCCTTCCCCTCTGCAGTGGGTTCCCCCAGGCAGTGGCAGCCTACAGCAGCATGCTTTCCCATGAGAGCTTGCCGGTGTGGGCCCATCTCCCACGAGCCTGGGTGGGGATGTGGACTTTTCTCCCCAGTGGACCTTGGAGTTTGGGGGCCTCACCGAGGCCTGGTACTTGGCAGTTGGGCCACCTCCCTCACCTCAGGGGCACAGGTGATCTTTACCTCTGCCAGAGGCAGGTGAATCAACCCACATCTAAAAATAGTGCTCCAGGGGGGAGGGAACCAGAGACTAACTAGTATGCTGGGGATTGAGAGGGATGGAGATAATCTCTGCCCCCATCCAGAGGCTGCACAGAGGGAGTAGATTCTAAAACCCACACCTCACAGAGGCATCCTTTAATGCTACAACTTTCTCGGCCCTTCCAGATCTGGCCCTGCCGCCTCCTTTCAGCTCAAATAAACCCCATCAGAATAAGGACTTCAGGGGTTCCAGGACCATTTCCCTCTTGTCCCTCCAGCCCCCCAATACCGCCCCCAATTCAACCTCACTATCTGAAAGACACCTCCCTTGCTCAGGTCACCTAGGTTACTCCCTTATCTCCTGCCGCAACTGTAAATGTCACCTCCTCCTGGAATCTTTCCTCATCCCAGATAGAGAGAGTTGTTACCTCTTCCTGTCTTCCTCTTCGGAGTAGTCTCTCTTACCACACTGCCTCCCTCTCCTGCCCCTCAGATCCACGAGGGCAGAGGTTGTGTTAGAGTTGTGTTTCAGGGAACTCAGGGAGGTTTCTAGGAGGCCAAGGAGCCCAGGCTTGACTTCGAGGACCCTGATTTTCTAGGCGGTGCCCAGCGCTCCGGGGAGCGTCCAGCCTGCGCTGGATCCCTGGCGAAGAGAGGTCACTGGTCTGTGCTGCCTGCAGAGCGGTGCAGAGGTGCGCTAGGTCTCGCGTGGGCTCCCCAGCTCGCTCGCTCCATCGCCTCGGCTTCCACCTTTGCAGAGCGGAGAGCGAGCCCTCCAAGCTGCGCTGGAGCGCGAGTGCTCAGAGCCTGGGCGGATCAGCTACTAATGAGAGAATAATTACGCAGTTCGAGAGGGAGCCTCACCAGGCTCCTTAATTATCGCCTTAGTTGGGAGTAGTGGTGGCGGCGAGTGCGGGGTGGAGCGAAGGGTGCAGGATGCTCCCGAGGGTCCTGGGCGGGGTCGCAGGGCCCCGAAGACCGAGTGGAGGGTGAGAGACTCTGAGCTGCAGACGAACGCCCTGCATACGGCCTCTGGACGGTGTGCGACCTGAGAGTGCTCTCTTCCCCAGTCTGAACCTCATTTTCCTCAGCTCCCAAGTGCAAAGGGTGGGCTAGAAAATATCTAGGGTTTTTTCCAGGCCATCTTACTTTCCTAGCCCACATGTCCATGGGTCTAAGCCATCCCCTCCCCTATCTAGCCATCCACCTTCCAGCCTGTGCTTGGCAGAGTCCTTGCCACCCCCACTGGCTCTCCAACCAAACAGTGAAACCTGTTACTCACAATCGCTGAAGCCAGCGTTGCCCTGCACCTGTGAAGTCAATCCAGGAGGGGAAGCACAGGTACACCTCCCTTTGAGCCAATTCAATGGGAGAGAAAAGGTTTCCTGCGGTGATCACAAGGTCTCTTGATCTCTTTGCCCAGGACTTCTCACTGAAGATGTAGTCACATTCCCTCTGAGCCTCAGTTCGCTCATATTTCAAATGGGGACAATAATGCCTTCACAGCAGGGTGGTTGTGAAGGTATAAACAATGGTTTATAAAAGGTAGAAACAATGCTCAGCATTGCCTGACACTTAGTAGGTATGAATAAATGGTGGCCACAGTAAGGAGCAATGGACATTTGTGCACCACGCTATCACAGAAGCAGAACATAAGGGAACATCTGGGTAGATCCCTGCATCTAACAGATGGGCAAACTGAAATTGAAGAGGGCGTGGGACACAAGGCAAATGAATGGTATAATTAGAGCCCTGTGACCTTCCTTTTCCCTGCTCACTCATCTCCCCACCCTCTCCAATCAATCATGAGACCCCCTAAGTGTTTTTCATCTCCGTTTTTTGCATCCATCTCCTATATTTTGCATCCATCCCTGTGGATGAATTTTCTCTGTTGTCATGTCTGCCTGCTTTCCCATTATGGCATGAGCCCTGTTTGTATGTCTGTGTCTCTTTAGACAGCAAGCCCTTTCAAGGTAGGAACTGCCTACTGCTCATCTTGCTTGGCCCAGTGCCTCCCATGGTGCCTGGCACAGAGCAGGTGTCCTGTGGTGGTGTCATGAATGATACCAAACAGTGCCTGGCATGGCTGTAGGACATGGACTCAGCCAATAAAACTACCCTTTGGGGGAACTTCCTGGACTTCTGACCCCGTCATCAACAGGAATGCTGACAGGGAAGTGCTCCCAGACACTGTCTAGGTAGGGAAACCTTCCCAGGCATCTGCACTTGCTCTCACCTCTTCTTATTTCACTGTGAGCTCAGCCTGTCCCCAAGGAACACCCCTTTGACCCTGAGCATAGACAGGGACAGTGAGGGAGAGGCCAGAATTAGATATATGGGTTGGTATTTGGATTTGTTGCTAGGTTTTCTCACTGGGAAATTACTTCAGGCAGCAGTGAGAATACACAGTGTAGTCAGGAAGGAGAATTTCATGATTATAAAGAAGAGACTTTCAGTTGCATGGTCACAGCCCAGAGCTGTGGAGGTCTTTGGTCATCGTGCTAAACTCTGAAGAGGTCGGGGAAGTGCTTGTAGGGGAAGGGACCAGAAACTGACCCCTGCTTGTCTTGTGCAGGTTCCAATCTGACCTTCAGGGCTTTGTTGAGCTCTGCTTCATCTGCAAAGTCCTCTCTGATTCCCATCCTTCAGGACCTCAATCTTTCCACCTGAACACTCCCTTTCAGATCACACACTGACCATAACTCTACTGGGCACTGAGCCTCTTGAGGGCTGGCTCTCCTGTGCTGCGCCCCACAGTGTACCCAGGGCCACACACAGCCTCAGGGCTGGTAGGTGCTCTGTAAAGTATCTACCTTGTTTTAGACTTATTTACAATTTCATTCTCAGTGACTCACACATTGCCTAGAATAGAGTCAGCAGGAAAGGTACTTCTTGAATGAATGAATGAATGAATAATGAGTGAGGAATTACAGTACTTTGGCAATGGGACTCCCTGAACTGTGAGATTCTGGAGTGCATACCGGCTTTGCGCTTCTCTCCAAATCTCCTAAAGAGCCACACTTATTTTTAAATGGAACTGAATTGTACCTGTTGTCTGGCGTTGACCTGATAGCACAAGTTGTCCTTGCATGCTACTCCCCCCACCCCAACATACTGTCAGCTCCTGAGAGGGTAGGGACCATATTTTATTTTCCTTAAAGAGCAGGAATACCCTCCTTATCCCAACACCTAATAACATGCTTCAGGTTGGTTGTTTAATCCAGGATCAAGCCATTAAGTCTGTGGTAATGGGTGGGGTTGAAGCCCCTGGTGATGCTGCCAATCAGCTGGTAAAGCGCAGGAGGTTCCCATGGTGCCAGCATAGTGGCAGGATGTGAGTTGTCACACAATGTCTTGGCCAAAAGAGGAGCTGGTATTTCCCCAGCAGGCCCTGGCTTCTGGTTAGCAATGGGGTCTCCTTTGCTCTGAAAGCAGAATGACCTCTGAAATCCCTATAGAACTTTGGGATCTGTGCAGCCTATAGAGGTACAGTAGGCTCAGCTAGTTTCTTCTAAAGAAGATCAAGGATTCCCCAAACCACCCCTCCTTTCTCAGATCCAGTGTCCAGCTGGGAGTTCAGACCAACAAAGATTGTTCTGGAATGCTCTGCCAGCCAGCAGCAACCGGCTTACTCAGGTGAAGCTCCAAGAGCCTTTTCTTCAATTTCATCAGAAATTACTGCCTACTTTCAGGGAAACTTTCAAAAAGAGAAGAGGAAATTATTAACAAAGGAAAGACAACTGGGCATCTCTTTCTCCTTATTTAAAAGGAAGTTGTGTGCCTGCCCAGATCTGGTACTGGATAGACTCTCGTTTGTATTCTGCGAGACTCAAGAATAAACTCCCCAATGTATACTTTTGCTGAGAACTTCAGATGATTTTATAATGACTGAGTGGCTCCAAATAGGCAGTTGATGAGAAGCCTGCTATTTTACTAACTCATCTGGATCAAAGTTGGTCAGTTAAGGGCTCAGCAATGTTCCAAATGCTCTCTCTCTCTCTTTCTGAAGGAGTTCATTTCAGGTAAATGGATCATTTACTTATTCTGCAGATGCCAAGGGAGAGGGCACGTTGGCATTACCAATTCAGCTGTGGGTGCAGGCTTACAGCTCATCCTTCACATGGCATCTGAGTGTCTAGTGCGTTTCCTTCCTTCTTCTCTGGGCTCTTGATGTTTCCCAAGTGGGAACCTGCCTGACAGATTCGTCAACCTGTGGGCCTAAATAATCTCCTGCATCAGTATGAGTGACAGTGGTGCTCTTTGAGGCTGTGAGGTTTGCAGCTGTTTTCCTTGATTGCGTGTGTCCCTGTCTCTGTCATGAGAAGATGGGGTCAGAAGATGAGGGCAGAAGCAAGCCTGTTCCCCCAGGGGTGAAACTACCCTAACTCTAGGGTCCCATTCCAACTAGATGCCTATGAAATGCAGCGTTCTCTGGATAGCAGTCGGGGTCTATGTGTGTGAGTTTCCAGCTTAAAACTGTCTCCAGAATCCTGCCTTCTAGCCCCATACCACAGAAAAAGCCATCTGGCGGCTAGCTGTGACATGTGACATTAATTCGTTCTCCCCTCAGTAGCCAGAGTAAGCTTCTCAAAACATAAACCAAACCACACCTCATGAATCCTCTGCCAGCCACCCAATGCCTTCACAATGCATGGGAGTCCTTACTGGAGCTTGCTGGGTCTCTGTGCTCTGGCCCCTGATGACCTCTACAAGCTCATCTTCTATTGCTTTCCTCTAAGCAGAGGTAGCTTATTCTAGCTTTCTGTCAGTTCCTAGGATATGCCATGCTCTTTTCTGATCTCAAAACCTTGGCACATATTGATCCTTTGGTGCAAGGATAGTCTTCCATTCCCTGATGCTTTGTGTGGCTATTTCCTTCTCTTTCAGGTCTCAGCAGGCCACCCCTGATTATTCTCTGATCCCAAGCCACTTCCTCATTACCAGTCGAATCTACCACACTCACACTGCCCCTAAGTGCTTATTTATCTATTCACTTCTTTACTGTCTCTCTCCTTCCCTGGAGTCAGAGACCTGGACTGTCCCAGATGTCACTTTATCCCCAGAGTTTGGAACAGAACCTGGAATGGTAGGGGTTTGATTCATATATGAACAAATCAATGGTAAACGAGCCATCCAGTCATGTTCTCCAGAGCTTGGGGCTTCTGTTCCGTTAAAGCAGAGATATCCTCTCCTTGGTCTCCTCAGGAGCACAGGGGAGTCATTGAACATGTCATTCAACAGTAGTCATACCCATCCAGGGGGGAAGCAGGGTGGAAGCCATGATGTCAAAGATGGGGGCAGGAAAAGTTGCTCTCTTCTCATCCACAGGCCCAATGAATGGGTTTTTTGCTTGTCAATGTCTATTGCTAAAATTGCTTAATTCAGCTAACCATGCAGCTGGGATAGGGGAAGCAGAAGTGAGCTGTGAATTACTGAATTTTTTTCCCACTGAAGTTATCCTGCAACAGACAAGCCCAAAGAAGAGAAGGAAGAGAAAAGGGACGTCTGGTCTGTGGCAGGCAGAAGTGAAGAGTAGGCAGGATGCTGTTCCTGGAACTATGACTCTGCTTGGAGCAAAGATGGGCAGTGAGGTGGGAACTTAAGATTGAAGAATCACACGCACAAGAGAGAAGGTACCTTCTTGGCTTTCTCTAAGATGGGAGAAGGCAGCACTTTGGGTAGAAATGGCAGCAATATGAATTGAAAAAATGCTGTTGAAAGAAGACTTGTGTCTTCAGACTGCCAAATATCCACCACAGAAATATCCAGGTAACCCGGAGTTGTCAATCAAACACGTGTTTAGCAGTACTTACCTGCTAAGCACTGCATGTGTGTGCAACTCCAGCTCTGCTCTACAGATCCTGTAGAAAAGCCCCCAGAGGGGCCTGCTTGCCCACCACCCAGCTGAAGGGCGTATAGTACAGAGAAGGATAAAAAGTTAGGGTGAGGGGCTGTCTGTCTGTTTTACTTGCATTAACCCTCTCCTTCCCACACCACTGTGCCCCAGTCAATGTTCATGACCTCTGGGTTTCAACCTTCTTTACACGGCAGAGTAGGGGACTCTGGTCACGAGAACAGTCTTTGAATTAACAGAGCTGGTTTTGATTCTTTGCTGCTGTATTCGGGACTCGTATGGTTTCAAGTGATAGAAACTCAGCTCAAACTGGCACTGGTATCTCCTTCCCAAACTAATTTATTGGCTCCCAAAACAAAAACAAAACAAAACAAAATCTAAGGATGATTGAATTCAGGTGTGATTGACCCAGGCACCTTAAGCAATGGTGTCAGAAATCTGCCTCTTGTCCTGGATCTGTTTCTTGGTCCCCAGTGATGGGAATTTGACTCTAGCAGCAACAGGTCCACATTTTATCTGCCTAGTTTCCTCATTAGGAAGAGAACACATTTTTCACCACAGCTCCTGAAAAAATTCCAGAGCTGATGAATGTTCGACTGACTTAAGTCAGGTGCAATCCCACAACCAGTCTCTTTGATTAGAGACATAACATGGCCTTACTGGCCAGGCATGGAGCCAGGTTGTGGGCCAGCTTGTACCAAAGAAGGGGAGTGCATATGAGGTGAACAAAAACAGTAACTGTCCACCACCACAGCTGTTTCTTGGCTGTGTGACTTCAAAGAGCTTATTGTTTCTGAGCTTTGGTTTCTTCATCTGTTAAAATGAGATGAGCCATGATATCTAATTCTGTTAGGATTAATGAGGTAATAGCTATGAAAGATTTAGCAGAGTGAAGGACATGTGTAAGCGCACAGTAAATAGGTATTATTGTTTCGTGAATGTCCATATACCCTGGCATTATTATTTAATTATATCACAAATATCTTTTTCCCCAGGAAGAGCATAAGCTCCTTGTGGCCTAAAAATGCTTATTGCTATTCAGATCACCTGGAGATCTTGTTAAAATGCAGATTCTCATTCTTTAAATCTAGGTAAGGGCTTGAGGTTTTCCAATCTAATAAGCTTTTTAGAATTGACCTTTTTATTTTTTAGAATTTTCCAATTCTAAGCCTTTGTAAAATTCTATGTGGTGTGTTCACAGACCATAATTGAGTAGCCATGCTATAGAACTATGGCCATCCCATAGTTTTTCCCAAATTCTGGTTCACCAGGAATTTTTTTTTTTTTTGGAAAAGAATTTATTGGTGGCTAACTTAGCAGAATGGCAAGTAAGAGAGACAAAGATTGCTTCAGGCATAGTTTGATTATTAATACCTTGGTCTCTGTTTCCTGCTCTCTTGGGCTCAGCTCCTTTCACCCCTCTCAGTCACAATGTAGCTGCAGAAGCTCCAACCCTTTCATTGTCTCTACTTCAAATCCTCTGTCCCAGAAGTCTTTGCAAAATTTTCATGCCATCTCATTGGTTGTGAAGAGATCACCTGCCAATCTCTAAATCAATTTCTGTAGAAAGGCAATGCAGACTCTGATTAGTCAGGCCTAAAGCTTATCCCCCTTGTGAAGTCAGAGAATGAAGTCCCCTTCATTGAAGCATCAATGGTTAAGAATGTGTGTTGTGTGTGTGTGGGGTGGGGTGGGGGGGATAGATTTTCAAACTAAAACTGAAAGCTAGCAAGGAAGGTCAGGGCTGCCCAGCCCTAGTCCCAGTCCCAAGACTCTTATACCAACTCTCCAGTCACAGAGCTAACGGGCATCTCAGATACAACATTCAAAATGGAGCCCCTGATAGTCTTTCCCCAAATCTGCTCCTGCCAGTCTTTTTCATCTCACTTAATGGCAATCTCATTCTTCCAGTAGCTCAGATCAGAAACTCTGGCACTATCCTTGATTCCTCCTTTCTTTTATACCCAACATAAAGTCCATCAGCAAATCCTAATAGCTCTACCTTCAAAATAATCCAAGAGTCAGCTGATCCAGGCCACCAACATCTCTCCTTTGTGTAATTGCAGTCACCCAACTTGTCTCCTGGCTGGAGCTCTTGCTACGCAACCTCTATTCTCTCTACAGCAGCCGCAGCATGATCCTGCTATATGTCAGATCGTGGCACTCCTGCCCAAACTTCCAAATGGTCTCCCTGCTGATTTAGAGTAAAATCTAAACTATCTATCACGGCTCTTCAAGATTTGTCCCCCACCCCACTTTGCCTGACTACCTGTCTGTCCTCATTACTATTCACCTGGGAGCCTGTGTAAAGTACACTTGCTGCCTCCTGACCCTGGAGATTCTAAGTCAGTAGCTCTGTGCTGGGTCAGGGAGTTCTGCATTGTTACACATCCCATGTGTGATTTTGATATGCAGCCCAGTTTTGCAAACATTTGCTCCCAACACTTAGCCTGGGCTAATAGCGTGGAGATAGTGAATAAAAAATCTGCTGAGTCAGCATTTCATCTTTCCCTGTGTGTGTGTGTGATTTTCAGGGTAAAGTAGAATGTGGGAGGAGAACAGGGTTACTTATTATTTCCCATAATGAAATTTGATCATACAAAGGTTGTTACTTCTTTAGTACCAAGGAGATCATCTGAGAAGCGTAAACAGTGTCAGCTCACTTTGCAGGGAAAGGGCGCCATGCCTGTGTTGGCATTGGCTAACACATCTGACTCTCAGTAGGATGTTTGGGAGGCTGTTTGGTGACTGCATCCTTCACTTTCACTTAATGGTAACAGTCCATTGCAACACATGGTGTTTCTGCCTGGCTTCTGTGCTGGTAATGAAGGTGACTTCACCAGAGCCCTTGTATAAATTGTCCCTGCTGGAGAGCATGCCTGCCTGATTCATGTTATTTTAGTTTGGTTCTTCACAATGCCAAAGCCATCTTACCTGCTGTCCCTTCCTGACCATTGCCATTCTTGGGCTTGCCTGTCCCCTGAGTTGGGAGAACTCAGCTTCCTCTCTCCCTCCCCTACTCCCTGCTCTGTGCAGCCCAGGCCCTCCTGACTGGTTTTGGAGTCCCCTGCTCACCCTCCAGCAGCTCCTACAGCTATCCTTGTGACAGACTCTGAGCTCCCTGCTCCCTTGTTTTTGTTAGGATATCAGCTTAATTTCCAAGTGTAAGAAAACCTGCTGGTGCACATCAAAGGCCTGAGTACATAATCTTCTGATTGGAGCCTAAACCCAGAGCTCTGGAAAGTGTCAGGTAGGACATTTTAGTTGTAAGGAACAAAAAGTGGATGTTTTAAGCAGAAGAGGAATTTCTTCATATGCCTAGTGGCAGCCCATGGAATTGAAGCCGAAGCTGGAGAACTAGGCTCAGGAAAAGCTAGGAAGGAAGACAGCCCTGGGTAACGGTCTTGGAGGCAGGAACTGGTGGCAGTCCCTTCAGGAGTCCACCTCCGGGATGTAGTCCACCACCTCTTGTGTCACTAGGCTCAATATTTAACATCCTTGGAGAGAGGGTTACTTCATCTAGTGGGGCTGGGTGTCACGATTGTCCATCACACTAATGCTGGACAAGGCAGCCGAGAAAGTTCCTTAGGATGAAGTGTAGCCAGAAGTGTGAGCTCTGAAGCCAGGCTGCCTGAGTTCATATCCCAGCTCTGCCATGATCCATCATGTAGCTTTCAGCAAGTTATTTGTTTTTGTCTGGGCCTCAGTTTTCTCATCTGAAAGATGGAGATATTAATCATGCCTAAGATTCTGGTAAGGATTAATTAAATGAATATATGTAAAGCACTTAAAATAGTGCCAGGAAGCCTACTGAACCTTTCTCCCCACCATCCCCACTGGGCTTGCAAACCGGGAAACCCTACCCTGGCATTAGGCCAGCCAGAGGGAAAATCTGTCTACAGCAACTAAAAATGCAAAGCACAGAGGCTTATACCTGTATGCTTGGCCCACTGGTTCAGGCAGTGGAGACAGACATAGCAGTCAGGAAGTAGGAAACAGCCCTTGCCTCCCCTGAGGCACCAATACCACTCCCCTGCAACTCCCCACATTGCTTCAGGGGCTGACCAGCACCAGAGAGTAGAGCTTCTGGGCACTAGAGGGCGCCATATGCAAATAGGAAACACCAAAGGAAACTGTTTCAGAGTAAAATTATTAACACAACTCCTGAGAAACATTTAAATGATTAGACCTCATGACTCTCCCTGAAACGGAGTTCAACATAAAAATCATTAACATGCTCATGGAGGTATGGAAAGATATTCAAGAACTCAGGAATGAACTCAGGTTGGAGATCCAATCATTGAAGAGCACAATGGATGGTATTAAAAGAAGATTGGAGACAGTGGAGGAGACGATAAATGAAATAGAAACTAGAGAAGAGGAATACAAAGAAGCTGAGGCACAGAGAAAAGAAAGGATCTCTAAGAATGAGAGAATATTGAGAGAACTGTGCGACCAATCCAAACAGAAGAATATTTGCATTATAGGGGTCCCAGAAGAAGAAGAGAGAAAAAAGGGGATGGAAAGTGTCTTTGAGGAGGTGATTGCTGAAAACTTCCCCAATTAGGGAAGGAGATAGTCTCTCAGGCCATGGAGGTGCCTGTGAGGGTCTCCCAACACAAGGGATCCAAGGAAGACAACATCAAGACATATAGTAATTAAAATGGCAAAGATTAAGGATAAGGACAGACTATTAAAAGCAGCCAGAGAGAGAAATAAGATCACATACAAAGGAAAGCCCATCAGGCTATCATCAGACTTCTCAGCAGAAACCTTACAGGCCAGAAGGGAGTGGCATGATGTACTTAATGCAATGAAGCAGAAGGGCCTTGAACCAAGATTACTTGATTTTGCAAGATTATCTTTAAATTTGAAGGAGGGATTAAACAATTCCCAGATAAGCAAAAGCTGAGAGAATTTACATCCCACAAACCATCTCTACAGTGTATTTTGGAGGGACTGCTATAGATGGAAGTGTTCCTGTGGTTTAATAGCTGTCACTAGAGGTAATAAAACCACAGTAAAGAAAGTAGAACAGCTAATTACTAAGAAAATGCAAAATTAAATTACCTATCCTCAAAGTCAATCAAGGGATAGACAAAGAGTACAGAATATGATACCTAATATATAAAGAACAGAGGAGGAAGAAAAAGGAGAAGGAAAACAAAAAAAGAACCTTTAGATAGTGTTTGTAATAGCATATTAAGTGAGTTAAGTTAGACTCTTAGATAGTAAGGAAGTTAACCTTGAACCTTTGGTAACCACGAATCTGAAGCCTGCAATGCCAATAAGTACAGACCTATCCATAATCACCCTAAATGTAAATGGACTGAATGCACCAATCGAAAGACATAGAGTCACTGAATGGATAAAAAACAAGACCCATCTACATGCTGCCTTCAAGAGACTTACTTCAAACCCAAAGACATACACAGACTAAAAGTGAAGGGATGGAAAAGGACATTTCATGCAACTAATAGGGAGAAAAAAGCAGGAGTTGCAGTACTTGTATCAGACAAAGTAGACTTCAAAACAAAGAAAGCACAAGAGACAAAGAAGGACGTTACATAATGATAAAAGGGTTAATCCAACAAGAAGATATAACCATTATAAATATCTATGCACCCAACACAGGAGCACCTACATATGTGAAACAAATACTAACAGAATTAAAGGGGGAAATAGAATGCAATGCAGTCATTCTAGGAGACTTCAACACACCACTCACTCCAAAGGACAGATCAACCAGACAGAAAATAAGTAAGGAGACAGAGGCACTGAACAACACATTAGAACAGATGGACCCAACAGATATCTACAGACCTCTACACCCAAAAGCAGCAGAATACACATTCATCTCAAGTGTACATGGAACATTTTCAAGAATAGATCATATACTAGGCCACAAAAAGAGCCTCAGTATATTAAAAAAGATTGATATCATACCAACCAGTTACTCAGACCACAAAGGTATGAAACTAGAAATGAATTACGCAAAGAAAATGAAAAATCTCACAAACACATGGAGGCTTAATAACATGCTCCTAAATAATAAACGGATCAATGACCAAATAAAAACACAGATCAAGCAATATACGGAGACAAATGAAAACAGTAATTCAACACCGCAAAATCTGTGGGATGCAGCGAAGGCCGTGCTAAGAGGAAAGTATACTGCAATACAGGCCTACCTCAGGAAAGGAGAACAATCCATATGAGCAGTCTAAACTCACAATTAATGAAACTAGAAAAAGAAGAACAAATGAGACCCACAGTCAGTAGAAGGAGGGACATAATAAAGATTAGAGCATAAATAAATAAAATCGAGAAGAATAAAACAATAGAAAGGATCAACGAAAGTAAGAGCTGGTTCTTCAAGAAAATAAATAAAATTGATAAACCCTTAGCCAGACTCATCATTCACATACACAGAATCAGAAATGAGAAAGGAAAAATCACTACGGACAGCACAGAAATACAAAGAACTACTAGAGAATACTATGAAAAATTATATGCTAACAAACTGGATAACCTAGAAGAAATGGACAATTTTCTAGAAAAATACAACCTTCCAAGGCTGACCCAGAAAGAAACAGAAAATCTCAACAGACCAATTACCAGAAACAAAATTGAACTGGCAATCAAAAACCTATCTAAGAACAAAACCCTTGACCAGATGGCTTCACCGCTGACATTTATCAAACATCTAGTGAAGACCTAATACCCATCCTCCTTAAAGTTTTCCAAGGAGTAGAAGAAGAGGGAATACTTCCAAACTCATTCTATGAGGCCAGCATCACTCTAATACCAAAACCAGGCAAAGACACCACAAAAAAAGAAAACTACAGACCAATATCCCTGATGAACATAGATGCAAAAATACTCAACAAAATATTAGCAAACTGAATTCAAAAATACACCAAAGGATCATCCATCATGATCAAGTAAGATTTATTCCAGGGATGAAAGGATGGTACAACATTTGAAAATCCATCAACATCATCCACCACATCAACAAAAAGAAGGACAAAAACATGATCATCTCCATAGATGCTGAAAAAGCATTTGACAAAATTCAACATCCATTCATGATAAACACTCTCAACAAAATGGGTATAGAGGGCAAGTACCTCAACATAATAAAGGCCATATATGACAAACCCACAGCCAACATTATACTTAACAGCAAGAATCTGAAAGCTTTTCCTTTAAGATTGGGAACAAGACAAGGATGCCCATTCTCCCCACTTTTATTCAACATAGTACTGGAGGTCCTAGCCACGGCAATCAGACAACACAAAGAAATTGAAGGCATCCAGATTGGCAGGAAAGAAGTTAAACTGTTCCTGTTTGCAGATGACATGATATTGTACATAATAAACCCTAAAGAATCCACTCCAAAACCACTAGATCTAATATCTGAATTCAGCAAAGTTGTGGGATACAAAATTAATAGGCAGAAATCTGTGGCATTCCTATACACTAACAATGACCTAGAAGAGAGAGAAATCAGGAAAACAGTTCCATTCATAGTTGCATCAAAAAGAATAAAATACCTAGGAATAAACCTAACCAAGGAAGTGAAAGACCTATACTCTGAAAACTACAAGACACTTATGAGGGAAATTAAAGAAGATACCAATAGATGGAAACACATCCCGTGCTCATGGATAGGAAGAATTAATATTGTCAAAATGGCCATCCTGCCTAAAGTGTTCTACAGATTCAATACAATTCCTATCAAAATACCAACAGCATTCTTCAGTGAACTAGAGAAAATCATTCTAAAATTCATGTGGAACCACAAAAGACCCTGAATAGCCAAAGCAATCTTGAAAAGGAAGAATAAAGCTGGGGGGATTATGCTCCCCAACTTCAAGCTTTACTACAAAGCCACAGTAATCAAGACAATTTGGTACTGGCACAAGAACAGACCCATAGACCAATGGAACAGACTAGAGAGCCCTGATATAAATCCAACCATATATGGTCAATTAATATATGATAAAGGAGCCATGGACATACAATGGGGAAATGACAGCCTCTTCAACAGCTGGTGTAGGCAAAACTGGACAGCTACATGCTAGAGAATGAAACTGGGTTATTGTTTAACCCCATACACAAAAGTAAACTTGAAATGGATCAAGGACCTGAATGTAAGTCATGAAACCATAAAACTTTTGGAAGACAACATAGGCAAAAATCTCCTGAATATAAGCATGAGCGACTTCTCCCTGAACGCATCTCCTCGAGCAAGGGAAACAAAAGCAAAAATGAACTCATGGGACTACATCAAACTAAAAAGTTTCTGTATGGCAAAGGACACCATCAACAGAACAAAAAGGTATCCTATAGTATGGGAGAATATATTTGTAAATGACATATCCGACAAGGGGTTAACATCCAAAATATATAAAGAACTTACACACCTCAACACCCAAAAAGCAAATAACCCAATTAAAAAATAGGCAGAGGATATGAAGAGACAGTTCTCCAAAGAAGAAATTCAGATGGCCAGCAGACACATGAAAAGATGCTCCACATCACTAATCATCAGGGAAATGCAAAGTAAAACCACAATGAGATATCACCTTACATCAGTAAGGATGGCCACCATCCAAGACTAAGAACAACAAATTCTGGTGAGGATGCAGAGAAAGGGGAACCCTCCTACACTGCTGGTGGGAATGTAAGCTAGTTCAACCATTGTGGAGAGCAATATGGAGGTTCCTCAAAAAACTAAAAATACAAATACCATCTGACCCGGGAATCCCACTCCTTGAAATTTACCCAAAGAATACAACTTCTCAGATTCAAAAAGACATATGCACTCCTATGTTTATTGCAGCACTTTTTACAATAGCCAAGATATGGAAGCAACCTAAGTGTCCATCAGTAGATGAATGGATAAAGAAGATGTGGTACATATACACAATGGAATACTATTCAGCCATAAGAAGGAAACAAATCCTGTCATTTGCAACAACATGGATGGAGCTGGTGGTATTATGCTCAGTGAAATAAGCCAGGTGGAGAAAGACAAGTGCCAAATGATATCCTTCATTTGTGGAGTATAACAATGCAGCAAAACTGAAGGAACAAAATAGCAGCAGACTAAGAGACTCCAAGAAGGAACTAGTGGTTACCAAAGGGGAGGGGTGTGGGAGGGTGGATGGGGAGGGAGGGAGAAGGGGATTGAGGGGTATTATGTTTAGTACACATGGTGTGGGGGTCACAGGGGAAACAGTGTAGCACAGAGAGGGCAAACAGTGAATCTGTGACATCTACTACATTGATGGACATTGACTGCTTTGGGGTATGGGTGGGGACTTGATAATATGGGTAACTGTAGAAACCACATTGTTTTTTCATGTGAAACCTTCATAAGAGTGTATATCAATAATACCTTAATAAAATAAAATAAAATAGTGCCAGGCATACAGTAGACAGGTCAATATTAGTTATTTTTGGTAAGACAAAAAGGAGGTGGTGTGGGTATATGAAAGCTGAGAGGACAGTAATCCAAATGCTCTCTCCATGGGATTTTTGCACATCTCTTCCACAACCTCTGGCTCAGGTTTCTGTGTGGTTTGTTATACTCTCCCCCAGAGTGGGTAATGTGTGTTCAGGAGGACAGATGCCTTAAGAACTTCCTGGGACAGGTCAGGACAAAATAGCTGATCATGAACACAGGTTTTAGAGGCAACTTGACCTTGTTCAAATTCGGGCTCTGCTACAAACATTTGCGTGGCTTAGATAAGTTATAGAGTGTCTGAGCAGTATAGAAGGTAGGATAATAAAAGCCCATTTCTTTGGGAAGACCCATTAATTTCAGTAAAAAGCAGTTATTGGGCCCCTATTAGGAGCCAGACACTGTTCCAGGTGCTGGAATTATAGTATGAACTAAATACACACATCCCTGCCCCTGAACGAATAGGCATACCTTAGCCCAACCATTATGTAGAATTATATAATGACAGAATGATAGGTGGTGAAGGAACTGCCTTGGCTGTAAAGAGTCTGATATCAAGCTGAGATCTGAACTGTGACTAGGAATGAGCTAGGCCAAGGTTGGGAATGCATTCCAGGTAGAAGTAACAGCACATGTATGACCCTCACGGTGGTAAACATCATGGATCTGTTGCAGTACTGGGAGGCCAATGTTACCCCAAGTTTAGGGGGAAAAGAGGATGAGGCTGGCTGCTGGGAGGAGAAAGGCTTGAAAGGAGGCAGGTGGTCCCGTGGTGAAGTTTTGACAGCCATCCAGGGTTGGGGATAAAGGCAGCTAAGATTACAGCAATGACAGAGAGGTTGGACAGCAGCAGATGGATCTGAGAAATATTGAAGAATTAAATAAAGTGTTAGGACTAGTGATGAATTAAACACGGAAGTAAGGGAAGGAGGGTGTTAAGGGTGGTCTCTGATTTCTCCAAGATTTCTGTTTGTGCTGTAGGATGGGCAACACTGTCACTCCTGGAGAGGAAAGCTAGGTCTCGGTGTAGGAGGGACTGTGAGGTCAATTTGGGACATGTTGCATTTGAGGTTCCTTTGAGACCCTGATGTCAAATAGGCAGCTAGAGATCAGGGTCTGCAGGCCAGGGGACCGGCCTGAGCTGGAAGAACAAACTTAGGCTTCATGGGCATTAAGGTGGGTCAAGATCCCTGAGTAGAGATGAACTGGCTGAGGCGAAACACAGAGACAAGGCAGGGAAAGCTCTTTGGAAGTGCTTCCATGTTACAGACTTCAGTGATCTCTCTCTCTCTCTCTCTCTCTCTCTCTCTCTCTCTCTCTCTCTCGCATGTGTGCGTGTGCACGTGTGTGTGTGTGTGTGTGTGTGTGTGTGTGTGTGTGTGTTCCTGTAACCAAATCTCTCCTCTTGAGGCTGCTGCTGTGATTGACAGGATGGACCTCACCTGACATTAGCTCCTGCTGTCACATAATAAAGCCTGAGGTCCAGCAGGGGCTGTGCTCTGGTGTGGTGGGGGTGGGAGAGGAAGGGGAGACCACTGATCACAAGGGCTGTCTCATTATGCTCCTCTCACCTACACCCCAACACCCATGCGACTCAGACCTGAATGACACTTTGATGGGACTTACTTTCTTTCTCTCTAAAGCCTTTTCTGGAAAAATTATGAGCCTGGCTTCCCCTGGCAGCACCAGAGGGAGGCTGGTATTGGCAATGGCATAAAAGCAGAGGAGAGAGGAAACAGCAAAAGACAGAGCATTTATCCTGAGCAGGATCCTGTGGCAGCAGCCACCTTCTGAGCAAGACAGAGAGAAACCAAGGGCTTTAAAAATAGAACCACTTCACTGCTTCGGTCTCAGGAAAACAACTCAGACTAAAGCTGACTTTCTGATCCGAAGCACCTGATCCCCACTGAGGCCAAGAGGACCCCTGAGCCCCAGAGAGTAGGTGCAGGCCAGCTGGACAAGGAGAGTGGCTGTAACGGACTCTGGGTGTGGAGCTTTGTCCTGGAGTGGTCAGTGTGTTCCCTGCCTCTGAAAAGGTAGCAGGTCCACTGGACACATGGGGCCCTTAGTGTGAACAGCAGGGTCTCGGGAGACGGCAGTAGGACAGGCTGTTTCTGGAACAGACCAGAACATCTGCATGCAAGCACAGGTGGTTATTGTCTCCAAAACAGTTCTCAGAAAATGCAGTTTTTCCAATGATGGCAGGGTTACCAAGTCAAGGATGACAGGATTGGTGCTCCGGGGAGGCTAAGGGACTGGAGAGGCGAGTCTTCATGGGAAAATTCAGCCAGGGCGTGGTAGGGGGAAGGTGGCAAGTCCCCATGGGTCTTGAAAGAAGCAGGGGACTTCAGGGAGAAGTTGTCTTTGTTTTGTTTTTAATAGATTTTATTTTTTTAGGACAGTTTTAGATTCATAGAAAAATTGAGAAGGTAGTACAGAGAATTCCCCAATATACTCTTACCACTTTCTTTTATTATTAATGTCATATGTTAGAGTGGTACATTTGTGGCAACCAATGAACCAAAATTAATTCATTATTATTAACTAAAGCCCATGCTTCTTTCTGATTTCCTTGGATTTTACTTAGTGTCTTTTCCTGTTCTAGGATCTCATCCAGAATGCCACTAAATACATCGTGTCTCCTTAGGCTCCTCTTGACTGTGACCGTTTCTCAGAACTTTTCTTGTTTTTGATGACTTTGACAGTTTCAAGGAGTACTTTTCAAGTATTTTGTAGAATGTCCTTTCATTGGAATTTACCTAATATTTTTCTCATGATTCGAGTGGAATTATGGGTTTTGGGGGAGGAAGACCACAGAAATCAAGCTCCCTTTTTCCTCACACTATATCAAAGGTGCATACCACCAACATGAGTCATCGCTACTAATAGCTGCCTTAGTTACCTGGCGGGGGTAGTGCTTGTTGATTTCTCCGTGGTAAAGTAAACTTCTCTCCTTTCCCTGCGGTATTCGGAAGGAAGTTAATATGTGCAGCCTCCTTGAGAGCTGAGTACATATCTATGTGACTTATTTGGAATTCTTCTGCAAGGGAGATTTGTTTCTTCTCCCTCATTTACTTATTTATTCAGTCATTTATTTATATCAGTATGGACTGATGGATATTATTTTATAGTTTGTATTATAATCCAATACTACTTTATTTTGTTGCTCAAATCAGTCTGACTTTGGCCATTAGGAGCTCTTTTATTGGCCCCTGTTTCTTTGATGTATACCCCCTTCAGTGTAATTTCTCTTTTAACTTCCTCACTTTTTTGGCACTACAAGATGCTTGAGGCTTGTTGTGGATATTTCCTTCCCCAGTCCTAGAATCAGCCATTTTTTCAGGGAGTCCTGGTTCCTTTATTGAAGAATAGTATTAGAAACCAAGGTCTGGGCACTAGGTGTGCTCTTTGCTACTGGAGTGTCATTTCTTTAGGGCCTCTCAGTTGACAGAACAAGAAAATGTATGTATGTATACCAACCTACCTGTATATACACATCTACAAGTATTTCTATATGTAACCATCTGTGTGTGTGTGTGTGTGTGTGTGTGCATAATGTATATTGTTATATCATATATATTATGTTATGTAAATTATATTATATATAATATATATACATTATGATATTAAACTAAAGATGAGTTCATACTGATGTGTTCAACCTAATCTATTATCACTTGGATTGTTCTGGCCACCTCCCCTTGCTTACCTGTCAATTTCTGCTTTAACAGTAAGAAATTTGACTCCCACCATCCAACATCTATATACTTAATTGTTCAGTCCCAGTATACATTTATTGTGGATTCAGAATTATTAACCTATGCTGCCCCTATAGGAAATAACTGTATCAGGCAGAGTACAGTGTTTATGCGAAGCTTTTTTTGCCTTTAGTCTTACCGACTCCACTCATTTCCAGTCACTTAGGTTGGCACCTTTTTTCCCCACTCTCTTCAGTGAGGCTGCTCCATACACTTACAATACAGGTAGATTCTTTTCTCATAGTCTATATTCCTTCCTGTGATTCCCCCAACATCCTAATTAAAAAAAAAATCTTCATACATAAGGTTAATTCTTTATGCTGTCAATTTCTATGTGCTTCAACAAATTATGTTGAAATATGTCATGTATCCATTATTAAAGTATCACATGGAACAGTTTCACTGCTTTAGAAATCCCTTGTGCTTTATATAGTCGTCCCTTCTCCCTCTTCTCCCCCAACGCCTGGCAAACTTTTTCCTGTCTCTGTAGTTTTGCTTTTTACAAAATGTTGTGTAATCAGAATTATTGGGCATGTCCATATAGCCTTCTTAGACTGTCTTTTTTCACATGGCAATACATATTTAAGGTATGATGTCTTTACATGCTTGATAACTCATATATTTTTATTGATGTATAATATTCCACTATATAGACATAGGAGTTTGCTTATCCATTGAAGGGCACCTTTTGAAGGGCATCTTGGTGACTTCCAGTTTTTGGCAATTAATCGATCAAGATTCTATAAATATTTTCATACAGGTTTTTGTGGGACATACACTTTAAAATTACTTGGGTAAATACCCAGGAGGCAATTACTGAATCATATGGCTGAGATCATGTTCAGTATAATAGGAAACTGCCAAGGCTGAGCTGTCTTCCAAAATGGCTGCATTATTTTGTATCCCTACCAGCAATGAATCAGAGTTCCTTTTGCTCTGCATCATCATTAGCATTTGGTATTATTAATTTTTTTTTGGACTTTAGCCATTCTGACAGTTCTATAGTAACCCATTGTTGTTTCAATTTGCAATTCAATAATGGCAAATGATGTTGAGTATTTTTTAAAATGCTTATTTGCCATTTGTATATTTTCTTTAGGGAGGTATGTGTTCAGATTATTTGTCCATTTTAAAATTGGTTTTGTTGTGTTAATGTTGAGACTTAAAAATTCTTTGTCTATTTTGGATACAAGTTTTGTTGCATCAGATATTTATCAGATTTTTGTTTTGAAAATATTTCTCTTAGTTTATGGACTGTATTTTCATTCTGCGAACAGTGACTTTTGCAGAGCATAAGTTTTACATTTTAATAAAGTCCAAATAACCCATTTTTTCTTTCATGAATTGTGCGTTGGCATCTCTATTTATAAACTTATCACCAAACCCATGGTCACCTAGATTTTCTTCTGTGATTTTTAGAAGAAATTTTAGTGTTGTACTTTATATATAGGTCTATTTGGGTTAGTTTTTGGAAAAGGTGTAAGGTCTGTGTCTAGATTATACTTTTGCATCTAGATGCCCAATTGTCCCAGAACCGTTTGTCGAAAAGACTATTCTTTACGGACTTGGCTCTGCTTCTTTGTCAAAGATCAGTCGACAATATTTGTGGGAGTCTATTTGTGGGCTCTTTATTCTGGTCCATTAATCTCTGTGTCTATTCTTTCACCAATACTATGCCGCCTTGATTATTGTTGCTTTACTGAGTAGTGGCAGTTCTCCAACTTTGTTCTTTTTTCATATGGTGTTAGCTATCCTATGTCTTTGTCCATATAAACTTTAGAAAACTTTGCCAATATCTACAAAGTAGTTTGCTGAGATTTTGACTGATATTGCATTGAATCTATAGATCAAATTGGGAAGAATCAACATCTTAACATTATCTTCCAATCCATGTACATGTAATATTACTTCATTGTTTAGATCTTGTTTGATTTCTTTCATCAGAGTTTTGTAGTTTTAAGCATATAGATACTGCTCATATTTTGTTAGATTTATAGCTAAGTATTTAATATTTCCAACAGTATTTTAAATGGGACTGTGTTTTTAATTTTTATGTTATTTTAATGGTATTTCTAATTGTTCATTGCTGGTATAGAGGAAAGCAATTGACTTTTGAATATTAACTTGTAACCTGCAGTCAGGCCTATGAGTTCCAGAAGTTTTCATATTGATTTTTTGGGATTTTCTATTTACAAATACATGTCACCTGCAAACAAAAACTCTTTTCTTTCTTTATTTATAATATGTACAGCTTTTATTTCCTATTCTTGTTTATTTCATTAGCTGGGAATTCTAGTACAGCACTGAATAAAAATGATGAGAAGGGACATCCTTTCCTTGTTCCCAATCTCAAGGGGAAAGCACCCTGTTTTTCACTATTACATATGATGTTAGCTGTAGGATTTTTGTAAATGTCCCTTATCAAATTGAGAAAGTTCACCTCTATTCCAAGTTTGCTGAGAGTTTATCATGAATGTGTATTGAATTTGTCAAATGTCTTTTCTGAATCAATTGAAAGCATATGATTTTTCTTCTTTAACCTATTGATGTGGTGGGTTATTTTGATCTCATGGGTTATTTTGATTTTTGTGTTAAATCAGACTTGTATATGTGGAATGAATGTCATTTGACTGGCATTCTATAATTCTTTTTATACATTATATTTGATTTGCTAATATTTTGTTGAGGATTTTCTCATCGATGCTCATGAGAGATATTGGTCTGTGGTTTTCTTGTAATGTCTTTATTGGGTTTTGGCATTAAGATAATGCTGTCCTTATAGAAGGAGTTAGAGAGTATTTCCTCTGCTCTTTTTTTCTGGAAGAGATTGTAGAAAATTGGTAGAATTTTCTACAAAAGATTGTAGAAAAAATTTTTTAAACCATTGGTAGAATTCACCTGTGAAACTATCTGGAATAGGTGCTTTCTTTTTGAAGGCTATTAACTAATGATAAAATTTCTTTAATAGATATAGATAATCTATTCTGATTACGTTTCTCCTTGTATGAGTTTTGATAGTTTGCATCTTTCAAGGAATAATTCCATTTCATTTAAGTATCAAGTTTATGGACCTACTTACTCCTTTATGATTCTCTCAAGTCCAAGGAATCAGTAGCGATGATTCCTTTTTTTTTTCTGATATTCATAACTTGTGTCTTCTCTCTTGTTTTTCTTGGTTAGCCTGACTACAGGTTTATCAATTTTATTAACCTTTTCAAAGAATCAGATTTTGGTGTCATTGATTTTCTCTATTTTCTCCTGTTTCAATTTTATATATTTCTGAACTATTTTTTATTATTTTTCTTTTGCTTTCTCTGGTTTACTAATGTGGAAGCTTAGATTATTGATTTTAGATCTTTCTTCTTCTTTAATCTGTGCTATAATTCATAAAATGTTAATGTTATAAATTTTTACCTAAATACTGTTTTGCTGCATTTCATACATTTTGATAAGGTATATTTTCACTTTCACTTAGTTCAACATATGTTTAAATTTCTTTTGAGACTTAATCTTTGACCCATGTGATATTTAGAAGTTTGTTGTTTAATGTCCAAGTATTTGGGGATTTTCCAATTATGTTTCTGTTATTGATTTCTAGCTTAATTCTATTGTGGTCTGAGAACATATTTTGTTTGATTTCTATGTTGAAATAATGGCGTATTTTGGTGAATATTCCATTTGAACATGAGAAAAATGTATAGTCTGCTGTTGTTGGATGGAGTATTCTATAAATGTCAATTAGATCAAGTTGCTTGATAGTGTTGTTCAGGTCAAGTATATTCTTACTGAATTTCTGCAGATGTGATCTATTGATTACTGAAAGAACAATATTGAAGTCTCCAGCTATAAGACTAGATTTATCTATTTCTCCATGAAGTTCTATCCATTTTTGTGTCATGTATTTTGGCACTCTATTGTTAGGTGCATACACATTAAGGATTATGTCTTTTTGGAGAAGTTATGTAATTCTCCTTATCATTATGTAATTTCCTTTTCATCTCTGATGATTTTCTTTGTTCTGCAGTGTAAATCACCTTTTCTTTTCATGTGTGTTAGCATGGTATATCTTTTTAAAATCATTTATTTTTAACCTATTTATGTCTTTACATATATTTTTTTATTCGCTTTTTATTAAGGTATTATTGACATACACTCTTATGAAGGTTTCACATGAAAAAACAATGTGGTTTCTACATTTACCCATATTATCAAGTCCACACCCATACCCCAAAGCAGTCAATGTCCATCAGTGTAGTAGATGCCACAGATTCACTGTTTGCCTTCTCTGTGCTACACTGTTTTCCCTGTGTTCCCCACACCATGTGTACTAAACATAATACCCCTCAATCCCCTTTGCCCACTCTTCCCACCTGCCTTCCAACACCCCTCCCCCTTTGCTAACCACTAGTTCCTTCTTGGAGTCTCTGAGTCTGCTGCTCTTTTGTTCCTTCAGTTTTGCTGCATTATTATACTCCACAAATGAGGGAAATCATTTGGCACTTGTCTTTCTCCGCCTGGCTTATTTCACTGAGCTTAATATCCTCCAGCTCCATCCATGTTGTTGCAAATGGCAGGATTTGTTTCCTTCTTATGGCTGAACAGTACTACATTGTGTATACATATCACATACTCTTTACCCATTCATCCACTGATGGACACCTAGGTTGCTTCCATATCTTGGCTATTGTAAAAAGTGCTGCAATAAATATAGGGGTGCATATGTCTTTTCGAATCTGAGAAGTTGTATTCTTTGGGTAAATTCCAAGGAGTGGGATTCCCGGATCAGATGGTATTTCTATTTTGAGTTTTTTGAGGAACCTCCATATTTCTTGAGGAACCTCCATATTTCTTTCCACAATGGTTGTACTAGCTTACATTCCCACCAGCAGTGTAGGAGGGTTCCCCTTTCTCTGCATCCTCACCAGAATTTGTTGTTCTTAGTCTTTTGGATGGTGGCCATCCTTACTGGTGTGAGGTGTTATCTCACTGTGGTTTTAATTTGCATTTCCCTGATGATTAGTGATGTGGAGCATCTTTTCATGTGTCTGTTGGCCATCTGAATTTCTTCTTTGGAGAACTGTCTCTTCATATCCTCTGCCCATTTTTTAATCGGGTTATTTGCTTTTTGGGTATTGAGATGTGTAAGTTCTTTATATATTTTGGATGTTAACCCCTTGTAGGATATGTCATTTACAAATATATTTTCCCATACTGTAGGATGCCTTTTTGTTCTGTTGATGGTGTCCTTTGCCATACAGAAACTTTTTAGTTTGATGTAGTCCCATGAGTTCATTTTTGCTTTTGTTTCCCTTGCTCGAGGAGATGCATTCAGGGAGAAGTCACTCATGCTTATATTCAAGAGATTTTTGCCTATGTTGTCTTCGAGGAGTTTTGTGGTTTCATGACTTATATTCAGGTCCTTGATCCATTTCGAGTTTACTTTTGTGTATGGGGTTAAACAATAATCCAGTTTCATTCTCTTGCATGTAGCTGTTCAGTTTTGCCAATACCAGCTATTGAAGAGGCTGTCTTTTCCCCATTGTATGTCCATGGCTCCTTTATCATATATTAATTGACCATATATGGTTGGATTTATATCAGGGCTCTCTAGTCTGTTCCATTGGTCTATGGGTCTGTTCTTGTGCCCGTACCAAATTGTCTTGATTACTGTGGCTTTGTAGTAGAGCTTGAAGTTGGGGAGCATAATCCCCCCAGCTTTATTCTTCCTTCTCAGGATTGCTTTGGCTATTCGGGGTCTTTTTTGGTTCCATATGAATTTTAGAACGATTTTCTCTAGTTCATTGAAAAATGCTGTTGGTATTTTGATAGGAATTGCATTGAATCTGTAGATTGCTTTGGGCAGGATGGCCATTTTGACAATAATAATTCTTCCTATCCATGAGGACAGGATGTGTTTCCATTTATTGGTATCTTCTTTAATTTCCCTCATGAGTGTCTTGTAGTTTTCAGAGTATAGGTCCTTCAGTTGATTTCCTGATTTCTCTCTCTGCTAGTTCATTGTTTGTGAATAAGAATGCCACAGATTTCTGCCTATTAATTTTGTATCCCACAACTTTGCTGAATTCAGATATTAGATCTAGTAGTTTGGGAGTGGATTCTTTAGAGTTTTTTATGTACAATATCATGTCATCTGCAAACATGGACAGTTTGACTTCTTCCCTGCCAGTCTGGATGCCTATTATTTCTTTGTGTTGTCTGATTGCCATGGCTAGGACCTCCAGTACTATGTTGAATAGAAGTGGGGAGATTGGGCATCCTTGTCTTGTTCCCGATCTTAAAGAGAAAGCTTTCAGTTTCTCACTGTTAAGTATAATGTTGACTGTGGTTTGTCATATATAGCCTTTGTTATGTTGAGGTATGTGCCCTCTCTACCCATGTTGTTGAGAGTTTTCATCATGAATGTATGTTGAATTTTGTCAAATGCTTTTTCAACATCCATGGAGATGATCATGTGGTTTTTGTCCTTCTTTTTGTTGATGTGGTGGATGATGTTGATGGATTTTCAAATGTTGAACCATCCTTGCATCCCTAGAATAAATACTACTTGATCATGACGGATGATCCTTTTGATGTATTTTTGAATTCGGTTTGCTAATATTTTGTTGAGTATTTTTGCATCTATGTTCATCAAGGATATTGGTCTGTAATTTTCTTTTTTTGTGGTGTCTTTGCCTGGTTTTGGTATTAGAGTGATGCTGGCCTCATAGATTGAGTTTGGAAGTATTCCCTCTTCTTTTACTCCTTGGAAAACTTTAAGGAGGATGGGTATTAGGTCTTCACTAGATGTTTGATAAATGTCAGCGGTTAAGCCATCTGGTCAAGGGGTTTTGTTCTAAGATAGGTTTTTGATTACCAGTTCAATTTTGTTTCTGGTAATTGGTCTGTTGAGATTTTCTGTTTCTTTCTGGGTCAGCATTGGAAGGTTGTATTTTTCTAGAAATTTGTCCATTTCTTCTAGGTTCTCCAGTTTGTTAGCATATAATTTTTCACAGTATTCTCTAATAATTCTTTGTATTTCTGTGGTGTCTGTAGTGATTTTTCCTTTCTCACTTGTGATTATGTTTATCTGAGTAGACTCTTTTTTTCTTGATAAGTCTGGCTAGGGATTTATGTATTTTGTTTATTTTCTCAAAGAACCAGCTCTTGCTTTCATTGATCCTTTCTATTGTTTTATTCTTCTGGATTTTGTTTGTTTCTGCTCTAATCTTTATTATGCCCCTCCATCTACTGGCTTTGGGTCTCATTTGTTCTTCCTCTTCTAGTTTCATTAATTGTGAGTTTAGACTACTCACATGGGATTGTTCTTCTTTCGTGAGGTAGGCCTGTACTGCAATATACTTTCCTCTTAGCATGGCCTTCATGTATCCCACAGATTTTGCGGTGTTAAGTTATTGTTGTCATTTGTCTCCAAATATTGCTTGATACCTGTTTTTAGTTGGTCATTGATCCATTAGGAGCATGTTGTGAAGCCTCCATGTGTTAGTGGGATTTTTCATTTTCTTTGTGTAATTCATTTGTAGTTTCATACCTTTGTGGTCTGAGAAACTGGTTGGTACAATTTCCATCTTTTTGAATTTACCAAGGCTCTTTTTGTGGCCTAGTATATGACCTATTCTTGAAAATGTTCCATGTGCGCTTGAGATGAATGTGTATTCTGCTGCTTTTGGGTGTAGAGTTCTGTAGATGTCTGTTAGGTCCGTCTGTTCTAATGTGTTGTTCAGTGCCTCTGTCTCCTTACTTATTTTCGGTCTGGTTGATCTTTCCTTCAGAGTGAGTGGTGTGTTGATGTCTCTTAGAATGAATGCATTGCATTCTATTTCCCCTTTTAATTGTGTTCGTATTTGTTTCACATATGTGGTGCTCCTGTGTTGGGCACATAGATATTTATAATGGTTATATCTTTTTGTTGGATTGACCCTTTTATCATTATGTAATGTCCTTCTTTGTCTCTTGTGACTTTCTTTGTTTTGAAGTCTATTTTGTCTGGTATAAGTCCTGCAACTCCTGATTTTTTCTCCCTATTAGTTGCATGAAATGTCCTTTTCCATCCCTTCACTTTTAGTCTGTGTAATGTCTTTGGGTTTGAAGTGAGTCTCTTGAAGGCAGCATTTAGACGGGTCTTGTTTTTGTATCAGTGACTCTATTTCTTTTGATTGGTGCATTCAGTCCATTTAGATTTAGGGTGATTATGGATAGGTGTGGACTTATTGGCATTGCAGGCTTTAGATTTGTGGTTACCAAAGGTTGAAGGTTAACTTCCTTACTACCTAAGAGTCTAACGTAACTCACTTAATATGATGTTGTACACAATCTAAAGGTTCTTTTTTTTGTCGTCCTTTTTCTTCCTCCGCCATTCTTTATATATTAGGTATCATATTCTGTACTGTTTATCTAACCCTTGATTGACTTTGAGGATAGTAAATTTAATTTTGCATTTGCTTAGTAATTAACTGTTCTTCTTTCTTTACTGTGGTTTTATTACCTCTGGTGACAGCTATTAAACCATATGGACACTTCCATCTATAGCAGTCCCTCCAAAATACACTGTAGAGATAGTTTGTGGGAGGTAAATTCTCTCAGCTGTTGCTTATCTGGGAATTGCTTAATCCCTCCTTCAAATTTAAATGATAATCTTGCTGGATAAAGTAATCTTGGTTCAAGGCCCTTCTGCTTCATTGCATTAAGTACATCATGCCACTCCCTTCTGGCCTGTAAGGTTTCTGCTGAGAAGTCTGATGATAGCCTGATAGGCTTTCCTTTGTATGTGATCTTATTTCTCTCTCTGGCTGCTTTTAATAGTCTGTCCTTATCCTTGATCTTTGCCATTTTAATTACTATATGTCTTGGTGTTGTCTTCCTTGGGTCTCTTGTGTTGGGAGATCTGGGCACGTCCATGGCCTGAGAGACTATCTTCTTCCCCAGAGTGGGGAAGTTTTCAGAAATTTTCTCCTCAAAGACACTTTCTATCCCTTTTCCTCTTTCTTCTTCTGGTACCCCTATAATGTAAATATTGTTTTGTTTGGATTGGTCACACAGTTCTCTCAATATTCTTTCATTCTTAGGTTCTCTTTTCTCTCTGTCTTAGCTTCTTTGTAGTCCTCTTCTTCTCTAGTTTCTATTTCATTTATCGTCTCCTCCACTGTCTCCAATCTGCTTTTAATACCATCCATTGTGCTCAATGATTGGATCTCCAACCCGAGTTCATTCCTGAGTTCTTGAATATCTTTCCGCACCTCCATGAGTATGTTAATGATTTTTATCTTGAATTCCCTTTCAGGAGGAGTCATGAGGTCCATATCATTTAAATGTTTCTCAGGAGTTGTGTTAATAATTTTACTCTGAAACAGTTTCCTTTGGTGTTTCATATTTGCATATGGTGCCCTCTAGTGCCCATAAGCTCTACTCTCGGGAGCTGCTCAGCCTCTGAAGCAATGTCGGGGGTCACAGGGGAGTGCTATTGGTGCCTGGGGGGAGGAAAGAGCTGTTTCCTGCTTCCTGGCTGCTATGCCTGTCTCCACTGCCTGAACCAGTGGGCCGAGCACACAGGTATAAGCCTCTGTGCTTTGCGTTTGTAGTTGCACTAGAGAGATTTTATCTCTGGCTGCCTAATGCCAGGGTAGGATTTGATGGTTTGTGAGCCAGGTGGGGCTGGCCAGGAGAAAGGCACAGCTGCCTATCATGGAGGGGGTTCTTGGAGCTGTGTAGGCAGCCTGGGGGCTGGGGCACCTGAAGATCTTGAAAGCTCCCAACCTGCTGGGCAGAGTGCACCTGGACAGTTTTGTCTACCTGTCCTTTCTCCTGAGCAGTAAGCTCTGTGCAACCCTGGTCCCTTTAGCAGCCCTCTTGCTAAAGACTTCCTTGTTAGGAAGTCTCTCAGACTGCCTGCCCTACTTTTTTCCCAGAGCAGCTGGATATGGACCCCTGCTTTCCACAAGCTGGAATCTCAGTCTCTTCAGGAATTCTGCCTGTCTTAGCTTTCCAATCCCCTAATTACGAGGGTATCATGCAAGCACCATGAAATGTAGGTTTATGCTCTCAGAGTGGATCTCCGGAATTAGGTATTCAGCAGTCCCAGTTCTCCACTCCCTCCCTGCTCCGTTTCCCTTCCTCCCACCAGTGAGCTGGGGTGGGGGAAGGGCTTGGGTCCTGCTGGACCACAGCTTTAGTACGTTACCCTGTTCTGTGAGGTCTGCTTTTGCCTCCAGGGGTATGCAGTTTGGCACAGTCCTCTTTCCTGTTGCTCTTTCAGGAGTAGTTGTATCAATTATATTTTCATATTATATGTGGTTTTAGGAGGAAGCCTCTGTCTCTGCTCTCATGCCGCCATCTTTAATCATCTTCTCCTGTCTTTATATTTAAGGTCGGTTGCTTTTAGATAACATACAACTGGGTCTTGTTTCATTCATTCTGACATCTTTTTTAATTGGTATATTTATGTCATTCACATTTGAATTATTTATCAATGTCTATTTTGTTTGTAACTTTTCTATTTGTTACACTTGTTCTTTCTACCCAAATAACCGACCCCCCACCTTCTCTGGTTTTAATTAAGCATTTTATATGATTTCATTTTTCTCACCTCTCTTTGTATATCAAAAATACTTTTTTAGGAAAAATTTTAGTAGTTTCCTTAGAGTTATCAATATATATTTACAAGTAATTGAAGTCTACTTTCAAATAACACCATATCTTTACACAGGTAGTACAGTTACCATAACACAGAAAATTCCCAATTCTGCCCACTAAGTGCTTATAAAATTGCTATCAGTGATTTCATTTGCCCATATGCTACAAACATACATTATTAGTATTATTTGAACATTTACTTATTTGATCAATTAATAATATGAAAAATAAAATATTTTACCTTATTTATTCCTTCTCTGATGCTTTTCCTTTTATCATGTAGATCTTAATTTCTAACCTATATAATTTTCCTACTTCCTGAAGAACTACTTTTAACATTTCTTTCAAAGCAGTTGTGCTGGTAATGAATTCTGTTTTTACTTATCTGAGGAAGTCTTTATTTCTTCAATTTTTGGGTGTGATTTCATGGGATATAGAATTCTAGGTTGGTGAGATTTTTTCATTCAACATTTTAAATGTTTACTTCATTCTCATGTTGCTTTCATGGTTTCTGCGGAGAAGTCAACTGTAATTATTATCCTTGCTCCTCTATAAGTAAAACTTTTATTATTCTTTGGTTTCTTTCCAGATTGTCTCTTTGGTTTTCTGAAGCTTGAATATGATATTCATAGGCATAGGGTTTTGGGGATTTTTCCTGCTTAATGTTCCTCTGAAACTTCCCAGATCTGTAGTCTGGTGCCTGTCATTAATTTTAGAAAATTCTCAACCCTTTTGACTTCAAATATTTTTCTGGTCCCTTCTTTCTTCACCTTCTGGTTTTCCAATTATGTGTATGTTAAATCTTTTGAAATTGTTCTGCAGTTCTTGGATAGTCTGTTTTGTTTTTTTCTTCATTCTTTTTACTTTTTGTGTTTTAGTTTGGGAAATTTCTACTGACATACCTTCAAGTTCACTGATTCTTTCCTCATCCATGTCCAATTTATTGATCAGCCAATCAAAGACATTCTTCATTTTTTTCTAGCACCTCCTTTGACTCTTTCTTAGAATTTCCATCTTTCTGTTTACATCACCTGTCTGTTCTTGCATGTTGTCCACTTTTTCCATAAGAGATCCTAGCATATTAATTAAGTTATTTTAAATTTCTAGTCTGATAATTCCAAGACCTGTGTTATATTTGAGTCTGGTACTGATGCTTTTTTTGCCTCTACAGTCTGTGTTTTCCCTGCCTTTTATGATGTCTTGTAATTTTTTGTTGAAAGTCACACATCATATGTTGGGTAATAGAAACTTAGGTAAATAGGCTTTTAATATGAGGTTTTATATTAATCTGATTAGATGCTGGTCTATGTTTAATGTTTGCAAAGGTGCCATGGGCTTCAAATTCCTCTAGTATCCTTGTTTTTGTCCCTCTTGTTGTCTCTTGGTTTTCCTAGAATTTCCTTCTTAAGTAGAATCTGAGCCTTGCAGCTCTTTCAGCTATAGGTCACTATTATTACACTGGAGCCTGTTATTGTGGTGGTATATGTTGGGGACTGGTGGCATTCCTATAATTTTATGATTAAATGTCATCATTTTGGTGAGCCTGAGTCCCTGGGCTGTGACCTTTACAAGGGTTTCTTGCCTTTATTTTTCTTTCCTCTTCCTTAGGAAAGATAGAGAGGCTAGAGGACACTGCAGTTGCAAGAAAAAACTCTGGTAAAATTCTTTTAACTGGAAAATAGGCTTTGTTATAGAGAATGCTCTGGATATATGTCAAAATGTTATTTTCAATTTCTCTTTGCCAGAAATACATGGGATTAGTCTTGGCTCATCACTGTCAGAATCTGGTGGGATTCCTGAAGTTGAAAACCCATGAAAGTATAAAAGCATCTGTAAAACTCTGGCCCCCATGATTTGGTTCACACTCATCCTCCAGCAATTCACTAAAACTACCAATTAAATGTCATACCAGTTATAACTCCATTAGCTTCTGCTCCAGGTAAGCTCATCTTGGCTGTGTTTCTCTGTATTTGCCTGTCTCCCCAGATTTTGGGACATCAGTTTGCCCCCAAAACTCGATTCTCTAATGGGTCCAAGAAATTACATTGATTTTTCAGGTTTTTGTATTTTTTAGCTTTTATCTTGTCAGGATGGGAATGATGACTTCTAAGCTCTTCACATGTTAGTTAAACTGAAACCAGAAGTCCAGGAGGTCACTTGTGAGCTGGGTCCTGAAGGACAGGCATAATCTTCCCAGTAGTCGAGGGGATTTGTCATATGCAATTGGGAACAGATGGATACATCTAGATCTGTCTTCTTTGGACAGTGCCTCTACCTTTCCTCCTTTTAATCTTGAGGAGTTATCACCAGGTATTTACCTACAAAAGTAAGTCCTTTCAGAATGGAATTTGGTTGTGTTTTGCACCCAACCTTCTGTTCACATTACCTTTGGTGAAGGTAATAGAAATATAAGGACAAAAAGTGGCCCTCATATTTCAATTGGTGATGTACCCCTTCCCCCACCTTCCAGCAGTAATCTGTGTACTTTAGGTGGTCAATCAGTCTCAAATTTCCAAGACATAGTGATCTGTTCCTGTGATCCCATTGAGGTCAATGAAATGAGAGAGTAAATGAGTCCGAGCTACTAGCAGGAGTTATGGGATTATCCGGGAGGAGCTTGATGGCAGTCCCACCAACATAGAGGAAAATGGATCTGAGCAAAGAGGAAAGCCAAGTCCTAATGATGTGGTTGAAGCTTTGGCTTCCAGCTGTGCCTCAAAATGCTTAGACTTGTGAATTTTTCACTTACAGGATCCTTTGTTACATGATTCCCTTTTGGTTTAAGTCACGCGGGCTGGGTTTGCTTTTGCTGCCTACCAAAATGTCCTAAGTGAAATAGAAATCTACAGTCAATCAACTAAATTAATACCAATGAACAGTGTCTTATGTTAAGAGATGACCCTTTAACGGAGGATTTCATACCTCACAAGGGGAGATACAATTCAAGTTCCACCATACACATGCTCACACCCAGGGTGACTGTTCCCCAGTATGTGGTGCTGGGATGAGTCCTTGTTTGCTCAGGTATCCTGTATTGAGGCTATTCATCTCTTTATTACATGCTCTTTACCCAAAGTTTACTGGGCAGTTTACCCAGTATCTTATTCATTAATGCATGGGATTTTGAAATATTCAAGATATTTCCTTGAAGATGAGTCTGCCTTTCCCTGGCATTTTATATCCTCAGCCTCTTTACACACAGATGTCCATTTGGTGTGGGGTTTATTCCTATAGTTTTTAGTTTGAGGGACCAACTAGAGGCATAACAAAACCCCACAGAGTAGGTGGCTTAAACAATAGAAATTTATTTCTTCACAGTTCTGGAGGCTCCAGGTCAAGGTGTCAGCAGATTCGGCTTCTCCTTGGCTTGTAGCTGATCACTTTCTTGCTGTGTTCTCACGTGGTCTTCCCTCTGGGTGGGTGCACTTCCAGCATCTCTTTCTCTTCGTATAAGCTATCACTCATGTTGGGTTAGAGCCCTACCGTTGAACTTTAATTACATCTTTAAAAGGACCTATTTCCAAATACAGCCACTTTAGGGATTAGGGATTTAATATATGAATTTTGAGGGAACACAATTCAGTCCATAATACCACCATTCAGCCAGTCCCAGTGATTTCTCTTAATTCTGGACAGATTTTAATGTCCTTAGTCAAGTGACAGTCAGGGTAAGTTTTAGAGCTGAAAATGCAACTCAGGAAACACAGGTCAAGCACCTTCTCTGCTCCAGCTGCTGCGCCGAGCTGACAGGACTTCATCTCGTCCCGAGAGGAGATCATGGCTTAGGCGGCACTGGGAGTAGGACTGGTCTTCAACAGGGTGATTTGTCCCTGCTGATCTTTTCTTCTCAATCCCATTCCACTCCTATTGTCCTCTGACCATCAAGTATCCTCCATCTAGGCCTTCTGCCCCCAGAAAAGCCTTATGTACTTAACTGATGCACCCTACAAACTGCTTACCCAAGCCTGCCCTTAGCTGTGTATCCCTGGAAATAGTGATCCTATAGACCAATCCACACTGCAAGGCTAGTGATGGATAGCCTTAGGAGAGCCTAAAGGCTGCTTAGGGAGCTCGCCCTCCGAGGGAAGAGGCATTGGGCAGGGGCTGGCTCAAGGACCCTTTCTGTTGTCTTTCTCATTGTACTAAGAAAGTGTCATTCTTACAGTTTCTGAAAGGAGTAGTCACTGGAGAGGTAAAGACAGAGCTTAATAGAAAGGCAATAATAAAGAACTGGATTTTAATCCCAATGTTGGCTCTGATGTGCCATAAAACATTGGTCAAACCCTTTCCCCTTGTGGGCCTCAGTTTCCCCACCTTCACAATAGAGAGATAATTCCTGTCTGGCTCAACTCTCCAGGGACCCTGAGAATGAATGCCATAACAGACAGAAAAGTATTTCAGATGGAAAACACCATAAAATAAATTCAAGGTGTTATTATTTTAAGGTGCAAAATCAGAACTTATAAAACCAGGCATAAAAATGTCCTGGTGGATATATTTTCATTCTGGAGAAAATTAATGGTTACATCTTAGGCTTAAATTTTCCATAGCGTCAGTCCCAGAAAGTCAGAGCTGGAAGCGCATTTAGAGATATTCACTTCCACCCTTCCTGATGGAGAATCTGTGGCCCAGAAAAGGAAGGGACTCGCTCAGAGTCTCACAGCAGGTTAAGAACTCAGTTGGGACTGGGACCCACTAGTCCTGACATCTTTTTCTCCATTCTATACTTTCTTTTTATGGGGATGGCACAATGATAGAGCTAATAGCTATGAACCATCTCTAAGAAATACCTGAGACCCTCCTCAACATCTGAGCATGTCTGTCCCTGATGCAAATCTTTGACTTCTGGGCCCAGAGGACTCTCTGTGGAAATTCCTGCCACAATTGCTGACCTCAGCTCCTTTGCCCTATAGACTGTCTTGACCCAGAAACTCTGCTGCGGGTCACATGTCCTCCACTGGGCTGGCTCCTGTACAGTGTGGTTTGGTCTGGTTTGAGTGCAGAGGTAATTGCAATATATTGATGTTTGGTATTGTAATAAAAATAGGGGCCATTACAGCCAGCATTTATGTCATTAGTATTTAGTAGTGGTGTGTTGAAGCTTTTTTAGTGCTCATAAAACTGTCGCTGCTTGCAGATATGTCACGGCACTGATATAAATTTAAAGCGTTGGAAATCCATAAGTCATAAAAACTAGATAGTAAATAGCAACAGAACAGGATGGACAAGAACTGTTGCATAAGGCATGCAAATGTTTATAGATTTGCATGTCTAGTGCTTGCATTAGCATAATGAGGAGCCCATTTACATTACAGATGGACTTGATTAACTAGGCCCTTGTAAATAAAGTCCACTCAACCTAAATAGGGGGCGTTTGGTCCCCAGAGGAGAGATTGTTACAGGACCCAAAAGGCAAATAGAGTCTTTCTTGCTGCTTTTCTGGCATTGACCTAGTAGAGAAGTCTTCAAAATCACTGATAATGCCCAGATAGGAATGGATTTGGACCTGATGTAATAATGATAGCTAACACGCACTGAGTGCTGACTATGTCCTAGCCACTATTCAAACATTTTGTACATTTTAGGTCACTTAATCCTCATAACAGCTCTACTATTTTACCTATTTTACAGATGAGGAAGCTGAAGTATAGACAGCATAAGGGACTTTATCAGAGCCCAACTATGAATTAGTGTCAGAACCAGAATACAACCCCAGGTGGCCAGGCTCAAAGCCCATGCTCTTAACTGCTACTCTAGCTGCCTCTTATTCACTCACTTCCTGCATGCATTCAGCTGATACTGCTGAGGCATCGGCTACATACCAGGCTCCATGCTACTGTTACGGATAAAGATAATAAGATAAAATCTTGTTCTCTACTTGAAAAGTTCACATAGTCTACTTGGAGAAATTGAAAAGAAACTAAAAATTCCCACATTGTGCTCAAGAGATCAGAGAAGGACCCTTAACTTCCAAGAAAGGTGGGTCAAAGGTTACTCAGAGGAAGTGCCCCTTAGGCCAAGACTTGAAGGATATGTAGGAGTCCAGCGGGTGAGAGAAACTGCTTAGGGGACAGCAAGTGTGCAGCCATAGAAATGGGGAGCACTGGATGTGTTCCCAGACCCCATGTCATTCCACACTGGAGCTTGGGGCACATGAGTGGGAGGAAGAAGAAAAAGCAGAGGTGGACATGAGGACTTGTCGGGCATGGGGCGGCTTGAGGGGACCAGATGACTATCTGGGCCTGTAGCCCTCTCTGCTCCAGGTTAGGCACTGGGATTTGCACCTCAAATACCTACTCCCTGTTTGGCTCCTAATCCTGAGCCGAACTCCATTCCGACATCCGTACCTCTTCCATCATTTCCATTGATTCAGAAACTCCCCAAGTTGATTAGGACATCGTGGCCTTTCAAACCAGCCCTTGCATGGTGCATAATCGTGCCACAAGCTCCTTGTAATTGGTGGGTCGTTCGGCTTTCTGCCCGAGGACTCTCCGTCTGCAGTCAGGCAGGGGGGTGATTTGAGCTGACTCAGTTTTGGGAGCCCAGCTGGAAGGGAGATCCAAGGAGTGCCCATTACAGTTTATCTATTGCGCGAGCTCTCCTTGTGGTAACAGGTCCTAGGAGTAGATATATTACTCATGCCAGGTACATTTGAGTGGAAGGCTCCCATAAATGATTTTTTATGGCGGCAGACAACTTGAGGAGTTCCCGAGAGTTGACAGCTCTCTCTCTGAACTACCTTAGGGTAGCAAGATGTGGCACATTCCTTTTGCACCTCCAGATAACGTGCAATGTAGATTATTTAAGGCTGGATTTTCAGGGAAGGGGCAATAATACCGGTTATTTTCTCCACCATTTGAAATCTTTTATTTCTCTTGATGGTGACTCTGGTGTCTTCAGATGTTGAGGCAATAGATGTCCTTAAAAACACTGGTCCTAGGGCTATAAGCCTTAAGCAAGGGACAGAAAGGAGGCATCTAGGGACTATGAGTCACGGGTGTTACAGAATCAAAAAAGTCTCAGGGAGAAATACAGCATAAATGTCACAGGCAGGACTTTCTCCCAGGAGCAGGGGAAGCAATGCAGCAATTCCACAGGATCACGATCCTCCCCAGTCATCTTCCACGCCGCACCCTACTCACCACTCCTGGGGAGCTCTGGCCAGAGCCCATCCAGGTTTCCTCTTTTCCTCTCAGTGAATCTAATTGGGACGAAGTTTGCCACATTCTTGACTGGTTCTTCCTGTGGTCAGCCAGGAGCTCCTTAGAAATTCCTTTTCATACTGGGCAGCAGCGGAGTCTTGGGCTCAGAGCTCTAAGAACAGAGCGCTCTTGCTTCGCCCTCTGACCAGCAGATCCACTGACTCCCAGGGTTCACCCCCACGGGGTTTCAGGGCTGGCAAGTCTCTGACAGCTCGATCTTTTCAGAGCGTGGGGACACTGCCTCCTCCTACCTGCCTCTGCCTTCCATGCTGGGCCATTAGCACAGCTACAAAGCTGGGTCTGTGTGGTGTTGACCTTGAGCCTGAAATCAAGCTGGGGGTATGGTTTCCTAGGTTCTCTGTTTTTGAAGCTGTTGGACATGCCGTCCAGTGGATGCAGCTTATGACAGTGTAACCATGTGCCCAGTGAGATTTTATTAGGGTAGACATCTATGTCTACTTAATTTTTATCTCTGTTTTTGTGGGTGTATATACATCAGTACCAATTTTTACATATTAAAATAGACATTTTTATGTATACACACATATCTTGTTCTAAGTGTATATGTCTGCATACTTATGTTTTTTCTCTCTTTTCAGGTTTATATAAGTATGTATGGGTCCTTATGCCTGTTTACATGTATATATGTATATCCATACAAACCCGTGTGTATGGGTGCATCTGTGTGTACATGAGGTAATGCTGAGCAGTGTTAGCCAGGTGCTTGGAGCAAGACTAAAACGATGCTGGAATTTCAGAGCCTTTAGGGACAAAATTCCTGCATTGGAGGCAGCAGCTGGGCCGTAAAGCCCCTTTATGTTGCCCAAGGTGAATGTGCGGGGCATTGGCCCTGGCCCGGCAGCCTAAGAGATGACAGGATCTGCAGGGATGTGTGGTAAGAGCCAAGGGGGCTACGGCCACAGGGCAGGGGCTTCAGGCTTCCTCTCCCTACTGCTTCACCTCCCTGCTCCCGCTGAGAAAAAACCCACAGAGCTACATTTTACATATATGAACTCATTCGATTCTCATGACAGTGCTACGGGAATTATTAGTCCCAGTTTCCAGATAAAGACATTAAGGCACAATGAGTTAAGTAACTTATTAGAATTGAATGTCAGGCAGTATGACTCCAAATGCATGGGCTTTCATGCACTTAGTTATTCTAGAATGAACCACATAGACCTGAGATTTCCTGTTCCTAGTGGCCAGAGGTCATTCTGGCTCAAAGGCCAACACTATGAAGTTTTCTTTTTCTTTGCAATTCTTCCCTTCTTCCCTCTTTCTTCTCTCTGACCTGAAGATGTCTGCGTCTCATCCCCTGCTAGCCAAAGCTTCCCACTGGGGTGCCATGCTAGAGCTTGTCTTCCCAGTATCGCCTCATCTCAGAATCTTTGCTCTTCGTCAGGACTGCCTGTGTTGGTGGTCATACGCTTACTGACCTGCTTTCTGATTTCCAAGGTTTTCCCATATTGAGCAAACAGACCAGTGATAATGTGATTATGTCTACTACTAGTGAAATTAAATATCTCACTTCCCCAGGACCGAATGTAGAAGCTGAAAGTGTACTTCAAGTTCATGAAATCCAGTGTCTTCCCTTGGGCTCACAGAAGGGAAGGGGCCTACCCAAGGCACCAACAGCTAGTAAGATAGTGTATTGGCCTTGAGTTCAATTCTCAGTTTCAAACCCAATACTTCTATCACTTCCCCAGCCTATGGTCTTATAGTTCATCCCAAAGAAATGGGATGATGGTGGAAACTGCAGGCATTGAAACTGGTCAATGGTGAAGACAGTTTGGTTACACTGCAGGGCTCTAGCTGTGAGTAGGACTGGCTTTCTTGAAGTGTTGTAATGCGAGCCCTCATGGGTGGATTCAACATGACACCTTGTCTAAACCTCTCCTGGGTACTTGTCTAAGATCATAAAAATCCCAACCTGGAATATAGCCTCTTAAGCAAATCTAAGATGACTGCAAGTGTCAGCCATGCAAGCATCAACATTCTTTTAAGAGTAAGATAGAGGAAAGAATGATAAAGGATAATTCTTCTGTAATATTTGGGCTAAATATTTGGTGCAGATCCCCTGTCTGGAAAATTTCAGCCAGGGGCAAGTCTGCGATAGGGAGAAAGTAATTATCAGACAAGATTTAACTCATGTGTATAGCCCAATCCCTCAGTACGTCCCAGCTGCCCCTCTGGGAAACTCCTCATCTGGGTGAAGCATCTTAAAGTACGTGGCGGAACAGCAAGAATCTACAAACCTTAATCTTGGGGAGAAGAAGCGGGGGACATCTTCTGATGGTGGGCCCTCTGCTTCTCCTGAGTTAAGGCCCTAGGATCCCTGCCAGGATTTAAGGGACTCAAGGACACCAGACGTCTCACTGTACAATTGGCCTCAAGGTTTTCCGTTCTCCAAGAAACTCATGAGCTGCTTAAAATGAGTTTCCAAATGTGTGTTTAGACTGGATTTACGTCTGGGTTGCTGCATATTAAATGCTGATTATTAAAAACATTTGCATGGTGCCTTAACAATGATAGATTATGTATCTATTACCTAAGTCTCAGTGAAGGCTTTATTAATTCATTATTATTTTATCAACATACAATAAACTGTTCTATTAAATCTAAATTAGACAGATATTTGGGGAGGGATCATCGAAAAGGACCTCAGCTAAGACTATCCCCAGGGAAGGACTTAATGAAGTTTCAAACAGTTAATAACCCTCGGTTCATAAATAAACCATGGGTATTTAAAGACTGGCAAAATACTATAATAAGATGTTGAGACTCAACAAAGGAACTATGAGGGAGCACCACTGGAATTTCCTTCCCTGAACTGACCAATAGAAGCTCTATTTTTAGACAGTATTTATTGGGTACCTGCGAATATGTGGCAATCCTGGGGACTTTAAGATTAACTCTTCTTTTCACCCCAAATTCAGCAAGGAAATGGACAGAGGCAGCCTTTGAACAATACTCTCTTTCTCTCAAATAATCCACTTTTGACTTTAAAAAATATTTTGGTCTGAAAGGTAAGGGATGAAAACGAGATTCTGCCTTGAGGTGAGAGATCGTAATTCCTTGGCAATCTTATATGGTAAATTGAAAGCCCAATCTCATGCCTCCATTCTAGGAATATCATTTCCAGGACCCAGTGCAAAATCAAATGCAGGACCTCTTTTTCAAAAAATAAGAATTTTAAGATGGCAACATCAGAACATTAAGCCAAGCCTAGGGGCCCTTCTAAGCATGGGGCCCAGTGTGAATGCACAGGTCAAACGGCCGTGAAGCTGGCCTTGCCTGGGTGGCTTCCTGATAAAGATGAAAGAAGACCTAAGAAGGAAAAGCCTGAGGTGGGTAGGGTCTGGTGCTGACCGGGGTATGAGAAGCGCCGGGGCGCGGGGGGCCCGCAGCAGGAGAAGTGCGAGGCCACAGGGGTAAGCTGGAGCTGGGTAGGAAACCTAAGTGCCAGGCTAAAAGGGACAGGAAGTTCTGGAAAATTTTAGAGCAAAGTGTGATGCTTTCAGAAGTTCAAGTTCCCTGATGCTCAAGGACCAAGGACTCACTCGGTTGGGAAGGTTTCTTCCCATTTCAGTGACCAGTTGTTACAAACTTATTCACTTGGGGCCATTGCTTGGAGCCAACACTTGTTTTTTTTTTTTTTCTTTTTCAGCTTGATTTCTCAAAGAACCCTTTGTGGTTTCTTGGGTGGTGAGCAAAGCAGTAGGACTGAGCCTTTCTTAAACTGAAGACATGTGACTTTGCCAATAACCAGCTCTGAGGCCCCAAACCATGATTTAATCTTAAGAGCATGGACTATGGAGAAGGGTAGCCCTGGGTTTGAATCCTGGTACTGTCACTTGTCAGCTGTGGGATTTGGGGCAAATCACTCACTCATCTATAAAGCTGTTAAGCAGCTAAGTAGTTACTGAGCATTGGTTCTGTTCCAGGCATGGAACAAGTCCACCTGGAGTCTCTAGGCAACAGGAGGAGATAGACAATAAAGGATAATGCGGGGAAATAATGGGCAAAAAAAAATTGTTTTAAGTCTGTAAAGATGAATCATGTGAAATAATAGAGTATGGGTGGGATGGGGAATGTGAATAAACTATGTAGAAAAGGCAGCAAAGCTGGGTTTCTTACTGGAGTAAAAGGAGGCAACCATGGGAAAAGCAGACATAGGAGTTTCCCAGGCAGATACAACAGCATGTGTTAAGGCCAAGAGGTAGTAAAGAGTTTGCATATTCATGAAGCGAAGACTAGAGCATAAGTGAGGGGAAGAGAGGCATGATATAAAATTTTAGAGGGAGGTAGGGGTTAGATCATGTTGGACATTTTAGACCTAGGAAAGAACTTTAGATTTTGTATTATGTGCAAAGGCAAGCCACAGAATTATTTTAAGCAGAGGAGTGATAGGACCAATTTTTTGGTTTCAAAAAGATCACATAATATAGAGAGGTGACTTAATTGGAGGGGGGACAAAGTAGCCATAGGAGACCAATTAGCAGGTTTTGTGGTATTTTGGAGATAACAGTGGTAGTGAGGATGGAGGGAAGTGAGTAGATCTGAGGTATATTTGGGAAGTAGAATCAGCCAGATTTGCTGTTGGATGTCAGGGTGGGGAGAGAAGTTGCAGGGATGATTCCTTGGAGAAACTGTGGTGTCACTTATTAAGATGGGTAAGATTGAGATGGATAAGAACATGTGTGTATATGCATGTGGGAGACCAAATGCTGGACACATTGAATTTGAGATGTCTGCAAGGCGTGCAGGTCAAGATGGAAATTCTGTATTGGTAAAACCTTTTTGGCTGAATATTTAGCTTGGTAGTCATTGCCATAAACATGGTTTTTGAAAGTCTAGGAAAAGATGAGTTCTGCAAAGCGGGGCAAGATTTATCTGCAGTATCAGATGTTGCTCAGGAGGTGCAAGTCCCACCCCTCCTCCCCCTTGCCTCCTTAACTTCCATCAAGGGAATTACCGGGCTGGCCCCCTGAAGGCTTCAATGAAGGCAGGAGCGAGGGACCCAACCTCAGAGGAGTGGAACAGAACAATCTCAGCTTAGTCCTAATTATAGGTTAGTCTCACATAAGCTCCTTATTTCTGAGCAACATGACACAGTGGGCTGTGTTGGAGGACTGTCATAAACAGGATGGACATGGGCCTTTGACAGTGGACTCATTCCCAAGGTAAAGGCCACACGGATTTATCTTTCTTTCAGTGCCATGAGATGGAGAAGGGAGGCAGGCCCTTTTGTGTCAAGAACCTGAGTCCCACATGCAAAGCAACTGCGAGCCCATTTGAAGCTGTGAAGACAAAAGGCCTTGGTTGCTAGGAAGAAGGCAGTGGAGAGGCCTCCCATAGGCTGTTTGCCAGGGTGGATTAAATACACATTGAAATATGAATCATTGGAGGCCTTCTACAGACTGTCATCTGACATATGGAAATCACATTTCTCTTCCAGTGGAAAACGGCAGCAGGAGTCAATTGTTAGGAGGCGCCGCGTGATTGGCAGGCCTTGTGCAGGGCTTTGTTGCATGTGGAACATTTCTGTTGCACAATGACAGTTTCCACACAATGTCTGCAAATGTACACAGGCAAAAACCACACAGTCACTCACACACAAACACACTGTTTATTCATTTGCAGATATTTTAGGGCCTCCTTTTTTATTCTTATTAAGAGATGGCTTTAAGACACGGCCTTATATCCTTGGCTGAGCTCTGTAAACTGTTTCTACCAATGAAGAGTTTTCAAGCAATCATAACATCAGCCTCGACTATAATATTCCTTTGTGTTGGGTTAAGAATCCCAGGTCTGGTCTCAAGTGGACATTAGTTCAAATTTTGGTTCTGCCACTGTGATCATGGACAAGTCACGTCATCCTTCTAGATGTTACACATTTCCTTATATGTAAAATTGAAATGATAATATACTATCAGAATGTGCAGTTATTGGAAGTGGGAAGAGGTTTAATGCCCAGAGATCATGTAGGAAAGCACCGTCACATCACAGGTACTTGCTAAGAGTTGTCTGCTACTTGCATCCCAAAGCCTAACTCTCAGATGGGCTGATGGAGGTCACTAAGGTTAAGTGAGTCAGCCAGGGTCTCACAGCTGCTATGGGGTTAGGGACTGAATGCCGTGTCCCCATGAAATCTATATGTTGAAGTTCTAACCCCCAATGTGATGGCACTTGAGGTAGGTCTTTGAGTGGTGATCAGGGTTAGAGTACATCATGAGAGTGTCCCTCATGATGGGATTAATGGCCTTATAAGAAGTAGAATGGAGCTCTCTCTCTTTTTTCCTCTAAGTGCTTGTTTTGAGGAAAGGCCATGTGAAGACATAGCAAGAAGCTGGCCATCTGCAAGCAAGGAAGGGTTCTCACCAGGAACGAAATCGGCCGACACTTTGATCTTGGGCCTCCCAGTCTCCAGAACTGTGAGAAATAAATCTCTACTGTTTAAGCCTGTGGTGTTTTGTTATGGCAACCTGATCAGACTGAAATATATGGTAAGTCTCAACTGTAACTCATATTTTGGCCCCAAATCTAGTTACACACCTCAGACAAACCCTAGAAATGGGCTCAAAGCAACCACAGGCATAAACCAAGTTAGGAAGTAGGCCTATACTTTTAGTCTTTCTTCCTGGTTTCCATGGGATTATGCATGGTAAAACATAGTCTCCTGACTCAATGTTAAGTGTCCAGATTATTAAGCATGGATGTGGCATTTTTGCTCACTCATCATCCATTTGATTCACATTTATTTTTCATTCTTTTAGCAGATTTTTCATTCAACCTTGAATCACTCAGCACTTATTGAGCACGTATGCTACACAGAGTCTTTGCTAAACAAGTGACATGGAATCTACCTGCAGACTCTGTGGGTCAGATGGCTTTGGAGACCCTGTGCAGCATGTATGTTCCGAGTAGGAGGCATTTCCTCCCCATCTGCTCTCCTCCTAAGTCCTCACACTGCACAGGCGCCAGATCGCATCCTGGTGCTCGACTGGCTCCCTCCTGCCGCCTGGCTCCAGCCTGCAGCCTCTGGAGCGGGAGGGTTCTGGTGCCTGCTCCTCTTTCCCAGGTCCCTCTGAACCTGTATTTGTTTCTTACTGCAACAAATTGCTGCTGTAACAAATGATCACAAACTCAGTGGCTTAAAACAACACAAATATATTATCTTTCAGTTCTATAGGTTAGCTAGAGTATGACAAGGGTCTCACTGTGCTAAACTCAAGGTATCACCAAGACTGCATTCCTTTCTGGAAGCTCTGGAAGCTCTGGAAGCTCTAGTGTTTCCTTACCTTTTCCAGCTCTTAGGGCCATTCACCTTCTTTAGCTCAAGGCCCCTTTCTCCATCTCCAAATCCAGCAAGGTTGCATCTTTCTGAGTCATCTGTAGTCACATGACCAGGAAGGATTCTTTGCGCTTAAGAATTCATGTGACTAGATTAGATTCACCTGGATAATCAGGCATAATCTCCCCTTTTCATGGCCCTTGACCTTAACCCCACCTGCAAAGTCCCTTTCTCCGTGTAAGGTAGCATGTTCATAGGTTGCATGGCTAGGGCATCTTTGGAGATACAGTATTCTGCCCACCACATCCCTCAGATCTCTGGATGGGGCCAGGACCATCTGACGGCTTCAGAGCATCTGTCGCTGGGCTCTGGCAGGCCTGCAGGAGGGTTTATGTCCCCAGCTAAGAAGAGCCATAAGTGGAAGTTCAGTTTCAGTGCAATGGATGGAGACTCTCCAGTCAATCAAATTATAGTTCATTCAGTTCATTTTAATCACTCCTCTGGAGGGAAGTAAAATCCTGTGTTGAGGAGTACACAGCAATTTTATTGATGACAAGTTTAATTGTTTCATTTTTCCTTACTGTCTCCAACACAGTCGACTTTTAATCAGTGGGAGCTGAAGTTCTAATGAAGTAAAGTCCACTTTTCCACAGTTCACAACTAGCTGGAAATAATTGGACTGAGACTCCCATCCAGATACTGCAGAGCCGCTGGCATTTTCCTGAAAACTGGGCTTAATTGCTTTGCTGATGTTGTTAAGTAGTCCTGAGGGGGTGGAAATAGTAATACTGCCCACATATGATGGGAAACAATACCCGAAAACGTCTTAAAAGGGCCCTCAAAGTCTGTCCAATTGGTATTGAGGAAGAAAAAATGAAACTGTGTTTTCTTCAGGCAGTTTCCCAGGGGGAGCGTGCAGGAGCGGTGACTCGGACGGCTGCCGTCTGATCAAGAGCGTGTTGGTATCAGCCCTGACAGCTTTTCCCCTTCCTCTGGAAGCTAAGCAGGATTCTGAGAGAGGTGTGAGTGGGAGTGTGCGGGCCTGCACCTGGGTTCCTGAGGTGCGGTTTCTAGGACGACATCAGGATTTTTGGAGCAGGTGGATGGCTCTGGTCTCCGAAGGGGAGGGTTCAGGATGGCAGAACTGGAGAGTCCCAGCAGCTGTTGTCTCAGTGCTGAGAGGAGGCAGAGAGATGGGCTGGTCTGGAGAAATTCTAGGAGCACTGAGTTAAGGCTTGGAAGAAGCCAAGAGACTGTCTCCTTATTCTCCCCTAAACTGCACTATTTTGCTTTATTTGATTGTATAATGATGATAATAACAGCATAGCTGGTAGGTTTTGCTCACTTACTATGTGGACAGATACTTGGGCTATGCTCTCTTTTATTCCTCATAAGGTGCTATTATTATTCCCTATTATAGATAAAGAAATCAGAGCACACAGAAGTTAAAATTTGCCCAAAGCCATATAGGCATAGGATTTGAATCTAGATCTATAGGACACTAAAGCCAATTATTTTAGTCCATATACCACATTTTCAACCATGACAACAACTTTAAACATGGTCATTTTAGTGATAATTACATTCTCAGATCTCATTCTTAGCACTTTCTATATATTATCTCATTTAAACTTGAAAGAAACTTAAGTGGCATGTTCCCATTTTGAAAATAAGGGGATTGAGGTCTGGAGAAAAGGACACTACCAAAGGCCACTCAGGTGGGACTCAAAATAAGTTGTTTGTTTTGAGAACTGATGCTTTTATAGTTATCAGTCTCCTGGAGCAAGGACCTAGGTACTGAAGGGGGATTGATACTGGTACTCTGTCAATCCATCTAAACCATTAACTCCATGGTTTCAGATCTGGGTGAAATGGGTCAGGACTGGGGCATCTCTTAAACATCTGAGAAAGTTGGAAAAAAACCCAACCCAGAGTCCTTGACTAGCTACTGTGGTTTTAGACACCTGGGTTCAATTGCAATCCTGACTTGGGAAAGGCTTGGGAAATAAATTAACTTTGGTAAGCCTCCATTGTATTGTCTGAAATGCATTACTGTGGGGATTAAATGACATCATGTATTTATTTTTCTATTCTAGAAATTTTTATTGACCTATGCCAGGAGTTCTCAGCCTGAGGAATGTAGCAAGAAACAAGGCAGGTAAAGTCCCTACTGTACTGGATCTTAGATTCTCATTGAGAAGGCAGGTAAAAACAAGTAAGCCAATCAAAAAATAAGAGAATTCTTGCTTGTGATTAATTCTACAAAAGGTAATGTAGTTCAGAGAACTCCTAGGAGATGTAAGGAATGTGGGTGGTCAGGAAAGGGCTCCGAGGAGCAGGTATGAGACCTGAATCATTTGCAGGAGCCAACCACACTGGCATTTTGGGAAACAGCCATTTAGCAAAGGTAACCAAGTGTGCAAAGATCTCGAGACAGGAATGTAGAACAGAAAGAAGGCCGGTGTGGCTGGGGAGTGGTGAATGAAGGAGAAAGGGGTGGAATATGAAGTTGAGGGTGAAGCAATGAACAGATCATGCAGAACCTAAAGAAACAGGCTGCAGAGTTTGAATTTACTTCTAATCGCAATTGCAATCTACTCCAGGGGTCCTAACAGGAGAATGACTACCTTGGATTTACTTTTGTAAAAAGGCACTTCAGACTTAAGGAGGCAAGTTTAGAAATGGGGAGATCAGTTAGGAAGCAACTACTGCGGGACATCTTGAGGTCTCAACGACAATAGATGGTTATAATAATTATTCCAGAGAGGAGTTAGCACCTGAGGAGACACATGGTTAAATTTATAGGTACCAGGAGGACAAAAGGTCTGGCCAGTCCCACAAAATGTAAGATGAGCATTTTCAGGGACAAGTATTCATGAATCATTATGTTCCTTAATGAATCGAGGAGTGGTGAGTGTAGAAAACTGAAAAAGAAGGAGCCTGGATGGTAATGACAAAACAAGGGTGATTGATTAGCTGGTTTGTTTATGGCAATTATGACTGTATGATTGCCTAGTCATTTCAACAATAAATAACCAAAAGGGCCCTTGAATGGCTTAATCTAGGAGGCAGCAATATCGTCAGAACCTTGTCCTTAAATTCTTACCAGCCAGGCAGGATCTCAGCATTTGCCAACACACTTCCCAAACCACATTGTTGATGTCTCTGAGTCAGAAAGAGCAGATAAATAAACTAGTGAGGAAGGTTATGTGAGGCGCGCGCGTGTGTGTGTGTGTGTGTGTGTGTGTGTGAGAGAGAGAGAGAGAGAGAGAGAGAGAGAGAGAGAGAGAGAGAGAGAAAAGGGGGACTTCTTGTCTTATTTCAAGCCATAGTGGTACTTTTACTTGAACTTTTTCTCCTGCTATTAGGTAACAAAGGGTAGATTAAAATACAATAAAAAAGTACAGAGCAGGAGAAAAGAAGAACAACATTTTCCTGGCATTTGTTTTAAGGCTGAAAACGTAGAGTTCTGATAGCATTGAGGGAGATTTTTCTCCTTTACAGGGTGTTGGAAAATGTGCTTCATTTAAGCAAATCAGTATCTTTAATTTCAGCCAGTTGCTCTGAATTTAATGCCCAATATCCAGGGAAACATAGAAAGAGTCGAGCCTCATAACTTTGCATAGTTTCCATGTGAAGGAAGCAGAAAACCAAAGGTGTCACAAAGGGTTATTTTTAGGAATAATTTAACTTTCTTCTACTTCTTGGTAGAATATGGATGGACTGCCTGTGAAGCTATAGTTCATTGAAGAAAATAAAGGAAAGAAAGGGATAGGAAGTCCTGGGTGGGGGTGGGGTAAATATAAATATTATGGACTGAAAAGGCCTCACTGGGAAGGTGACATATGAATAAAGACAAGCAGGAGATGAGGAAGTGAGCCAGATAGAAATCTAGGGGAAGAGGATCACAGGCAGAGAGCAGAAAGGGCAAAGGCTATGCGATGAGAGCAGGCTTGGGTGTTCAAGTCAGTGAAAAAAAATGCTTCATTTTTTTCTATGCACTAACGCCAGGGATCCATCCATCTATCCACCCATCCATCTATCCATCATAACTTTCTCTTTCATGGTATATGTGAAAGATCATTGAGCATTTTACAAAATTGGGATTCTCAAATGAGCTTTGTTTCTAGTTATTTATTCACCTAGTCATGCTACTTCCTTGGCCTCAGTCTCCCCGTTAGTTAACTGAGAGGACTGTCTAAAATGTCAGTTTTAGACATTTTAGAAATGTTAACAGCATGTCTATTCTGGTGTTCTATGATTTTTAGGGATCTCAGAAAAATTTGGGGGTCCCTATCTGAGTTATATAACAGGGACCCAACTGAATAAGTGTGGCAAGAGTTGCTCTTTGCTTCTTTACTGCTTCATTTATTCCTGATTGTGCCGGAAGAAGCACACATACGAAGTGATATGGATCCTCTGGGTCCACTGTCTCCAGGTTCTCCAACCCGTTGTCATTCAGATTCCTTGAGCTTCTCTCGGCTCTGAGGATGACTTTGCTGCTCTGAGGTGCTGACAAGCAGATGTTGGAAGGTTTCCTGAACCGGCAGTGTGGGGAGCCGAGCGTCACATCGTCCAGGGCAGAGCACGGGCAGTTCTCATTGGGACCACTTGCTGATGGATGTTCGCCAGTTGGCTCATCTCTTCTTGTGATATTATTTTAGAGACAAGAAAAGTCCAGCAGGTTTAAAAAATATGTATCTCAGAAGTTGTCTTTGTCATCAGTCAAACTGCAACAGCCCTTATGCATATGCATGATATGATACTAACTTGTCTCTGAGTTCGACCTCCTGGTGTCTCCTTTGGGCAATCCAAGTTTCTTCTTCCACAGCTGCAGACCAAAGACCCTTATCACTGCCCTGTCCCAAATATCTGATAATCTTTAAGGCTTAGAACTTGGAGTCAGAGGTCCTTCTTTGGACCTTCTTATCATTTCTGGTTCACCCTGTGATCAGAATTCTATCTCTTTACATCAACTCCTGTCTGCCCTGCAAGACATCTTCTCATTGCTAGTACAAATTATTAAGACAGATGACCACACCCAACATCTGGATAGATCGATCTTAGCCTGGGTCACCTTGAAGGCTCTAGTTATTGATAATTTGTTTGAAGCTTTGGCATGGACCAAGGAAGGCAGGCCTAAGCATTGACCACTGGTTTCCAGGCAGATACTGGGCCTCCGGCCATGAACATCTTTATTTATGATTTTCCTTTCAACTCTCTCCAGGCAAAGCAGTTGTCAAAACAGAGTAGATGTAGTTTATTTTGGTCCTGGCAAAGGAATGTCCCCCGTCCCCAGGCTTTCGTCTTCTTTGTCCCTCTGTCTCTGACATTATTTGTCAAATGACCTGAAGACAATTTTTAATACCTTTAGATCACACTGTAGCTAAGTTCTGCTGGATTATTAATGATTAATGTTTTCTAGTCATCCACCTGCACAGTCTGTAACAAATTATCCCAAAAAGGAGATTAATTTCATTAGAATTTTGAATAAGAAAATGACAAGAGAATGCCCTGCAGTTTTTAGACCTGGACAGTTGCACCCAGGACCTCTCAGATATCTGGGAAATTATTGGTTTTACGTAAAGGACTCAAATCTTTCCTTCAAGGTCATTTAGCAGGTACGTACTGAGGCCTTGTGAGGTATTAGCTTGGTATGGGGCGATGCAAAACCTGGTCCACCCTCAGAGTAATGGGAAGAATTTTGTAGAACTGTTCACTTCAGATCTGCTAAATCTGGGTTTTCATGAGTAGAGCTCAGGAATAGGCATTTTTGGAAGGCTCTCCAAGTAATTCTGATATAACCAGTCTATAAAACTGTTTTTGGAATCTGTGCTATGGTGGATGTAAAAGGAAGAGAGGCAGACTCCTTACCCAAAGAGAATTTGCAATCTCATAGGGTCCCAGGATTTACCCAGGAGGGATTATCAAATAATGAAAGCCATTTATAGTTTAGGATATATGAGCTTATTTCCTAGTGAGATAATGAAAGTGTGTTTTGTAAATTGTGACAAAGGTTGAGTCAATGTTAGAAACATCTTTTTCTGAAGGGAAAGACTTGGGATGGCTTCATGAGGACCTCTGTAAAGAATGAAACTGCCCATTAAGTAGAAGTGGAGATGATAGATGAGTAAAGTTTAGATTATCCAAGTACATAAGGAATGGAGATTTTTCTTTCTTTCTATCTATCTATCTATCTATCTATCTATCTATCTATCTATCTATCTGTATCTTACTATAAGTATAATCTAATCTATCTAGCTTTGGTTATTAAGAACCCAAGAGAATGTCCTGCAGTCTTCAGAAATAAAAATTTGCACCAAAAACTTCTCATATTTCTGGCAAATTTAATTTTATTATAAATGGCCTTCCTAGGATACATGTTATGAGCAAAGGTCAGGCATTCTGTGTTGAGTCTTAGCTCTGCTTTGCTAGCTTTTTGACTTTGGCCATGTATTTTCTCTTTTCTTAGTCTCAGTTTTCCCATCTGGGAAAAATGAGTTTGTATTTGATGACCTCTTAGGTCACTTCCACCTCCAACACTCTATGAAAATATGTGAGTCCACTTTCCTGCCTTAGCACAGACAGTCTAGTGGCCATAACAGAAACTTTTCTTCTGAATCAATAGGACCTTAAGTTTTCATCCCGAATCTTAGCTCCCACTTGTAAAGGATTGAGGTGGGAAAGATAAAAGGTATTTGGCTGGATGTTAATTGAGCACAGAACGAACTATGGAAGGTTCCTTGTTCTAAAAAGACTAAATGCCAGCTCGGAGCTCTTTTTGGAATTATTTCATTTTCCTCTCAAGTGGAAAGAGGGAGCAAAAATACTAGTAACTTGGGTAATTATATTGAATGGGTGTTACATTTAATTGTAAAATATTCTACTCATTATTTTCCATAGCAATGGAGAGAGCAGTGTTATTTACCAACAAAGGCCTTTTAAGCACCTATTATCTGGCCATGTCCATGTTAACTCAAATCAGTATGTATACACCAAATCGGAATGTTCTGGAAATTTTGTTGCAATATTTCTTTTGTTTATTAGGTCAAATAGACAAATGGTAAGAACCAGTTTCTATTCTCTTGAGCCACCCAGACTGATGACATTGGGTTGGTGGCCGAAAGGAGGCTTCAGGATATGTGTGGGGCCTTTTTTTCTTAAGTGTCTTCCACATGGGCCATGCCTAGCAGCCCATTTATGCCTTTGGTCCAGTTATCCATACACTAGAAGGGATCCTTTTTCACCTGGCCAAACCCAGCCACTCCTTATCCCTTAAAACTGGTTTTCTGCAAGAAAGCTTCCATGGCTTATCTCATTCCCCTTGTCTCTGACCCAGCTGCACCTTCTGCTATTTTCTAAGCACTTAGTGGGTGCCAGGTGTGCTAAATATGCCCCTCTATAGCATTACCTTACCTCTGATGGAAGCAATAGGATGCTATTCACATTTTGCAGAAAAGGAAGTTTAGAGACATTCATTCACTTGTCTGAGATCCCATAGCTATTACAAGGTGAAGCCAATACTGAAACTCAGGTCAATGTGTTTTTTTTGCCCCTTCAACCTCCTGCTACCTCTTAATTGGGCCCCCATTCACCTAATAACCTCATAGGTCTCAAGTTTGTATCGAGCCTGACTCATAGAAGTTCTGCCTGCAAGAGTGCCACCACTCATGCTTGTCTGTCTTACAGTTCTGAGTTCAGCATTGATGGTCTAGTCCCTTTCTTAGTGAATAATTGCAGGGTTAAGTGAAAGTGGTACATTTGTTTTTCACCCTCCTGGTGCCTGGGAGGGGAATGACTGGAAGTCCACCGAGGCCCATGGCCCTCCGTTTCCCACTAGCATCAGCAGGGAGGTGTCCCAGGAGCCTGGAGGTCCAAAGCACTAACTCCCAAACACAGAGAAGACCTGCCTTTCAATAGAAAGCAAATTACTGCTGTCTCTCTCTGTGTGCAGTAAGGAAGGTGGGTGGGGAAAGGAGTGATGGCCTATCTGAGCAAGAAATAGGAATCAGAGCTTATTGGAAAAGCATCTTTTTCCTATAGAATTAATCTAATCTTCTAAAGAAAATTGTACTTATTGGGTACCAATTATTCTAATGATTAAACAATGTCCTCTCTCTTTACAAATAAAATAAAGACAGCCCTATTATGGAAAGGAAATTAGCTGCAGTTATTAGAAGGCTGAGTGTAGGTCCTTTGAGCCATGAATTTTCTAGCAGATATTTATAATTTGATCCTATGCAAATGTGGAGCTTCAGCAGATACAATGCTTTAAAGATCACTGTGATCCCAGTAACTGCAAAAATGATGAAGAACATCACCTTAGATAGTATGCATTTGATGTTAAGTTACTACTAATTTTTTGGTATCTGGGGAAGTTCAATTTCCAGAAATCAGATGCAATATTATGAGGACACAAGGGTTTCACTTCCAACACTATTTATTTAAATTTAAGGACTCAATGCAAAAGCAAAACAGAAAATGCCTCCTTAGAGTTTGATTATGTTCACAGGGAAAGAACCTCAAACCTGCTAGGTTTTGCTTGTTCTGTTTGCCAGAGAAACGAATGTTATACCAATTGCCCATTAGCAGCTTGAAAAATGCACTGGGGCATTATTTCGCATCCAAGACAAATGATGTATCTTTTGTTTTGCATTTACAATAAGAATGTTGCATCAATAACCCCAGCCTAACCTCATCCAGTACCTGCAAAGGGAGATGGGAAGGCCAGCATAATTGTGTATGTAGTTTCACCTCAAAACAAGGGACAAGGGTAAATGTAGTTTTACCCTTGTAAGGAGTTTCTGGAAGGAATATTCCTTGACTATATTCCTTGAATTCTAAGGCTTCATGATACAGGTCAACAATTTAAAAAGTGGACTTGAAGCCATGGTGACGGGAGAGAGGCTATCAATAGCTACAAGGAATCTTGACTGAGTGCAGTGAGGCTGGGGATGTTTCCCTGCATGGCATTTGGTCACAGATCATCTCTCCACACCCTGTGACAGTCCTGTCTGATGAGAAACATGGTCTGGCATCTCCTTCCAGAAAATAAAGTATCTGGGTCCTAGAGAGGTGAAGGACTTGCTTGCTGTCACACAGCATGTGTTGGGGGCCTTTCTGAATCAGCACCAAGATCATGTCGCTAGAGCCTCTCCAACTCCAGCCCACTCTACCCGGCCATGATAGTAGCTTCCCCTTTCCCTACTTTGCTTAGGATGTGGTTTTCATTCTTCCTGTCAAAGCCCAATGGCCCCGATTCTCTAGAGAGTCCTGGGTGAAACCTGATGAAGAGGGACCAAGTATTAAGAGGTGGTGAGTGGGAAATCTGATGGATAGACTCTGGCTTTAGGCCATCTCTTATGTGACTCTCGGCAAAATATTTAATTTCTCTGATCTTGCAACCTCCACTATAATACATAGATGAAATAGAATGATATACATTAAGTATGCAGTAGTCAACCCTCGTGAACCCCAGTTCCATATTGCGATGGCTGTCTTCAATGGCTTAATCCATGGAAGGGAATGGGTTGAAGACAAAACGACAATTATGGGGTAGGCAGCTCTTGGAGTGCTAATGGGATGCTCCCATCCTGTCTCATCTGTGGCTGCTTCTTTCTACTTCACTGAGGAATTGAAACAGAATTGCATAATGGGGAGCATTATCGGGGATCCTTGTTTAACCCAACTTCATTATGCATATAGGCTTGTTGAGGCCCGGAGACAAGAGGGGACACACAAGGTTTAAGTGAAGGGAGAAAGAGGAAGGCAACAGAGCAAAATGTGATGTATGGGACAAGGTGCAAAGCCTTAGCGCACAGTGCACAGGGGCCCTGGGTTGACGTGTGGGCAGTGACTACTCCCCCAGAGACTGTGGGTGCCAGGACAGTGCACGTAGTGTTAACTGGCGTGAAAGTTCCACATAAACCAGCAGAGCCCTGCAGAGTACCCCTCCTGGAGTCAGAGAACTTGGGTTTGGATCTTGGCTCTGCTGAAGTCAGGTGAGTCCTCTTTGGGGATTCAGTTTTCTTTTTCATAAAATAGAGTATGGTTCCCTCATGGTCACAGAGCTGTTGGAGACTCAGATGAAATAATGGATGGGACAGACGCATAGTAAACCGTGAAGCGCTCATGCTGTCTATATAGCTGGTCTTGGAGACACCTCTTTCTCTGGGCTTCATTCTGTCTTCCTTTAAATCTAGCCAGATCAGGCTTTAGTCCTGGCCTGCCTCAGTGATTCTGAGATTGCCTCACCTCTGATAGCTTAGTGCTCAGATCTGTGCTGCACACATCTGGTGGCTCCATTAGTGAGGGCTCTTTGGTTGGAAGTGACAGAAAACCAAGTCAGGATGACTTGAGTCGGGGAAAAGAGGGAAACACTTATTTATTCACAAAACCAAGATGTTCAAGAATAGTACTGGCTTAATCTCCATCTCTCAGCTCTGCTTTGACCTTGTTGACTTCATTCTCAAGCAGGCTTTCCCAATATGGCAGCCAAGAGATGTGCCTGGTAGCCTAAGGTTTGTATTCTATGAGCTTGGAAACTGTTTGCAAAGAGGCTCTCCTCTTTCCTAGTAATTCAGGAAAAGGTCCCAGAATTGAATCTTATTGAACCAGTACAGGCATTCCTTGATTTTTGAGAGTTTGTATTATGCATTTTACTTTTATGAAAAATCTACATTAGTACCTGTTTTTGATAACCAAATGAAATTCAAAGAGGATTTTCACTTTTATAAACAAAGGCAAAAAAGCAAAAATATTGTTCAGCATTTCTTTGGCAGGAAGTCATTACTGAGGCAGAGTATACCCTGATCAGCCAGGGTGGCACCACTCAGTTCTTTCCCCAGGAATTACACTCAGCAGCTCAGCATCAAACCACCGTAGCTTTGAACTGTGTCTGTGAGCATCTGTGTTTTATCTAAATTTATTTTGTATATCTCTTAGCAACATGTGTCCTATGGTATCAGAAAGGTCTAAGTTATTTTTTGTGTCTGGGAATGCTAAAAAGTGTTTTCTTATAAATTAATGGTAGTTGCTTCTTCACTTTGTGCCATTTTGGCTTGTGAAAGTTTTCACAGGAATGCTCTACTTTCAAATAGTGGGGGAAACCTGGATTGGTCACATGTCTTGTTTGAACCAGTCACTGTGGCCGGGATAATGGGATACACTGACTATGAATGACTGATGTTTACCGTGTTGAAGCCAGTTAGTTATGGGGTCATCTGCTCCTACCCCACAGTCACTGCGTAGCGTGTGTGTGTGTGTGTGTGTGTGTGTGTGTGTGTGTGTGTGTGTGCGTGCGTGTGTGAAAGAGAGAGACAGATTCTTCTAAAGCTAGAAAATTACTTAAAATGAAACGTAAAAAAAATTTAATGACCTGTAAGTCTCCAAAGAAAACTAAACTTATTCACTAGGTAAGTCAACCAAAAGATAAAGAAGGAGTGTCAAGTGCTTAATACAGTTTTCTCTTCATAGGTTGGCTTCTGTCCTGACACTTGTCTTTCTTCTTCTCCCTTTTAAATTGCTCCCTTCCTGGCTTTTTGATCTCTGTCCAGTCCCACCCCTCCTTCTCTTCAGAATCCTGAGTAAGGAGAGAGAGACTGCGGAGGCAGGTGCCTGGGCTTCTCCCTTTCCAGGACTAAGGCCTTCAGGGAAGCCTCTGCTGTCAGTACCAGGAACCGTTGCCTGGCTCTCACCCACCCTCTCTCTGACCCCTGACAGATCTGTTTTGGCGTTTCCATTTCTATCCCAGTGTCTTAGGCTTATTTTCCAATCCCAACTTTAATTGGCCATTTGCATATCTTCTCTGGGGAAATGTTTATTCAAGTCCTTTGCCCATTTTTGAATTGGGTTTTGCTGTTGTTGAGTTATAGGAGTTCTTTGTATATTCTGGATACTAATTCCTTATCAGATGTATAACTTGCAAATATTTCCTTCCGTTCTGTGGGCTGCCTTTTTACCTGTTGACAGTGCCCTTTGATGAACAAAACTTTTGTTTTCTTGAAGTCCAAATCATCTATTTTTTTCTTCTGTTATCTGTGCCTTTGGTATCATTTCCAAGAAATCATCACCAAGTCCAATGTCATGAAGCTTTTATTCCATGTTTTCTTCCGAGAGTTGTATTGTTTTAGCTCTTACATCCTTTTGGGGGGGTAATTTTTGTATATGGTGTTAGGTAAGGGCCTAACTTAGCTATTTTGCATGTGGATATCCAGTTTTCCCAGCACCATTTATTAAAAAGACTGTTCTTTCCCCATTGAGTGTTCATGGCACCCTTGTCAAAAATCATTTGACTATATGCGAGGGTTTACTATTGGGCTCTCTACTCTATGCCATTGATCTGTATGCCTGTCTTTATGTTAGCACCACAGTCTTTTGATTGCTGTAGCACGTTCTGAATCAGCAAGTGTGAGTCCTCCAGCTTTGTTCCTGTCTTTCAAGATTGTTTGGCTATTCAGGGTCCCTTTAGATTTATATGAATTTTAGGGTGGGTTTTCCTGCAAGAAAAGTCACTGGGATTATATTCAATCTTTAATATTGACATTTTAACAATATTAAAAATTTAAATGCATGAAGTTGAAATGTGTTTATTTATGTCTTTTTTATTGAAGCATATTTGACATACAATATTATATTATATGAGTCTCAGGTATACAGTATAGTGACTCAACCTTTGTATATATTGAAAAATGATCTCTTTAATTAGTCCAATTGCCATTCATCACCATACAAATTTAATAAAGTATTGCTGACTATATTGCCTGGGCTGTACATTAATCCCCATTACTTGTTTGTTTATTTTATAACTGGAAGTTTGTACTTGTTGATCCCTTTCACCCATTTCACTCTCCCCCGGCAAATCCTTTCCCCTCTAATTTCACTCAGCACAATCATGGTCCATAGTGTTGCAAATGGCAGGATTCCATTCTTTTTTTGTGGCTGAGTAGTATTCCATTGTATATGTATATATAAAACATCTCCTTTATCCACTCAACCACTGATGGACACTTATGTTGGTTCCATATCTTGACTACTGTAAATAATGCTGGAATGAGCATAGGGGTGCATAGATCTTTTCAAATTAGTATTTTTACTTACTTCCGATAGATACTCAGAAGTGGAATTGCTGGATCATATGGTAGTTCTATTTTTAATTTTTTGAGGAAGCTCCATATTGTTTCCCATAGTGGCTACACCAATTTATATCCCCATCAACAGTGCCTAAATTCCCTTTTCTCCATATCTTCATCAACACTTGTTATTTCTTGTCTTCTTGATAATAGCCATTCTGACAGGTGTAAAGTCTCATTGTGGTTTTGATTCACATTTCCCTGATAATTAATGTCATCTTTTCATGAGCTTGTTGGTCATCTGTTTGCATTCTTTGGAAAAACGTCTATCCAGAACCTTTGCCAACTTCTTAATTAGTTATTTTTATTGAATTACATGAGTTCTTTATATATTTTGGATGTTAACACCTTATCAGATATATCATTTGGAAGTGTCATCTCCCTTTCAGTATGTTGCCTTTTGTTTTGTTGATCCGTTCCTTTCTCAGTGCAGAAGCTTTTTAGTTTTGATGTCATCCCATTTGTTTGTTTTTGTTTTTGTTGACCTTGCCTTTGGAGTCAAATCCAAAAGAAATCTCTGAGGCCAAAGTCAAGTACTTGCTGCCTATATTTTCTTCTAGTAGTTTAATGGTTTCAAGTTTTACATTCAAATCTTCAATCCACTTTGAGTTAATTTTTGTATATAGTGTAAGATAGTGGTCTAGTTTCACTTATTTGCATGCAGCTGTCCAGTTTTCCCAACACTATTTAGTGAAGAGACTGTTGTTTCCCTGTATATTCTTGCCTCCTTTGTCACAAATTAATTGCCCATACATGTACGGGTTTATTTCTGGACTCTTGATTTTTTTCCCCATTGACTTGTGTGTCTGCTTTTATACCAATAGCATATTGATTAGATTACTATAGCTTTTTAGTATAGTTTCAAATCCAGGCACATGATATCTCCAATTTCCTTCTTTCTCAAGATTAATTTGGTTCTTCTGGTTCTTTTGTGTTTCCATACAAATTTTATAACTTTTTATTCTAGTTCTGTGAAAAATACTGTGGAAACTTTGATAGGGATTGTACTGAATCTGCAGATTCCTTTGGGTAGTATGGACATTTTAACAATATTAATTTTTGTAATCCATGAGCACAGAATATCTTTCCATTTATTTGTGTCTTCTTCAATTTCTTTCATTGATATCTTGTTTTCAGTACAGGTCTTTTGCCTCCTTGATTAAATTTATTCCTATGCATTTTATACTTTCTGATGCAATTATAAAAATGGGGTAGTTTTCTTGATTTCTCTTTCTGATAGTTGGATATTAGTGTATAGAAATGCAACAAAATTTTATATATTGATTTTGTATCCTGCAACTTTACTGAATTCAGTTCTTCTAACAGTTTTATTGGTGGAATCTTTAGAGTTGTCTATTTATGGTATCATGTCATCTGCAAATAGAGAGTTTTACTTCTTCCTTTTCAATTTGGGTGTCTTTTATTTACTTTTCTTTTTTCTTTTTCCTAATTGCTGTGGCTAGGACTACCAGTACTCTGCTGAATAAGTGGGGAGAATGAGCATCCTTGTCTTGTTCTTGATCTTAGAAGAAAAGTTTTCAACTTTTCACTATAGAGTATGATATTATTATGGGTTTGTCAGATATGGCCTTTATTATGTTAAAATATGACTCTTTTACCCACTTTGCTGAGAGTTTTATTATAACAGATGTTGGATTATGTCAAATGCTCTCCCTGCATATATTGGGATGATCATATGATCAAAAAACTTATTAATGTGGTGTGTCATGTTGATTTATTTGTGGATGTTGAACCATCTTTGCACCCCAGGAATAAACCCCATTGATCATGGTGTATGATCCTTTTTGATATATTGTTAATGTGTTTTGCAAACATTTTGTTGAAGATTTTTGCACTTATGTTCATCAGGGATATTAGCCTATAATTTTCTTTTTTTTTGTGTGTGATGTCCTTGTATGGTTTTGGTATCAGGATAATGCCGACCTCATAAAATAAGTTTGAAAGTGTTGCCTTCTCTTCAGTTTTTTGGAAGAATTTAAAAAGGATAGGTATTGCATCATGTTTGGTAGACTTCACCAGTGAAAATGGCTTTTGTTTTTTAGGAGGATTTTTATTACTGATTCAATCTCCTTAATAGTAATCAGTCTATTTAGACTTTCTATTTCTTCCTGATTCAGTCTTGGAAGATTGTATGTTTATAGAAATGTATCCATTTCTTCTAGATTGTTCATTTTGTTGCCATGTAAATGACCATAGTAGTCTCTTAGGATCTTTTGTGTTTCTGTGGTATCAGTTGTGACTTCTCTTTCATGTCTGATTTTATTTATTTGAGCTCTCTCTCTTTTTCTTGGTGAGTCTGGCTAGGGTTTGTCAATTTTGTTTTTCTTTTCAAATAACCAGTTCTTAGTTTCGTTAATCACTCTATTGTCTTACTAGGCTCTATTTCATTTATTTTCCATTTTGATCTTTATTATTTTCTTCCTTTTACTAAACTTTGGGGTTTGTTTGTTCTTTTTTCTCTAGCTCCTTTAGGTGTAAAGTTAAATTGTTTATTTGAGATTTTTCTTGAAGTCTTAAAGCCTGTATTGCTATGACCTTCTTTCTTAGAACCACTTTTGCTGCATTCAATTGATTTGGTATGTGGTATTTCTGTTTTCATTTATGTCTAGGTGTTTTTTATTTCTCCTTTGATGATCCAGTGGTTTTTCTGGAGCATAGTGTTTAATCTCCAAATATTTATGGCTTTTCCTGTTTTCTTCTTATAAGTGATTTCTAGTTTCATACTGTTGTGGTTGGAAAAGATTTGAGAAATTCCATTCAAGAAATTTCAATGTTCTCGAATTTTTTAAGACTTGTTTTGTGTCCTAACATGTGATCTATTCTGGAGAATGTTCCATGTGCATTGCTCCAGAGAACAACATATATTCTGCGGCTTTTGAAGGAAATGTTCTGTATATATCTATTAAGTCCACATGGTCTAATGCCATTTAAGGCTGATGTTTCCTCATTGATTTTTCTGGCTGGATGATCTATCCATTGATGTAGATGGGTTGTTAAGATCCCCTGCTATTATTGATTGCTGTTTATTTCCCCCTGTAGGTCTGTTAATTTCGCTTTATATATTTAAGTGCTCCTACAGTGGGTGCATATATATTTATAAAGTTATGTCTTCTTGCTTGATCTTTTTATCATTTTTTTAGTGCCTTTCATTGTCTTTTATTACAGTCTTTGTTTCAAAGTCTATTTTGTCTAATGGGAGTAAAGCTACTCTTGCTTTCTTTTATTTCAACTCGCATGGATTATCTTTTTCCATTCATTCACTTTTGTCCTTTTGGTGTCCTTACTTCTGAAGAGCATATCTTGTAGGCAATATATAGACAAGTTTTTTTTTTACATGCAGCCATTCTATGTATTTTGATTGGATAATTTAGTCCATTTACATTTAAAGTAATTATTGATAGTGTGTACTTTTTGTTATGTTAGTTGTTTTCTTCCTGTTTTTAAAGTTCTTTGTTCTTTTCTTTTTCTTTCTCTCTTCCCTTGTGGCATGATGATTTTCTTTAGTGTTATGTTCAGATTCCTTTCTCATTTTCCTTTGTGCATTTACTATAAGTTTTTATTTTGTGGTTACTGTAAAGTTCACATATAATATTGTAGGTACATGACAGTCAATCTGAGGTCAATAGCAGCTTAAATCTGAACCCATTCCAAAACTTTACATTTTTACTACCTCCCTCATGCTTTATATTTTTGATATCATATTTAAAAAATTTTATGTACCCCTTAACTAAACTAGTAGTTTTAATTTTACTACTTTTGTCTTTTAACCTTCACACTAGCTTTATAAGTGATTTATCCACTACCTTTTACATATATTTACCTTTTCCAGTAAGAATTTTTTTTTTTACTTTCATGTTTTCTCATTGTTAATTAGTGCCATTTCTTTTCCTCTTAAAGAAGTCCTTTAATATTTCTTATAAGGCCAGTTTAGGGTGATGAACTTCTTTAGCTTTGTTTATTTGAAAAACTCTATTTCTTCTTCATTTCTGAATGATGGTCGTGCTGGGTAGAGTATTTTGGTTGGAAGTCTTCCTTTCAGCACTTTGAATATGTCATGCCACTCTCTTCTGGCCAGCTAAATGTGTGCTGGAAAATCTGCGGATAGCCTCATGCGGTTTTCTTTATAATAATTTGTTTTTCTCATTGTTTTTATGATTCTCTCTTTATCTTTAAATGTTACCATTTTAATTAAAGTGTTTCTTGTGTGGATATCTTTACGTGCATTTTCTTTGGAACTCTCTGGGCTTTCTGGACCTGGATGTCTGTTTCCTCCCCAAGATTAGGGAAATTTTTAGCCATTCAAATAAGTATTCTGCCTCTTTCTCTCTCTCTTCTTCTGAAATCTTATTCCACTTGATGTTGTACCATAAATCTATTAAGTTATCTTCATTTCTTTATCCTTTTTTCTTTTGACTGCCCTGTCCGGGTGAGTCCTAATGTTTCATCTTCTAGCTTGTTGATACATTCTTCTGTTTCCTCTAATTGGCCCTCTTGTGTATTTTTCAGTTCAGTTACTGTATTCTTCAGCTCGGTGACTTCTTATATTTTGTATCTCTTTATTAAACTGTTCACTGTGTTCATGCTTCTTCTGGGTTCAGTGAGCAACTTCATGACCATTACTTTGAATTCCTTATCAGGCAGATTACTTATCTCTGTGTCAGTAAGGTGTTTTATATATTTTTGAGTTTTTGCTTTATTCTCTTGTTTGGAAAAGATTTTTCTCTTCCCTCATTTTGCTTGACTTTTTGTGTTTGTTGTTCTGTATTAGGTGAAACAGCTACCTCTTTCAGTCTTGAAGTAGCGTAGGTGATGAACTCCCTGTTCCCTTGCTCTAGCTGTTGGTTGTCTTTGAAACAATTGTGATCCAAATGGCCTATTTTATTCTTGGTATGTCTCCAATGTTAAGGGTGTGCCAAGACCTGTTAATGTCCCAAGGGGCGCACTAACTGTATTTAGTACTTAGTTTCAGGCTGATTAGAATAGAATCCAGATCCTCAGACAGAAGCTTTTAAAGTAGGCAAACATATACAGTCCTGTGTGGATGCAATTTTAAATCTTGCTGGTCTCTGGATAAGATTTGGAGGTGTCCCCTGGGTGACGGATGCAAAAATTGGGGCTCTAGACAAGTACATAAGCTCCTTTTCTGGGAGGTCTCATTAAGTTGTACGAGGCCAAAGTGGTGCACAAGGTCGGTGTTTCCCTGATCACGTCCCCTGGGAGTGCCCCCATCACCGCTGAGTATGTGGGAAACAGTTCCGCTTGCTCCTCAGGCTGGAGTTCCGGGATAAATAAGTAGGTCTTTCTCACAGGAAGGCTGGGGTGTGTTTCAGTTTGTTGTTTGTGCAGTGCCCTGGGTTGGTGGCCTGCCAAGAACTGTCTTTTTGATTGTCAGAGTCTCCTGGAGCTCAGGAATACCAGCTCCTTGCCACTGGTGTCGGGTGAGCAGGGGCACCCTCTGTGTGGCTGTCACACGCCCGCTGGCTGTAGCAGGGCAGCTGGAGAGTGTGTGTGGGGGGGTAGTGCATGTTCACTGGCTTTAAAAAGCAGTAGGAAAATGTCCTGACTGTGCATACCTGCAGGCTTCAGTGATGATATGGGAGAGTGTTCTGTTTGCACATGTATACGAGCCCCAGGTTGGGCGTGGGAGAATGCCACGACCACTCAGGCTCGTCAGCCCCAGCCAGGATGCGAGAGAGTATGGCAACCTGCCCCAGCCGGGGAGCGAGGGATCCCTGAGATTGCCCTTGCTCTCCAGCCTCAGCAAGGCAACCAGTGTCATGACCACGTGCCCCCACCCATCCTGGAAAGGCAGCAGGAGGTGCCAAGTGTAGGTGCAGAGCGTACAATGGCCTTCAACAGCACCCCCACCTCCAGGGAGAGCCCCAACTGTCCCCTGCCCCTCCAACATATGCCCTCTGACAAGCAAAACATCTCCTTCACATATAGAACAGTGATTTTCAAATTGGTGGTTTTGCACTGGATCCCATGGTGAGTGAGAACACACACAAGCCTTTTAAAAAGAGAATGTCAGTTTCCTATAGCATTTTGGGTTCTTTGGATATCAGCCCTGTTGGTTTTTTTTTTTTTTGAATATCGGTACAGCTTTATTTTTCATAAACAGAAATTGACACCTAAGTAAGCCGGTCATGAGTGCAGGGCAAAGGCCGAGTTGGCCAGAAAAGGGAACCACAACACTATATAATGAGACCATGTTTATGGATTAGTGATTCATACGTTGTTAATTGGATCCAAACTAAACAGCATCAGATGCTGAGGCTTATTCTCAGTCTAGAAAACATTGGTTTAAAACTATTGTGGCATTAGATTATGTTCCATTAGAGCACTATGGTTCCACAACAGCCCCTCAAGGCAAGGATGAAGTGGAGATCCAGTCCCCTAATTACTTCCACTCTCATGCCCATTATACCCCCCAACCAAGGCAGTTCCACTATGTATTTGTACAATCATTTAAGATTTCATACTTCCTTTCTTTTTTAATTTTTATTTTGCTATTATTAATGTACAATTACATGAGCAATATTATGGTTACTAGACTCCCCGTATCATCAAGTCCCCACCACATACCCCATTGCAGTCACTGTCCATCAGCGTAGTAAGATGCTATAGAATCACTACTTGTCTTCTCTGTGTTATACTGCCTTTCCCGTATGGCCCTGGCCTTCGCTACGTTATGTGTACTAATGGTAATACCCCTTTTTCCCCCTTATCCCTCCCTTCCCACCCATCTTCCCCAATTCCTTTCCCTTTGGTAACTATTAGTTCATTCTTGGGTTCTGTGAGTCTGCTGCTGTTTTGTTCCTTCAGTTTTTTCTTTGTTCTTATACTGCACAGATGAGTGAAATCATTTGATACTTATCTTTCTCTGCCTGGCTTATTTCACTGAGCATAATACCCTCTAGCTCCATCCATGTTGTTGGAAATGGTAGGATTTGTTTTCTTCTTATGGCTGAATAATATTCCATTGTGTATATGTACCACCTCTTTGTTATCCATTCATCTACTGATGGACACTTAGGTTGCTTCCATTTCTTGGTTATTGTAAATAGTGCTGCAATAAACATAGGGGTGCATATGTCTTTTTCAAACTGAGCTGCTGCATTCTTAGGGTAAATTCCTAGGAGTGGAATTCCTGGGTCAAATGGTATTTCTATTTTGAGTTTTTTGAGGAACCTCCATACTGCTTTCCACAATGGTTGTACTAATTTACATTCCCACCAGCAGTGTAGGAGGGTTCCCTTTTCTCCACATCCTCGCCAACATTTGTTGTTGTTTGTGTTTTGGATGTTGGCCATCCTAACTGGTGTGAGGTGATATCTCATTGTGATTTTAATTTGCATTTCTCTGATGACTAGCAATGTGGAGCATATTTTCATGTGCCTGTTGGCCACCTGAATTTCTTCTTTGGAGAAGTTTCTGTTCAGCTCCTCTACCCATTTTTTAATTGGGTTACTTGCTTTTTGTTTGTTGAGGTGTGTGAGCTCTTTATATAATTTGGATGTCAACCCCTTATCTGATATGTCATTTATGAATATATTCTCCCATACTGTAGGATGTCTTTTTGTTCTACTGTTGGTGTCCTTTGCTGTACAGAAGCTTTCTAGTTTGATATAGTCCCACTTGTTCATTTTTGCTTTTGTTTCCCTTGCTCAGGGAGATATGTTCATGAAAAAGTTGCTCATTTTTATGTCCAAGAGATTTTTGCCTTTATGTTTTTCTAAGAGTTTTATGGTTTCATGACTTACATTCAGGTCTTTGATCCATTTCGAGTTTACTTTTGTGTATAGGGTTAGACAGTAATTCAGTTTCATTCTCTTACATGTAGCTGTCCAGTTTTGCCAACACCAGCTGTTGAAGAGGCTGTCATTTCCCCATTGTATATCCATGGCTCCTTTATCGTTTATTAATTGACCATATATGCTTGGGTTAATATCTGGGCTCTCTATTCTGTTCCACTGGTCTATGGGTCTGTTTTTGTGCCAGTACCAAATTGTCTTGATTACAGTGGCTTTTTAGTAGAGCTTGAAGTCAGGGAGCATAATTTCCCCATTTTATTCTTCCTTCTCAGGATAGCTTTGGCTATTCGGGGTCTTTTGTGGTTCCATATGAATTTTAGAACTATTTTCTCTAGTTCATCGAAGAATGCTGTTGGTATTTTGATAGGGATTACATTGAATCTGTAGATTACTTTAGACAAGATGGCCATTTTGACAATATTAATTCTTCCTATCCATGAGCACAGGATGTGTTTTCATTTATTGGTATCCTCTTTAATTTCTCTCATGAGTGTCTTATAGATTTTAGAGTATAAGTCTTTCACTTCCTTGGTTAGGTTTATTCCTAGATATTTTATTCTTCTTAATGCAATTGTGAATGGAATAGTTTTCCTGATTTCTATTTCTGCTAGTTCACCGTTAGTGTACAGAAATGCAACAGATTTCTGTGTATTAATTTTGTATCCTGCAACTTTAATCCAGATATTAGATCTAGTAGTTTTGGAGTGGATTCTTTAGGGTTTTTTATGTACATTATCATGTCATTGCAAACAGGGAGAGTCTGGCTTCCTTCTTGCCAATCTGGATGCCTTTTATTTCTTTATATTACCCAATTGACGTGGCTAGGTCGTCTAGAACTATGATGAATAAAAGTGGGGAGAGTGAGCATCCTTGTCTCATTCCCGATCTTAAAGGAACAGCTTTCAGCTTCTCACTGTTAAGTATAATGTTGGCTGTGGGTTTGTCATATATGGCCTTTATTATGTTGAGGTACTTGCCCTCTATACCCATTTTGTTGAGAGTTTTTATCATGAATGGATGTTGAATTTTGTTCAATGCCTTTTCAGCATCTATGGAGATGATCATGTGATTTTTGTCCTTCTTTTTTTGATGTAGTGGATGATGTTGATGGATTTTTGAATGTTCTACCATCGTTGCATCCCTGGGATGAATTACACTTGATCATGATGGGTGATCTTTTTGATGTATTTTTGAATTCGGTTTGCTAATATTTTGTTGAGTATTTTTGCATCTATGTTCATCAGGGATATTGGTCTGTAATTTTCTTTTTTTGTGGTGTCTTTGCCTGGTTTTGGTATTAGAGTGATGTTAGCCTCATAGAATGAGTTTGGGAGTATTCCCTACACTTCTACTTTTTGGAAAACTTTAATGAGTATGGGTATGAGGTCTTCTCTAAGTGTTAGATAAAATTCAACAGTGAAACCATCTGGTCCAGGAGTTTTGTTCTCAGGTAGTTTTTTGGTTACCAATTCAATTTCTTTGCTGGTAGTTGGTTTATTCCGATTTTCTGTTTCTTCCTGGGTCAGCCTTGGAAGGTTTTATTTTTCTAGAATGTTGTCCATTTCTTTTAGGTTATCCAGTTTGTTACCATATAATTTTTCATAGTATTCTCTCATAATTCTTTGTATTTCTGTGCTGTCCGTAGTGATTTTTCCTTTCTCATTTCCAATTCTGCTTTTGTGTGTAGACTCTCTTTTTTTCTTCATTAGTCTGGCTACAGGTTTATCTATTTTATTTTCTAGAAGAACCAGCTCCTGCTTTCATTGATTCTTTCTATTCTTGTATTCTTCTCAATTTTATTTATTTCTGCTTTAATGTTGATTATGTCCCTCCTTCTACTGACTTTGGGTCTCATTTATTCTTCCTTTTCTAGTTTAATTAATTGTGAGTTTAGATTGTTCATTTGGTATTGTTCTTCTTTCCTGAGGTAGGCCTGTATTGCAATATATCCGTCTTAGCATGGCCTTCACTGAGTCTCACAGATTTTGCAGTGTTCAATTCTTGTTGTCATTTGTCTCCATATATTGCTTGATCTTTGTTTTTATTTGGTCATTGATCCATTGATTATTTAGGAGCATGTTATTAAGCCTCCATGTGTTTGTGGGCTTTTTCATTTTCTTTGAGTAATTTATTTCTAGTTTCATACCTTTGTGATCTAAGAAACTGGTTGGTACAATTTCAATCTTTTTGAATTTACTGAGGCTCTTTTTGTGGCCTCGTATATGATCTATTCTTGAAAAGTGCACAGTTCTATGGGCACTTGAGAAGAATGTGCATCCTGTTGCTTTTGGATGGAGTGTTCTTTAGATGTCCATTAGGTCCATCTGTTCTAATACGTTTTTCAGTGCCTCTATCTCTTTATTTATTTTCTGTCTGGTTGGTCTGTCCTTTGGAGTGAGTGGTGTGTTGAAGTCTCCTAAAATAAATGCATTGCATTCTATTTCCCCCTTTAATTCTGTTAGTATTTGTTTCACATATGTAAGTGCTCCTGTGTTGGGTGCATATATATTTATAATGGTTATATCCTCTTGTTGGACTGACCCCTTTATCATTATGTAATGTCCTTCTTTGTCTCTTGTGACTTTCTTTGTTTTGAAGCCTATTTTGTCTGAAAGAAGTACTGCAACTCCTACTTTTTTCTCCCTATTAGTAGCATGAAATATCTTTTTCCATAGCTTTACTTTCAGTCTGTGTATGTCTTTGGGTTTGAAGTGAGGCAGCTTATAGATGTGTCTTGTTTTTTTACGCATTCTATTACTCTGTGTCTTTTCATTGGTGCATTCAGACCATTTACATTTAGGGTGATTATCGCTAGATATGTACTTATTGCTATTGCAGGCTTTAGATTTGTAGTTACCAAAGGTTCAAGGGTAATTTCCTTACTAACAGTCTAATTTAACTTGCTTTGTATGCTATTACAAACACAACCTAAAGCTTCTTTTTTTTTTCCTCCTTTTTCTTCCTCTTCCATTCTTTGTATGTTATGAATCATATTCTGTACTCTTTGTGTATCCCTTGGGTGACATCTACTTAGTCTTAGGAATAATTCCAGCTATACAATTCCCTCCAAAGTGCACTGTAGGGGTGGTTTGTGGGAGGTAAATTCTCTCAGCTTTTGCTTATCTGAAAATTGTTTGATCCCTCCTTCAAATTTAAATGATAACCTTGCTGGGTAGAGCATTCTTGGCTCAAGGCCCTTCTGCTTTATTGCATTAAATATGTCATGCCACTCCCTTCTGGCCTGTAAGGTTTCTATTGAGAAGTCTGATGATAGCCTGATGGGTTTTCCTTTGTATGTGATCTTTTTTCTCTCTCTGGCTGCTTTTAAAAGTTTGTCTTTGTCTATGATCTTTGTCATTTTAATTATTATATGTCTTGATGTTGTCTTCCTTGGGTCCCTTGTGTTGGGAGATCTGTGCGTCTCGATGGTTTGAGAGAGAATATGTCCTTCCCCAGATTGGGGAAGTTTTCAGCAATTACCTCCTCAATGACACTTTCTATCCCTTTTCCTTCCTCTTCTTCTTCTGGTATCCCTATAATGCGAATATTGTTCCATTTGGATTGGTCACAGTTCTCTCAATATTCTTTCATTCTTAGAGATTCTTTATTCTCTCTGTGCCTCAGCTTCCTTGTATTCCTCTTCTCTAATTTCTATTCCATTTACCATCTCTTCTACTACATCTAGTCTGCTTTTTAATCCCTCCATTGTATGTTTCATTTCAGATATGGAATTTCTTAATGATTGAATCTCCATCTTAAATTCATTCCTGAGTTCTTGAATATTTTTCCGTACCTCCATAAGCATGTTTATAATTTTTATTTTGAACCCTCTTTCAGGAGGATTGGTGAGTTCAGTTTCATTTGGCCCTTTTTCTGGGATTTGTGAGATTTTGGTCTGTACCATGTTCTTTTGATGTTTCATATTTCTGTGTGGTGCCCTCTATTGCCCAGAAGCTCCAGTCTCTGGAGCTGCTCAGCCCCTAGAGTGAGGTTGGGGGTTGTAGGGGAGCGGAGCTGGTGCCTAGGGGGAGGAAAGATCTGCTGCCTGTCTCCCATCTGCCCTGCCTGTCTCCAATATCACAGCCAGTGGGCCAAGCACACAGGTGTAAACCTCTGTGCTTTGCATCTCTAGCTGTTGTAGGTGAGGCCTCTCTCTGGCTGGTCTGACGCCAGAGTAGTGACTGCTGGTTTGCGAGCTGGTGCTGTCAGGCCAGGAGGAAGGCTCAACAGGCTGCATATCACAGTGAGGGGCCTCGGACCTGAGTAGCCAGCTAGGAGAATGGAGCGCCTGAAGCTCCCCAAAGTTCCCAATATGCTGGGCAGAGCATGCCAAGACAACCTTGACCCCATCCCTTCTCCCACGCAGCAAGCTCTGTGCAAACCCCACACCTTCAGCAGCCCTCTCTGCTAGGAAGCCTCTCATACTGCCTGCCTTTCCCTTGTCTCAGAGCAACTGGGTGTGGATCCCTTCCTCCACAAAGGCTGGAATCTGTCTCTCAAGCACTCTGCCTGTCCCACCTCCCCACCCTCCAGAGCACCACACAATGTAGATTTCTGCTTGCAAAGCTGATCTCCAGGGCCAGGTGTTCAGCAGTCCTAGGCTTCTTCCACCCCCTCCCCTGCTCTGTTTCTCTTCCTCCCGCTGGGGAGCTGGGGTGGGTGAAGGGCTTGGGCCTCGCTGGATCAAGGCTTTCCTACATTACCCTGTTTTGTGAGGTCTGCTCTGTTCGTGAGGTCTGTATGCAGTCTGGTGCAGCCTTCTTTCCTGTTGCTGTTTTAGGGTTAGTTGTATTAACTGTATTTTCACACTATGTGTGGTTCCTGGAGGAGTTCTCTGTCTCACCTCTCACGCCGCCATCTTGAATCTCTCCTGTTCGTTTTTTAAGCCAGACATTTTGGGGGAGTCATCTCTCCTGTGCAGATACCAAGCGCTGGGGTGCCGGATGAGGGGGCCAATCCCTTGTTTCTCTGGAGGAAGCACCAGACTGGTGAGATTCCTCCCTACTGAGTGTTACCACATTAGGGGTGGGGATTTTGATGAGCCTGTGTGTCTGCCTCTTTACCCATTTCAATGTGCTCTTTTTATCCTTAGTTGTGGAGAAGCAGTTCATCTAGTTTTTCAATCTTTTTCAGAGGGAAATTATTCATATGTAGCTGTAGATTGGGAGGAGGTGTGTTCAGGATCTTCCAATGCCTCCATCTTGGACCTCATATTTATGTTTTCTTTAATTTCTTTCAGCAATGTTTTGTAGTCTTCATTGTGGAAGTCTTCCACCTCCTTAGTTAATGTCTAATGATTTTAATTCTGTTAATGCTATTGTAAGTGGAATTGTTTTGTAGTTTCCCTCTCAGATTGTTCATTGTTAGTATATAGAAATGCAACTAACTTTTGCATGTTGACTTAGTATCCTGATATTTTGCTGATTCATTTATTAGTTCTAACAGTTTTTTGGGTATTTTTAGGGTTTTCTACATATAAAATCATATCACCTGCAAACGTAATTTTTCTTTTCCTTTCCAATTTGTAAGCCTTCCACTTGTTTTCTTTGCATAATTACTCTGGCTAGAACCTCTAGTACCAAATATCCCAATATTTGGAGGATAGGGTCCCTTTTACCTACTTTGGCTCCCACAAGCTATGTGCAAGCCATTCCAGGAATACGTACACCGCTACCTGCCATGGGCTAGAAGTGGGTTAGCAGCAGCTGCTACTGGGAGAAGAGTTGAAATTGATGGAAATTAACTGAATTTTACCACCTAAGCTTGGACATTGCATGCTTAATAGACTCCAGAGGTCCAAAATAGTCACATCCGACAGAATCTGCTGTTGCAATTGTTTTAGGTAGAGGGGCAGATTCCTAGAGCTTCCTACTCTGCCTTCTTCCCAAAATCTTCCTAGGCTGGAAGAGTTTTAAGGTTCATGATAGAAAAAAGCTTAGATTGTTTTGAAGAGAGACTGTTACCATAAATATGAATGTTCAAATTGACTCTGGTGAGATCTCAGTGGAAATGAGAAACATGCTATTAAAAACTGGAGGAAAGATGATCTTTGTTGTAAAGTAGCAGAGAATTTGGCTGAATTGTGTTCTGTTTTGTGGCAATTAGAACTTGCAAATGATGAACTTGGGTATTTAGTGGAGGAGATTTTTGAGCTAAGTGTTGATACTGTGACTTGGTTTCTCCTTGCTGCTCATAGTAAAATGCAAAAGGAAAGGAATACATTGAAGAAGGAATTGTCAAGCAAAAAGGAATCAGAACTTGAAGATTTGAAAAATTCTCAGCCTACCTATACTACAAAAGATGAGAAAGCATGCTCTGGAGAGAAGAGCATCTCTTGACAATCACTGGCTAAAGAGATTATATGTGCAACTTGTTGATCCAATCGACCATCTCAGCAGAAATGCTGCCAGCTTGGACTGAGAGGACAAAGATGGGACAAAATGAAGCAAGTCCGTTGGACTTTTGGGCATATCTCATTGATTTTACTTTCTTGATATATCCCCAATCCATCTACTTCTCCACTTCTACTGATATTACTCTAGTTCAGCTACAACAATCTTCTTGCTGGAATGTCTTCAATGGCCTCATAAATATTCACGCTTGAACCTTGCCTCCCACCAATCCTGATCCATTCTTTATGCCCAGCCAGAATACTCTTTCACAAATGTAAACTGTATCGTATCACTTTCCTGCCTGCAACACCTTGATGTCTCCATGTCTAGTATAAACCATGCCCTCAAAGGTCATATATATGGGGTCCTCACTACTTCTTTGACATGACCTACCATCGTTTCCTCCTTCTCTCTCCTCCAGCCAGACCAGCTTCAATTTTGTTGTTGTTATTTTTTGAGTAGGACAGGCTTGCTCCAGCCTTAGGGCCTTTGGACTTTCTATTTCCTCTGCCTGGAATGCACTTTCCCCAGAAATTCACATCTGTATTTTTCTCAAAATTAGGTCTCATCTTGAATTTCATTTCCTCAGAGAGGGCTTCCTAGACCAGTAGGTATTTTTTGTCTTATTTTACAGATGAGAGAATAAAGATTCAGGAAGTTTAACAATTTGTTTGAGACCATGTTGCTGGGCAATGTAAGTGGGATTCAGGATGAGAAGGCAGAGATCTAGCTCCCTGGTTCTGGGCTTTCTCTACCCAAATACATTGTGTAGAATTACAAACTTTATTTCCACTCATCCTGAGAAAAGGTGGGAGTGATTACTTAACCCTCTTCTATTGTCTGTCTCTCTCAATAAGGAAGGCCCCCAGCTCTGAGCCAAACTAGTGGACTGCTGTTTGCATTTGTCCTCCATGCATCTTGGTTTGATTGTGATGGGATGAATGGTTTGACTCTTTAAAGATTATAACTCAGCTTGGGTGAGTGAGATGCAGAGCATGGTGGAGCATTTTGAGAGTCAGCCAGACATTCACAAAAACAGCCTCTGAAATGGAGGCAACCATTTTCACTTTGTCATGATGACAGAAACAGCCCAAAACTCAAAGGTGGCTTAGACACCATAGAACCTGCTGACCCATCTGAAAATGTCCCTCCTCCGTGGGACACTAGGTGATTGCTTCTTGCTTCTAACAGCAAAGCAGAGGATGCTCACAGCTCTCACCCGCCCCCATCCCTGCCCCCCGTTCTCCACCACACCAGCACAAGCTTGAGACCTCTGCCTGCTCCCCCTTCCCCACTCCTCCACTTTCTGATTCATGACTCCTGTGAAGGTCGCAGTCCAAATCCCACCTTCTCTAGGAAGATTTCTAATGTGCTGGCCTTTAGTTTGGTTTCTGACTTGATCTGTTTTTTCGACCTGTTTCCCAACCTTATTGGCTTTGCTGCATGCTCGGTGGGCTTCCCACTCCCCAGTGCTACAAGCTGACAGAGAGCAGCAGGTCTTGGACACCCACAGGGCCAGTGCGTAAATGGGAAAAGCTGTTGGGACTTTGTGTACAATGGTCAGAGTGACAGCATCCTCCACTGGAGGGAAGATCTCTGGCCAAAGAAGATCAAACTTGGGAGCCTGCCTGCTGTGATGTCCTAAACCCCACTTCAGCTCAGGGCTTGTCAGGAACAGGAGTTCCTGGGAGTTTAGCACTTTCCTCCATCCCCCAATCATGAATCGCTCGTCTAGCATCACTTAGTGGCCAGAAATGATGGAATTGTTCAATAACATGGATTCAAGGGCACTGACCCCTGCAATCATCCGCCGGCACTGCAGCTAACTAATTTCTGGCCTCAGTGAACTAATAACAAAGGGCTCTTCCAAGCGTGGGCAAGGCAAATTTGGCCCCTCTGGGAAAGTGCCTCCCTCCCATATTGGTCTGGCACAGGCTGGTTGTGCCTGGCTGCCCTGGGAGACCCCAGGGGGCATGGCCCCATTGCCCAGACTACTACACACTCCAGGACACTCGCTGCCATGAAGGAATTCACTCATTCATCCATTGACCTATTCATTCACCACTCATTCATTAGTTCTGTTTTCATTCTTTATTTAAGGGCTTGCTGTGGGTTTGGCATTGTGCTTGGCACTGGGGATGAGCAAACTACAGACCTTCTTTACACTTTATGGGACTTAACTGATGAGTGAAGGAGCTAGATAGTAATAAAATAATTACACTAATCAGTATACCATTGGGAACTGGAGAATCCCTGTGAAGGGGAAGATAAAAGTCGTCTAACTGCACATTAACAAAGGAATCTTGCTGGGAGTAAGGAGAGAGTTGGAGGCTTCTCCTAGGCTTGAGGCTTGAGCTGAGAGCTGAACAGTTAAGAGGAGCCGAGTGGGATAAGACATGGGGAAGTATAAGAGTATAAGGGTAAAGCATGTGCAAAGGTCATGAGGCAGGAAAGAACATTCAAGAACTAAAAGAAGACTGTTGTGAAACAAAACAAGGGATAGGAGATATGGGATGGAGGGGCCTGACTCTACAGGGCCTGTGGTTGATAATTTCCTGGGTCCTGGAGTCACACCCTGGGCAGGCAGACCAGGGGTCTTCCTCCTTATCATTTGGTCATTAATATCTAACAGTGGTCATTCCTGGCTTACAGCATTCACCCCAGCACCAGTAAAATGCAGGAATCAGTGGTGACTGATTCCAAGGCGGAAATACCCTAGTATCGCCTCCCCCACGGGCTTGAAGAATGAGCACAGCAGATCACTGCTGAGCAGGGGCGGGTCTGGATGGGATGGCTTTTATGTATTTTGTTCATGTGTTTTGCTTCTTTAACAAGATTATAAGTTGAGGCTGGAATGTTTGCATCCTCTGCCAAAGGCTGAGGAACATGCTGGGCATATAGTAAGTACTTAGATGATGTCCTCATGGTCTGAGAGTCTCCCTTTCCGGTTTCTTGCTGCTTCCTACATAGGCCTCAGTGATCACCTCAGGCTGTGTGTGAGAAGGGCCCAGATAGGTCAGGAGGACCAGAAGTCATGGATCTAGAAGGTCACAAACACAGTGCTACCAGACCTATGTAGCATCTGCTAGCTACTCCCAGGGGCTTCTAGCTATTGCTCTGCCCACGGCGCTTTTCTTTTTTTTTTTGGGTGGGGATTATTTCCCCCAGCAGGCTCAGGTGCCCAAGGGCATTCTGTGCAGCAGCTCTGTAATAATTCTCCTGCCAAGAACCTGGAAGCCACCATGGATTCCTCTTTTTCCTTCCCTCAACTCCATTTCTAATCTAGTGACAAGTTCTGCCAGTCCCTAAATACGCTGTGGACCTGTCCACCTCTCTCATCCACAAAGCCATTATCTGCACTGTGGGGAGAGCGTCCTCGCTGCGTGCCAGGTGGTCGCCCTTGGCTCCACTCCACTCTCGGCATGGTACACAGAGAGATCCTTAAAGCATGTAAAGCAGAGAATGTCACTCTCCTCCTTAAAATTTTGATAGCTTCTCATTGCATTTAGGATAATCTCCAAATTGCTGCCCCAGCGCCAAGCCCTATCCCTGACTCACCCCACCACTCAGCATCCTGGCCATTTGCAAGCTTCTTTTCCCTCCCTCTTCCCTCCCTCCCCCCCTTCCTTCCTTCCTCCCTCCCTCCCCCCCTCCCTCCCTCTTTCTTCCCTTCCTCTTTCCTTCTTTCCTTCCTTTTCTCTCTCTTTCTGCCTCCATGCCTTCCTGCCTTTCTTTCTTTCCCTCTCTTTTTCTCCTTCCCTCCCTCTCTTCCTTTTTTCCACTGTGGTAATACTTCACATGATATCTCCCCTCTTAAAAAAATTTTAGGAGCAAAATACTATATTATTAACTGTATTGTTACTGTACTGTTATTGTTAAGGCACAAGGTCATACAGAATACCTCTAGAATTTATCCATCATGCATAATGGAAACTTCAATAAACCCACTTTAGTCTCATTCTTGTCACATGCAATTTCTTCCTTTTGGAGTGGTTTTTCCTTCACCCTTAAACTGGCTGATCATTACACATCCTTGAGTTCTTGGTTTATATGTCATTTCTTCAGAGAGCTTCTCACTGACCTCCACCAACTCAGCCCCTACAGCCTCTGACCACAGATGTGAGATGTATTCATTCTAACTGTTTACCAGCTGCTTCCCCCTCTAGACTCTAAGCTCTCTGAGAGCCTGCTTTGTTCACCCCTGCGTTCTGGGCATTGGGCTTGCCACATAGCAAACACTTAATACACACCTGCTGAGTGAATAATGCTTCTATCAACTGACAACTCGTGAGTCCAGTGCCTGCGTATATTTGGACCCCTTGCACCTACCGCTTTTTCTCTGCAGTCCTTAGGGCATATCACAGCCCATCCCTGTCTATACCCACACTCATCTTGCACGGGGTCTTATTCTCCTTTACTAGGTGCACCATGTTGATTAAAACAAAAGTGACTTCTTTTTATAATAAATATTTCTCAACAGGGTTACATAGAAAGTAAAACTGTGCTGAGGGGAGAGAACACAGGCGGGGAGGATGAAGTCCTCCCTTATCAACTCATTTTATCTCCCAGAGGCTTGTTTATTCCACTTATAAATAAAAATGCTTTCCTTTTTAAATTCCTTGCTTCATTAATTTTTGAAACAGGAAACGAATGCCAATGTCTTTTAAAACGTGCAAAATTGTACAGAGAGTGTAAGAAGCAAATCCGCCTCCCAGAGTAAAGAGTAGTAGCCTCACATCAAGAGTGGTAAGCTGGCAGTAAATTAAGTCTTTTAAGTATTTTTGAAATTTGCACACGTAATATAAATTTATTATAGAAAGCACAGATAAGTAATAGCAGAAATCACAACCACCTAGAGAATATGACTGTTAAAGTTTTAGTGTATATTTTTCAATAATTCTTACTATATTTTTATTTTTCAGAAAAGATTCCTAAAATATTTATTGAGCACATATTATATCCCAAGCCCTGCACTGGCTGGTTTCATATACATGATCTCACTTAATCTTCATTAAATTCTGTGAGGAGAGCTTGATGCCGCCCAGTCCTATTTTATCCACGGAGTGAACCGTAGCTCAGGGACATTAAGTCAACTAAAGGAGAGCCAGGACTGCGCCAGAGTCCTCGCCCAGCCCTGCTCAATTTCAGACCTGCTGGCTTCCCAAGCTGCCCCTGAGATGGTCTAGGGGCCCTTCTGGCCCCCGCTGGGTACTAAACGTACCCTTCCCCAAATCCCGCGCAGCCAGGAGGGTGGAGCGAGCCTGGAGGAATCACTCCCCTTCCATCTGTGGTCCCTGAGTGTGTTGCTTGCACTGGTTGCAGGAAGCCATGTGTAGAAACGGTGTCTCATTTGGGGGGCAGCAACTTCTATTCCAGAAGGGGCTAGAAAGCGCTTTGGTGGGAGTTCTATTTTTAATCACTTTCCTAGGGTCAGGGCCTGGGCGCTTAGCCCAGGAACCAAGCTCACACCCCAGGCTGTACATTAAAATTTAATGGGCCTTCCTTATTTACACCTAAATGAGGTTTTTAATGGTTTAATTAGCAAAATATATCAGTTTGCTTCTTTAAACCTTGACTCTCCAAGGTAGCACTTTTAGCTATGTCTGTTGTTTAATAAAAGATGAAAACCTTCATTTATCCCAGCTACAGAGGACCATGATTGCTTTCGTCTCACTAGCACAGGCTTGGGGTGCCTTGGAAAAGTCAAACTTAAAAATTCAGTCAATGGCTCTATTACCAACCTGGCCGAGAGCTTTGTTATCCAGGAATTTTTGTCATCAGCTTTGCCATGCTGATTGGAATCCAAATTAAATGGCTAAAGTGAAAGCCTTACTGATGAAACCACAGTTCACAAGGGGCCTTTTCTGTAACTTGGAAAATCCTGTAGACACTCAGGGGATAAGTGCAAAGAGCATTAACCTTGTCATTCAGAGTTGCCTGTGTTGGCCCTGCTCGGGAGCTCCGTATGACAATGCTCTGTGCAGTGTTTGTGAAAATAGTCTCCTTTTCTTCCTGTACATATCCAGAAAACTGGGGACATTTTACTTTTAATGATAGTACTTTATATTACAATATTGCAAAAACAACTAAAACAGTAGAATTCTAAGATAAAAATTTCCCACAATTCTGTGAGGTAATTAAGTCAATGTTTTTGTTACATCATAACTCTTGTCTACATGGTTACTTAATTGTCTTTCTTGTCTACATGGTTAGGTAAATATTTGCAGTAATGTTAGATAATCTTTTATATCTGGTGTTTTTACTTACCATATTAATTGTTCCAGTTTGTACTGAACCTGTTTTCTTTCTTTCTTGTACCTCGTCTCTTGCGTCCTGTCCTGATCCCTCCCCAGCCCCCCATGGGGAGGTAACCAAAGCTATCTTTCTTTCTTTCTTCCAGGTCTGTGATTCCAGGTCTTTCTCTAACCTGGACAGATAATTATAAACATGTATACTCTTATGTGGGCTTTTTCTTTTTTGCTTTAGTTCCCCCAAATGGGATTTGACTATACATATTTCTCTGCAGCTTGTGTTTTTCCCCCACCATTTAGTGAATTATGGACAATAGATAACAGATGTAACTTATTGTTTAACTTTTTTCTATTTTTTACATTTAAATGGTCCATCTGCCTGGAGTTTCTTGCTGTAAATAATGTCAGACAGAGGTCTAAGTTTGTTTTCTTTCAGACATTTGGTCAATTATACCAGCACTCTTTATTAATCAGAACATTCCAATCATTCCCTCAGCTACCTAGATCTGCTTGGATCTTTCTAAACCAAGTGCCTTATTTACCTCAGACCCCTTGGAGCCAGAGGTGGGGATGCTTCCTGGTTTGTGGTCCCAGCAACAACCTCTGGAGTCCAAAACCCTTAGAGGATGTCTGGTCTGATATGTGCATCTTGCAGAAGACCACGCTGAAGCCCAGAGAGGTCAAGAGAGCTGAAAGGTCAGAGTGGTGGCATAGGAAAAACCCAGAACTTGGAGTCAGCCAGGTATGAGTGTGAACTCCAGTTCTGATGCTTTTTAGCTATGTGACTGGGAAAATTACTTAAGTTCTTTAGACTCAATTTTCTTATCTGAGAAGTGGATTTTCTAATACATACCTGGCATGAGAACTAAAGGAAAAATACCTACAGTACCTGACACATAGCCAGTTCTCAATAAATGACCATAATTTTTAGAGCAGCCAGAGGAATTATGTTGTTATTCTGATTTTTAAGTCTAGTTCTCTTTCCATTGGACTAATGTTTTCATGCAAGTGATTTCAGGAGGCACAGAGATGGATATTTTTATTTTAATGCAATTTATTTAATGAGGTTGTTTGATAATGACCTTCTACTGATGACAAACAATACTGTTTTTTTAATTTACAGGAATGTTATAAAGTTCAGTTCCAAAAATGTATTTAAAATCAAAAGGCAGTTGATTTACAAAATTATTAAGTACCAAGTAATAGAGGTGGTTTAGAACTATGGCAAGATTGTGTAAGTGGCTTGTAGCTGTCTGAAGTGTTTGTGTACATTACCTCTTAGCCCCATTTGCTCTTGTGATCAGGCGCGAGGCCTTCCCCAGAGTGGGGGCTCTAGTCTCAGCAATGAAGGTCTGGCTGCTGCTCCTGGGGCTCCACCCTGCTCATCCACAGGCAGTAGGCCTCCAGTGGCTTTTGTTCTCCCTGTTGAAGAGGAGCAGCGAGTTCCCACTTGCTCGGTGTGTGTGTGTGTGTGTGTGTGTGTGTGTGTGTGTGTGTGTGTGTG
>JAQQAC010015468.1:33970572-33994239 GCA_029783875.1 Phataginus tricuspis
TGTGTGTGTGTGTGTGTGTGTGTGTGTGTGTGTGTGTGTGTGTGTGTCCTGAGGAAGTCATAAGATCCCTGAGGGCACAGGCCAGGCCTCTCACCTGTTCTTGTAGAGAGCTGGGCATACAGTTGATTCTCAGTCTAAATCTATTGACCAATTGAGGTCTTTTCTCCTTCAAATGTTCTTTGGCTTTTTTTGGGGAAAACTCAGTGTGCTACAGGCTTGCACCAACATTTATAGAGTATTTACAATGAAAATGATGGAAATACGGTGTGCGTGCCATCCCCCTCCTTCCGTCACTACCCTGTAGTCGTGATGGAGATCACAAACTGGAGACAGAAACTTTTCTGACTGTATCGGCCTCAAAATCTTCCTAACGCCTTCTTGAATTAGTGGAGTTGACATGTGAAATGAAACCTTTTGTCCATGCCTGACCTACAGTGTGCTAGGCCAAGGATGTGAGGACCACAATATGGCTTTGACTTTGCCAACGTGTCCAGGACAGTGTCTCCTCGCACCATCTCCCCGTGTTTACACGACACTGTCCTAGGGGTGATGCAGTCTGGAACAGAAGGGCTTTTTAGGGAGGCAGCAGAGATGCAACAACCCCCATGCCAGACTGCTGGCTTTTTAGCCACTTCATCACTCTGCGGAGGTCCAGAAGTTCTTCTGCCTGAAAATGGCCACATCAGGGGAAGAAGTGTGCCTATCTCATTTGCTGGGGCATCACCCTACCCAGCACTGTAAAAGCACCACTTTAGCAAAACCTGCCAGACTGTTAATCTTGAGATAACAAATGGCAAACGGTAGTTGTGAGCCCCGAGAACACTCAAAATACATGTAGTGCCTGTTCAGAGACAACATACTCCGGGAAGAAGGGAAGGCTAGGGTCTGGGGTGGGAGTGGGGCAGGGAGGAATGAACATTCATAAGGGAGAAGCCCCAATTCTATTCAGTTCTTTATTTCAAGAGACATTACTTAGCATGGACTGTGCCAAGCCTTACCCTGGGTACTGGGTAGGGGGGACCCAGATCCATTCATCCTACAAAACCCTACTAAGCATCTACTGTGTACCAGATACTGTGTTAGACACCAGTGATACAGAGAGGGACAAAGGGGCCAAGGGCCCACCCTGATGAAACTTACATTCTATTGGCAAAATACAAGTCCATATTATAGCGGTCCAGACAGGCGAGGCTATGTTTCAATAAGAAACCAGAGATCTCAGTAACTTAACACAACAAAGGTTCATTTCTTCCTCGCTCAGGTTTACTGCAGGTCCAGAAGGCTCTCGAGGACAGCTCATGCAGCTAATTTTATGGGCTGATATTACGGCATCTCCATGTCAACACCCATGCTCCCTGGTTGCCTAGCAGAGAAAGAGAGCCCAGAGCCCAGAGATTTGGGCTTGACCTCTTAACTGCTGCTGCTCAGAAGTGGTATGTGTCACTTCCACTTATGTTTCCTTGGCAAAAACAAGTCATGTGAATACTCCTAGCCACCAGGAACCGGGAAGTCCAATCTTCCTATGTCTCAAGATAATAGAGAACTTGGAATACTGACAAGCAGCAGCAGTGTCTACCACAAATGTGTATTTAAAAACCAGGATGAGCATATATGAGGGAAAAGAACAGAATTCCACAGCAGAGTGGCATTAGTTTGCTCTGGCTGCCGTAACAAAATGCCACAGACTGGGTGGCTTGAACAACAGAAACTAATTTTCTCATGGTTCTGGAGGCTGGAAGTCCAAGATCGAGGTGCTGGCAGGGTTGATTCTCCTGGGCCCTCTCTCCCTGCCTATCTTCTTGCTGTCTCCTCACATGGTTTTTCCTCTGTAGAGGCGCATCTCCGGTGTTTCTCCCGAGAAGGACACCCGTCAGTCGGGATCAGGGCCTGCCCTGATTAGGCAACCCGTTAGGGCCTCATTTTATCTTGATCACATCTTTAAAGGCCCTGGCTCCAAATACAGTTGCATTCTGAGCTATTGAGGGTTAGGGCTTCAACATATTAATTTTGAGGGGATGCAGTTCACTCGATAACAGAGTGTGACCCCCAGACTGAACCTTGATAGGAGCCTAGGAAAGCGAGCTACGAATGGTGACCTGGAGAATGAGTAGGAGTTGGCCGGAAGAAGAGTGGGAAAGACTAACCAGGGAAAAGGAACAAGGGCAAAGGCCCTGGGCGCGGAGCCTGTTCTAGGAGACCCCACAGTCAGATGGGAAGCTGACCCTAGAGTGAGGTTATCTCATTGTCTTGGTGTGTGAGCGTGGGGCCGAGAGGTGGTGCTGAAGGAGGTCACGTAACCCAGCCTGCAGGTGGCAGGCAGTTCAGAGGGTTGGTAAGGAAGCTGCTTGAGCAGTGAGCATCATCTGGTGGGGCAGTTGAGCTGGGGAACCTTCCCAGTCAGAGGAATTGTCAAAAAGGTGGGAACAGCCTGAGGAGTCTGAGTCCCTGCAGCAGGATGAGGGTCCCTGGGTGGAAAGTCACAAAGTGAGGAGTCCGGAGATGTGGGCAGCCCATGCTGATGGTGGGGATGGTGGGTTGTCTGCAGCAGGATAACACACCCTCTGACCTCCCTCCGGGAGCCCTGGTTGCTGCCCAGCATGCAGGCACAATGAAGTGGGAACCGCACAGAGGGAGGAAGCTGAGGAGGGGAGATCAGGTGTGGCGAGCCGTGGGCAGGAGTCAGAGAAGCCTTTTTGGGCTTGGTCTGGGCTGAGCAATAGGCATGAGCTCAATCAGCAGAGTTAGGGAGGCTCCCTGTGGACAGGTAGCGTGAGCATCTGAATTGTGGAACCCTGGCCTCTTAACTCAGTGTCTATTAGAGAGATTCCCTGCAATGGGATCACGGTATTTGCCTGAGAGCCAGGCTCAGCTGGGGGTGAAGCCAGACTTGGGTCTGAGGTCCTGAGCCTTAAAAGGGAATCAAGAGGAGTAATTATTAGCTGTTTTCTGCTTTTCAATTCTGCCCTGGAACAGGGCTAGCTTGGAGCTAAACTCTCGGCTGCTTGTGAAATTTCCTTTTTCAAGCCTCCTTCCATCTGGTCTACACTTCTGCTTTGGAGCCAGAACCAGGGCTAACATGTTTTGAGGGTTTACTATCTAGCAGATATTATTTTAAATGAATTGCATATATTAACTCATTTGATCCTATGGAAACCCTAAGGAGGTAGGGATTATTAGTCCCTTTATATGTATATTACATGTGATGAACCTGAGGCCCAGAGAGGGTAAGTAACTTACCCATGAACATCCACCTAGAGGGCAGCAGGGCTGAGGTTTGAGCGCAGGCGTCTGGTTCTAGCCTCCCTTGAGCTATGATGAAGTTACAGTCCTCGGCCGCAGGTTAAGGATGAATCTGAACCGGTGGTTCTTAGGTGGACAAAGAAGCCCAGACAGTGCATCATTCTGCCTCCTGCTACTCCAGGGTCAGCAAAGGGCTAGTCCTGCCTGCTGTGTCGGGAAGCGCTGAGGCCCTCGCAGCAAATGGGACATTGCTTCTCTGCTCAGGGGAAAACAGGTAAGATTCTGGTACCAATTCCAGTGTGTGTAGGGGGCACTTTCCCCACCAACGAGCAATTCTCTGACACCAGCTGGGTGTCCTACCACTCAGCTCAATTCTGTCTACCCAGAGATAGCAGCAGATACCCCGGGTCAGAGTGAGTCCCACGGACTTGCACGGCAGATACCAGTCCCAACTCCAGGTGGTCACCTGTGCTTCTGACTGAATGGCTGTAAGTCAGAAGCTCCCACGACCTTCTCCTTGGGTTTGATTAATTTGCTAGAGCAGCTCATAGAACTCAAACATTTTACTTACTAAATTACCAGCTTATTTTAAAATGATGTAACTCAGGAACAGCCAGAAAGAAGAGATGCATAGGGAGAGGTGTGGGGAAGGGGCCAGAGCTTCCATATTCTCTCTGAATAGGTCACTCTCTCCAGATCTCCAAGTGTTCACCAACCTGTAAGCTCTCCATACCCCATCTGTTTGGGTTTTTATGGCCAGTTCATCATATAGCCATAACTGATGAAACAATTGGCCTTTGGTGACTGAATTCAATCTCCAGCCTCTCTCCCCTTCCCAGAGGTCAGGGGTGTGGGGACTAAAAGTTCCAGCCTGCTAATCACATGATTGGCTCCTCTGGCTACCAGCCCATTCTCAGACTCCGTCCAAAAGTCATTCATTAACATAGCAAAAGACATCTTTACTGCTGTCATCACCTGAGAAATTCCAAGGGTGTTAGGAGCTCTGTGCCTGAAATGGATGAAGACCACATACATATGTGTTACTATAAATTACAATATCACAACAGAGCTCCACAGAAATAGGCTCCCATTTTCACTTCATTATTAGCAGTTAATATTTAAGGCTGAGCTCTGCCCACAGGCCCATGACTCCACTATAGTCAAAGGCTCCACATTCTTTGCTGGGGACTCAGCCATGCTTCTGAGCAGGGCCTTATTACCACGAGGACAGCCCAGGCCAGCTCCCCGCCTTCTTGTCCACCCATCTGCATTCTGGTATGGTTCTTGGGGCTGAGGGTGAACAGAAGCAGAGCAGCGGGAGGGGCTTTGGTGGGGTTGTAACAGATGCCTCCACAACTCTTAATTCCATGGAGGAGCATCACCCAGGAATCATAGCCCAAACCCAGGTCCTGAAGAACTTATGAAGAAAAGAAAACTAAAAGCCAGTGTGAAACTTGAAAGGTCACACAGTGAGGCACAGCTTTTAGTGAAGGGAGTTATTCATGCATTTGATAAGTATTTTTGGGCATGTGCTATATGCTAAGGTACTGTTCTATGCCCTGGGTTACACCAGTTTTCAATGGGACTTGCATTCTAATATGGAAGACAGGGAGTAAGCAATTGTAAATATAGACAAAGGTAAAAATGGATCATGAGAAAAGGGTTAGAAGGAAAGGAAGCAAGTGGAAGCAATGACTGCTGGGCTGGGGAAGCAACTTTGGACAGTGTGGTCAGAGATAGCTTCTCTGGGAGGGATAATGAAGAATCAGCCATGAGAAGACAGTTCTAGAATGTTCTAGGCAGGGCAAGAGAAATGTCCCTGAAGCTGGTCCAGGCCACGTACACGGGGTCCAGGGCTGCGGGGAGGGGCAGCAAGGGATTAGAATGGCGAGGTGAGAGCGGCCATAGGCACCTTGAAAGTGCGCTGAGACCGTTGGAGGGTTGTCAGAGGGTCAGGACCACTCTGCCTCGTGAGTTTAGAAGTTCACAGTGCCTGTTGCTGGGAGAAGAATGGGCTGAAGGAGGCAAGAGCGGCCGCAGGGAGATGGCAGAGCATGGGTGCGGGTGGTGGGTGTGTTGCAACCATCCAGGGAAGGTTGCTGGAGTGAATGTCTGTTGGGAGCCGGGAGTTAATTACCCAGTCCTTGTGGTCACCTGTGCCATGCTGCGTCCTGTGCCATGGCATTATCCTGGACGTTATCCTGGACATAATGAACTAGGGCAGAGTCAGTGGGGAGTGGTCAGCCCATGTGGCAGGACCTCTGTGGGTAGAGATGGCCTGGGCAAGTGGAGAAGGGTCTCCTAGGGGAATTGCCAAAACTAGATGTTTCTGAGAGGTCAGCAAAAGGGCCAGCTAGTTCCCTGTAGCTGCAGATGGCATGCTGGGTTGGAGTGAAGGAAAGGCATTCCTTCACACAGGCTGGACACCCCCACAGATCCCGCTATCCACACAAGATCCCGGGCCTCTGTGCCCCACCAGAAGAGATGCTGGCGTCGGCATGCCCAGCCAGCAGGCAAAGTGCTCCCTCAGGTTCCTTACAGTGGCTTGGCCATTTTCCGGCTGTGAGAAATGGAAAAACAATTGGGTTGAGCAGCAGTAGATAGAGATACCTGCTACCTGCTCTCCTGTAAACGGCTTTCAACCTGGTATTTAGTAAGTCAAGGAGTGAGTGGTCAGGGTGGAAATGTTCTCAGTATTCTTATTCTTATTTCTGCAATTATATTTATTGAGCATTTACTAAGTGCCTGCAACCATGCTAAGCACTTTACATATATTATCTCATTTGAGTTTCATAACAACTTGTAAGGTATGTACTGTCATTATCTGCCCCCCATTTTACACTTTACATTCACCCGCTCCACATTTTACAGATGTGGAAACAGTCCAGGGTCATATCACTAGTCAGTGTGGAAACCAGTATCAAACCCCAGGCAGTCTGGCTATAAGGCTCAACAAGCTTAGCCACAACCTTGCACTGATTTTAGCCTAGCTGGGGGAGGGGGCCCAGTGGAATTGGAGTGTGACCCTTTGGTGGTGCTGTTTAGAGACATTGCCCCAGCTAAACTGGCATGAGATTAACGGGAAGGATCAACGCTGAGATGACCTGGAAACATGGGAAGCCAGGGAGGCAGGAGGAGGACCCTATCAGAGAAGAGTGCAGACAGACAAGAACCACAGGACTGTCCACCGGGGCAGGCGGCGTGAGGTGCTAATGAGGACATCAGTCGTTCTGCCTGCTCAGCACTGACTAATCCTCCTTTTTCATTTCTCCTTTAGGGCCTGCCTGGACTCCTTCCTATTCTTATGCACTAGGTATGTCTGAGGATGGCCATCCCCAGCCCCGGGGTAGGCACAGAGCCCAGGTATGGTCACTGAAGGGGATATTTGATCTTTTGTGGAATCATCAAGAAAGAAGTATTCTTGTTCTGCTGGGGGTTCTAAACTTTAGATGTGAGCTTGAAGGTGGGGTTGGCTGCACTGACTGAGGATCAAGCCAGTTGTCTTTGTTGAAGACACAGTGCACAGAAGAAAGCAGAAGAGAGAGAGGTAGGTGGAGAGACACAACCTAAGATTGCCAGATCCAGACACATTGGCAGCACTCCTGGACATGTAGGATATGGTAGATTTATTCCCTGTATTGTTTAAGTTTGCTTGGGTTGGATTAAGGTCACTTGTAGGTATAGGACACAAGTGCTTTTCTGCAAAGTCCGTCAGTTCCTTTCCGGTGGGAACCCAGGGTGTGACTTCATCCTGCTCACCCTTCCTCCCGGATTTCCTAGTGAAGAGCTGTTTGTGTGTGTGTGTCTGTGTGAGTGTGTGCGTGTGCACACGTGGAGGGTTATGCAGATGATGACAATGCTCAGACCGGCCTGTGCTGCCCTGGGGGTGGGGTGGGTGGTCGGGGCCCCAAGTCCCGGAGCCGCGGCGTGACCTGAGTCATGGCAGAGGTGAAAATGTTGGGTTATGCTCTACAGGATCTCAAGTCTTTCTTTTCTTTTCACAGTGGCTGGTCCCAGTCTTGGCCCATTCTGCCCTGTGGCCTCAGCAAATAGCAAAGGGACTTCTCATCCAGAATCACAGAATTCATATAAACAGCTCTGGGCCACCCTTGGCACGTACCACTGGGGCTTTTACTGCTTTTACATCTTTTTTAAAGAAGAATAATTCTCAGCCCTTAATTATCTTGACCAGTGGTATCTATATGAAGGCCCACTAGTTAAATTGAGCCTAAAGGCATGTTTTGTTTCGTCCAAAGAATATTCAGAAATTGTGAAAAGTAAGTTGCCAACTTTGAAGAATCAGGGAATTCTATCTTCAAAACACATCCCTATTTCTAGATTCTCTTGAAAAAAATGAGAAGGTCTGAGAAGACCAGGCTTATATCACCAAATGTCAGTGGCTAACTAGAGCTGAGGAGTGGGACATGCTCTCTTGGCTTCATCACCGCCCCTCTAAGACGCACTGGCTTTGTGCATGCCCACTTGAGCTGGGCAGCTTCTCTTATCCATCTGGCTGCCTGGCCCCTGGAGGCCTCTGATTTGTGCCCATGGCTCTAGACATAGAGAACCCCGAGTGTCAGTGCTGGAGAGACCCCAGCAATAACCTTATTTACACAGAGAATTAAAAATGGCAGTGGGCCCACTAGGTTCTTGAGCACCTTCCCAGGGAATCATCAAAATAGCTACCATCACACAAGTGATTATTATGGGCTAGGCATACTCTGCCTGCCATAGCAGCAAATGCTTATATCTCACTGTGTATGTGGTTAGGTATTACAGAGGAGAAAATGGAGGAGGTCAGAGGAATTACATAACCTGAACAAGAGAAGGCAGTGGAAATGGGATTTGGGTCTTGGTCTCTCTGATTCCATTTCCATCAGACGGCAGGTTTCGCCAGTTGTCTTTGCGAACCTGCCACCTCTGTGCTGCTGTGGATCTTCACACTTGACCTTTCTGGACAGTTTCTCCACTGTCCCTCCTTCTCTCCCTTGGGCTTGGGCAGGACCATACTCTTTTGCTGCAGAAATGGCTCTGAGATCAGACTAAGTGCTTTCTGCAACTTGTGGCAAGTTTCAAAATTGCCCTATCCAACTGCAAATTGAGGGTGGTCAGAGGGAAGTAGCTGTAGCAACCACTGCTAGCAAGGACAGGTGCAATTTAACCTCAATTAATGGTCTCTCTATGCATAATTATAATTTAGTGCATGAAGTCAAAACTGGCAAAGAAGCTGTATTAAGATTCCTAGTGGGTTGACAGTAATTAGCAAATAATCGTTATGGGAATGAATGAGGCTGGTCATTAGGGAATGGTTTCATTATTTAGAAAAAATTCTTTTGGAATGAAGATCAAAGTCTCGCATCCATGAGTAAAATCCCTGAGAACCACAGATCCACAAGGCATTGGCGAGAGACTCCGGAGATCTGCTGAGTCTAACCCCTGCCCATAGAAGGGGTCAATAAATCACCCCAAGCATGGCTTAGACAGTCCCGCTGGCTCTGTTTGACCACCCCAGCACTGGGAGGCTCATACCTTGAGTTGTAGACGATGTAGACAAATCCGCTATTTCTAGATGGCTCTTTGGTGTTAAGAGATAGGCTCTGGTGTCAGACTCTCTGGGCTCCAATCCCGGACCTACTGCTAGCTTAAGCTTGTTCTAAAATCACTCAGTGCTTCCGCGTCCTCACTGGGTGAATAGGAGTGATTGTACTGAGATCAGGCTGTTGTGAGTACTCAGTGAGGTAATACATGCAAAGCCTCAAGCCATGGGAAGTGCCCAGTGAGTGTCACATAGGATTGTCATTGTCATCATTCTCCTTGTGGTGAGCTCTGTCCGCTGTGTGGGGCTTCACATCCCAGAGCCTTTCTGCGGAAGCTGGTGGTGACTCCCAGGGCCCTTACATGGTCTCCCACCAGAGCAACCTCTGTTTTATCTGTGTCACACTTTTGGATTCTACTGATTCTTTGATTTTAAAGGAAGTTTCTGTAGCTAAATCCCTTTGACTGCATTGATCTTGTTGACTCCGTTTTACAGATGGGGACCCTGAATTCCAGAGAGGGAAGCAGGTATGTTCCCAGCTAGATTTAGCAATAAATGCCCAGTTATATTTAAATGTCAGATGAACAAATAATCTTTTAGTATAAGTATATCCCAAATATTGTATATGGAATATACTTATTTACCTATAATTTAAGTTCTGTGTTTTATCTGACACCCTCATCCACAGGTCACATGATAAGAAGGTTCCAGAGATTGGACGAGGACCCGGGTCTCCCGACTCTCACTCTGCTGTTCTTTTCACTGACCAGGGGTTTCGAACACATGGTCTGTATGCCTCCACTCCCTTCTTCCCATGCCCAGGGCAGACTGTGTTCAGTGAGCATGGAGCTCTTCCTTCCTGAGCCCCACCTTGGCCTCAGGACTGTTCGTGGGCAGCCCATAACTACTTGATCTGGGTGGACTTGGATATGACGCCCATTTGCTATCCTGGCACTAGGCAATGCTGTGGGTCCTCAGGAGTTCCACCACAAGCAGTCAGTCACCTCCTCCCCAGTCTGGTCCAGCGGTGCCTTCTTGTGTCTGTTCCTTCTGTACTGCGAGCCCTACACCTGGGCCCTGGAAAAGGAGTCAGTAGAGCTCTGTCAAACGAGCGAGCACAGGCCCGGGTGGGCTCTGGCTGAGAAGGCACTTCTGATGTTCTTTTCCCAATTAAGAGCCAAGGAAATGAGACCAGTAAGAACCAGTTTCAGACCTAAGATGGAGCAAGGGAAGGCCTGCTCCCATCTGAGGTCCAGCTGGGACTTGTTATTCCAGGGGGTCACAGACACATCTGTCTGTAGTTCCAGTGAGGTTTGGAAGGGAAGGAAGCTAGGTCAGGCCCAGCAGCTGGCATGCTCCCCCAGCCCCAGCTGCTTTTGGCTGGCTGGGCACCCCTGCGCTTGAGCCTGGGATGGCTAGGTCTTCCCATTTGTCTAAAGAAGGCATAATCTGGATGTTTTATAAGAAATCTCCTGCTTTGTAAATAATGATTTCACATTTTCTCAAGGACCTCACATGGGCCAGCAAAACAGAGCTGACTTCAAGGGTCCAGCCATGGAGGGAAGGGTCATGGCTCTTTACACCCCTATGGAGAATTCAGCTGCCACCCAGCTCCAAGTCAACCTAGGCAGGCCTACCTGGAGCCCTCATCTATGGTTCCTTGTGCAGGGAGATGGTGCAAAGGTGGCCCCACCTTTCTCAGAGTGATGAAACAGAGAGATTAATAAAGATCCCAGCACTGCTGATCTATCATCTTCTGGCACCAAATTACACATGTATCCCGTTATCATTACAGAGCTTTTGGGTTAATTGCAAATCAGGGAGTTAAGATTATTAATGTGAGTGGAAGCTTATAGAGGCAAGGCGGGGCTCAGATCCAGCTGGCTTCTGTCCTGCCACTGGCTGGAGGGCCCTCCCGCCACCTGCTGACCTCCTGCTCTCTCCCACAGCCGTGATGTTCCCAAGCTTACCCATTGGCTTGTGCACGTGCCTTCGAACCATTTCCCAGGAACTCTTTGTAGCAGGAGCATTAAAAGCAAATGTGCTCATTACACCCGATGGCGTATAATCCATGCAGAGGAAATTAGTGATGATTAGGGCGTCATCAGAGGGAGATGTCTCTCTTCACCCAAAATATTGATGGCAAAAAACCCAGCAGTGCAGGTAACAAATGAATGAGACTTAGATACACAAAGCACTGTTGTGATGATCAGTGTTGTCCCGAATATGCCCCAGACACCTCCAAAACAGAACAGTTAGCAGCTGTTCCAGATTCCTTTTAGTTGTGGCAAAAAAGTATTCAGATGTCCTGATACATTCTTTCCATTCAGTGTTTTACCAAATGCCCTGGGGCATGACAGTGGAGTGGAATGCCTGAGTGATGTGGATTTTTATTTTTCAGAGGTCATAATCTGCTAGCCTAAACTGCCTTCAGATACAATTTGTTTAGGCTGTATAATGCTCCTGAAAAAAAAAATCAGGACAGATTGCCTATGTGAATATAAATAGCCAGATTTCTGGCTTCTCTAGTAAAATGGGACTATGGAGTGACACTCATATGGCAATAGTTAGTAGGAGTTGAGTATTAACTGCCTCATTAAATGTATCACCACTTTACCGCAGTCTCCACTACTCCCTGTTGTCTCCATCAATATAATGGAGTAGCAGTTCCCATTTATTATAGCACTTACAATTCACCTGGCCCTCTTCCCTTATTGAATGCCTAACTCTGGGCATTTGAGTTTATAATTCATGTTTGAGCTTATCTGTTTTATTAAGAAAATCAAACCGATTTTTCTTAAAAACTGGCTGGATTGTATTCCCCATTTCCTCAAAACCCTTAGAGTCCTTCCCCCCATCACATACCACCACCGTCACCAAGTGCCTGTAGGATGAAGGCCACACACCCATTCAAAGCCGTTGTGACCTGTCCTACTTCATCTCTTGCATTGCTCCTTACACTTGGATCTCCAGTGACACTTCACTGCCTCGCACATGGAGACACACGCGCTCTCACCTGTAGGGCTTTGCTGCTATTATCCCTCCAGCTGAAAAGCTTTTATTTCTCATCACTTCCCAATGAACTCTTACTCCATTCTTCAAGGCCCCCTTGCTTTTCTGGCCCTTACATCAGAATGGCACTCCAGAGCAACCTGCACGCCCTTCTTCAGTACCTCTCAGTTATCTGCAGGCCTATCTACAAGCCCCCGTCTCCCACCATATCATGAGCATCCAGAGGGCAAGTCCTTTCCCCACCACTGCCACTGCTCCTGCAGATTCAGCCAGCTTTGTTCTTAGCAAATACTCAATAGAGTCCTATTGAATGGATTCACTTGGCACCAGTGTGTGATTTCTAACTGAGTTCCCAGACTTTGCTCATGTTCCAGAAGATCATTAATTCTCACCAAGTGTTTGAATTAGGCCTAGTGGTCCTGTCCAGTACCTGCCAGCCATTGGAGACTTAAGGTCTTACTTCTTGCTCTAACCTGGCTATTTGCTTTCAGATGGTCTCTTCCTAAGGTCCCTGCACTGCTGAGGAAGGTCTCTGCACTGCTGAGGTGCCTTCCATCCTCCCAGATTAATAACTTTAATTTAAGCTATATTTACCTGGAATGAATTATGAGACAAGAAAGATTTGGCCCAGATCAATCACTCAGAATATATTGAACGACCACTATGCCTGATGCTGCAGGAGAGTGCAGAAAGGGTCTTATATACAGAAGAATGGGCATATCCTGAAGGTATGTCACAGTAAATTTTCACAAACCATACACACCTGTGTAATAGCACCCAGGTCACAAGTTAGAATGCAACAGAACCCCAGGATCCCTTCAGGCTCCCTTCTAGTCTCTAAACCCTCCTCTAAGACACAATATTGACTTCTGATGTGGTAGAATAGTCTCCGTTTTTGTACTTCATACAAATGGAATCACAGGGTATGTCCTGTTCTGTTTCTTTCACTTGATACTACGTTTAAAAGATTCACCCATATTTTGGTAATTGTAGTACCCATCCTCATTGCCTTATATTAGTATGCAACTGTGTGAATGCACCACCATTTATTTATCCCTGCTACTATTAGGGGACATGTGGATTCCCCCACACCCCAGTTTTTGTCTCCCATGAACATTCTAGTCCATGCCTCATAGTAAGCACACATGCACACTTCACCTGAATATATTTCTAGGAGTGGAATTGCTGGGTCATGGATAGCACATAGGAAAGTTTGATACATACTGCTGAAAAGTTTTCCAAAGTGGTTGTTACTCATTAATTTTTAAGATTTATTCCTTCTTTAATTAATTCTTTCAATAATGACTTAACACCTGTTTTGGAAAAGCCATTGTGCTAATTGCTGGAGAAAATATACGGATGAATAAGTACTAGTCATGGCATCCACCTATTTTAAAATTGTCAGTGGGTATTTATTGCCTGTAAGATAAAAATCTCAATGCCTTACCCTGTATCACACAACACTGACTAAACCAGAATCAAGTTATTTCACCAGGCCAGAGGTCTGAACCTCAAATGCCTTCCAGAGTCAGTCAGATAATATGAATGAATGCAGAGAGCTGGGTGGAGACTGGGGGAAAAAGAGTTCATTTATCCCATTTACAGGGGCCATAATTGTGGTTTTCTGTTAATTACTGACACAAAGGAAGAGGAACCTGAAATGCCATATCTGATGTTTGCAGATAAGCTATGTATGTGGGTTTGATGTAAAATTTCTGATTTTTACAAATTGAAAACTATTTTAAAAATTAAACTACTATGCCGGTCAAACAAGACACAGGTATAAGCAGGATTTGGCTACAGAGTGCCAGTTTTCAAACTATGCACCAAACTTTGTTCTAGAACTTTCCCTCTTGCCCTGATGTCCCTGTGCTTATGCCCCTGTAATCCCAGGACAAAATCTAGGGCTTCTCTTTCACATCTCTGGGACTTGTATGTCCCACTCCACTGCCCTGAAAGGTTCTTTCCTGTCTTTAGCTGGCAAATGCCTCCTCTTCCTTGAAGCTCAGTTCAAAAGCTACTGTCTGACTGAAGCCCTCCTTCTCTCTCACATAAGCTTCCAAACTATACTGTCACATTTCTCTATCCTGGCATTTGCCTCACTGTAATACATGCTTGTTCACTTGTCTATTTTCCTCACTTGCTCCTCCAGGCCCACGACCTGAGAGATGACTTATCTTTGTATCTCTAGCATCTGGTTCACAGGAGGGTCCCATAAATGTTTACTGAGTGGACAGATTGTTTCCCAAGCATCCATTCCACTTTCCTCCAGCTTCGATTTGGAGATGCACCTCTCCCATACTGTGCATGTAGAAGCCAGGTCAAAGACAACCAGGGCCTCAGGGGTAGCTCAAAGGAGAGCAGGTTATTTGATCCCACTGAATTGGAATGGGATCCAGGAAAGCTTCCAGTAAAGAGGAATACATAATGAAAGCATCTGGCTACCATTTTGCTACTGGGTAAAGCCTGATATTGGAGCCAACTCAGAGAAAAGGAGAACTACAAATGGGAGAGACTGGATCCTGATACTAACTCTGGAGCACCTGAATCCAGCCATGCCTGAAGACAGCCTGGCCTTTTCAGTCGTGAGTCAATGAGTTCTCCTTTTTGCCTAAATCTGAGATGAGTTTCTGCCACTGACAAATAAGGTAACACACAGAAGTTACAAAGTAGAATATATGGATTTCATCAAATATTTAGTTGAAGAAAAGTGTTTTGTATGGAGAGTAGTTAGAAATCCCATTTACAAAGGACATTACAATCATGTTGGGTAGATGAAGAGTGCCCAGGTAAGAAATAGAGACAGCGAAGTTTACAGTTGTGGGAACTTAATGTTGGGTGCAGGGAGGACAAATGACAGGAAGGGAGAGATGGATGTGGGCGGAGTATGCTGGGAAGACTTCATGGTGGAAATGGGATTTTATTTATTTATTCATATATGTATGTATACATGTACCTATATATGTGTATGCATATATGGATATGTGGTGTGTGTGTATGTACATATACACACACACCACATATATAGCATAACATGTGCCATGCAATGTGCTAGCTGAAACAATACAAAACTTTGCTTTTGAGGAGTTTAAATTTTAGTGAGGGAACACAGATAAAAACAAATAACCACACAAACAGAATAATTTCCAAGTTGTAAGTTCTAGGAAATAAACAAGAAGTCATAGGAAAACCCTCTTTTGTATAAAGAGGTCAGGAAAACATCACTGAGGAAGTGGCATTTAAGTTGATATACAAATCATAGCAGCATCTAGCCATGTGAAGAACCAGCTTAAGGTGCATCCAGGGAGTGAAACAACATGTGCTAAGGCTCTGGAGGGGGATGAACTCGGTGTGTTCAAGGAAACCAGTGACCAGTGAGACTGGCACACGGTCAGTGAGGAGGTGAGCCCTATATGCTATGAATGGAGAGTTTGGTGAGGGCTAGATCATGCAGAGCCTTGTTGGCTGTGGTAAATAGTTTGGATTTATTCCATGAAAAATGGGAAGGCACTGAAGGGTCTTGCACAGAAAAGTGGCGTGACCTGTGTTTTTAGATCATTCTGGCTGTTTTGGGAAGAGCCTGTGGGCAGCAAGAGCAGGTGTGTGTCAGTCAGATAAGAAGCTCCTGGGTGCAGCATGGTAGTCTGGAATCAGATGTTAACAATGGAGGGAGTGCATATGTTTGGAATCTCTTTGGAAATAGAATAACATGACTTACTTATAGATTAGGGATTGAGGAAAAGAGCAGAAGCAAGGATGTCTCCCAGGTTCTAGCTTCAGCATCTCAGTAGGGGGTGGAGTCATTCACTGAGATGGGGAAGACATGATGAGAGGTCAGGACAAATCAGTCTGAAGATTCGGCAAGGCCCTTGATGAGAATAAAGGACTGGGACAAGAGGGAGAAGGAAGATGCCTGAGTTCAGGAGCGAAGATAAGGGGCTATTTGGCACATAGCATGTTCTTGGAAATGGTTTTGGTTATCCATAGGATTTAGCCATGTGACCTCTGCTCAAACAAGTTTGATTTGTGCTAAGAGAAAAGTATTTGGGGAGATTTGATCACTAATTCTTTCTATGCAGTTAAACAGAGCAGCCCAAGAGTGAGCAATGGTATAATTTAATAATGCACAACATGTCACTGAGATGCAGTCTGGCTAACAGGGCTGATTAATAGCCACCTACTGCATCTGTGACTTGCTTTCAGTAATGGTATGAGGAAAGAGGAGACAAAGATTCCCATTACGCTATGACAACAAAGTCTAGACTTTTGTACTTGATGCCATGTCAGGCGTGATCTGTGGTGCACACAGCAAGATCCCAGAGTCATACCACACACACATACACACACATACAGACCTTGCAAGATCAAAAATTCTAAGTATGCTAACTGTTCCAGCTTTTAGTTGGATAGTGTACATGATTGAATATTGACCAATGGACTCAGAACCCCAAAATTATAGACCCAGCCATTGTCTGCTCCATGTGACCTGTGATAAGGTAATACATTCTCTAAGTGTCACTCATTTATCCAGTTTTTCAGAAAATATCTATGCCAACTACATACCAGGAAATATGAAGGCACAGGACATATTGTGGTGATCATAGCCCTCTTGGTTTCTGCTGTATGGATCTTACAAGTCTAGTTGGTTAATCGAGTGCCAGTATCCCTGTCTGTTCAGTGAGCTCACTGGATTACATGATCTTCCAAAACCCTCTTTATTTTTAAAACTTCTAAAGTTAAAAGTAGGCATTAAAAATGATAAACTATCCCTGATGTTTTAAAATTACTTTTCTTAAAAGTAATAATTTTTCTCTGATTATAAAAGTAATATTTTCTCCTATAAAACTTTAAACATGACCAGATACTAAACATTATCAGGCAGTAAATGAAATTCCCTATTGCAAATCTCTCTAGTGACATAGGAGAAAACTGGAATTGTTACTGTACTCAAGCAGTTCTAAGATCTACATTTTATTTACATTTAACATTTTCCAAATTATAATGTCTAACAATTGCTATTGGCAGACAGTAATCAATAGGTGGTTGTCAGTGTTTATGTTTGCAATCAAAGCTTGTAGCAGAGAGATAGCTGCCTGGAATAAAATCCTGAAGATTAATAAGATTAATAAGATTAATAAGATAATAGTGGAATATTATTTTAATTAATTCTGTACCAACGATCTTCTTAATGGCAAAGAAGACAACAGTATGTGAAAAAAACAGTCATGGATGGTTCAGAGATGAAAGGGATTTGCAAAATTTGGATTCTAATTATGAAGAAATTTTAGGAATACCTAACCTATTGGTATAGCTTATATTTTCACTTTTATGTAGTTCCAAGAGTAATATTTGATTTTCATATCTAAGTATGTATAAAATTGTGCTTTCAATAGTTATAAAATAGAAATTCTGGGTTACAAGAAAACATTGTGGGGTTTATCCCAGGAATTCAAGGCTACTTTACCAAAATAAAATTTAAGAAAATATGATAATTTCAACAGATGTAGAATAAGCATTTGAGAATTCAAAATCCATATCTGATAAAAATTCTTGATCAACTGCAAATAGGTAAGAATTTTCTCAACCTGATAAAGGACATCTACAGAAATCCTACAGCTAACATCATGCTTAATGGTGAAGTATTGAAAGCATTTCCCCAAGATTGGTAACAAGGCAAGATCTGCCTACTCTCACCACTGCTATTTTACATAACTTTGGAGGTCCTAGCTATTGCAATGAAGCAAGAAAAATAAATAAAAGGCATAAAGATAAAAAAGGAAGAAATAAAATTGTAGTAATTTGCAGATGATGTAATTGTTTACCTAGACAATCTCAAGGAATCCATAAATACACTGCCAAATTAATAAATACATTTAGGCAATTGGCAGGATACAAAGTTAATAAACAAAAATAAAATGACTATTTATAAGTAGCAGCAAACAATTAGAAATGAAATTTAAAAAATAAATTCCATTTAAAATAGTGTCAAAAGCATAACATACTTAGGAATAAATTTAACAAAGAAACGCAAGACCTCTACACTGGAAACTAGAAAACATTGTTGAGAAGTTAAAGGAGACCCAAATAAATGGTAAACTATACTATATTCAGGGATGAGAAGTCTCAATAGTGTTAAGATGTCAGTTATCCTCAAATCCTAAAGATTTAATGCAATCTCAAATAAAATCTCAGCAGGCTTTTTAATTTTTCTGATAAAAAATGAAAATCTGATTTTGAAATTTATGTGGAAATGCAAAGGCCTAAAATACCCAAAACCATCTTGAAAAAGGACAAAACTAGATGTCTACTGCCTGATTTCAAGACTTACTATAAAGCTACAGTAAAAGAGAGTGTGGTTTTGTCATAATGACTGACAACTAGATCAGTGAAATGCAGTAGAGAGCCCACACTTATACACAATCATTTGATTTTCAACAAAGGCAACCAAGCAATCAAATGGGGAAATGAAAGTCTTTTCAGTCAGTTATATTGGAAGAACTCTACATTCATATTAATAACCATAATTCTTACCTCATACCATACACAAAAATTCATTCAATATGTATCTTAGATGTCAGTGCAAGAGCTTAAACCATAAAGCTTTTCGAGGATCAGGGACAGATTTCATAAAGTAATTTTTGTAAAAGACAAAAGATCTTTAGAGTGTATCAGAATTAAAACTTGTGCTCATCAAAAGGTAAACTTAAGAACACGAATAGGAAGGACACCATCAACAGAACAAAAAGGCATCTTACAGCATGGGAGAATATATTTGTAAATGACATATCTGACAAGGGGTTGACATCCAAAATATATAAAGAACTTACACGCCTCAACACCCAAAAAGCAAATAACCCGATTAAAAAGTGGGCAGAGGATATGAAGAGACAGTTCTCCAAAGAAGAAATTCAGATGGCCAACAGACACGTGAAAATGTGCTCCACATCACTAATCATCAGGGAAATGCAAATTAAAACCACAATGAGATATCACCTCACACCAGTAAGGATGGCCAACATCCAGAAGACTAAGAACAACAAATGCTGGTGAGGATGCAGAGAAAGGGGAACCCTCCCACACTGCTGGTGGGAATGTAAGCTAGTTCAACCATTGTGGAAAGCAGTATGGAGGTTCCTCAAAAAACTAAAAATACAAATACCATTTGACCCGGGAATCCCACTCCCCGGAATTTATCCAAAGAATACAACTTTTCAGATTCATAAAGACATATGCACCCTTATGTTTATTGCAGCACTTTTTACAATAGCCAAGATATGGAAGCAACCTAAGTGTCCATCAGTAGATGAATGGATAAAGAAGATGTGGTACATATACACAATGGAATATTATTCAGCCATAAGAAGAAAACAAATCCTACCATATGCAACAACATGGATGGAGCTGGAGGATATTATGCTCAGTGAAATAAGCCAGGCGGAGAAAGACAAGTGCCAAATGATTTCCCTCATTTGTGGAGTATAACAATGCAGCAAAACTGAAGGAACAAACAGCAGCAGACTCAGAGACTCCAAGAAGGAACTAGTGGTTACCAAAGGGGTGGGGTGTGGGAAGGTGGGTGGGGAGGGTGGGAGAAGGGGATTGTGGGGTATTATGTTTAGTACACATGGTGTGGGAGGTCACGGGGAAAACCGTGTAGCACAGAGAAGGCAAACAGTGAATCTGTGGCATCTTACTACACTGATGGACAGTGACTGAACTGGGGTATGAGTGGGGACTTGGTAATATGGGTAAATGTAGTGACCACATTGTTTTTTCATGTGAAACCTTCATAAGAGGGTATATCAATAATACCTTAAAAAAAAAGAATATAAATAGGGAAGCCACAGACAAGAAGAAAATGTTGTCAAAACATGTACCTGAAAAAGGTCTGGTATTCAGGATATATAAATAACTCCTTATTAAACAACCATTTTGTCCATTAAAAATGGACAAAAGATTTGAATAGATGCTTCACAAAAGAAGATATATGAATGGCCAATAAACACAAGAAAAATGGACAGCATCATTAGTCATCAGGGAAATGCATATCAAAGCCACAATGAGATACCACTTCATAGCTATCAGAATAAATGGAATAAAGACTAACAACATCATATATTGATAAGGTTATGGGGTAACTTGAACTCTCATATATTGTTGGTGAGAATATAACGTGATATAATTATTTTTGAAAAGGGCTGGCAGTTTCCTATATAACTGAACATACTACCCTATGACCAAGTAATCTCACTTCTAAGTATTGTCCCACAATAAATGAAAATATATGTCCACAAAAGATTTGTACACAAGTGTTCATGGCAGCTTTATTCATAATAGTCAGAATTGAAAACAGCCCAGCTGTCCAACAACAGGAGAATGGATAAATAAACTGATATATTCATTCAACGTTGTATTACTCAGCAAGGAAGGAATAAATTACCAACACATGCAGCAACATGGATGAATCTCAAATGCATTATTCTGAGTGCAATCAGTCTTAAATAAAAGTGTGGGTACTACATAATAATTCATATGAAGTCCTGGGCCAAACAAAACTAATCTACGGTGGGGAAAAGGTCAGAACAGTGGTTGCCTCTTGGGAGAATGGTCCTAAGAATTTATAGAGAAAAGGCAAGAGGGTGCTTCCTGGTGGTGATGGCAATGTCTTGGGAGGGGTTTGGGTCACACAGATGTATATGTTTGTTCAAACTCAGGGAATGCACTTAAGTTTTGTGAGTTTCATTTATATGTAAATTTTATATCCAACCAAAGAAACTGTAAACAAATATTGAACTCTAATTAATGAAATCCACGCTGAACTATTTAGAGGGAAATATATGATGTCTTCAATTTACTTTGACATATCCTCCAAATAAGATAGTTTAATGGATGGATAGATGGATAGATAAGTGATAAAGCAACCATAGTAAAATGTTAATGGCAGATTCTGGATACCTTAGGTCACTGTAAAATTCCTTTAACTTTACTGTGTGTTTGCATATTTTCATGATAAAAATAATGCCAATAGAAGAACACTTTTTGAAAAAGAAAAGATTCCACAGCTGTCTTTCACTTTCTAGGTGACCTTGCTGCCTCTGAATCTCCCAGGAGTGTGGAAAGTAACGTATAAGTCAATGAGTGCTTTACAGACCCTCAACGGTTTACCCATGTTGGTCACTGAACTCTGCAGAACAGGATAGAAGCATCCTGTATCAGTGTCTGCCCCACCCCCACCCTGCACCTCATCCCCCACCCCCGTCCCTAGAACAGCTTTGATGACTACATAAAATAACCAAACAGCAGACACAGAAGGTACTTTACAGAACATGCTTAAAAACTCCCTGATTACATATTTACTCTAAACCTGTCAGAAAGTAGATGGCTGCTGGACTTTAATGAGGGCTGTTTGAAAGTCAAGTGTTCAGCAAATTTGGCCAGTGGGCATTTAGGGAGTTCCAACCTTAAAATTACCGAGTATAGTGATACATGATGCACCAGGAGAATCCTCTTCTGCCTGCTGGGCCTACCCACAGCGACCCACCGTGGGCAGACCGACAAGCCTGGGCAATGCAGTCCCCACGTCCTCCTTTAGAACCCACATATCTTGGGAACACATAGCCTGGACCACAGGGCTTCGTGGGTTAAACCCACCAAAGATAAATGGGTACAGGGATAAACAAATGCAAGGAAAAAAGAGCCTGAATTCTGAGGGGCAGTTCCAGCATGCCTGGAGAAGTGGCGCTATGTCCATGCCAACAAGAGCCAAAATCTGCTTCCCGTTGGAACCAGGGGTGGTGGGACCGCTCTGAGAGGGAGGCAGGAACCTTGGGCTACACCTTCTGCCTTTTGGGTAAGACCCTTCCGCTCTCTGGACCCCATACCTCCCATCGTCAAAATCAAAGTGTTTAGATAGACTCCTAACTTGGGACTCCTGAGACTCTGATCTATTTGCAGTATTCCTTCAAACCTAAGAGACATCACGCATTCAGGCAGCTCAAGTTAATAAAGCAGAGAGATTCACTCCTTGTACCTGTAATTGTCTCTGCTCAGTGTGGTAGCAGAGGTCAGACCCAAAGTTCTGACTGGCAATTACACATATCTTTAAAAAAATTTTTTGAAATGTATTTCTTTCATTAAAAAAATACTATTAATGCCTTACAAAAGTGGGACACAATATTAAACACCTGCGATGTGCCAGGGTCTTTACTAAGCACTTTGAATATATTATTTCATTTCATTAAAATAAAAACCTTCATTCTTAGGAATTATTCCCATTTCATATATGAGCAAATCAACATTTGGAAAGGTTAGTCTCTTGCCCAAGGCCCTCCAGCTGGTAAAGAATAGAGCTATAATTCCAGTCCAGGTCTGTATTCTGTGTAATTGGCTACTTGGACTCCAACTGCTCAAAACCAACCCCCCGGCCCTAACGCAACTACTCTTAGTATCTTGATAAATATGTATCACACTTTTTTAGTATTAAAATGTGAAAATGAGTTGTTAACAGATACTATTTGGTAAAAATGTCAAGTTAATGGGAAAAGAGTAATAAAACGTGTGGGATATTCTCATGGTCAGAGAAACTGCCGGACGAATCAGCAGAGCCCCAGAACCCCATAGCCTTTGTTGGCCCAGACTGGCTGCTGCTCAGACCTACGGTGCAGGCTGGCAAGGTCTGTTTTCAAACAATAGTTGACCTTAGTACTTCTCCAAGGACCACTGTTTTATTTCTATGTTATGTTCAGTGGCTCTTTAAATCGCCAGACTGCTTCTCTTCACGTAGCACCAAGTCAAGTAAAAGAAGAAAAAACAAAACACCATTTCTCTCCGTGTGTCCTTAAATGCTGTGGAGCTCGATGCAGGCTTTTACGGCTGTTATAAACTCTCCACCTCAGGCTTACAGCAGTGGCAAGCTTCAGTGCCGTTACACAAACACGGCTGCCATAATAAAGCACATCTTATTTGATATTACATTGTATCAGAAGCATTAAATACACATTAAAGGGGTGTTTTAAGGCTCTTTGCAATAAGTGGCAGATGTTATGAATAATAACCTGCAAAATCCTCCTGAATTCTAAAAAGGTGTGCTCCATAAAGCTTTCATATAAATCTTTAATAGAGCTGAAACACATTGAGCAGTGATTAGAGGAAATCTCTAATCGTATTAAGCTATTAGAGATAACTGGAGCAGGATCGGTAGCCTCAAAAATGAAATAGAAGAAAGCAAGAAAATGAACACAACATGGATATGAAGGACTTCCTATACCTTATTGTACCTTTTGACAGTCCTTTACTGGAGTGAGCCAGGCAAGTCTGTGCAACACACACCAACACACACACAGGTTAAAACCCAAACTGCCATAATTCACTGAAATTTATGTAAATGAATATGCATTCCTTTATACGAAAACTCGGTAACATCTGTGCTCCATTTAAACAACCTGATTTAATGGGGTCACCAAGAGATAAAGAGCAGGGCAGGGGAAGAGAGACCTCATCCACCCACTCCTTAGAGTATCTTGAAAAACAAATAAAATAAAATATAGGTTACAGGCAGACTAAACAGCATTGAAAATATTGTCCCAGAGGACTCCAGCTTCCCAGGAAGCAGAGGTGTTTAAGGAGACAGACAAGAGCCAGCTGCAATAAACCCTGGCTCAATAAAACTTAATTAACCCCTTGGGGCCTTTGCAAGGAAGCTTGTCAGCATGGAAAGAGCATGGGATCCCAATGCCTGCCACCAAGGGGTTAATCCTGCCTTACCAGATGAGGGAATGCCAGACCTAAAGGTATAAGTGATACTGCTCACAAACAGATGCACACACACATACTCACACACACACACACACACACACACACACACACACACACACACACAC
>JAQQAC010015468.1:33994249-34008747 GCA_029783875.1 Phataginus tricuspis
CACACACACACACACACACACACACACACACACACACACACACACACACACCGAAATCATCGGCTGTGCATGGCTCTCACCTGACATCACAAAGGTTAATTAACCTTGAGCCCTGACTCTTAGAATCCTAGCATTTGAGGGCCAGAAGTCACTTCTAAATAAACTCATCTAAACCCCTATCTATTGCAAGGGCGATCCCAGCCTCCACTTGAACACTTTCAGCGCCAGGGAACTCTTCTCAGTAGCGATCCCGTCCCCAGATCAATCTGATTGATGTAAGTAGCTCTTTCTTATACCTGTTTCCCCATGACCACCTACCAGTAGATCTGTTTCTACTGCAGGTTCCTGTGTTTTCTTTTTCTGGAAGGGATGGAGGATGAACCAAACCAAATTCAAGAGAAATGCCAAATCTTATTTTTTGCCTACTGGCTGTCTGTCTGGTTGTTTAGATACAAACCTCTGTTCCTCACTAGATTTTGGGGGTTGACTTGAAGTTAAGAAGTTTTCAGTCTCATGAGAAACAAGATACATGTCCAAAAACACATGTGATGTTAGGAAGAAAGTGTGTTGATGGCTCAAGGAGCTAAGGGCTGGGGGAAGCCAAAAGAAGACAATGTTACCTGATGAACAATCAGGGGAGGCTTCATGGGAGAGGTGGCATTTGATTTTAGTTCAGTGTGCCCCAAGGGGTGGTCTACATAACTCAGCTGAGATGGTTGCTGGTTTTAGGTGGTGCATAGTTTCATGGTCTCTGCAATGCTTTTTCAATTCATCTCATTATGCCAAGGAGAAACTGCTGGCATGTCTTAACACACTAGACTTCAGGCTTGAGCCCTTGGCAGGAAACATCTGGCTAAAATTTAGCAACTAGTTTTGTTTTTCTTACATTGATTTTTAAATCAAGTGGTGTTAGTTTTCTATTTGTGGAAGTGTTACACAGCTTCTTTCAAAATAAATTAAAAAATTTTAAAGTGGTGAATTAATTTGAGAGAAATATGAAGTGAGCTATGGGTATTGTGAGGCGGATCATGAGTGTGGGGCTTGGGAAGCGCACGAGTGGGAGGTAGAGTTGGAGAAGGTGCAATGATGCACCTCTCCTCCCTCACTTGACCCCCTCAAAGGGCTGCTGCTTTTGGAGGTGGCTGCAGGGAATGTCAAATTTCTGCCTCTGGGCCTCTGCTTTCTCAGATTGCCCCACAGAGTGTGTGGTGATCTGTAGCTCCTGAGCCCAGCTGATCAAAGGTTTATTGCCAAGCTGCTGGAGGGCTTCCAGCCCATGGTAATAAAAGTGAGCTAATATTATCCTGCAGCATGCAAGTTCTCCTGAGCACAGCAGATCCATGGGCCACAGCTCACCTGGGTCACTCAGGAGAAGGTGGGGCAGGGCCCAACTGCATCACCCCTGCCCATCTCAGTGCACCAGGGAACTGGCAGCTGCTCTGGCAGGCTTTGCTTCTTGGCCAGAACAACCTACAGAAGGGCCACTGGTTACTCAGCCTTATTTGTGTCTCTGCCGTGGACTCACTCTGTGGTTCTGGGCCAGGCTACTTACCTTCTCTGTGCCCAATTTGCCATCTGCAGGAGGCAAGTTAGTAAGGCAGTGATTAGCTTGGACACAGTGATCAGTTCATTGGAGAAATTGCCCGTTCAGCTTCTCGTGCAGCTCAGAAATGGTGAGACTTCCAGGATGGCCAGAAGGAAGCATTTCAAGACTGTGATTCCATAGCAAAATCTCTGGCCAAGCCTCTTTCTCTGTGGTTGTCCAACTTCTCAGCATATTGAGTGACAGCTTGACCGTTTCATAGCCTTGTGGGGCTTCCCTCCTTTTGTTCTGCTTCCTAGCCTTTCAGCCCAGAAGTTGAGCACACCTTTCTTCTTCAGCCTCATGTTTGGCCCACTAAGTCTCTTTAAATTTCTCTCCATTGTTCAGGGAGGTAGGGCAGAGCTCTTAACTGTCAAGAGGCCCCTGAGCCTAGTGGCCACTGCCTGAAAGGCTCCAGCTCTCACCACGAGAGTGGGATGTGGGGGAGGTACACAGGTGGGCCACCAGGTACAGACTGTCTTACCACATATTTTTATCTGGTTCAACAAAAAGATATGCTTTCAGACTCCTGTTCCATCTTCAATAATTGTACCTCAGACTTCTTATAGCCAGTATGTCCCCTGGGAATTCTGCAGGTTCATTTTAGTAAAGAAAACTTGTTTTTGTAAATGACTCAGTTTTGATCAAATGCAAAGACCCCCAAGTAGAGTTGCTCTGTCCCTCCCATTAGATGACATCGTCCCATTGGCATTTCTTATAATAAGGAGAAGTAAGGTATGAAGGAACATTCTGACCCATCTACCTTCTCGCTCTTAGAAGCCATCTCCTAGTGTAAGGAGTTGCCTACTCTTTATGAACATGTTCCCTTTCCAGATAACCATCTCTAACTAGATGGGTGATCTTGGACAAAGCGCTTATCCCATTAGAGCCTTAGTTTCTTCATTTTTAAGCTGAATTGATTAAATTAGCACAGCCCATAGACTATGTTAAAGCGACCTTAGAGGTTTTGCAGTTCGTTGTTGACTTTCCCTGTGGAAACTGGGGTCATCATTATATATTCCCAGGAAGTAAATAAGTTCTTGGTTCCAGGAATTCTTAATGGTGACGGACTCACTCTCTGTGAAGGGGTCAGGTACACCCCGCCACCCTATTCATCAAGCCCAAAGTGTAGCTTCTGAGTCAGGCTAGGGGAGTTTGCAAGTAATTTCCATGAAGTCATTCTTGAGAGTCAGGGCATCCCTAGAGCTTCCTTTAATTGACCCATCACGGATAGAGCTGTCATATTTGGATTCCTTCAAAATGAAACTACTCCCTAGAGACAAGAGAAAAATCAGCGATGGCACCCCACCTGGAGCATGACTCTTCTCTGACCCTTGTGAGGCATCCTGAATGGTCCACACCTGCCCAGCTGATCCATCATGCCTGTGTGCACCTAGCAGTGTCCAGAAAAGCACAATGGGCTCAATGGAGGCGTGTGGGGTAAGTGGAATGGTATAGAAGGAAGAGCAAAGGGCATTGGCTAGTGAGTAGAGAATCTTGGTTCTAATACCTTCATGTTATTTGGCCTGTTCATTTAACTTCACTGGCTTTCACCCTCCTGACCCGTAAAATGGCAGCGTTAACAATGCTTACCTCAGTGGTTTCTCTCGGGGATCAACTGAGATAATATGCAAGTGCTTAGTAAATTGTTAGGTGGTATCCACATGTAAGGGATTTTGTTCTTTGTAAGAGTGGGAGGGACTGTGCCAGCTGGGGACCCTCCAGCCCCAGAGCCTCTTGAATGGATCTGTCTCACTCAGTAACATTCCAACACGTGGAAAACAATGTGAGCTCAAAAGCTAATAACCAGATCAAAAACGACAGGCTTGAAGAGGGAGCTAGCCTGGGAAATGTGTTATGAGCTGATCAGAAAGGAGAAAAGAAATAAAGTCATTAGCTTAATTAAGGGGCAGGAGGGAATGATGAAACACATCTCCAGCAAAACCAAATTAAGCATTTAGAAGATATTAAAAATGCATTTGAACTCCACTGGTGCTGCAGTTCTAATAACATTGTCTAGAGCTGTAGTCAGCTGTCAAGTCAGTCTGAGATCAAGAAAAGGTACCATTTCTCACTGTCTCAGGTCCCTGCCACCCCCAAATCTTCTCTTAGCTAAAGCCTCTGACTTCTTGTCCCTACTCTGGTCTTCTGGCCACTCCTTTCCCAAGATTCCCTTGGGTCAGCATATTATTGGCACAAACTTTAAACATTTCATAAATCTGGCTATTATTTCTGTATTCTCAGTATTGTGATTTCTTTTAAATGTTGTATCCCTATTTTGAAGGGAATCTAAAAGATTCAGCGCGATCTTATTTTGGATCATTAGGATAACCTCTTTATGTGCTTCTCGATATGACTCAGAGCCCGTGCTTGGATTCATGTTTATGATCACATTAGTACCAAGAAGTAGTAGTTGTATTACTACCAGTAGTAATATGAACAGTAGTAACAATAGCCAGCATTTGTTGACCATTTACTATGTGTTAGGCACTGTTTTAAGCACACAATGTATCTCAACTCATTGAATGTTCACTTTTAGTGAATTCTTTTATTATGTTCATTACTATTACAGATGAGAAAATTGAGGCATTAGTTTTCCATTATTATCCTCTAATATACATGAGAAAATAGTCTGTGAAATTGCCATAGACTAATTAGAATAGACTTCAGGTATCCTTCATATATATCATGCCTCTGATTCTGTAGCAATTTAAATAGAGAAAAACGGTGGAAGCAGATGGTAAAATGGACATGACAAGATCACAAAACACTACTGCCACAAAAAATAGTCCCATATTTGCACAATCCATCATTAAAACCATCAGTAAATTCTGTTTGCTATGCTACCAAGAGGTATCCTGAATCCATTAGCCTCTGTTCACCTTCATGAGATCATCCTATGCTTGATGCCTCAATTCAGGCGAGATAGATCCTTATGGGATCCACAGCATTAGGGGCGTGGAAGAGCTTCATGGGACTTGACTTGGGCCTTGAAGTCTGCGCTGGATTTGAAAACATTCTTAGGGGAAATTCAATGAAAAGAAGTCACAGAAGCAGAGAGTGGGAAATGAGGGCAACAGGCTTAGGGAAAAGGTAGGGATATTAGACTGTTCTCAAACTGGATGAATGGCCCAATGAAGATTTAGTATGTCGAGAAGCAGAGAGTGAAAAATAAGGGAAGATGTGGCCTGAGCAGGGAGGCAGAAATCTCCTCCCAAAACTATATATATCTGTGAAAATACAGCAAATACAACTATTCCTAAAAGAGAGACCAGAATACACAGGGAAGTGCACAGGGTGCAGCTACACCTGAGAGGACTCAGCACCCTGCAAGGCGGGTAAGATATGGAGCCGCGACCCGGTGGGACCCAAGCATTCCCCCACCCCAGTGCACCGGCAGGAAGAGAGGATTCAGAGCCTGGAGGGAGTGGAAGTACACCCCGTGAAATAACCAGCCCCGGTGATCTGTGTGGGGAGTGCTGACACACATTGTGCAGTGCAGCGGTGATTGGAGAGACAGAGGGTGCAGGATCTGAGCCGGGAACGTGCCAGGGTGCTTGCAGCCGGCTACCGGGAAGGAAAAAAAAAAAAGAAAACTGCGTGCTTTTTTCAGCAGTCTTAAAGAGACAGGAGGGGTAAGATGGCGACGTGAACGGACCAGCAGAAAAATTCCTCCCAACATTATATTTATTCACGAAAATACAGCAAATACAACTATCCCTAAAAGAGAGACCAGAATACACAGGAAAGTGCACAGCGTACAGCTACACCTGTGAGAACTTGGCAGCCGGTGAGGCAGAAGGGATACGGAGCAGCGACCCGGTGGGACCGAGCGCTCCCCCCCACAGAGCTCCGGTGGCCAGACACTCCGGACAGAGGACTCGGCACCCGGCGAGGCAGGAAGGAAATGCTATCCAGCGAGACCAGAGCGCTCCTCCACCCCAGCACTCCGGCAGGAGTCCCGGCAAGGCGGGTAAGGTACGGAGCCGCAACCCGGCAGACTGAGCGCTCCTCTCCCCCAGCGCTCCAGCGGGAGGAGAGGATTCAGAGCCGGGAGCGCCAACACACAGCCTGCAGTGCAGCGGAGATAGGAGAGACAGAGGGCACAGGGTCCCAGCCCGGAACGTGCAAGTTGCCCGCGGAAGGCTCCGGGAAGGAAAAAGAAAGGAGAAAAAAGGGAAGAAAAGCGCGTGCTCTACCTCAGCGGTCTTAAAGAGACAGGAGCTCAGTAGAGGGGCCGGATAGCCCCGCAAACTGAGCCCAGCACGCTGGGAGCCCTGGGGAGCTTTGGACCCCTTGGCTGGCGACTGGGAAAGGGTGCCTGCCATTGAGACCCCCACGGAGATCAACAGCTTCCCAATCGTTCCCAACCCAGCCAGAACTATAGAGTGGCGCTGGAATAGTGGAGCAACAGCGCCACCTACAGCACTCGCATGGAACCCACTCTCAGTGGCTTTTTTTTTTGTTGTTGTTATTGTTTTTTCTCCCCTTTCTTTTCCTTTTTTTCTTTCCCTCTCTTTCAACAGCCTCCCAATTCATTCACACCCCGGCCACAGCTTTAAAGGGCCGTGTGGAGCGACGTGGCCATGGCTCTGGAATAGTGGAGCAATAGCGCCACCTACAGCATTCACACAGAAACCACACCCGGTGGGCATTTTGGTGTTTTTTTGTTTTTTGTTTTTTGTTTTTCGTTTTTGTTGTTGTTGTTGTTGTTGCTGTTTTCTTTTACGTGTTGCTGCTTTTTCTTTTTCTTTCTTTTCTTTTTGTTCTTCTCTCTCTCCTTTTACTTTTTTATTATTAGTAGAAAGTTCTTTTTTTTTTCTTTTTTTTCTTTTCTCTCCTTTCTTATCTCTCCTTGCTACCAACAACCAATTCTATAGTCATGAGAAGACAGAAGAATATGATACAGACAAAGCTTCAGACAAACACCACCCCAGAGAAAGAAGCTGAAGGAATGGATATTCACAGTCTTCCTGAAAAAGAATTCAGAATAAAAGTCATAGCCATGCTGACGGATCTACAGAAAAATGTGCAAGAGCTGAGGGAGGAAGTGAGGGAAGTGAGGAAAGACAATGCAGAAATGAGACAAGCATCGACGGGCTCAACAGCAGATTGAATCAGAATCAAGACACGATCAAGGAATTACAAGACAGGGACCAGGAATACAAAGAAGCTGAGGCGGAGAGAGATAAAAGGATCTCTAAGAATGAAAGAATATTAAGAGAACTGTGTGACCAATCAAAACGGAGCAATATTCGCATTATAGGAGTACCAGAGGAAGAAGAGAGAGAAAAAGGGATAGAAAGTGTCTTTGAAGAAATAATTGCTGAAAACATCCCCATGCTGGGGAAGGAAATAGTCTCACAGTCCATGGAAGCCCACAGATCTCCCAACACAAGGGACATAAAGAAGACAACACCAAGACACATAATAATCAAGATGGCAAAGATCAAAGATAAGGACAGAGTATTAAAGGCAGCCAGAGAGAGAAAAAAGATCACCTACAAAGGAAAACCCATCAGACTGTCATCAGACTTCTCAACAGAAACCTTACAGGCCAGAAAAGAATGGCATGATATATTTAACGTAATGAAACAGAAGGGCCTCGAACCAAGAATATTGTATCCAGCACGATTATCATTTAAATATGACGGAGGGATTAAACAATTTCAAGACAAAAGAAAGTTGAGAGAGTTTGCCACCCATAAACCACCACTACAGGATATCTTAAACGGACTGCTCTAGAGGGAAGCACTCCTAAGGCTAAAAAGATGTCACCAGAGAAAATAAAAGCATAGCAAAGAAAGCAGACCATCCAAATACCAACTAAAGGCAAAGAATAAAACACCTAATATATAAAGAAAGGAGGAGGAAGAATAGGAAGGGAGAGATAAAGAAACATCAGACGGCATTCACAATAACTTAACAAGAAAGATAAGTTAGATTCTCAGATAGTAAAGAAGCAACCCTTGAACCTTTGGTAACCACGAATCTAAAGCCTGCAATGGCAATAAGTACATATCTATCAATAATCACCCTAAATGTAAATGGACTGAATGCACCAATCAAAAGACACAGAGTAACAGAGTGGATAAAAAAGCAAGACCCATCTATATGCTGCTTACAAGAGACTCACCTCAAACCCAAAGATATACACAGACTAAAAATGAAAGGATGGAAAAAAATATTTCAAGCAAACAACAAAGAGAAAAAAGCAGGTGTTACAGTACTTGTATCAGACAAAATAGACTTCAAAACGAAGAAAGTAGCAAGAGATAAAGACGGACATTACATAATGATACAGGGGTCAGTCCAACAAGAAGATATAACCATTATAAATATATATGCACCCAACACAGGAGCATCAGCATATGTGAAACAAATACTAACAGAAGTGAAGGAGGAAATAGACAGCAATGCAATTATTTTAGGAGACTTTAACACGCCACTCACTCCAAAGGATAGATCAACCAGGCAGAGGATAAGTAAAGACACAGAGGCACTGAACAACACACTAGAACAGATGGACCTAACAGATATCTACAGAACTCTGCACCCAAAAGCAGCAGGATACACATTCTTCTCAAGTGCACATGGAACATTTTCCAGAATAGACCACATACTAGGCCACAAAAAGAACCTCAGTAAATTCAAAAATATTGAAATTCTAGCAACCAACTTCTCAGATCACAAAGGTATAAAACTAGAAATAGATTTCAGAAAGAAATCAAAAAGGCTCACAAATACATGGAGACTTAACAACATTCTCCTAATGAATCAATGGGTTAACGACCAAATCACAACAGAAATCAAAGAATATATGGAGACTAATGACAACAACAACACAAAGCCACAACTTCTGTGGGACGCAGCGAAGGCAGTCTTAAGAGGAAAGTACATTGCAATCCAGGCCCATTTAAAGAAGGAAGAACATTCCCAAATGAACAGTCTAAGGACACAATTATTGAAATTGGAAAAAGAAGAACAAATGAGGCTGAAAGTCACCAGAAGGAGAGACATAATAAAGATCAGAGAAGAAATAAATAAAATTGAGAAGAATAAAACAATAGAAAAAAATGAATGAAACCAAAAGCTGGTTCTTTGAAAAAATACACAAAATAGATAAACCCCTAGCCAGACTCATTAAGAGAAAAAGAGAATCTACACACATAAACAGAATCACAAATGAGAAAGGAAAAATAACGATGGACCCCACAGAAATACAAAGAATTATAAGAGAATATTACGAGCATCTATATGCCAACAAGCTGGAAAACCTAGAAGAAATGGACAACTTCTTAGAAAAATACAGCCTTCCAAGACTCACCAAGCAGGAAACAGAAAAACTAAACAGACCAATCACCAGCATCGAAATTGAATCAGTAATCAAAAAACTACACAAGAACAAAACCCCTGGACCTGTTGGATTCACCTCTGAATTCCACCAGACATATAGAGAAGAAATAACACCCATTCTCCTTAAAGTTTTTCAAAAAATAGAAGAGGAGGGAATACTTCCAAACTCTTTCTATGAAGCCAGCATCACTCTAATACCAAAACCGGGCAAAGACCTCACTGGAAAAGAAAATTGCAGACCAATATCCCTGATGAACGTAGGTGCAAAAATACTCAACAAAATATTAGCAAACCGAATTCAAAACTACATCAAGAGGATCATACACCATGATCAAGTGGGATTCATCCCAGGGATGCAAGGATGGTACAACATTCGAAAATCCATCAACATCATTCATCACATCAATAAAAAGAAGAACAAAAACCACATGATCATCTCCATAGATGCTGAAAAAGCATTTGACAAAATTCAGCATGCATTTTTGATTAAAACTCTCAACAGAATGGGTATAGATGGCAAATACCTCAACATCATAAAGGGTATATATGACAAACCCACAGCTAACATCATACTTAATAGGGAGAAGCTGAAAGCTTTTCATCTAAGATCGGGAACAAGACAGGGGTGCCCACTCTCTCCACTGTTATTCAACATAGTACTGGAGGTCCTAGCCACGGCAATCAGACAAAACAAAGACATACACGGCATCCAGATTGGTAAAGAAGAAGTCAAATTGTCACTATTTGCAGATGACATGATACTGTATATAAAAAACCCTAAAGACTCTACTCCAGAACTACTAGAACTAATATCTGAATTCAGCAAAGTTGCAGGATAGAAAATTAACACACAGAAATCTGTTGCTTTCCTATACACTAATGATGAGCTAACAGAAAGAGAAATCAGAAAAACAATTCCATTCACAATTGCACCTAAAAGAATAAAATACCTAGGAATAAACCTAACGAAGGAAGTGAAAGACCTGTACTCTGAAAACTACAAGACACTCCTAGGAGAAATTAAGGAAGACCCTAACAAATGGAAATGCATCCAATGCTCTTGGCTAGGAAGAATAAATATTGTCAAAATGGCAATACTACCTAAAGCAATCTACAGATTCAATGCAATCTCTATCAAACTACCAACAGTTTTCTTCAATGAACTGGAACAAATAATTCTAAAATTCATATGGAACCAGAAAAGACCCCGAATAGCCAAAACAATCCTGAGAAGGAGGAATCAAACAGGGGGAATTACGCTCCCTGACTTCAAACTCTACTACAAAGCCACAGTAATCAAGACAATTTGGTACTGGCACAAAAACAGACTCACAGACCAGTGGAACAGAATAGAAAATCCAAACATTAACCCAAACACCTACAGTCAATTAATATTTGATAAAGGAGCCCTGGATATACAATGGGGAGATAATAGCCTCTTCAGCAGCTGGTGTTGGAAAAACTGGACAGCTACATGTAAGAGAATGAAACTGGACTACTGTCTAACCCCATACACAAAGGTAAACTCAAGGTGGATCAAAGACCTGAATGTAAGTCATGAAACCATAAAACTCTTAGAAAAAAACATAGGCAAAAATCTCTTGGACATAAACATGAGTGACTTCTTCATGAACATATCCCCCCGGGCAAGGGAAACAAAAGCAAAAATGAACAAATGGGACTATATCAAGTTGAAAGGCTTCTGTACAGCAAAGGACACTATCAGTAGAACAAAAAGACATCCTACAATATGGGAAAATATATTCATAAATGATGTATCTGATAAGGGGTTGACATCCAAAATATACAAAGAACTCACGCACCTTAACAAACAAAAAGCAAATAACCCAATTAAGAAATGGGCACAGGACATGAATAGACACTTCTCTAAAGAAGAAATTCAGATGGCCAACAGGCACATGGAAAGATGCTCCACATCGCTAATCATCAGAGAAATGCAGATTAAAACCACAATGAGATTTCACCTCACACCAGTGAGGATGGCCAACATCCAAAACACAAACAACAACAAATGTTGGCGAGGATGTGGAGAAAAGGGAACCCTCCTACATTGCTGGTGGGAATGCAAATTAGTTCAACCATTGTGGAAGGCAGTATGGAGGTTCCTCAAAAAACTCAAAATAGAAATACCATTTGACCCAGGAATCCCACTCCTAGTAATTTACCCCAAGAATGCAGCAGCCCAGTTTGAAAAAGACATATGCACCCCTATGTTTATTGCAGCACTATTTACAATAGCCAAGAAATGGAAGCAACCTAAGTGTCCATCAGTAGATGAATGGCTAAAGAATGAGGTGGTACATATACACAATGGAATATTATTCAGCTATAAGAAGAAAACAAATCCTACCATTTGCAACAACATGGATGGAGCTGGAGGGTATTATGCTCAGTGAAATAAGCCAAGCCGAAAAAGACAAGTACCAAATGATCTCACTCATATGTGGAATATAAGAACAAAGAACAACAACAACAATAACAACAACAAAAAAAAGCTGAAGGAACAAAACAGCAGCAGACTCACAGAACCCAGGAATGGACTAACAGTTACCAAAGGGGAAGGGACTGGGGAAGAAGGGCGGGAAGGGAGGGGTAAGAGGGTAAAAGGGGCATTACGATTGGCAGGCATAGGGTGGGGGGGACGGGGGGTACTGTACAGCTCAGAGAAGACAAGTAGTGATTCTCATCTCACTACACTGATGGACAGTGACTGTGGTGGGGTTGGTGGGGGGGACCTGATGAAGGGGGTAGTTTAATCATCACAATATTGCTCATGTAATTGTAGGTTAATGATACTAAAATAAAATAAATTGTAAAAAAAATTAAAAAAATAAAGAGACAGGAGCCCAGCGGAGGGGTTGGATTGCCCCAACACACTCAGCCCAGCAGGCTGGGAGTCCTGGGGAGTTTCAGACCCTTTAGCTGTCAACTGGGAAAGGGTGGCCGCACTTAGACTTCCCACAGAGATCAACACCCTCCCATTCATTCCCACCCCGGCCAGAGCTATAAAGGACCCTGCGGAGTGGCACAACCACTGCTGCGGAATTGTGGAGCAACAGCACCACCTACAGCATCCCCACAGAATCTACTCCTGGTGGGCGTTTTTGTTTGTTTGTTTTGTTTTCTCTTGTTTTGTTTGTTTTGTTTTGGTTTTTGTTTTTTCTTCTCTTTCTTTTTTCTTTTCTTTCTTTCTTTTTTTTTTCTTTTTAAAGTCTTAAAGAGCCCAGCTGACATACGTGGCAACTACCAGCGACCACTTCTATAGCCATGAAAAGACAGAGGAATATGGTCCAAACTAAGATCAACCAGACAACCCCAGAGAGGGAGCCTGAAGGGATGGACATGCACAGTTTTCCTGAAAAGAATTCAGAATAAATGTCATAACCATGCTGAAGGATATACAGAGAAATGTGCAAGAGCTGAGGGAGGAAGTGAGGGAAGTGAGGAAAGACTATGCAGAAATCAGACAAGCCATCAACAGGCTTAACAGCAGACTGGATGAGTTGCAAGAGACTGTTAATGAAATAGAAATCAGAGAAAAGGAATACAGAGCAGCAGAGGCAGAGAGAGATAAAAGGATCTCTAGGAATGAAAGAATATTAAGAGAACTGTGTGACCAATCCAAATGGAACAATATTCGCATTATAGGAGTACCAGAGGAAGAAGAGAGAGGAAAAGGGATAGAAAGTGTCTTTGAAGAAATAATTGCTGAACACTTCCCAATGCTGGGAGAGGAAATAGTCTCGCCGTCCACGGAAGCCCACAGATCTCCCAACACAAGGGACCCAAGGAAGACAACACCAAGACACATAATAATTAAAATGGCAAAGATCAAAGATAAAGACAGAGTATTAAAGGCAGCCAGAGAGAGAAAAAAGATCACCTACAAAGGAAAACCCATCAGACTGTCATCAGACTTCTCAACAGAAACCTTACAGGCCAGAAGAGAATGGCATGATATATTTAACGTAATGAAACAGAAGGGCCTCAAACCAAGAATACTGTATCCAGCACGATTATCATTTAAATATGACGGAGGGATTAAACAATTTCCAGAAAAACAAAAGTTGAGTTTACCTCTCATAAACCACCACTACAGGATATCTTAAACGGACTGCTCTAGAGGGAAGCACCCCTAAGGCTAAAAAGATGTCACCAGAGAAAATAAAATCATAGCAAAGAAAGCAGACCATCCAAATACTAACTAAAGGCAAAGAATAAAACACCTAATATATAAAGAATGGAGGAGGAAGAATAGGAAGGGAGAGATAAAGAAACATCAGACGGTGTTTACAATAACTTAACAAGAAAGTTAAGTTAGATTGTTAGATAGTAAAGAAGCAACCCTTGAACCTTTGGTAACCACGAATCTAAAGCCAGCAATGGCAATAAGTACGTATCTATCAATAATCATCCTAAATGTAAATGGACTGAATGCACCAATCAAAAGACACAGAGTAAGCGAATGGATAAAAAAGAAAGACCCATCTATATGCTGCTTACAAGAGACTCACCTCAAACCCAAAGATATACACAGACTAAAAGTGAAGGGATGGAAAAAGATATTTCATGCAAACAACAAAGAGAAAAAAGCAGGTGTTGCAGTACTTGTATCAGATAAAATAGACTTCAAAACGAAGAAAGTAGCAAGAGATAAAGACGGACATTACATAATGATACAGGGGTCAGTCCAACAAGAAGATATAACCATTATAAATATATATGCACCCAACAAAGGAGTGGCAGCATATGTGAAACAAATACTAACAGAATTAAAGGAGGAAATAGACAGCAATGCATTCATTTTAGGAGACTTCAACACACCACTCACTCCAAAGGACAGATCAACCAGACAGAAAATAAGTAAAGACACAGAGGCACTGAACAACACACTAGAACAGATGGACCTAACAGACATCTACAGAACTCTGCACCCAAAAGCAGCAGGATACACATTCTTCTCAAGTGCACATGGAACATTTTCCAGAATAGACCACATACTAGGCCACAAAAAGAACCTCAGTAAATTCAAAAATATTGAAATTCTAGCAACCAACTTCTCAGATCACAAAGCTATAAAACTAGAAATAAATTTTAGAAAGAAATCAAAAAGGCTCACAAATACATGGAGACTTAACAACATTCCCCTAATTAATCAATGGGTTAATGACCAAATCAAAACAGAAATCAAAGAATATATGGAGACTAATGACAACAACAACACAAAGCCACAACTTCTGTGGGACGCAGCAAAGGCAGTTCTAAGAGGAAAGTATTGCAATCCAGGCCTATTTAAAGAAGGCAGAGCATTCCGAAATGAATAGTCTAAAGACAGTTATTGAAATTGGAAAAAGAACAAATGAGGCCCAAAGTCACCAGAAGGAGAGACATAATAAAGATCAGAGAAGAAATAAATAAAATTGAGAAGAATAAAACAATAGAAAAAAATGAATGAAACCAAGAGCTGGTTCTTTGAAAAAGTAAACAAAATCGATAAACACCTAGCCAGACTTATTAAGAGAAAAAGAGAATCTACACA
>JAQQAC010015468.1:34009147-34065394 GCA_029783875.1 Phataginus tricuspis
TTTTTTTTTCTTTTTAAAGTCTTAAAGAGCCCAGCTGACATACGTGGCAACTACCAGCGACCACTTCTATAGCCATGAAAAGACAGAGGAATATGGTCCAAACTAAGATCAACCAGACAACCCCAGAGAGGGAGCCTGAAGGGATGGACATGCACAGTTTTCCTGAAAAGAATTCAGAATAAATGTCATAACCATGCTGAAGGATATACAGAGAAATGTGCAAGAGCTGAGGGAGGAAGTGAGGGAAGTGAGGAAAGACTATGCAGAAATCAGACAAGCCATCAACAGGCTTAACAGCAGACTGGATGAGTTGCAAGAGACTGTTAATGAAATAGAAATCAGAGAAAAGGAATACAGAGCAGCAGAGGCAGAGAGAGATAAAAGGATCTCTAGGAATGAAAGAATATTAAGAGAACTGTGTGACCAATCCAAATGGAACAATATTCGCATTATAGGAGTACCAGAGGAAGAAGAGAGAGGAAAAGGGATAGAAAGTGTCTTTGAAGAAATAATTGCTGAACACTTCCCAATGCTGGGAGAGGAAATAGTCTCGCCGTCCACGGAAGCCCACAGATCTCCCAACACAAGGGACCCAAGGAAGACAACACCAAGACACATAATAATTAAAATGGCAAAGATCAAAGATAAAGACAGAGTATTAAAGGCAGCCAGAGAGAGAAAAAAGATCACCTACAAAGGAAAACCCATCAGACTGTCATCAGACTTCTCAACAGAAACCTTACAGGCCAGAAGAGAATGGCATGATATATTTAACGTAATGAAACAGAAGGGCCTCAAACCAAGAATACTGTATCCAGCACGATTATCATTTAAATATGACGGAGGGATTAAACAATTTCCAGAAAAACAAAAGTTGAGTTTACCTCTCATAAACCACCACTACAGGATATCTTAAACGGACTGCTCTAGAGGGAAGCACCCCTAAGGCTAAAAAGATGTCACCAGAGAAAATAAAATCATAGCAAAGAAAGCAGACCATCCAAATACTAACTAAAGGCAAAGAATAAAACACCTAATATATAAAGAATGGAGGAGGAAGAATAGGAAGGGAGAGATAAAGAAACATCAGACGGTGTTTACAATAACTTAACAAGAAAGTTAAGTTAGATTGTTAGATAGTAAAGAAGCAACCCTTGAACCTTTGGTAACCACGAATCTAAAGCCAGCAATGGCAATAAGTACGTATCTATCAATAATCATCCTAAATGTAAATGGACTGAATGCACCAATCAAAAGACACAGAGTAAGCGAATGGATAAAAAAGAAAGACCCATCTATATGCTGCTTACAAGAGACTCACCTCAAACCCAAAGATATACACAGACTAAAAGTGAAGGGATGGAAAAAGATATTTCATGCAAACAACAAAGAGAAAAAAGCAGGTGTTGCAGTACTTGTATCAGATAAAATAGACTTCAAAACGAAGAAAGTAGCAAGAGATAAAGACGGACATTACATAATGATACAGGGGTCAGTCCAACAAGAAGATATAACCATTATAAATATATATGCACCCAACAAAGGAGTGGCAGCATATGTGAAACAAATACTAACAGAATTAAAGGAGGAAATAGACAGCAATGCATTCATTTTAGGAGACTTCAACACACCACTCACTCCAAAGGACAGATCAACCAGACAGAAAATAAGTAAAGACACAGAGGCACTGAACAACACACTAGAACAGATGGACCTAACAGACATCTACAGAACTCTGCACCCAAAAGCAGCAGGATACACATTCTTCTCAAGTGCACATGGAACATTTTCCAGAATAGACCACATACTAGGCCACAAAAAGAACCTCAGTAAATTCAAAAATATTGAAATTCTAGCAACCAACTTCTCAGATCACAAAGCTATAAAACTAGAAATAAATTTTAGAAAGAAATCAAAAAGGCTCACAAATACATGGAGACTTAACAACATTCCCCTAATTAATCAATGGGTTAATGACCAAATCAAAACAGAAATCAAAGAATATATGGAGACTAATGACAACAACAACACAAAGCCACAACTTCTGTGGGACGCAGCAAAGGCAGTTCTAAGAGGAAAGTATTGCAATCCAGGCCTATTTAAAGAAGGCAGAGCATTCCGAAATGAATAGTCTAAAGACAGTTATTGAAATTGGAAAAAGAACAAATGAGGCCCAAAGTCACCAGAAGGAGAGACATAATAAAGATCAGAGAAGAAATAAATAAAATTGAGAAGAATAAAACAATAGAAAAAAATGAATGAAACCAAGAGCTGGTTCTTTGAAAAAGTAAACAAAATCGATAAACACCTAGCCAGACTTATTAAGAGAAAAAGAGAATCTACACACATAAACAGAATCACAAATGAGAAAGGAAAAATAACGATGGACCCCACAGAAATACAAAGAATTATAAGAGAATATTATGAGAATCTATATACTAACAAGCTGGAAAACATAGAAGAAATGGACAACTTCTTAGAAAAATACAGCCTTCCAAGACTCACCAAGCAGGAAACAGAAAAACTAAACAGACCAATCACCAGCATCGAAATTGAATCGGTAATCAAAAAACTACCCAAGAACAAAAGCCCTGGACCTGATGGATTCACCTCTGAATTCTACCAGACATATAGAGAAGAAATAACACACATTCTCCTTAAAGTTTTCCAAAAAATAGAACAGGAGGGTATACTTCCAAACTCTTTCTATGAAGCCAGCATCACTCTAATACCAAAATCGGGCAAAGACCTCACCAAAAAAGAAAATTACAGACCAATATCCCTGATGAAAATAGATGCAAAAATACTCAACAAAATATTAGCAAACCGAATTCAAAAATACATCAAGAGGATCATACACCATGATCAAGTGGGACTCATCCCAGGGATGCAAGGATGGTACAACATTCAAAAATCCATCAACATCATCCACCACATCAAGAAAAAGAAGAACAAAAACCACATGATCATCTCCATAGATGCTGAAAAAGCATTTGACAAAATTCAGCATCCATTCATGATTAAAACTCTCAACAAAATGGGTATAGACAGCAAGTACCTCAGCATCATAAAGGCTATATATGACAAACCCACAGCCAACATCATACTTAACAGGGAGAAGCCGAAAGCTTTTCATCTAAGATCGGGAACAAGACAGGGGTGCCCACTCTCTCCACTGTTATTCAACATAGTACTGGAGGTCCTAGCCATGGCAATCAGACAAAACAAAGACATACAAGGCATCCAGATTGGTAAAGAAGAAGTCAAATTGTCACTATTTGCAGATGATATGATACTGTACATAAAAAACCCTAAAGACTTCACTCCAAAACTACTAGAAGTAATATCTGAATTCAGCAAAGTTGCAGGATACAAAATTAACACACAGAAATCTGTTGCCTTCCTATACACTAACGATGACCTAACAGAAAGAGAAATCAGAAAAACAATTCCATTCACAACTGCATCAAAAAGAATAAAGTACCTAGGAATAAACCTAATAAAGGAAGTGAAAGACCTGTAGACATGTACTCTGAAAACTACAAGACACTCCTAAGAGAAATTAAAAAGGACACTAACAAATGGAAATGCATCCCATGCTCTTGGCTAGGAAGAATAACTATTGTCAAAATGGCTATACTACCTGAAGCAATTTACAGATTCAACGTAATCCCTATCAAACTACCAACAGCTTTCTTCAATGAACTGGAACAAATAATTCTAAAATTCATATGGAACCAGAAAAGACCCCTAATAGCCAAAGCAATCCTGAGATGGAGGAATCAAACAGGCGGAATTATGCTCCCTGACTTCAAGCTCTACTACAAAGCCACAGTAATCAAGACAATTTGGTATTGGCACAAAAACAGACCCACAGACCAGTGGAATAGAATAGAAAATCTAAACATTAACCCAAACATTTACAGTCAATTAATATTTGATAAAGGAGCCTTGGATATACAATGGGGAGATGACAGCCTCTTCAGCAGCTGGTGTTGGAAAAACTGGACAGCTACATGTAAGAGAATGAAACTGGACTACTGTCTAGCCCCATACAGAAAGGTAAACTCAAGGTGGATCAAAGACCTGAATGTAAGTCATGAAACCATAAAACTCTTAGAAAAAAACATAGGCAAAAATCTCTTGGACATAAACATGAGCGACTTCTTCATGAACATATCTCCCCGGGCAAAGGAAACAAAAGCAAAAATGAACAAGTGGGACTATATCAAGTTGAAAAGCTTCTGTACAGCAAAGGAAACCATCAGTAGAACAAAAAGGCATCCTACAGTATGGGAGAATATATTCATAAATGACATATCTGATAAGGGGTTGACATCCAAAACATATAAAAAACGCATGCACCTTAACAAACAAAAAGCAAATAACCCAATTAAGAAATGGGCACAGGACATGAATAGACACTTCTCTAAAGAAGAAATTCAGATGGCCAACAGGCACATGGAAAGATGCTCCACATCGCTAATCATCAGAGAAATGCAGATTAAAACCACAATGAGATTTCACCTCACACCAGTGAGGATGGCCAATATCCAAAACACAAACAACAACAAATGTTGGTGAGGATGTGGAGAAAAGGGAACCCTCCTACATTGCTGGTGGGAATGCAAATTAGTTCAACCATTGTGGAAGGCAGTATGGAGGTTCCTCAAAAAATTCAAAATAGAAATACCATTTGACCCAGGAATCCCACTCCTAGGAATTTACCCTAAGAATGCAGCAGCCCAGTTTGAAAAAGACATATGCACCCCTATGTTTATTGCAGCACTATTTACAATAGCCAAGAAATGGAAGCAACCTAAGTGTCCATCAGTAGATGAATGGCTAAAGAATGAGGTGGTACATATACACAATGGAATATTATTCAGCCATAAGAAGAAAACAAATCCTACCATTTGCAACAACATGGATGGAGCTGGAGGGTATTATGCTCAGTGAAATAACCCAAGCCGAAAAAGACAAGTATCAAATGATCTCACTCATATGTGGAGTATAAGAACAAAGAGAAAAAAAAAACTGAAGGAACAAAACAGCAGCAGACTCACAGAACCCAAGAACAGAGTAATAGTTACCAAAGGGAAAGGGACTGGGGAAGATGGGTGGGAAGGGAGGGATAAGGGGGAAAAAAGGGCATTACGATTAGCAGATGTCATGCACAGGGAGGGCTGTACAACTCAGAGAAGACAAGTAGTGACTCTATACCATCTCACTACGCTGATGGACAGTGACTGTAATGGGGTTGGTGAGGGGGACCTGATGAAGGGGGTAGTTTAATAACCATAATATTGCACATGTAATTGTAGATTAATGATACCAAAATAAATTATAAAAAAAGAAGAAGGAGAGAGTCATGCTTCAGTCACGAGTGGCTCCTGCCCCTCAGGGGATGTCCTCGTGTCTTGCTCTTCCACGTGGCCGTGCAGCTCCGCTCATTCCTTCCCCTTACACATCGGTGTGACCAGACCTGTGTCCTCCCAGCTAAGCCGTCTAAATGAACAGCAGACTATTTCTCTTTGCCAATCATTCCCACAAAGCCCCCAGTCTTACCTCACTTAGCCAACCTGGGTCACATCTCTTCCTGAGCTGATCCCAGGGCCCAGGGGGATGAGGTATTCCTGGTGGCCAGGACTCAGTCATGAATCCCTATTGAAACCAGAAGATGAAACATGTGAACCAATGGATCAAGTGTGAAGAATGGGTTATTTATACACATGATAACTGAGGTACTGTCGGCAGAAAAGGGAAAACAGATGCTGAGAGGACAAAAGCAATATATTTCTATCATCGGAGCCAATAGTGAGGCAGTAGATGGTTTGACACTTTTAAACTCTTGGCTGGCCCAGAGAGTATATGTGGTTGTGTTCTGAAGACCCAGGGAAATGCTGAACATAACCCCAGGGTGGAGAAGAATTCCTGATAAAAAAAACCCTCCTGGCAGAGCAGGCTATCTGCCCCAGACTCAGCAAATGAAGCCCAACTTAATTGCTTGCAGTCTTGGATGAACTTCTAACTCTTTAGCCCTAGGAGAGGAAAAATTGCATAGACAACCTGCTTTTTCTCCTTGGCATGCTGAGCCTCTGAGAAAGTTATTTAACCTCTCTCAGCAGTGATTTCCCAGCTGTAAAAATAGGATGACCGTCCTTGCCCACTCAGGACTGCAGGCTGAGGAAGAGAGGCTGATCTTTAACAAGCTTCTGGACTGTAGGCTGAACAGCAGTTTAGAAATATACATCAGGAATTTGGAGTCTTCACGGATTTAGTCATCTAAAGAGTTTAGAGAAACCTTTCCATCAACTCTCAAAATACTTGGCAATGTTCTCTCCTACTTCTGGTGTTAATGAGAAAATGAAATTTCCTGAAAACATGCTTTCTATTATGGCATTAGTGCTTCCTGTGAATCCACCCAAGTGGGGATGATAGTGGCAAGATCTGAGGACTGTCTGAAGTTGGTAGCAGAGGGGTTAAGGGCAGTGGTTCTGGACAAAGGCTTTCCTGTGCTAGGCTTGGGTGACAGAGAGGTGGATATACAGCTGTCCTTGAGGAACTCAGAATCTAGTAGTGGTGGAGGGACAGAGAGGAAGGCAGAGAAAGGGAGAGAGAGAGAGGGAATGAGAATGAAAAATTACAAACAGTTACTCTCTAGAATAGGAGTTGACAGACTAGTATTTCCCACAGACCATATCTGGCCCACTGTCTGCCTGTTTCTGTATGAGCTAAGAATGCTTTTCTTTGCTACATTTATGGTGGTTAAAAACATTAAAAGAATAATATTTTGTGACAAGTAAAAATTATATGAAATGCAAACCCCAGTGTCCGTAGATGAAGTTTTATTGGCACACAGCCATCTCATTCACTTGCAGACTTAGAGACTTCTATGCCCATTTTACAGATGAAGACCAAGAGGCTGAGGAATTTTAAGCCAACTCTGACTTATTTTATGGCTCAGCTGTCTCTGCCTTACCCCTTCCAGTCTTTGGGAAACTTAAAATGATTGGATACAAACTATAAAGAGTCCTGAATGCTTCCCTAAGGAGTCCAACCCAATCCCGCATCTAGTGGGCTACAATCTAAAGCTTGTGAGTTGGAAAGCCATATGACTCAAGCTATGAATATAGAATGATACAGAATGATTGCCAGTGGTTTTATAAAGGGTAGGTTGGAAAGAAGAGAGAAATGATGTTGAGCAGAGCAGTTAGGAGACCACGCCTGGTGTCCCACCTGAGAATTTCAGCCCCGGGCAAGTTCACTATGGATTCAGTGAGACCGAGAAATGACAATGAAACGTCCATGGGGTAGAAGGGTTTATACACAGCTTTGTTCTCCCTGTGGTAGCTTAAGCACTAGAATTACTTCTGCATCCAGCAGTCTGCAGGCCTTCATCCTCCTCCGTCTCTACCTGCACCCAGAGCACTGGCAGAGATCTTTATATAGTGACTCAGTCAGTAATAGCTCATTGCCTACAGGTGTGGACACAGTAGCCTAGCAGCAGGCCAGTTGCCTCATCAAGTAGTTTAGGGTCAGCTGAGGATCCTGGCCATAGCAACTTCCAGCTCCCCACACCTGGGTTCTGGGCCAGCTATGGGGGCTTGAGGGGTGGAGGCAGTAGGGCAGGTGAAGGATGCTGAGGAGAGAGAGGAGCAACAAGTCTGGGGGGGATACCTTGTTGGGAGGAGGCGGAAGGGAGATGGCCTCCTGGTTTGAATCTGGAATGATGGAGGCCCTGGAGAAAGGCAAGGCTGGTTGTGGACATGGTAAGATCCACTTGCTCTGGGCTGTTTGGAATGGTGACAGGCTGTCCAGGGAGAGGTTTATCTGACTGTGCCCAGCCCCAAACTAGGCAGCTTTGTCCCTGGGTGGCAGTGGGGTAGACAAGTGAAAGAGACCTCAGAAAGGAGGAAGGGGGGAATTATGCATGTGTGGTGAGAAAAGAGAAGTGAAGGTAGGACAGAAAACAACGTGGGATCCAGATCAACTTAGACTTGGACGTGGTACTTGCTGACGGGTAAGTGGGTTGGAGAGGCAACAGGGAACCCAAAAGCTCATGTCCCACCTAGGCAGGCAGCAGTTTCTAGGTATGAGTAGATATGCATGAGAATTGCAAGATAGGACTTTTCAAGAGAAAATGGAATACTGGATAGTTTTTGCACTCTTTTGATTTTGAAATGTTGTCAAGAAATCCAATTAAAAGGAAAACACTGGAGAAGTCAATCAAACACATCGAAGGGCTGGATACAGCCTGCAGACACCAGTTTGCAGTCTCTTTCCTGGAAAGGCCCACGCGATGTGAGGTCTCTTCGAGGACCCGCTCTCCGCTCCTCCTGAATCCCGCCCTGCAAGTCCTCCCACCATAGGGCCCAGCGCCCTTCTCCGGGGACATGCTGGCACATCTCCAACACTGCAGGCTTTGTGCAGGTGATTGCCTGGGTCCGAGATCACAGGCTTCTTGGGTGTTCCACATTCAAGTCATAATAAACAGAAGTGAGATGAGACAGAAATTCAACCACAAAGACCAATCCACAAAGAATAATTAAGGAATGACTTTGTGTATGGCAATGATAAAAAGGAAAATCCTTTGGGGACTCTGGCTATTTTCCTGGCCCTTAGGAAGAACTCAGGCAATACCCAGAGGTGGGGATGTCTGGCTGTGCTAGGAAGGAAAATTGCAGTGAGCAATCCCAAGAGATTCTTAAAGGCCAGCCAAGGGTCCCCATCTAGCTACTGCTGAGCAATGAGCCAGGTTTAAGGATGAATGAAAGTGGGCTTTGTCTTAGAACCCTGCATTACTTTTGTCCCCAGGATCCCTGCAACTGGAGGAAGATACCTGCCCCAGGAATGCATTTGGAAGGTATTCCTCCTAAGCCTCCCTGGGGGGTCAACTAGACCTTGGAAAAGGCCACTTCATTATAAGGAGCTCACCAAATGTTTTTTTTCCTGCTCAGAAGAATGTAGTTACATGCAGTTCAGCAAGCCTTCAGGGAGTGCCTACCATGTTTCCAGCTTTGTGCTAAGGGTGGAGACATACCTATTCCAGTCCAGAGGCTTGAGGAAGGTGAGACAAGCCTGGGCTGGGGAATTGAGAAGGGTTTCCTACTGGAGGGTATGAAAGGGAATTGGGCAGGCATGGTCTTCATTACAAACCCCAGTCTTCTGAAAATGAGTTGACTGTTTGCCCTGTTGGATTTTGTACTCACTTGGGATCAGGCACCCCTTCCTTTTCTCTTATTTTTCACCCTTGGAATGAGAATGTCTGTCCTACGCCCATCCTACAGTTCTTCAAATGTGCCTGGAAGACAGGGCTGAGCCATACCTTCTCCTGATATTGTGCACAACTCTTCTGTGCACACCTCCTGACATTGTTTAAATTGTTCTTTAAATCAATAAATAAAGGATGAAGTCACTGGCTGCTAAGAGCCTCATGGTATAGAACCGCAAGAGACCTACAAAACCCAGGAAAATGTGATTGAGAATCAAATAGGTAGTCAAGCTTGAGCATCGTGCAAAGAAATGCTGAAAGGGGTGGGAGGCAACAGGATGGAAATGAGCAAGAGATTATAAAGGAGAGAAATCGAGCTCAGAGAGGAAGTGAGAGAGCTGAAAGTATTAAGTGCTTTCTGTACGCCCATATGACCTCCCCAAGGATGGGGCTGAAGCCTTAGGGATATAAATTGTTTAGACAGGTATTCTCATGAAGTTAATCTGCATATATACCCAACACTATAATGTTGAAGATGTGTCTGGGACCGGGAGAAATTAATTCCCCGAATATGACTTTGTTGTCGCATGATGCAAATCAACTCTAGTTTTCTAATGGCTGTCTCAGCCATAGGCTTAGGCATCCTTCAAAACCATACCAATAGTATTCACCTCAGTTGGCTGGCAAATCTGATCCTGGAGTTAAGCCCAGCCAGTAGCGTGCTCATCCTGACTTGCTAGAGATGATTATGTACAAATTTCCCCAACTCTGTGTTCAGTGATGTCATATTGGTAACTTGAAATTGGCCAAAGTGGGAGTATTTATCCACAGCAATAGGTGAATGTTATAAATAAGTAGCCCCTCCAAAATCCTGCTTTTGAACATTTACCAGCACACCACACAAATGCGTGTCAGAGTACACCACAGGCTCTCTGGCAATGGCCCTGACTGTGACCAAATTGTTTTTTGTACCAAAGGCTTTCAGTATTTAAGAAGTGGTTCCTATGGTTACATCTTGCCCACTTTAATGAGAGATGGGGTTTGTAGGAAAACTGGGGAGCCACTAGAAGGAATTTAAGTCGGATAGGAAAGAGTTATTTTTAGTAGAAGTGATTCTTCTAGGGAAAGTGATTGAGTCCAACTTTTCCATTTATTTTCTTATTTTCCCCACTCTGATCTGAGAAACTGATCATACAACCAGACTCCACTTACATCTGGTACTAAGATTTGGCAGGAACAGTTTGGAGATAGAGAATGCCAAATAACTAACATTAAGACTTAAAAAACAGTTGGACATCTCACAATATCTTAGGCTAGATGGAACATGTAGTGGATACTAGAAGCTCCATCCACATCCTTCCGTCAAGGCCAACACACCCGACCCTGAGCTGCTGGGACTGTCAGCTGCATGCGTTCACTGCTACAACTCTCACTGGTAGTTGTCCTTTGGAATGGGGAACTGCCTTGCCCTCCCAGGGGGCAGCCCACAGCCAATGACTGGCTGATGCAAAATACCAGCATCTTGTCTCAATTTGGAACAGCTCTGAAGAGCCACTCTAGTTCCACAATTCCTGTAAGGATTAGCTGAGTCTTCAGCTGAAACTTCATTTCCCTCGGTTAAATCCAGCCTTCCTTCCTTTCTTACATGTGACTCTCCCTAGAGCATCTCCTATCAATTTTCTGTGCACAACTCCCCACCTCACCTTCGGTTCCCATGGGAGCAATTTTAAGATAAAAAACTTAAATTTACCTGGCTCAATTCATTAAACTCATCTGCTGCATGGGTCCCTTCCATTTTCTGAAAAACAGAGGTCCATCCCTGCTTCTTTATCCAGTGAGAAGGGCTTACCGCATCTCACTGGAGCACTCCCACACTTGCTGTGAAGCTCTACTGATGGAAAGTCCGTCCTTAGTTTGAGTTGAAATCCACTTCCCTGTTTAGAAAGATGCTTATTTTCCAGGTATGCATTGTGTCCTGATTTCTTCCAGTTGACATTGCTTTGGACATAGAAGAGGAATGTGATATACAGTCCCCATGTCTGAAAGCCTTTTTGGGAGAGAGAAGATATGCTGCCAAAATGGTTGGCACTGGAATTCAGAGAAAGGGGGGAGCCTTGAAGGATGGTGATGGAACCGCTTCTCAGGACAGGTGCCTCTTGAGCGAGTCTCACAGAGATTTGTAGGATTTGTCTGGGACCCATTTAAAGGAAATCCATCTATGTGGAAAAATACTTTTCAGAGATGCTGGTCTTGCTCATCAGTTGAAACGCACCTCTGCCGTTTTTCTTGATCTATTTTCATTTTCTTTTTTACTAACAGCTTTTGACTATCCTTTGGAAAGTCCCTTCTCAGTCCGTATGATTCAGATGGAGGGCCACACTTTCTCAGCTTCAAGCATGAGCTTGTGACTCAGGTCTGGCCAGTCGGGTTTTTGCTCCCTCTTGACCACAGTACGAGCCATGTGATGTAGTTACGTACTGGTACTCAATTCCAGGACTTTTATTAGAGTTGCAAGAAAAGAGAGGCTCTTATTTTGTTTCAGTTGCTAGGTGATACAGGAGAGAGCCATTGAATCCTGTGGGCTAAACAAAGAAGGCAGAGTATATAAGTCAGGGTTCTCCAAAGATGGATAGGATAGATACGGGTATAGATATAGAAGAGAAGATTTGTCATAAGAATTGACTCACATGGTTATAGCGGCTAAGAAGTCCCACAATCTGTCATCTGCAAGTTGGAGAACCAGAAGGACCAGTGGTATAATTCAATCCAAATCTGAAGGCTTGAGCGTCAGGGAGCTCATGGTTTAAGTACTGATCTGAGTCTGAAAGCCAGGGAACCAGAAGCACTGAAGTCTAAGGGCAGGAGAAATGGTTGTCTTAGTTCAAGCAGACAGAGTGAATTCACCCTTCCTCTGCCTTTTTGTTCTATTCGGGCTCTCAAGAGAAGAGTAGTGCCAACCACATTGAGAAGGCCCATCTGCTTTGCTCAGTTCACTAATTCAAATGCTAATCTCATCCGGAAACGCCCTCACAGACACACATAGAAATAATGTTTTACTACCTATCTGGGCATCCCTTAGCCCAGACAAGTTGACACATAAAATCAACCATCATTCAGAGCTTACCTTAGAGCGGGAATTGTGGAGGGGGAAGGAGTGGAGAGGAGAAGTAAGAGAAGGAGGGAGGTATTTTAAATTGATTATATTGTTTGAGTCCTACCTAGTCTTTACAATTGCATAAACTTGAACCAGAAATCCTTGTGTTTAAGCCCATTTGAATTAGATTATTTATCACTTGCAGTAAAATAATTGTGAAACCGGTAAACTCTAATCTGATGTCAAAGCCCTGCACTTACTGTCCAGCAGCACGATTCAGAGAAGGGACATGCCGAGCGGACTTGGTGGTGGCGGAAGGCTCCCTGAAGAAACTGAGCCCACCATTCAGCCAGGAGGAGTCAATTTGTATAACTTCAGACATATTTGTTCATTTACTACCTAAAATTTCAGGATACTGTCGGTGTTTCTCCAGAGCCCGGCCCCTCTCTTGGCTCTTCTGAGGAACGTACACCTTTCTTCATGAACTGCTTTTAGAATAAGCTCTTCTTCAGCCTTGTCTTCAGTGAATTCTAGATGTTCAGGTAGCTCAAATGGCTTCATTCCTGAGGTAAATTTGAAAATGGCTCATTCAAAAGTGGTTCTCAATTGCAGACTATCTTAAAATCATGAGAAATACCTCACTGCATTGACCCCATGATCCTGTCTGTGATGTAGGCATTAAGGGACATGGGGGGCAGGGTAGATATTCTCTGCCCCATCCATCCCCCCAGGATGTCAAAGACTTTGATCATTTCTTTCTCAGTCTTTATATTTCCAGAACAAAGAGGCCCATTTTGATCTATCCTTGGATGGCATTCCTGCCCCCACCTCCTTGATCATTTTCGATGTCCTCCTCCTCACTTCCTCTAGCTTCTTTATGTCTTTTAAAGGTATTCCCAAAACTGCACACAGTATTTCCAGAGATCAGAGAATCAGGCTTTTATCTTTACCCATTGATGTTAAAAAAATTTGATCACGATAAAATGAATCATTCTGAAGAACTTGCAACCTAAGGCCAGAGTCATTCATTCTTTTCTTCACCTACTCACTGAATTACTCAATAAGAAATTAGGAAGATACTACTGTCTGCTCAGGTGTGTGGTAGTCCTTTTGGGATACCAGACAGGATGAGAAATCATTCTTTTCCCCTCAGGAGTGTGTAAGAGAGCTGGTAACACAAGACTAATTTATAAGAAGCCACTAACCATAATGTCTTCCACTAGAATTTTACATGAAACACTGAAATGCTTTATCACCGTTATCTAAATTGATTCTCTTATCAATTCTGTTTTTGCAATGAAGAGAATGAGATTCAGGGAAATGGGGATACACAGGATTCACATGCAAATCAACTGTCTCCAAGTTCATGAGCTTTTCCCCTGGACAGTGACTGCTCTTACCAATCACCTAGGAAGGTTCTTAACTCTGAAGTTCTGAGACATAACAGTAAATATCAAGACTCTGAGGTGAGTTACAACCTGAAGTAACTATGGGAATAAAAAGCTTCTACAACATGACTACCTGTGGATAACAGACTTTTGAAATAAAACTCTCCCAGTGTAGCATTTTTCTGGTGCCTTATTAACAAATCTAGAATGGGCTGAGCTCACCTTCTATATCAACTCTGTTTCCATTGCATTACCTATTATCAGTCATTTCTTCTTTATTCAAATACAAAATCTTGATTTTGGTTGACAAATCTCCCCTCTCCCACTCTCAGTCCAAATTTTAATGACTAAAGCCTCTGGGTTCTGGAGCGGCATATGGTCTGGGCCTGGTTGCTCAACCCACTATGAACTCCGTGTTTCTGGAATTGATCCCAAGATGGGTACATGATTTGTGGGCCAAGCTGCAACAATGAGGGCCAGTCCTATGATTTCTGGAAAAGTTGGAAGAGGCAAGTTCTCCTGCTGATGAGAGAGAAGTATGAGGTTGCTGGTGACCATCTAGTCCCTCAGGAAGCAGTTTGAGAATAGTCACACAGAGGAAAGCAGAGTGCAGAGGTGAGCTAGATTGCCGATGAAATACACAGAACACCCGTGGTAACCTTGGGCCTTCAGTTATGTGAGCCAATGATGATAGCCTTCTTTTGCATAACCTAATGAGTTGTGTTTCTGTTATCTGCAACCAAAAAGTCTTCACTAATACTCCCATCCACCTGCCTCCTTGTGGCATGAACCTCTTTCTTTCCTTTCTTCTGCATCCCCTAGCCTTGTCTTCCTTCAATCATGACCCATTTACTAGCATACCCCTTTTTCAAATTCATCAGACTTAGAGCTCTGTGAGGACTGGTACCTCATTTGCTATGCTCACCACTTAATACCAGCAGATGCGAGTAGTGGAATAAACTCCACATGGACATTGGAGATGATGCCACATTCCTCAGTCCTGGGCGTGAAGAATGTAAAAATTCATTCTAAAGTTTCAATAACTTAAAGTGGTATCATAAGAAATTTAAAATTCAATATAATCACATGAACCAAAACACTAAAATTTGTGAATTACTAATCTTTTTATAACCTATACTAGATTCAGTATTACCCCTATAACATCATCATAACTAAAATTCCAAGATGCCTTCTTGAACGGGAATTAATGTGTGTGGGACATTAAGAATAGCTGAATAACCCAGAGCCTTTCAAACTCTGTAATAGCCTGCAGTGAGAGCCCATGACTGAGTTACATTTTATATTTGTTGAAATCACTAATAACTTTAATGATTTGGAGGGGAATTTCATCAAATATGGTCTCACAGACAAAAGAGGGTTATGCATTGCTGTCCATCTTTTGGGTCATGAGGGGAAAACCTTGAGAATCAGAGTGTAATGTAGGGCCTTCTCTTTCTCTCCTTTAATCTGGGCTCTGAATTACTTCAAAATTCTAGTTTACAATCTTTTCCCTAGCTACCATTTCCTAGAATAGCTATGGCGCATTAATTCCCCATCCAGCAGATACATCATACCTATAGCCTCACTACTTTTCATGCTAATCACTTGACCAGAAACTTTATATTCTCTTCATATATTCCAGACTTGGTCATCTTTCTTCAATATCTAGGCAAATACCACCTCTGGCATGAAGCCAAGAACTATTTCTCCAACCTAGATGATATTCCCATCTACTTTACAAAATTGTTTTAGTTTCTAAATATTTAGAAACAGTAACTTTTTGGTAAATAGTTCCAGTTTTAATACATGTGTAGGTCCAAGTAACTACCACAACTGACACAGAGCAGCACCAACGAGCAAAATCATCCCCTTGTGCTGCCTGCTTTGTGGTCAAAGGCTCTCTGACCCCAAATCCTTGTAAACCACTGGGTCATTCTCTGTCCCTGTCATTTTCCTTCCACAGAGCATCGTATAAATGGAGCCACACAGCAAGTAACCTTTGAAATTGGTTTTTTTTTTTCACTCAGCTTAATGCCTTTCAGATTTGTTCACATTAGGTATATGAATAACTCATTCCTTTTGGTTACTGAGTAGTAATCCACTGTATGAAGGTACCATCATTTGTTTATCTATTTCACCTGTTAATCAACAGTTGGGTTGTTTCTAGTTTTAACATTTATAAATAAACCTGCTGCAAACATTTCCGTGAAAGTATTTTTTTGTAGACATATGTTTTCATTTTTTCTCAGGTAGATTTATGGAATAGAATGTGTGGATCAGAATAACCATATGTGTAACTTTACAAGAAACGTTCTTCTTTCCAGAGTGGCTTTATCTACACCATTTTGCTTTTCCACCAGCAATGTATGAGAGTTCCAGTCGCTTTGCATTGTAATCAGCACTCGATATAATCATCTTACTTAATGATGTTGAGTATATTTTCATGTGCTTTTTGTCATCTTGAGTGAAGTATTTCTTCAGCTCTCTTGCCCATTTTTATCGAGTTATTTTCTTATTGTTGAGTTTTTAGAGTTCTTTATGAATTATGGACATAAATTCTTTGTTGAGTATGTGACTCGTAAATATTTTCTCTGAATCTGTGGATTGATTCTCTTGTCTGTGATAAGAGATGTCTTATCTGATTCTCTTTATCTCCGAAATCTGTGGATTTTATTCTCTTAACAGTGTCTCTGGCAAAGGAATAGTTTTTTATTTTGATGAAATCCAATTTATCATTTTTTTCTTCAAGAATCACACATTCAAGTATCACATATACCAACATTTTACCTAACACAAAATCAAAGAATTTCCCTACTTTCCCAGGAGTTTTTTAGATATATGAGTTAATTTTGTATAAGGTGTGAGATATGGGTCAAGGTTCACTTTCTTTTTTTGGATAGAGATATCCAATTGTCCTATTAATGTATGTCGAAAAACTTCTAAACAGACTGAAAAAGAAAATAAAGGGAAGACACAAATCACTAGTAACAAGACTGAAAGGGAGAGGTATTGTCACAAACCCTACGGGAATGAAATGGATATTTATGCTCATACATTTTATATTTTAGGTAAAATGGACCAATTCCTTTTAAGCTACAAACCAGCAAAATATACCAAAGAAGAAATAGGTAACTTTACATGGTTACATGTATTTTAAATAACTTAAAATGAGAAAAATAAGCCATTAAATTGACCTAGATATTTACCATTTCTGGTGCTCTTCCTTCGTTCTCAAAGTTCCAAGTTTTCTTCTATGATCTCTTCTCTTCTAGTTTCAGAACTTGCATTTGCATTTCCTTCAATACAGTTTCACTGGTCACGAATTCTATTTATCTGAGAATATTTTCATTTCAACTTCTTTCCTGAAAGATATATACTGTATACAGATTTTGGGTTGGCAAAGTGTTCTTGTTTTTCCTGTCAGCACTTTAAAATTATCCCATCAGTTTAAAGCCTCCATGATTCATGATGAGAAATCAGCAGTAATGGAAATTGCTGTGTCTCTATATGTTATGCTTCCTTTTCCATTGGCTGTCTTCAAGATTTTTTTCATTGTTTTCAGTTTTTATCAGTTTGATTATGGTGTGTCTTTGTGTAGGTTTTTTTTTGAGTTTTTTACTATTTAGGTTTCACCGAGACTTTCTGAATACATAAGTTTTTATCATTCCCCATATTGGAAAATTTTAAGACGTCATTTCTTCAAATTTCTTTCTGAAGAATGAGTATACTACACTCATTCTCCTCTCCCATCTGATACTCTGACAACATAAACGTTAAACCTTTTCCTGAAGCTCTGTTCCTCTTTTACTCCCTTTTTTTCACCCTCTCGTTCAGAGTGGATAGTTTATAGTGGTCTGTCTTCAAGTTTATTGATGATTTCCACTGCAGTGTACATTTTGCTATTAAGTCAATCAACTGAAAATTTTATTTTGGCTACAATAGTTTTTATTTCCAATATTGCCATTTTATTACTTTTAAAGCTTCTATTTCTCTGCTGAGACTTTATTTCCCTTATTTCAGAATGTTTGCCCTTACTTCTTGGAGCATAATTGCATACAGCTGCTTTAAAGTCTTTGATAATTTCAACACCTTGGTTATCTTAGTTGGTGTCTGTTGATTGTCTTTCGCCTTGTAAGTTGTTGAGGTATTTTCATATGTCAAGTGATTTTGGATTGTATCCTAGACATTTTGAATATTATATGATGTGATTTTGGAACTTCTTTTAATGCTATGAAGAATTCGTTTTATTTCAACAGAGCAATCAACTCACTCACATTTAGGCCATGCCAAACTTTAATGGACTGTGTGCCCATGTCATTCAGTTTCAAAGCTCCTGCCATGCTGTTCACATTTATTTCATTTATGTGCAACTCTGAGCAATGATCAGCCCTGTGGTTTCATTCTGAAAGCTTCAGATATACTGTTCAGGAGCAGGTCCATGTACACATAGCTTGTGTGTGAGGCCTGAAGTTCATACATGATGCTATGACATCTTTCTAAAACTCCTCCTCTCACCATTCTCTTTGACACTCTGACTCTCAGAATCTTCCCTTATTGGTCCTCTGGCTAGAAAGCTGGAGTTTTAGAATAAAGATGAAATAAAAGAAAAATAAAAACACAGAACAAAAATAATCAGGGTATTTTCTCTCCTCTCTCAGTTCTGTAGGTACCCTCCTTCTCATTTCTTGGATCAGAAATAAATGACTTCCTTGAAGATCTTTCTGTCATACCTAGTGTGAAGGTTTAGGATTTTGCTGAGTTTGAGCACAGGTCTGCAGAATCAGAAGGAAAAAAAAATCAGAATCTACCTGCTACACTAACTTTTGAGGGCCCTTAGATAGCTGCTCCATTCATTCTGCCCACGTATTAAGTTACATTCAATGGGCAATACAGAGTAGACTCTGCTTTGTCCCTCTTACACAAAACATGAACCTCGTTGCCTCAGTTTTTTGTCTGTCAAATTATACATTAGCCTCTGGTAATAAGTGACCTTGTGTCAAACTTTTCTGTAGCCCCAACCATTCCTAAACTATGTGCTGCAAAACAGCATATGAGCTTACATACCTTATTTAATTTCATCTTCACAGCAACACTAAGATAAAGGTATTCTTACTCCTATTTTACAGATCAAGAAAGAAGGTCTAAAAGAGCTAATAACTCACTTGAGGTCACACAGTTAATAACAGATCAACCGAGATTCTAACTCAGGTCTATAGACACTTTTACTTGTGTCAAGGGTGTAATCTTATAATACTGTTCAGTGTTGGAATTATTATTAGTTCCTTATTATAAAGAAAGAAACAGGCTCACAGAAGCAACATGACAAGTCAAGATTCAAATTACAGAGTAGAAAGCTGTGCTCCATATTAACTACTCTGTGGGAAATTTATGTGGCTAGATATGTGAAAGGGCTCAACAAATAATGCAAAATGGGGATTTTTTTAAAGGAAAAAATGTGTCTCAACATTAAAGTTATTTTATAATAATGGAAAAGCTGAGTTAATGTTTAGATCCCCATAGCATTGTTTACACAACTCCTTACAGATGCATTTCCCCCCTTCTTGTTTCATCGATTACAACATAGGAGTTTTTTGATTTCCTAAATGTTTTCAGTTGGAGAAACCAAATTTCGATTTGGCTGTTGTCCTAAATTTTCCATATTTCCAATGACAAACTAAAAAGCCATGGAGGTTTCTTCTCTATACATTATTCTTCAACTTCCCCAAGCACCGATAGAATTTCTGTAAACCTGGAGCTGTGTGGTTTTTCTCATCAGAATGGAGAAGATGATCACATCTGGAATTTACACAAGATTCCGTTCATTGAAGCTGACTTTCCCCTTGGATAGGAGCCCATTCTCCATGGCCTTTCAGTCTTTCAGGTGAAATAAAGATGTTACAATAATGGTAGTCTATGAAATGAGAGTAAATATAGTGGCCTTGCATCGGAGAATTTTCTATAGCAGAAAAGATTATACTAAGGAGAGAAAGTGCATTGTGACCCCCATCTTGCTGCATTTCCATAACAACGCACCTTTGTGGCTCCAGTGAGGCAAGGAATCAGGCAGGAGATTTACAGATGTCTTATTTATGTGCTGATATTTTTACTCTCAAAGAAGGAGGATGGGTCTCTCTCAGTTGTTTGTTATTAGGTAATTGATGGAAGATAAATTCACCAAACTGATCAGCCTTTGGAAATCTTTTTACTAGTTGATTCTCAAAGTCTCTTATGAATGATTTTTAAGATATATGTATGTATATTTAAAAGAGATATAGAGATTTGTACCATTAAAACAAAACCTACTTCACTGAAATTGTGCTCTTTGGAAGAGTATCTTGATGTCTCAGAAATGTTCTGCCCTCTCCCCTGGGCTGTTTGTTTTATTTTTCCTTTGGAGGTTTTAATTTAGTGAATGCAGGGATATTTAGATTGTACAGTCAAGTTAGGACCTGCCCTGAAGATACCCCTTCACACATACACATCGCTACTGCCACTGGTTGCAGGAGAAAAAGTACAGAATTTTTTAAGTCAGGTTTGGAAATAACTAGCTGCACATGTTGCCAGGCAGCTGCGTCTGGAGAGGTCTTTCCCTGCACACTAGGTGAAACTTCAGCTTGATTAGGGGAGGATTCTTGACTCTGAACAAGAAAGAATTCCTGAGCAGGTTGGACAAGTGTAGGTAGGAAGGAATTCATTAGACCAAGAGTAGTAACATAGGGCAGCTGCCCTCTAGTCGGCTGAGGACAGGGAGATGCAGAGGGAAGGAGGGAAAGTTTGTTGAACTCATACTAGGCCTAAGGCAGATTCCCTTGCCAACTCCTGAAGCCAGAGGTCACCTGGTACCCCATGTCCGCTTGGATCTGCACAGTCTGGGCATTTGGGGGAGCTGCAGAGCACAGGATGGAGTGAGATTATGTTCTGAGAACTCAAAGAAAGGAGATTTTCAGGCAGGCTAGTAAGAGCAGGTTGGGCAGCTGCCCTTCCTTCTGGGTCACCAGGCGATGGGAACTTGTGGGCCCAAATCTGAGCTCTCAGTAGTCCCTCCCTACTTTATCAGGAGTAAAGCAGAGACAGAGTGAAGACATGGAAATAAAAGGAAATAGCAAAGTAACAAAGGTGCTTACTATTGGAAGAGCACAGAGACAAAATGCAGTAAGTTGAGCAGTGAGAATTTTTTTATTTAAGGCAAAAAGTACATACTCAAAGAAAGGAGTGTGGGCAAGCTCAGAGAGGAGGTGTGCTAAAAGGCTGGGGACTCTGTCTTTTAAGGCTTTCAAGAATGGGGCAGAGGGTAGAGGCAGGCGCTGTTGGGCCTAGGCTCCTACTTGTGGTCCCCTGGTGTCTCCCCAGGGAAGGACAGCATGTCCTCCCCCACAGTCAGGGAACTTAACACAGGGAATTTATTAGTCTTATTCCTCTCTAAGATAGTGGTTATCAAGCACTGGGAACGTATTCGTTAACACTGCTTGCTCTGCCCTAAGATAGGCTGTTGGTTGATTGCCAAAGAATATGTTGGTTGATTGCCAAAGGTAGGGATCTTACCTCCTAACTCCCTGGTTTTTAAAATGAAATATTAGCCTGAAGATGGAGCCCCTCCTGTTCTTACTATGCCGTTTATATCTTGGCTTTTTTTTGAAAATTAATTATGATGCGTGTCTCCAGTCCCTGCCCTACCTCACAGAGGCTAGAAATGAGCTGCATTTCATCCTGTGGATAAACGGTATGGTCAGAAATATTTTCCCTAATAGCTTGAGATTATAGATTCCAGGGTATCCTAGGATAGGAAATGGGATTTACACTCATTGTCCATCAGAAGTCAATACCACATTTTCTAAGATCGCTAATTGGCAGCATTGGGCCGCCTCAAGCTCTTGAAATTGATGCCTTGGGGGTTGTTTACCTTGCACATGGTTGAGGATTCTTTAAAATTACTAAGGAAATTTTTTTTTTTTTTACAATTTATTTTATTTTAGTATCATTAACCTACAATTACATGGGCAATATTGTGATGATTAAACTACCCCCTTCATCAGGTCCCCCCCACCAACACTATTACCGTCACTGTTACTAAGGAAATTTTTAAAAAGAGAAAGAAGTGCTCCAGCAACAATTACAAAAACAAGAACTTCGCCCCACGGTGTTTTATAGACTGTAGTTGCAGGCAGTGAGCTCACAGGGGGCAGGGTGAAGTCACCAACTGAGGGGAAGAGCCTGCTTGGTGCCAGGGAACCACATGATCATAAAAAAAAGACCCACACTGAACCAGGTGTCCTAGGCTCCAAGAACTGAAGCCAAGTTAGGAATAGGTTCAATTGCTGACTTCCTTGCAGGGCAAGGCCTCAGAAGGGGGGCAGAATGTCAGTGGGCCTCAGTCAGCGTGATAAAGACTTCCTCAACTGTGCTTAAGTTTCAGTTCTGTTTTGTAATTTCCCTCCAGCACCAATTTGCTTAACATGTACTTTTACTAGGGATTTGGAGCAACCCATATAGAGTAACATAAACCAAAACGTTTTTGAAAGAATACCAAAAGCAGATGAAATGTGGAGTACTGCTGTCCTTTTATTCCCAGGCTTGTTTGTTTTTTGATGACATCACCGTTAGGTTACTTTTTATGTGATTTGACCAATTGTTATGAGAAAAGTGATTTGGTAGCTTATGTAAATCGTAAAATTAACCGACATGCTCATTTTTTCAAATAATATGTTTTTTCTAATATTTAGTTATTTATTGAACATTTATTGTTGTCCCATCTCCTACGCATAAAAGCACTCTTCTAAGAATTCAGGGGTGTAATACAAAAATGAATGAGATAGGATTTTTGTCCTCAAACATTTAGCATGTATTAGGTTTGAAGCAAAATGAAAATGAATGAGCAGAACAAAAGGTGAAATGTAAGAAATGCCATAAGATGTTTTCGTAAGTGATGTATTTGTTTAACCAATCCAGTTTTTAAGTACAGTCTGGTAGGGTATAGAGCCTTTTTTGCTCTTTGCTGGAATCAATAAGGAAATGAAGTAAGGAGCCATTCAGATGAGCTCCTAAGGGAGTTAAGAGGATGTAGAGATTATATCTCTGGCTCAGGAAAAATAAGATGGAGGAGTGGCCATTTGAGCCTTGATTGTGAAGATTTGAGTATCTGAAGATGAAAGGAAGGGCTTTCCAGGACAAGAGAACAACGTGGGCACATGCACAGCAGTGGGATAATGCGAAATGTGCTTGGCAATGCGTGAGCCATCCAGATCTGCTGAGCAGCTATCACAATATCCACCAAAATACATTGGAACAAAAATAAAACTAAATAAGCCAGGCACTTGCTGCCCTGGCAGGATTAGCAAAATGTGGGATGCAGCCCCACTGGGAAGTGGCTTGTCATTTGAAGCAGGCCAAGTCCTGGAAACATCAAAGTCAGCCAAAATGACATTAAAAGGTAGACAAATGATCTAAATTCTCTGGACCTTGGTTTCTTCATCCATAAAATGGTGTTACTGATATCTATATTGCAAGGCTCTTTTGAGGATTATGTGAAATTAGGTCTATAAATTAGCTGGGATATAATAGACATATACATGTTTATTACTTTTATGATTAATAATAATGGCGATGATAGCAGACATTATTCAGCCAGGTGTGGCTGATCACTGCAATGTGCATGCCATTCGTTTGAATTCTACTGAGCTTATGTAAGCATAGATAATAAGACATCTAAATAACTTGCCCATTAAGTTCATTCTCTGTTTTGTGATTTACCTCATGCATTGATCTGCTCAGCTGCATCTGGTTAGAAATGTTAAACACTGTCATCACCAGGGATTTAGTGCATTTCATGTGGATGAACATAAAGCCGAATGTTTTCAAACAAAGCCAGCTAAAGAAGAAAATAAGAAGGCAGTTGATGAAGGGGACAAATGTTTTGGAACTAAATCTAAATTCAAGTCCCTGTTCAGTCACTTACCATCTCCGTGACCACGGGTAAATTGCCTGACCTCTCTAAGCCTTGACTGACTCATTGTAAAAGGGGGATCATGATAATGACGGCAATGATGACAACAATAGAAAAACAGAGCCACAACAGCAATAATAATATATATTTCCTACATTGACTATTTAGAGCATAGTGCCTGGAACAAGTATTATTACATATTATTATCTTATTTCCCTTTATTTGTTCTCTTTAAAGGTTCCAAAAGCAGGTGGCCAGGATTTATGGGGAGGATAAATTTCCATGTGTGGTGATGAAGGAAAGAATATTTGTTTTGCTCTTTGAACACTTCAGCCCTGATCCTAGCTGTGCCACAAGCCCATTGAACTTGATCATTGGTTCTGACCCTGACCTCTCTTCATTTGTTAAATGAAGTTGGACTACATAAGTCCCATCTTCAAGGTCTGCATTTTAGGACACATGTGCACTTATGAGAAATTTCCCACCAAATTGAGTCTGTGTGTACATTGAAAAAGATAATTTGAAGTATCAACCAAAAGCAATGTACCATTTCCCACATTAATTTTGTTCATTTAAATCATCTGAAAAAACTGCAAATTAGTAAAAAAGAAAAAAAGAAAAATGCCAAACTTCTGCCTTAATGCAGGGTATCAGAGAGAAACCCATACTTCTCCTTTAATTTAGGTCTGTATTATGGATAAAGACTGTATTGTGTAGGGTAAAATCCAGTGGGATAATTTTAGTTTTTGGCAACCTGAGTAGAGACCATCAGATTGTTTACCGAGATTCTGACTTAGTAATGAGACTAGGTGTGTTGGATAGACTCAGACTGACTCTTTAAATAGCTGCTATCTTTCAGGATTGAAAGATAGTCTGAAACCATTTGAAAAATTCCTGGGTATTATTTATAGAGACCATTTGGAGAACACGTTTTTCTAATGGCATCACTGAGTGGAGGGTGAGTATTTTCAAGCTTCCCCAGGTACCTGAGAATGCACAGCATCTGGTTTTCCTCAGAAACTAAATGGTAGAGGCATATTCTGTCTGGTCTTCTTGGTGCATTTTGGAGTGCATCTTGGACCCTATGGTGTGTCTCATACCTTAGACACTTTTATCCTCAAACAAAGATCTGTGGAAGACTGGAGCTGCACATATGCAAAGGAAACCAGAAATGTGCAGTTTCTAACAGAACCCTGGACAGCCCACAAAAGCTCAGGTCCTGTGTTCAGAACCCCGGACAGCGCACACAAACCACCCTCCTGGTAATCTGTGCATCTTAGTGACTGTCCAGAGCCCAGATTCAGTATATTCAGAGTATATTCCAAGAGTAAATGCCTTGACAAATACTGTGCACTATGTGCTTTGCTTGCCTTGCCCTGGTTTCACCCTTGTGGCTGTCTGGAGTTCATTTGTTCATTCGGTGATACTTCAGTGAGTTCTAGTAAGTGCCTGTCCCTGTGCCACATGCTGGCACAACTAATAAACTGTCCCTCTCCTCATGGGGTTTTATTCCTTTAGGGAACTGCAAGTCAATACGATTGGAATCGCTTGCAGGGGAAGCATTTCAGCAAATAATCTTGGTAAGTGAGCAGGAAATAGAACATGGATGTATCTGTGGGCCAGGCTCAGGAGAATAAAACTTCTTGAAACTCCATGACATTTAAAGCTCCATGACCTTGGAGACATGTGTTCTTAGCCACTGTAAAGGCAGCACCTAGCAAGAGAACAGGTAGAGGCTCAATATTTGTGTGCTCTGTGTGATAGTGAGTCACTGGATTTTAAGAAGAGTAGCAACTTCTCCATTTTGCATTTTATAAATATCACTCTGGCAGCATTATGGAGGATGGATTACAGGGAGAGAGACCAGATGCAGGAAGACCAGTTATAAGATGATTGCAGTGTTAAAGTGAAATATGATAAAAGCCAATTCAAATCCAAAATAGATATGAACAACAGGGTGCAAGAAGTTTAGTAGGAGATGTAGATTTTGTGGAAAAGATTCACTTTGGGTTAGTTTGAGTTTGAAGTGGCTGTGAGACATGAAAATGAAGGTAACTGGGGGCAATTGTTCTGGAGGCAAGCCAGAAGTATAGGCTGGTACATATAGATTTATTTCCAGAAACAGTTATGGGATTCGTGGAGTCATTTACTTCCCCTCATGAGAAAATTGGCAGGGGCTTGAGGTGTGGAGAGAGATAAGTAAGGAAGAATAGCAAAAGTAGGATACCTAAATTCTAATGCCCCATGTCAATTACATCTTGACAGATTTTTTTTTCTCACTCATATAATAAAGATTTTGGTTCAGGCTATCTCTTTGTTCATTCCAAATTTTATGTTCTCTGACCAGTCTAATTCTGGTTTAAAAGTCTAATGTTTTCAGGGGCAAGTTAAGTTTTTAATTGGTAAAGCTGACTAGGTGTAGACCACGATAAGTTGGAGAGTATATGTTCATCCTTATCTCTATATAGAATACATACAGAGTATGTACAGAGAACAGATAGAGTGCATGTTTACACCTTATCTCAAGATAACTGTTGCTACACGGATTTTAGACATTAAAATAGACCTTTAAAGGTAGGTGAAGATGCCATGTTTCATCCTTGTGGCCCAGTTCTTATTTCAGCTACAGGGGACAGATTGATGTGAGCTCTTAGTCATCTTGGGATGCAACATGCCATCTTTGTGCCTCAAGATCTTTCCTAAAGTTGTAGGATGTAGTGGTTTGCATACAAGGGAAGTCTAAAAATGTTGGAACAACCTTTTATGGGATGGGAGCTCATGGATAGGTTTTCCAGCCTCTCATCTTTCTGGTAGCATTCTCTATGTTTTCCAGAGGCTAGAGTGGCAATGAACCCTCATTGCCTTTAGCAGAAATATTGATAATTCACCCTTACACTGTAAAATGTAGAAAGCTTCCATGGAAGTTTAAAGTGGCTCTTATCTCCTGGCTGTAGATGGAATGTGCAACTTCAACAGAGCTCCTAAACCAGGATTATGTTAGGGAAGAGCGGGACCCTGAGACATGGACTTGGGGCATTTGGGTAGATGCATATGCAAAAGTTGAACTCCTTGATTTCTACAAACTCTTTAGAACAATAGAAATAGCCCCTTTTCTCTTGAAAGAGAACAGCCTTCTCTCTCCAGGATACCTTAACTGGGGTAGGTGTTTCTCAAAATATTACTATTTTCCAAAAGATCCACTCCTGCTCCCCACCACCATTGCTTCCATACCAATACCTAGACCAATAACAGGTCTTAATATAGGTAAAAAGAAACAAAAATCCCTTTCCAGAGAATGTAAAGTTTACTGATTAAATGAGTTTAGGACCTGGCTAATATGCACCAGCAGGAATTTGGGAAATATGTGGGAGAAAAGATCTGGATGGAGTTGGGCCAGGTGGGACAGAGTGCAAAGCTGTGTGAGGGTGAACTCACTGATTCGGGAGCACCACCCTATGATTTAGGGCCTAGCGTTTTTGTAAGGACACCTGGAACTAGTCCTATTAGCTTCTGGAATGATTCCCTGAAGCGCTGGCATGATGATGGATTACAATAAATGAGTTGGGTATGACAAAGTATTGTGAAATGAGTAATAAAGCCAAGGGAAGTAAAAATGTTGGAATGGAGTACCATGGACAGTTGCCTCTCTACCTGACTATTTCCCTGGGAGGGCTCAGAGATCAGGCCTTTCACTGGACAGTTAGGATTACACTACTGAGGGGCACCAGCATGACTAAACAGCTCAATGGTGTTTGACTGCTGTAGGACGGGACTGACTGTAGGAGACACTGCCATGGAACTGGGCTCCAGAATTTCAGAAGCCATCTGGCAGCCCTTAACATCAGAGGAGAGGTGATCATAATGACCACAGTTGGCAGCAAGGCTAGGAGGACGACCAGGGTCCTTTGACTCATTGAGGTCTGTCAAAATGACTGAGATAGTTGGGAGGCTGATCAGGGTATTGCTTGACTTGTATAATGGGAAATAATGGAGAACTGATGGGCAGAGGCTGATATCAACCATAACAATGAAAGATTTCAGTTCCTTACTCAGTTTCTAGATATGTTCAATTTTCAGATTCAGGGCCTGTTGATTAAAGGGTGACTGGTTGCTCTTGAAGAAAGACTCTGAAGTGCCACAGTGACATTTTACTGGTTTATTCCATAAATATTCTCCTAATCTCTCCGTAAAGGACTGGTAGCAATTTCTGAGAGTAAGTGTAAACAGAGAAAAGAGGAATACCCCGAGCTTACCAGGGCTATTTCATACCGAATCAGAGATCACAATGATGTTAGGGGAACCAAAACACCATCGTGGCCCCTTATTTAGAGTAATGGCTTATGAGGGCAGATAATAAATGAAATCCTAACCCAAGTCCATTTGAGAGTGGATCCAGTGGGCCCATGGATCTGCCCAGTCCTGAAGTATATAAGGAGTATGTATATACTTAATTGTTGGTATCACCCTTACATCAGTCCCTGACCTGTGAAATAAGAACCACTAAAATATAAAAGGCCAAGTGGAAATTCATGAAACACTCCATATTCTTCCTAAGACATATATATCAGAAGAAATATCACATAATAGGAGGAACTATAGCTATAGCTAGTGCATTGGACACATCCGAGGGGTGGACTATAGCAGACACTTTTTTGGTACTCTGTCACATTTCCACATTACACTCCTGATTTCAGCTACAGTGGTGGTGGACACTTCTGGCTCACTTACCAAGGATAGGATTTCACCTTAAACTTGTACTACATGTCCCTTTTTAACCACAGTCTTCTCCAGTCATGGGAGTCAAATCAGCTGTCTTCTCCAGTCATGGGAGTCAAGTCAGGTTACGAGGAAACCTATCTTGTTTTTCAGAAGTGTGCAGAAGTGGGAAGAAGTTACTGTCTCCAGGGTGGGTGAGTACTGGTGCATAAATATCAGAGCCTCTCATTTTGGCCATTAATTCTGGGAAACATTCTGCTTGCATCCCAGAAATTCCAGTGCAATGAAGCCTCTGTTGCTTCTGGCAGTAATTACCCTTTTGTCAGCTTCACTTCATTTATTTCATCTCCCTACACCCTTAGTATTGATATCTGGGATCAACTTCCTGCATAACCTACCTATACCCAAGACCTTGTCTTAGTGCTTGCTTTTCAGGGAAACCAAGCTATGACATAGGCTTGCAGCTGCAAGATACTCCAATTTTTAATGAGAACTTGGAATTCTGTATTTCTGTGAGAAACTACTGATTTTTGAATGACAGCATCTAAGAGCAATCATAACATACCTGTCATTCATTCTTGCTCCCATGAACCAATAGTGTGCAGATTTTGTTCCTCATAAACTTCTGTATTGTCCGGAACATGAGACTTTGGTGGCATAAGCTATCAGGCTGACAGGACAGAGTGGAGGGGATTGTGTTCATGGCCTTCTCTCTGCTCTCAAGCAAAAAGGAGAGCGAATGAAAGGGGATGTGTCTAGACCTGGATACTAAGCACGACTTGGTATCCTTGCACAGAAGAATGTGCCGTTCAGTTTTTGTCTGATCTCAGTAGTACATCTATAACAAAATGTGAATTAACGTAGGGATACATTTCGCATAAGCTGGGGCCGCGGTGTTCCCTGAGCTTGGATGTAAACATTGGCATTTTGTCCACTGAGAGCTTGAATCTGGCCCCAGAGATCAAGCCATTGAACTGATTGCCAGTTTCCAACAATGGCTACTTGGCAGAGTAAAATACATGCAGCTGGTGCCTGAGTCTTCAGTGCTCATGTCCCATGGGGGAGTCCTGCTTGGTCATGTGTATCTAAGCACACAACCTTGGTTACCTGGGAAACCAAGGCCAAGTAGGTCTGGATGCTTTTTCTATGGCCCTCATGTTTAGCAGATGAGATGTTGCCAGAGCGCTCAGCTGAGAGCGTTTTGGAGATGAGGGATTCATGTAAATTCCTTCACAAATGCGTGTGACGAGTATGACCAGGGGCAATTTGTGGTGACAAACATCACTGAACACTTGAGCACATCACCGTTTCTCTGAAGGTCTTTTGCCCTTGTATACAAAATGAAGATAAACATTCATTCATTTGAAGATTAAGCACCTACTATGTGGCAGGCACTGTGTTAGGACCTGGGGACATGTAGATGAGACAGACAAAGCCCCTGATCTCATGCCTTTACATTCTGTTTGGAGAAACACACTTTAATTAATCTAACAAGCAAGTTTTTTTATTAATTAAATAAACAAGACACATTCCATTGCTAATAAGGGTAATGAAGAAAACAGAAAATAGCATAGAGGTGGAAGAAGGTGCCTGGCATGTGTTCACAGGGTGGGAGAGAAGCCGCTTTATAAGGGGAAGACAGAAAACCTCTCTCAGTGGATGTTAGATCAAGAAGGTTTTAGTGCCACCAGGGGCCAGCCCGTGAGCATCTACAGGAAGAGCTGAGGGAATGTGTGAGACCTTGAGGCGGTAATGAGGGTGCCCCAAAATATTAGGGGGCCTCTACCTACATAAGCTGATTCATCTTCCACCTGAGGCCAAGAAAGGCTTTGGAAATAGAGGAACTGGAGTGTCAAAAAGGTGTGGTGGGAAGAGCCTTGGGCTTAAGGAATAAACTACAGGGGCTGCTTCTGCTCTCTGTTAGCTGGATGGTCCTGTCACTCTCTGCTTTGGACTTCAGTTTCTCCATTTATAAATGAAAGGATTGAACTACCTCAGTGGTTTCCTTTTGAAGATTTTTTTTCCTTTAGATATTGAACCTTTATTCAATGGCATTATATAAAACAATGAGGATATAGAGCACAGTTACCCAACCCTGGATGATATGATGTGTATGTAAGGAACTTTCTTCCCCTACCAGCCCTGGAATTCTAGGATCCCACGGGTCCAGGCCTCCTTGCTGAGCGCTCAGATCCAAGAATGGCCCTGCTTCTTTCTTTGATGCCTTGATGTCAAACTGCCACCCCTGAAGTTGGCCCAAGTGAGGTGCCAGGTCCCAGGGCCCTGTGTGTTTGGGTCCCTTCCTCTTGTTTTTGCTTGCGGAAGAGTTTAGGGATCGAAAGGTCTGCTAATTCAAGGTGAAAGGGCTCCAGTCTGCACTGAAACACCTCAGAGCCCAGGTCCGAAAGAGAACTAAGGGAGGTGATGCCTCCTCCACGACCAGAGTGGGGCAAGTTCCAGGACTCAGGACAAGATGGGCAGAACCTCAGCCCTGACGGCTTCCCCTCCTTGATTAAACCACGGGACATGAAGGGCGCGGCAGAAACAGGCTCTCTTCTGAGCACAAGGGGGACATGCAGTGGCAGGTGAAGTCTCTCTGTCCAGACTATTCGACACTCTGGGATAGCAGAAGTTCAGGTGAGAGCTCTTCAGGTTGGGGGCCTGCCACCCTTCTGTCCTCTCTGTTTTCCATTCCTTGGCTTTGCTTACCCATGGCAGTCCAAGAACACGGCCAGCAGCTTCACGGAAGTGGGGCCTGTGATTCTGCGGCATGGGAAACTTTCCTTGATGAAGCACCTCCTCACCAACACCCAGAACTCACACACACCTAAAGGACTGCTGAAGAGCCCATTAAATGCTTAAACATGAACTATAGTGTACCTACATTTTGAATTAATTTCTCTGAGCATGAGAGGGAGGATCTCATCATGTAAACAATGCATAAATCCCCAATGTAAAAGGTAAACTTTCATCAGCCTCAGTAACTCAGACTGAGCTTTGGGCTTGGGATGTGAAGAGAAAGTTGATTTAACTCAGCAGGTTTGTTAAGTTTTTAAAAAATTGTAGTTGAAGGAGGCAAAGCAATGCTCTACAGGACGAGAAGAGCACCGGGCAGGGCGTCCAGAGCCCCGGGCCCTGCTCCTGGCCTGGCTCTGTGTGACTGCGGGTGAGCCCCTTACTTTTCCAGGCCTCAGTTTCCTTATCTGATTCAAGGAAGCCACAATGACCCAGTTTTCCTACCTCCTTAGGACATGATGAAGACAGAATGAGACAATGGATGCAGAGAAATACAACTCAAATTGTGATATCACGCCGCCAACTGTTTGTTACCAATCTGAAATGATATCATTGCAAAAAGTAAGAGTGAGCATTTAGAAACTTTTATAGCAATTTGACATTGCAGTGACAGCCAGGTGTGATCAGGCGTCTCCCATGAGCTTCATGCTATTATCAGTCCATGATGGATTAGGAGTAAAATGAACCATGTAACAACAAAAACTGATTCTTCAACCCATGCTTTGAGATACATTGATGTGGATTCTTGCCTTTAGAAGTCCCAAAACACTAGGAGAATGTGCAGTTGAATGAGATGTGATGTGAAGTAACTGATAACAGAAAACAATAGAAATAACAGAAGGGAGTGCTGGACCTGGCCGTTCTGCTCACTTGCTCTGTGAAGTAACTCTCCTCTCTGGGTCTCTAATGCCATATATAATCTCTACCTGAGGCTTTCTCTTTTTGCCAAAGGTGCTGGTATTAAGATCAAGAAGAAGTGTTAACAAAAAAATTGCTAATGAATTAGGCACTGGGTTGGGAATAATGGTTGATTGAAGAAATGGCCACAGTTCATCACTCCTTCCTCTATCCATGTTCTTTGACAAATTATTTTATATCTTGTTCCATCAGGAATATACTTCTCCTCCCTGTGAAACGGGATAGTTCTGTGACTTGCTTTGGCGAATACAATGCAGCAGAAGTCATGGTGTGCCAGTCCTAAGCCAAGGCCTCAAGAGGTTTCTACTTACTCTTTTGGACCCCTGCCTGGCTGCCATGTGAACAAGTGATAGTCCGCCCTGAAAACCCAGTCCCCAGACAAGTTGGCAGCTAACTGCAGGTTCGTGAGTGAGCCCATCTGAAATCAGGGGAATCGCCCAGCTTGGTCTAGTCCAAATTGTTGACCTATAGACTTATATGTTAAACGAATGCTTATTGTTTCAAGCTAATAAGATTTGAGGTGGCTTGCTATTCATCAGAAGCTAATTGATTCAGGAATAAAATACGGTTTTGGTAGGTACTGGATGTGTTGATTGGGTTCCAGGCAAAATAAGGATGGAACCATTTGACTAGAGCATCCTTCTGGTCCCCCATTGCCCTATAATTCAGCTCAAAAGTGGCTTCTGCTTTCCTGATCCTGCTCATTATGCTCTTTCAAAATGCATCTTCCACTATCACAAGTCTTTGACATTCTGGATGGCAATTTGATTAAAGCTAAGGCCCCACACCTCAGAAAAAAATTGCCTATCTCCATATTTATGTATATTCTGTATACAGTTTTAAGACCCTAGAGTCCAATTATGACCTCCCGCTGCCCAGGTTAAGAGTTCCAGGTATAGACCCAGCCACTCTCCTTAACTCCTCTCAAATCACTCTCTCATCCTCTATGGTTAAATTTCCATTCTCAGCTACATGCAAAAGAACGAAACAGGATCACTGTCTTGTACTATACACAAAGATAAACTCAAAATAGATTAAAGACCTAAATATAAGACCTGGAACCACACAGTCAATTCCTACAGGAAACCATAGGCAGCAAACTCTTGAACACTGGCATTAGTAATTTTTTTCTGGATATGTCTCCCCAGGCAAGGGAAACAAAAGCAAAAATAAACAAGTAGGACTACATTAAATGGAAATGCTTCTGCACTACAAAGGAATCCATCAACAAAGTGAAATGACAACCTATTGAATGGGAGAATATACTTGCTAATGATATATTCAATAAGGGGCTAATATCCAAAATATATAAAGAACTCATACAACTCAATACCAAAAAAAAAAAAGAAGAACAAAACCCCCCAAATAATCTGGTTAAGAAATGGGGAGAGGACCTGAATAGACATTTTTCTAAAGAAGACATACAGATAGATGTCCAAAAGACACATGAAACAATGCTCAGCGTCATGATCATGAGGGAAATGTAAATCAGAATCACGTGAAATATCACCTCACACCAAAGTGGCTAATATAAAAAAATAGCAAGAAATAACAAGTGTTGGTGAGGATATGGAGGAAAGAGAACCCTTGTACACTGTTGGTGGGAATGTAAAGTCATGCAGCCATTATGGAAGGCAATGTGGAGGTTTCTCAAAAAACTAAAAATAGAAATGCCATACGACCTAAATATTCTACTTTTGGGAATTTACCCAAAGAAAACAAAATCACTGATTCAAAAAGATATATGCACCCTTATGTTCATTGCAGCGTTATTTATAACACCAACCTGTGTTCATCAATAGATGAATGGATAAAGAAGATGTGGTGCACACACACACACACACACACACACACATATATAATAGAATATTACGCAGTCATGAAAAAGAATGAACTCTTGCTACTTTTGACAACATGGTTGAATCTAGAGGGTATTATGCTAAGTAAAACAAGTCATACAAAAACAAATACCATATGATTTCACTTACATGTGGGATCTAAAAACAAAGCAAATGAACAAACAAACAAAACATAAACACAGAGAATGGACTTCTGGTTACCATAGGGGAGAGCAGTGGTGGTTGGGTGAAATAGGTGAAGGAAATAAAGAGGTACAAACTTCAAATTATAAAAGAAATTAGTCACCGATACAGATGTAAAGCATAGGGAATGTAGCCAATAATATTGTAATATCTTTTTATTTTGATAGATGGTAAGCAGCTTTATTGGGGTGAACATTTAGTAATGTATAATTATTAAATCACTATGTTGTACATGTGAAATCAACATAATATTGTATATTAACTATATTTCAATAAATATTTTTTAAAATTTCCCTGTCCTCTGTTTTAGCTCCTAAGGGTCTTGCGAATCTTATCAATTAATTTATAGAAGACAATAGTTGAACAACAGCCCATTAAAAATGTAGAGCTCTTAGACATTCAAAGCATTCTCACATGCAGAAACTCGTTTAAGCCTCTTAACAACCTTGTGTAATACATAGGCAGGGCTTATTATACCTGATTATCAATAAGGAGACTAAGACTCGATCCAGGGGCGTTACTGCTCAAGATCACCCAGCTAGTAAGGGGCCACATCTATATTCCTAGTGCCATTCCATATTACTTGGCTCTTCAGAGACATGGAAGGCTAATGGTGGCAAATCCAGATGGGGAATGCTTATCCTGTGTGTGAGGAGCTTCAGGAAGGTTGTGCGGCTGTATGAGGAGCAGGAAAGGCAATTAGAGTTGAGGTCAGGAGGCTGGAGTGCCTGGTGGATTTAGGACCTTGGAAGCCTACACGCCCAGAGTATGAATGGGGCAGATTGTCTGTAATAATTCAAGCTTAACCTCACTTAAGAAAATTCCACCATTAATTACATGTCTATATATATCCTCCTCTCCCTCTTCCCCAAAAGGAAGGGATCTCAGAGTTTTTCACACAGTCCAAACTTAGAATGATTTACACTTTATCTTAAACATGCCAGTCTATACCTTTCACAGCAAAACACAACTTGTTTAGTTTTATTTTTAAAACAATCAAGAGAAGATGAGTCTGCCTTGGAGAGTTGATGTTCTTCGAACCATTTTGAGAAGCATTTATTGAGCACCTATAAGGTACAATACCCTGTCATCTCCCCTAAAATTGATGAACATGAGAGAGGATTCAAAGGTAAATTAAATCTCTTGATTCCTCAAGAAATATCAGTGAGAAGAACCATTTCACTTACCTTGTAGACTATTTTTCAACCCTCAGGCATGAACTCGAGGTTCTTTTCTTCTCTGCTCTTTCCCACTCCAGAAGGAGATGTTTTCTCATTTCTTATCAGCCTTCCAATGCCATAGGACTGGAAAATGAATCAATGGGAACCCACTGTATATTGTAACTTAACTATTAGCTTTTCTTCTCTTTCTTTCTTTCTTTTTTTTTTTGTTGTTCTTTCCACTCATCTGTGATCATCTTGAGGGCAAGCACATCTTCTTTTGTATGTCATTCTCCACTCCAATTTTCCAATAGTATGACAGTAAATACATATTGAACTGAGCTGAATAACCACAGAACACAGAGAAAATGCTAAGTGTCCAAAGAGACATACAGACAAGGGGCTTCAGAGGTGTGTGAGTGGGGAACCTAGTCATACTGCATGACTGTTGTCCTTCAGGACTCAGGCAACTACTCCATTAAGGAAAAAATACTCATCTCAGCACTTCATACAGTGCTAGAAACAAAGTAACTACTTAGTGATTTGAGTTATTATTATTACTCATGGTGCTGTAATAACAACACCCCTTCAAGCAACAACATTTCTATGGAAAGGGACTCTGAAGCCATTCTTCTTTTTTATTAAGGTATCACTGATATACAATCTTATGAAGGTTTCACATGAGCAACATTGTGGTTATTACATTCCCCCATATTATCAAGTCTCCCCCACACCCCACTGCAGTCACTGTCCATCAGTGTAGTAAGATGCTATAGAGTCACTACTTGTCTTCTCTGTGCTATACTGCTTTCTGAAGCCATTACTACAGAAGCCTCTCCCTATTTCCAGAAAGCTGCCCTGCCCAGTCACTCAATTATAATAGAGATAAATTCCTTTTCTTTCTCCAAGGAAAATGGACTGCAGAATATGCTTGAGATGAGATGTTTGTCTTTGACCGGTCTGAGAGCCGTGGGGATTCATAAGTATATTCTCTCCACTAGGATTCAAGGTAACAAAGCACATGTCCACACTGTTACCATAGCTCCATCGCCTTGTTAAGCTTTCTGTGAGAGCATTTCCAACCTCATGCCCCTTGTATTTAAAAATCGTTGTATTATCTACTTAGGAGCTGGAGAAGGGGAGGTGACTGGGCCTGGAGAGACTCAGTGAATGGAGATGAACAGACTAGGGACACTGTCTCAGACCCACCGCCCACGCAGCCCCTTTGATGCGCACTGAGTCCGATCTTACGGGTCACTGATTTCTCATGGGATACCAATCGATACATAGGTTTCTTTCAAGTAAGGGGCAAAGCTCAGGTTCATTTCTTATAGAAATGGATGAATAGTGTCTTGGTTAAGAATATTTTAATTGAAAGTAACATAAACCAACTCAAACCAACTTAAACAGAAAAAGGAATTTGCTGGATCGGATGGTGGGGCCTCTCATGGAATCCTAGAAAGACAGAATAATCACATCTCTAGAGAAAGCTGGAGCAAGACATTTTTGATAACCCTGAGTGTTGTTGTTTTTGACTGTCCAACACTCATTCCCCTTTCTACCATCTCTGCAGTTTCTTTTTGAAAAAGCATCTTTTCCCTTTTGACTATAGCCTTGTGGAGTAGGGGCCCTACTCTACCCTAGGTAAGGGGAAGTCACATCACCCAAGATAGGCCAATGAAATGCTCTACACTGGAATTTAAATCTTGATTAGAAATGTAAAGTGATTCAAAACAGTTGAGATTCATCTATTCCAGCTGTAGTACAGGAACCAGCCTGTTCTTCCCATAAGACTATTCCTGAAGTTACTATTTTTTAAAACCCCAGAGTTGCCTTGGTTCTGTGTTTTTCGGGTTTTTTAGCTTTCCCAATAATTCTCCAAGGTGTCCATATTCTAATACATTCTGATTCCAATAAACAACCAGTCAGTCTTTTTTGCTGGTAAAAAAAAGAGCTCTGACCAATAGACATTTCTCTGGAAAGTTGCCATTGACTTGGGCCAGCTTACTACCCCTGCTTTCTATATCTCACAGCCAGAATTTCCCAGGAGAAGTGATTTGTCATATTTTGGGTCAAGTGCCCACTCGAACCAGTCAGCTGAACCCAACAGGCAGAGTCATATATTATGAGCATAGCCGCCAGAGGCTCATCCCCATGGGATAGGACTGGTGAACTGGGCCAACACTTTCTTTAAGGAAAATGGACTACAAACAGAAAACCTTTGCTGACCAGGAAGCATGGCATGGTGTGTTGAAGCAAATCTGGTACTGGGAACCAGGTGTGAGCAAGTAACATCATAAGCCAGATATTGATTAGATCTAAAGGACAATTGATCATGAAACCCATATTTTGAGTAGCAGCATAGGCTTGGGTTAAAGCAGTCCATAGGCTCTCTTCTGAGCCATATTTTTTCAGTGACAACGACTGCTATACCTTTAGTCCATCCAGTCTTTGAAAGTTCATTGAATAAACATAACAGATAAAAGATGTGATCTTTCACTGAAGGTCAGAACTTTGGTATCTTTTATCCTATGTTTCTTTCCCACTCTCATCTTCCAATGCAGCCCTGTGAAAGCAGATATGAATGATCTAGATATCTGGTTTAATTCTCTATGTCACTTAGGCAAGAATAGTCACCAGTTATTTCTGTCCAGGGGTACTCACTTTCCCAATCATTGACTGGGTCATTAAGGGAAGGAGTCTTGCAAAATCTGAAATCCCAGTTATATTTGCCTTCTCTGGTCTGTTTTACTCAAATATTTGTTCTCACACTCTTACAAATTTCTCACACTTGACTTGCACATCTTTTAGAGGCTAAACTTCCAATATCTTTAGAATCAAAGGCCACAGAAGCAGCTTATCAGCAGTAAAAGCCCCGTCAACCTTTGAAGGGGATGCCCTTGGCATCCTTCCTCAGCTTGGTTGAAGTAAAATTTCCAACCCCTCTTATTTTCTCTGATAAACACAAATGCAATCTTGACTTGATCATGTTTTGACTCTTCTTACTTTTTCCAAAGGATGCTAAGGCAGCCTAAGCTCACATCATGAGCCAGTGGCTACATGGTGTCAATGCTGTAGGGGCTTAATTCTTCCACTCCTAGCATTCCTGATCAGAGGGCAGTGCTCCATTCTTTTCTGTGCAATGAGATGTGTGGAAAAGTCTATAAAATCCTTAAAATCAACATTTCCCAGCTAAAAATATCAGTATTGAACAACTGGGCATCTACATGCAAAAAAAAAAAATGAATCTAGACACAGACTTTATACTCTTCACAAAAATTAACTCAAAATGGATCTTGTACCTAAATGCAAAATGCAAAACCATAAAAACCCCTGGAAGATAATATAGGAGAAACTTTAAATGACATTAAATTTGGTAATAACTTTTTAGATATGACATCAAAGACATGATCCATGAAGGAAGTAACTGATAAGCTGGACTTCATTAAAGTTTAAATTTTCTGCTTTGCAAAAGACACTGTCAAGAGAAAGAAAACACGAGCCACAGATTGGGAGAAAATATTTGCAAAAGACATATCTGGTAAAGGACTGTTACCGAATACATACAAAGAAAAGTTAAAACTCAACAATAAGAAAATAAACAGCCCAGTTAAAAAATGGGCCAAAACCTTAACAGACACCTCACCAAAGAAGCTATATAGATGGCAAATAAGCATATGAGAAGATGCTCCACATCATTTATCAGGAAAATGCAAACTAAAAGAACATGAGATACCATTATACATCTATTAGAATGGCTGAAATCCGGAACTCTGACAACACTGAATACTGTCAAGTATGTGGAGCATCAGGAATACGCATTCACTTCCAGGAGGAATGCAAGACGGTACAGCCGCTTTGAAAGATAGTCTGGCAATTTCTTACCAAATGAAATATTCTTATCATACAGTCTCACAATTTCCGTGCTTGGTATTTACCAGAAGGAGCCGAAAACTTACATCCATGCCAAAACCTGTACTAGGATATTTATAGAAGCTTTATTCATAATTGCCAAAACTTGGAAGCAACCAAGATTTCCTTCAGTAGGTGAATATACTGTGGTACATCAGACAATGGGTAAATATTCAGTGCTAAAAAGAAATGAGCTGTCAAGCCATAAAAAGATATGAAGGGAACTTGAATGCGTATCACTAAGTGAAGGAAGCCAATCTGAAAAGGCTGTACACTGTATGATTCCAACTAGGTGATATTCTAGAACAGGCAAAACTAGGGAGACAATAAAAAAGACTAGTGGTTGCCAGGGGTTATTGGAGGGTGAGGGGTAAATAAGAGGAGCGCAGAGGACTTTAGGGCAGCGAAACGATTCTGTGTGGTACTGTAATAATGGGCATGTGTCATTACACATTTCCCCAAACACACAGAATGAACAACACCAAGTACGAATCGTGATGTGAACTATGGGTTTTTGGTGATTATGATGTGTCAGTGGAAGTTCATCAACTGTAACGAATGCACCACTCTGGTAAGTGATGTGGATAACGGCAGAGGCCATGCCTGAGTGGGGACGGGGAGCATGTGAGAAATCTCTGTATCTTCCCCTGAATTTTTCTTTGATGCTCTTTAAAAAAGTTAAAAAAAAATCCCCATATTTTAACAATGAATCAAGTAGCCAACACTATTTTTTGCCAAGCCTCCATGTGATGTGGGGGAGATGGAGGAGACACAGCCTCTGTAACCCTTATGTCAGCACTCTGCCATAGACACTACAATGATTCCCATTTTACTGGTGAGGAAACTGAGGCTTAGAGAGGTCCACGTGACTAGTGGCTAAGAGAGCTGGGATTCAGACCCAGGGCTCTCAATGGCAAAGTCCACACTTCTTGGGAAATGCATGAAACAACTGGAAAGACACAGGATGTCGTGGGGTCAGTAGGTTAGTAAGGGTCAGACATAGAGCACTGGATTAGGGGTTAGGGTCACCAGATGGTGAAAAGGAGGAAAGATTTGGTCATCAAAAAGAAGAGGAGAAGGCTTCTTGGTGGACAAGGTAGAGGTTTCTAGATCTTTGACATGTGTTTTGCAAAGGAACTGATTTAATTGACAGCACTCACAAGTAAAAAGAGTTCACCAAAAAAATATATATGGATTAATAGCTTCTTTCAAAAAATCACATTTGGAAACCCTGAGTCCCCCTCTGCATGTCAGCAATTGGCTATGCTGAGTAGGTATCCATCCCTTTAAATGGGGTGCCCACTATCCGGTGTGCTGTTCAGTGCCCGCCTCTCCAGGGCTGCTTCAGCCATTGGCAGTTCCTACCCGGTCAGTTTAGGCTTCTGAGTTTAGCCCCCTCAATGCCTAAGGGCTTGTACAACCCCCTTTTGTTCTCTTCCTTCTGACCCCAACTCCATCCCAGGAAAGGGTTGAACCTGTGTCATCTGAAGGCCAAGGACGGTTTTGAGCCGCAGTGTCTGGAGCTGATGGGGCTCAATGATGAGGGAGGGGGGAAGAGCTTTTTGCCTCTGACTGGTGGGAATCTTTGGAATTTCTGACCTTAAACCAGAATGTCTGAATGGCCACTTTCAATCACAGCTCAGTAGTAAGGTGGTAGTAAGGGCAGAGAAAGATGAAAGATTTCAAACTGTTACATTGAAATTTAAGTCACATGTCTGTAAGAACTTCTTGTCTTTTGATAAAAATGGCCATGTGCTGCTGGGGAATTTTTATCCTTGGACTAAATCCTCATATCAGTTCTACCAACTAACCTGCTCCCTCCCCATGCTCCTCCAATTATCATCAGAACTATGGCATTAAAGTTAAAGGCACCAGCTATCATTTATTGAGCACTTATAACATGCGATTCTTAATAAAGGGCTTTACATACGTTAGTTCATTTAATCTCCACAACAGTGCTCTAAGGTGAGTATTGTCAGCTCCATTGTACAAATGAAGAAACTGAGGCTCAACAAGATTAAGCAGCTGGGCCAGGAGACACAGGTGGCAAGTGCCAGAGACGAGACCAGGTCCAGCAATCTGAATCCAGAGCTCAGGCCCTGAACAACGATGTCATTTTCACTCCATGTGTGCCACGGTTTCTCTGTACCAGAATTACCCAGAATGGCCAAACAATAGACAAGCCTATTCCTGGGCCCTAGCAAGGATCAGAATCTCTGCAGAGTCACTGGGGTTCAGGGTGACAGTGCCTGATGCTCATTAAAGATGAAGAATGTGCGGCTGCCTGGGCTGCCTTACTCCCAAGGCACTCCTCTGCCCAAACGCACCCTGTTGCACAAAGGGTTGGCCTGGCTCACTGCCCCACTCCAACCTGAGCTTGGCAAACTGATGAATTATTGAAGCCGTCTCATGGAACCAGAAGGAATCTTCAAGGGCACTACCTTTGCCTCCTAATTCTTTAGGATATGAAGAAACTGAGGCTCAGAGAGGTCACAGGGTGCACAACCATCCAGACACCTGCCTTGCCATCTCCCATGCTCTCCTCTGTCCTGAAAGTCCAGTGCTTCCTCTGCCCTGCCCTTCCCCCTTTTCAGGAAGATGCAAATTTATTCTCCCAGACAGCATGGATGGAGCATCAGCTCTTCTTTGGGGCTGGCACTTACAGAGACAGAGAACACCTACAACTAGGTCACTTCAATAGCACTTGGGGAAGGCACGTGGGCTGTCTTGCACTTAGGGCAGAAAGTTGTCACCTTAAAGGAGTGCAGACACAGCATTTGCACTTGGACTGCTGAACAGCAGCAGCGTCCATCTCCATCTGGAGATCAAGAACTTCACCCAGACTGCCTCCCCGGCCCACACCCTCACTTAAGCCCCGAGCACCTCAATCTCTTTGCTCGCAGCAGCCCCTGCCTCAAACCTGTAAAAACCAATAAAAATCTTTAGATGCCACTTTCCCCTAGCTTTGTGGTTGTTTTTTCCTCCCCTTCCCTCCACCCTGCTTTTCAACTGCCTTCAAAATAGAGAGGAGAAGCCTCTATTTGGCTCTGACAACAAGATCTCCCGGTGCATTTTTCGCCATGTGTTTTACTTCTGTCATTGATCAATAGACTTAAATGCCAGGCCTCCATCACAGCTGCAGGCTTTGATTGCCCAAACTGTCTTGGCCCAGCGGAGCTTATCTGCCTGAGTTCTGATGCTGAGAAATGTCACTGTGGGGAGGGGCCATGAGCCTCTGTCAGTGCGCAAGGGAGGAGGACCATGACAGCTCATTCAGGGTATCTCCAGGCATCCCACAGGCCCCGAGGGTTACCACAGGCTGGAACTCATTCCCGTCTGGGGCTGTTTGCAGCCACAGGTAAAGTCTGTCACACCCCAGGTACGGAGTGAGGGAAGCATCTCCAGTGCCCATGGTAACCAAACCTCAGGAATCTGTTTGCCATGAAATCAATAAGGAAAAAGGACATCCACAAGGAGTCTCCCAAATCCTGGTCTTGGTCGGGACCCACCAGGAGTGTGACATTTGGCCTGTCACTCAACATACCCGGGCCTCAGTTACTACAGCTACAGCTCTAAAACAGCTCCCGCTTCTCCCTGGCAGTCTGGTAAATAAAGTAGATGTGAAAGTGCTTTGGAAAGCGTAGAGTGCTATATGAGAGGGAAGCACGTCATTCTTACCCTTGTTGAAAACTGGATAAACAAGTGCTTTTTCCAATCTCCGTCCACTTAATCTTGTTGCAAAAATGAATTGGGAGCTGTACTATTTGCAAAACAATTCTCACTTACTAATGTACTGTGAAAGTTAAATAGGTAGGTGTGGAGGGAAGGAGAACTAGGCAGTTGCTAAATTATTCACAGATGTTCTGTCCAACAGTTACCTTTCAGTAATCTTCACCTCCACCTGCCTCTGGTCCTAAGCTCGCCTCCCCACAAGAACTTGCTCACAAGGTTAGGACTTGCAAGAAAGCATGAGAACGGTTCTGTGACAAGGGTTTCCTTCCCCCAGGTGGGCTATGGGTGTGTCTTAACCCTTGGCAGTTTTCTCTGTGAAACAGGAGGTGTCAGCCTTGGCTGGCTGGAGCTCAGAGTTCTGCTCAAGTTTCATTAGAATAAAACTCCACAGGCCAGAACCCTGATGGCTCGTGTGGTCTCATGGACCAAATCAGAATTTGGCCTTTTCCCCTGGGAAGTGGCTCAGCAACTGTTCGGGGCAGAACTACAATGACGATGTGTCTAGGAGCTACTTCTTTCTGCCCACATGCCCACGAATAGGCTGCCCCCCAAGGCTGAGGGTAGGGTCTAGCCATCAAAAACAGGCTGATAATAAAAAGAAGTCCATCTGGTTGGGTGGGTTTCCTTCAAATCAGAGAGTATTCCTGCTTAAGGGGGTGGCTTGTTGCTCCAGCAGCTTGTTGCTAGGAAGATGCAGGTCCAGGGCTGTTAAGTCCCTTTGTGTTTCAAGGGAAGGCTAGAATGTGAATTATGATGTATGTGAAAGTAGTCACATTTCCAAAACTCCAAAAACATTTATTGGTGACCAGTCTGTAACTTTTGGTCTATGGACAGGGTTGGAATCTAGAAGGACAGGTATGGAGATGTCTGATTCACTTCCTTTTCCTCCCTTTGAGGGGGCCAGATCCCTAGACCAGACAGACCACCTTCTGTACAGTTGTCCTGTCTCTCTTCTCCTAGGCTGCCTCCCAAATTTCAGCAGAAATTACTCACCCAGCTTCTCCCACTGAGAATGTTGGCTGGAATTTCTGGGTTCCCACACTGGCACTGGATATACAGCCCAGCCTTGAATGTTAAATGTAGAAGGGAAATGACATTATAAATCATGCCAGTGGTCAGGGTGGAAGGACAGGGGTGCTACCGTTCTTTTCCGCAGCTTCCTGATTATTTACACCTAGTTCGGTGGAGCCACAGCCTTTGTACTTCTCTTCAATGTTAAGGAATTATCTGTACTTTGCACAGAAAAAAAAAGAAAAAAAAAAAGAAAAAACGGTTCAAATGGTTTCAGTGTTCTCAGGAGTGAATGAGCCTGAAATGAGGGACATGCATGGAGCTCACTCAGTCATCCGAATGCCTCTTCCACTATAAGTGGGATTCTATCTTTAAACTACTAATTATTCTTAAACATGGACCGTAGGGTGCAAGTCTCCACTTTGTCTTATTCTCGCATGGCCTTAAACAATGGATTTATTTGACGACTTAAGCAATGTTCAAGTCATTTGAACTTAACTTGATACTCACCTTTGTCTCTAGAATCCAGTAGCTCATGAGAGAACCCAACCCTGAAAGTATGAGCTAAGCTTTACATTTTTTATCATTTAGGGCTGACACAAACATATATAATTGTACCCTTCCCATCACTTGTGATGGGAAATGCGTGCTTGAGGCAGAGAAAATGGGACGGATGTACAGAGAAAATAAGACGGAGGTACAGAGAGAGGATGGGATAGAGGTACATTTCAGGCGCTGGACCCAGAGAGGCCATTAATGACGCCACCAAGGCGGTGGTGGGGATCACAGAGCTGTTGTACTGCAGTTCCCTACATCACCTTAGCAGGTTTCATCAAAACTGGGGCTTTGAACATCACCCGTCAAGTGTGTCAATGGGAGATTAAAAAATAAAGATCAGAGTCACTCCATCTCTCTGACATTTTTACTCTTTGTCTCTCCCTCTCTTGGGAAATAAGCTGGTACAGATGAGCTAAAGGCCAATCCTTCTGCTCTCTCCTCCTTCCACCTTCCCTTCCAAGAGGGAAGTTGCTTTGTATTTTTCCCTGGCTTATTTTTTTATACTTCACTCATTAATGCCGACCTGCACTCCTGCTGTATGTGTGCTCTGTGTGTGCGCGGGCTTAGGTAACAGTGCCGGGCGGCACCGACCCCTTTACAGGTGGCTGTCCTGCTGTTCTTCTTTGCTCTACTCTAAAGCGAGCTTGCCTCATTCTCTGAGCACACTTGGATTCTACCACTGACATTTTACTATACTTGCTTTGTTACATACCTATCTGTTCCTCTCTCCATCCAGCAATCCGTCTTTGTTTTGGGGGCATATTAATGTAAATCGCAAGCATCTGTACACTCTTCTCTAAATACTGCAGCATACATATTATCAACTAGAGTTCAGTATTTGTTTACAGTTTTTTTTCTTTCAAGGTAAAATTTACAGAGTGAAAGGCACAAATCTTAAATGTGCCATTGGGTGAGATTTGCCATGGTATGCACCCATGTAGACCAACCCCTCTCAAGATATGGAGAATTTCATCACTCTAGAAAGTTCCCCTACATGCCTTCCCAGATATTCTCTGCCATCACCCCTCAGAGATAATGACTGTTCTGGCTTTGTCCACCACCGTTTTGCCATAGTAAAACCAACCTCTAAAAGTTAGCAAACAGAGAATTTTTTTCCTAATAAAATCATATCTAGATTCCTGATATCTTAAGTGACTGAGTAGAGGTGCTGCAGTGAGAGCTTTGTGGGGGTTCCAAGTCCTGACAGGCTGGTCTCCATGTTGTCACCTTAAGTGTCCTCTGAGGCGTCTCTCTGGTACCCTGGCACTCACAGAAATCTCCCTTGAAACTGCTGCCCTAGAGGCCTGCTGTGGCAGCGATCATCTTCCTTCCTCTGGTCCTTAGAGTGCGGCTTTATTCTGGGGAAACCTTGCTCTCTCTCCTAAGTGGAAAAAAAGATTCTGGATTCTTGGTACAGCTTGGTACAGTAATTTTACAAAGATGAAGGAAAAAACACAGCTTCACTTATTGTTTTTTTTGGTCTGTTGTTTGGGGAAAGTTTTCTCGCTCAGATTTGGGCATATGGGTAACGGTTTCATTTCACAATTCTCAATAAAGCTACCCGAACTCTGATTGTTTCAGCAACCTCCAGCTCCTTCCCCAAAACTTGCCCTTAATATAAGCCTGTAATTTTCACTGTGCAGCAGCGGCAAGCTTTACGGGCTGGGGGATGCAACAGTCTCATCTCACTGCCTAGTTGCCACAGGCTAATAGCGTGAAACAGAGCTCACCCTCAAAATGTCAGAGAGAATGAGAGAACAGCCCACCCCCACCCCAACTGGCTCTTTGGATAAGAGCACTGAGTGGTCTCTAGGCCCTTCTGGCTATGAGCCATCTACCAGGCTCTTCTGGATGGACTGCTTGGCTTTCATTTCAACTTTCCAGGCTCCCCAGTCAATCAGTTGCTCTTGCACAATCCTGGGAAGTGTTACAGACCCCGAGCCCTGATTCTCTTGGTCTCAGTTTTCTATTTTTGCAGCTGCTTCTACACCTTTTGTTGAGGTGTGCATCTAGTATTAATATACAAAACAAGTTTTCAGTGATTGTGTGTTGAATTGTTATATAAAAGATTGGATGCATTGTGACCTCATTGCCACATATTCTCCATTCCTCAGCCCCTTGCCAGATCACTGTCATCCATTGCAGGCAGCCAGTTATTGCTTCTAGAGCTGCAGCAGGGACTCTCCTGACCTTGACAGCAAAAAGGGGGCTTTAATCAGCCATAGCAGAAGTCATAACTACCCCAGGCTCCTTGGTTGCCTATTTTTGGATGGTGATGTTACTAGTAAATGGGGATCTCTGGGAAGAACAATAAATGGATCAAGGCTCAGTCTTTTGACATGAAGCATGGCCTTTTGTTAGCTTGTAGTTCAGGCTGTGCTTCATTATACTTATCCATCCATAGAGGTGTTGACTGAGCCTAAATCCCTGGTGTGAAGTTAAAATGCATTTGCTACAATTCAAACACATTTAGCAGGTGGAAGACTCAGTCTACAGATGTCTGAGGGTGGGAACTACGACTACCCTTCACTTGCTCTGAACTCTGAGCTCCCATCCAAGTACGTCAGTGGGGAGGTCAATCTCAGCCATGAAAGGCACTGTCTCCACCCCTCAGGTTTTGCTGAGGTGCTGATACTTTAGTTAGTGAGGCAGTTAGCAACTCTGTTTGCCAGATATTCTGGCCACCTTTTCCTTTCCGGACCATGGGGTGGTTTCACTTATTGCATCGCCCTTGATAGGGTGGATCTGATGACCACTTCTGACTGATGAGTGGAAATGATGATTCTGATCTTTGGTCCCATGAGAACCGGCAGCTTGTCTGTGCCTCACACTCAGAGAGAACAGAAAAGTGGTGTAGTGGGAAAGACTTGGGCTTCAGTTAAAACCCTGACTCCAAGACTGGTCTGCTGTGGAGCCTTGGGCAGTTAACATGCCTGAGTCACCATTTTCTTACTTACAAAAATGGCACCCAGGATGCTTACTCCAGGGGGTGTTTGAGGATTAAGTGGCATCATTTTTGTAAAACCCTTAGGAGAGTCTCTGGGACCTAGCAGAGGCTTAACAAATAGAATTACCTTTGGCTCACCAGCTGTAATCTCACAGTGTCTTTCTTCAAATGGTCTTGAGAGGTGTAAGTGGCCCTGGGCTCTAGACAGTTAATGTTTCCCTCAATGTTTGCCCCAGGTTCTATTGCAGAGTCATGTCAGAACACAGAACCAAGTGAGACGTTTACTGGAAAGGAAGCAGGCAGCTGCTGGAAATGCACTGGTTCTCTGTATCAGGTTGCTCTTTCAATGATCTGTTAAATGTCAAGTAAATGTTTTCCTCCTGCTTTTAGACATCACCAAGATCATCTCTCTGCCATCCCAGGGAGGAGGGGTTAGCAGTCTTGAATCACTTTCAGGTTGTACACTATGATTTGGAGGGGAGTTAATCAGGTTTATGCATTAAGACAAAATCAAATCTCTAGCCTTGGAAGTTTGTATGGATCATGTTATTAAGAGTATATATCTAGAATCTCAGGACATAAGGATAAACAGAAGAGGTAAATAACCCTATCCTTGTGGAGTTTACATTCTAGTGGGGGAGACAGAAAATAGGCAAGATAAATGAGTAAAATAAAATGGAAGCTAAATGACAATAAATGTTGAGGAGAAAGACTAAACCATGGAAGAGGAATAAAATAACGTCACTTAGTGTGGCTTAGGAAGGCCTCATCAAAGAAGACTTTTTTTGAGCATATGCAGGTATCAGCATCCCCATGTTGTGAAAATGACCCTGCCATGTTGCATTTTACACCACCATACCTGATAAACTCAAAATAATGGCCAGGATGTGTATAGACTGGTACTGGGCATAATCAAGGGGTGAGCAGAAAATACATGCACTTGAAGACAGCATGGTAGGAGCGCTGGGTGCAGAGAGGATTCTGAAAATGTGGAACTATGCTCATTCATTCAGTCGTTCACCAAATACCTATATGCATACTCTAAATATATAAATTAGATTTTAAAAGTACAACTGAGCCCTTTTATCAGTGTCAGTCCCTGTCCGTGGTTCTGAAGCTTTCAAACCATTAGAGTACCTGTCATCAGGGAGTTTATGATCTAGTTGAGGAAAGGGGTCCAAATATATTAGTAATAGCAACCACTTGTATAAAGTATACTGACTATCAAGCCCTATTCTCAGGGTTTACATATATTAAGTTTTTTAATCCTGACCACAACCCTATGAGACAGGAACTGTTACTATTCCTCTATTGCTATTTTGCAGATGAGGCAACCATGAAAAAGAGAGGTTAATTGCTTGCCTCAAGTCTCATACCTAGCAAGTAGCAGAGCCAAGAATAGGAACTTAGGCAACATTGTTCCAAAGCCTTCACTCTTAATTACTATAGTGCATATCTATAAACACATAAAAATGAGTGGTTATAATACAGAATGATAAGTGCTAGGACAAAACTTGTACTTTTTTTTTTTACATCACTGGTATTGAAAGAGATAGAAGTAATCAGACTCTGACAAACGGTCAAGGATTCAGGTGTGGGAAGTGGAATTTCTCTTACACTTCGCTTGCTAGGACAGAGATATGCATGGCTTGCCCAAGAAGAAAGGAGTTTAGATGTTGAAGCCTGCCAGAGAGCAGAAGAAGGAAGCAGGAGGGCCCTTGTTCACACATCAGTTTTGTCACCCGGTGGGAGCTTGGAGTGCATTGAGGAGGAGCTGTTTGCAGTGTTTGTTTCTAGTAAACACCTTTGTTCTTCAAGTTGACTATTTTTAAACTTTTAAGCCGAGCTAACTTCAGGTGAGATATTTCAAAGCAGTTGCCCAGCTTTCTATTAGGTGAGTGTGGATGGGGGGGAGGATGGATGGGGAGAGCCTGAGACAGTTTATTTAGAACTGAGGAAATGGTCAGCTGAGGTCTAGGAATGGCAATTAACCGTCTGGCATACATCTGGTGAGACTTTGGTGTGGCAGAGGATAGAAGGTGGGTGAGGTCGAGTGGAACCTCCTTGTTATCGTCTTTCCTCAATTTCGCAGACATTGATGTGACTAGTGGCTCATCATTTAGATTTACACTGGGCCCCTGCCCTCCAAGATGCTTATAGTTGCACTACAGCAATAGTAATTTCTGAGGTATATTCATTTCCTGTACATTTTGTTTTACTGGTCAGTCTGGAGTCTCAAAGCTAACTTTTAAAGACCATAGTTAGGTTGTCAAGAGGAAACAGCTTCTCTAAATTCCAAGAACTGCCACATTGACAAATCACTAACCAGGCCTAGCAACCTTGGACTCTAGAGCTTCATTACTGACAAGTTTAAATAAAATTCATGAGCTCATATAAAGAGAGTTTCTATCAGAAAAGAGGAAAAGAGACCTTTCAGGGAGAGAAGATGGAAGGAAGTAGGTAAGAAATTGGGAGCGGGAATTCCGGATCACCCTTTGTGGGGAGAGGTTGTGGAGACCTCGCAAATAATCCCGCAAGTTTGAATAGCTTCCAGTGCAGGAGAACTTACTTTTTATTTATTGGGATTCAGTCTGGAAAATATTGCAGGTCTCTAAGAAGAGTCTTCATGCGTATCATGGATCTGGAACAACATGGTCCCACACATTTTGTAGTCTGGGCTAGCAAAAGGAATTATGTAAGACGCAAGGAGGCTACCATTAGCATTTCTCAAGCCTGTCTAACTTCAGTGAGTCTTGGAAGAAACACAAAGATCCCATAGACTTTCAAAGGGGATGAGACTGGTAGTTGAGCTGCATTTCAGGGCTCCCTGGAGCTTGCAGGGGGCTGTGTCAGCTATGCCTAAGGAATGGTTAGTTCTCTGGGGCGCTATACATTTTACTACGGCTTCATTGATTGGTATCAAGACATGGCCACCTCCAAAACAAGCAGTTCAGAAACACTCCCTTCCCCACCAAATAAAATCTAACACCTGGTCCTGAAGCTCTTGCCTAACATCACTCATCTACCCACAAAATACCCCTTGAAGTTAATGTCGTCTTTTAAATACAAAAACCAGAGAATAGATAGCTCTGATTAAAATTAAAATTTCCTAAATGTTTACCTAAGAATGTTAGTAACCCTTTGATACTGATATACTCATTAGAAAGTTTAAATTCCTCATGCCCCAGCACCATTCAGCAAGATGGGATGCATAGGGAAGTTTACTCAGTTACAATATATTAAGAATGCTACATTTTGCATCTGAATGCTGTATTTTACATTTGGCATCTGAATTGTCGATCTCACAATTTAGTCTAATTGTGGGGCACGGCAGGGGCCAGATGAGTGGGTCAGACAGTGAGCATGCTGAAGGCCTTGGGGGAGTGATCTGTGTGATCTAGTAGGTTTGAGGAAGGCTCCCCAGAAGAGGAAGATCTGAGCTGCCTAGAAGGGTGGTCAGGACTGCGGTCGAGACACGTCCCCACCTCAGGGCCTCATGGCAGGAAGTTGGGCCGTTTCTATCTGTCTTGACTGGCCCACAGTTTGTTGTGAGATTCAAGTGATATTATAGATCCCCAAAAAACATGAAGACAGTTTAAAAATTAAAAAGAGATGCAGATGTGCTCTAAGTTGTCGGCGTGCCTCATGATGGCGTTTCCCTTATCACAGAAATGAGAGATCATCGTCACTGGCAGGTGCCTGTGCTGGGCACACAGCAGCTGGGCAGAGGAGGCCCCTGCTCCCTTCTGAAGTCTGCAGGGCAGGGAGCCTTTCTCCCACCTGAAGTTGGTAAACGCTTCACCGGCACAGGACACCCTTGGAAGAGAGAAAGGTGGTGAGGGGGGTGAGGGTGTTGGGAGCTGGGCATGCAATGAGGAGGTGGCTGTGTGGGGAAAAGGAAAAGGCCATGAAGAGCCCTGGCTCATGCTGCTGTGTGGAGGCTGTGAGGGGGGAAGGCTGCATCCTGCTGACTTTTAAAGTTCTGTTTTTAGAGGGCTCTGGGGTCACGTCCTGAGGACCTGGGCTCTTAGAGATGAGAGCCTTTTTCATGAAGCATTCATACTGTTCTCCTGCGATGCCTCCCACCAATCCCAAGAGGTAAACTGAGGGAAACTCCTTATCCAGGGTATCAGAGAAGCAAAGTAAGACAATGCTTTCCTCAATGGCCTCTTTTCTCCATTTTTTAGATCACAGAAAATGTCAGAAGTACAGAAGAACACAAAGCATTCTGCTTAAAATATGTGTAGTCACCCCCCAGAATGAGCAAATATTGATATTTTGTCATATATACTCCACCTTATAAAATACATTATAGGCACCATCAAATTTACCTTTGTAAACTTTCTCAACTCCGTTTCTCTCTCCTCAGAGAGAGCAACTATTATGAAGTTTACGGTCACCCTTCCTGTCCAAAGCTCTATCCTTTATGAGTTCATAAACAAAGGTAGGGTATTATTTTATGTGCTTTGAATTTTTTTCATAAATGATAGCATATAGAATGTGTTATTCTGCAATTTGTTTCTTCTACTCCACAATTTTGTTTAGACATTTCTATGTTAATTCACGTAGTTATATTTTTTATGGGCTGACTGTTGTGTCCAAAAAAAATACACAATTTGAAGTCCTAACACCTACTACTTCAGAATGTGGTTGTATTTGGAATAAGGATCTTCAAAGAAATCATTAAATTAACACACGACCATTAGTGTGAGCCCTAATCCAATATGACTCATGTTCTTATGAAAAGAGGAGATTAGGACACAGACTCACATACATGTGAAGGCACAGCGAGAAGACGGCCATCTACAAGCTAAGGAGGGAGGCCTGGAGTACATCCTTCCCTCATGGCCCTCAGAAGAAACCAACTCTGCTGACACCTTAACCTCAGACTTCTGGCCTCCACAACTGTGAGCAAATCGATTTCTTTTAAGCCACCCAGTCTGTAGCACGTTGTTATGGCAGTTCTAGTACAGACTCCATGCAGCAGGGAAATGCTAGTGGAGAGCTAGTAGTTATTCATAGACTAGTACACTACTTCTCCCTGGGATTTGTGGATTATATCAGAGGAATGCTCAAAAGCCTTGATGCCACTATATTGTTGGAGTAGAGCCGTAGGTACTATCGCAGGTTATCGGAGGATAAGTTTTGGGGTTTTAGGAAGAATAAGGTTTGGGCAGGATATAGCCTTCCCCCTTCACAGCCTCCACCCGGCAGGATGGATCAGGGCTCTTCGCAGCCTCTTCGTTTTCCCCATATAGTCACCTCCTCATTCCATCCCAGGCCCTCCAAATGCTCCCATTTACAGGGTGTCAGAGGAGGCCCTGAGCCCCCAACACTGACCAACAACCTGAAGAAAACACCTGGATAGATTCCCTCCAGTAAAAGGCCAAGAAAACCAAAGAGGCCTGAACCCTGCTCTTCAGATTTGCTCATAGCAACCTGCAAGGTCTGACCTCACAGCCCAGATGCAAGGATGGGATAAAATACCAACAGATGAGAGAGCTCCTTGCGGTGCATAGGTAGCTTGTGAAGAAACCACAGTCTTCTTGAAAATTCAGCATTCCATTGCAGCCCAAAATATTTAAGATGCTCAGAGGAAAAAAAGAGATATTTGGCCCCTTTCAGAAGCATTTTGGAGGCATTGTTTATAATGGTGAAAAACTGGAAACATAGCGAATGTCCACAGAAGGAGATACCTAACGGTGAACAACTTCGATTCATACCAATGTAGTCATTTAAAATGGCATGTTATGGCGTGGAAAGATGTTGAAGAGATTGTGTTACTTGGGGAAATATTATTTTTTTATAGTAAGTACACTGTTAATTCCATTTTATTTTGAAATAATATATTTATAAGTAAGAAAGTAAATAGTTACATAGAAAAATGATACCTGGGTTATCTCTGAGTGGTAGGTTGATAGAAGTTTATGTTTTCTTCTTGCTTCTTCTTATGGGATACACACACACATTTCACAAAGAAGGATTTACTTGTTCTGGGTTTTCGTCCTTTTCCATGCAGTGAGAACTACACTAGGTGATAGTCTCTGCAGCTGTCAAATTCCAAGACTATGAAGCATGGGCACCTAGTTGGACTTAGGGACATATAATGTGCCTACTGGACTTGTTTAAAAAACAAAGTTGTGGGCAGCCCCAGAGCTGACTGCCACACACACACAGCCTGTGGTCTTTCAGGATGTGTTGCTGATGAAAGGAAAAAGATGCCAGCTCACAGTTATTCAGCACCTTAGAGGCTTGGCACTGTGCCAAGCGTTTTACTTGGATCCTGTGAACTCACAGCAACCCAATGAGGCGAAATCTATCAGTACATGTTTCAGGTGAAGAAGATGTAACTTTAGAAAGGTCAGGTCAGAGCCCGAGCTCAGTAAGCAGAGGGAGCAGAGGTGCATTGGAGCACAAAGCCGAGATCCTTTCATCTTTCGCTCTGCTGCCCCCTAGTGGAACACTTCCCTTACCCCTTGAGGGGTGTGAACATTTAGCAACAGGGTAAGGACCAAGGGGCACAGGTAAGCCTCTCAGGTCAATGGGCGTTAGTAGAGAACGATGAACTTGAGTCTCACTAGGGCAACTGAAGTTACTCCACAAAACAAGAGCCGAGCTTGGGGAGAAATGAGTCATGAACCTAATCCTTGGGAACGGTCAAGGTGTTCTTCCTCAATTCAGATCCAAGGAGACTGGACTTAAGTAACGAACTGCTAGTAACGGGTTGAAAGAGAGCAGTAGTACTTCCGGGAATATGGCGTCGTGAACGGACTAGCAGAAAAATTCCTCCCAACATTATATTTATTCACGAAAATACAGCAAATACAACTATCCCTAAAAGAGAGACCAGAATACACAGGAAAGCGCACAGCGTACAGCTACACCTGTGAGAACTTGGCACCCGGTGAGGCGGACGGGCGGCGACCCGGTGGGACCGAGCGCTCCCCCCCCCTCCAGAGCTCCGGCGGCCAGACACTCCGGACAGAGGACTCGGCACCCGGCGAGGCGGGACGGAAACACGATCCAGCGAGACGAGAGCGCCCCTGCACCCCAGCACTCCGGCGGGAGTCTCGGCAAGGCGGGTAAGGTACGGAGCCACAAGCAGACCGAGCGCTCCTCTCCCCCAGCGCTCCGGCGGGAGGAGAGGATTCAGAGCCGGGAGGGAGTGGAAGTCTGCACCCGGAGCGCCCCTCCACCCCAGCACTCCGGCGGGAGTTCCGGCAAGGCGGGTAAGGTACGGAGCCGCGAGCGGACCGAGCGCCCCTCTCCCCCAGCGCTCCGGCGGGAGAAGAGGATTCAGAGCCGGGAGGGAGTGGAAGTCTGCGCCCGGAGCGCTGACACACGGCCTGCGGTGTAGCGGAGATTGGAGAGACAGAGGGCACAGGGTCCCAGCCGGGAACGTGCAAGTTGCCCACGGCAGGCTCCGGGAAGGAAAAAGAAAGGAGAAAAAGGGGAAGAAAAGCACGTGCTCTACCTCAGCGGTCTTAAAGAGACAGGAGCTCAGTAGAGGGGCCGGATAGCCCTGCGAACTGAGCCCAGCATGCTGGGAGTCCTGGGGAGCTTTGGACCCCGTAGCTGGCGACTGGGAAAGAGTGCCCGCCATTGAGACCCCCACGGAGATCAACAGCTTCCCATTGTTTCCAACCCAGCCAGAACTATAGTGGCGCTGGAATAGTGGAGCAACAGCGCCACCTACAGCACTCGCGCAGAACCCACGCCCGGTGGCTTTTTTTTTTTTTATTGTTTTTTCTCCCCTTTCTTTTCCTTTTTTTCTTTCCCTCTCCTTCAACAGCCTCCCATCCATTCTCACCCGGCCACAGATTTAAAGGGCCGTGTGGAGCGACATGGCCGCGGCTCTGGAATAGCGGAGCAATAGCGCCACCTACAGCATTCGCACAGAAACCACCCCCGGTGGGCTTTTTGGTGTTTTTTTTTTTTTTTTTTTTTTGTTGTTCTTGCTGTTTTCTTTTAGGTGTTTCTGCCTCTTCTTTTTCTTTCTTTTCTTTTCCCTTCTCTCTCTCTCCTTTTACTTTTATATTATTAGTAGAAATCTCTTTTTGTTCTTGTCTCTCCTTTCTTATCTCTCCTTGCTACCAACAACCAATTCTATAGTCATGAGAAGACAGAAGAATATGATACAGACAAAGCTTCAGACAAACACCACCCCAGAGAAAGAATCTGGAGAAATGGACATTCACAGTCTTCCAGAAAAAGAATTCAGAATAAAAGTCATAGCCATGCTGACGGATCTACAGAAAAATGTGCAAGAGCTGAGGGAGGAAGTGAGGGAAATGAGGAAAGACAATACAGAAATGAAACAAGCCATCGAAGGGCTCAACAGCAGATTGAATCAGGTTCAAGACACGATCAAGGAATTACAAGACAGGGACCAGGAATACAAAGAAGCTGAGGCAGAGAGAGATAAAAGGATCTCTAAGAATGAAAGAATATTAAGAGAACTCTGTGACCAATCGAAGCGGAGCAATATTCGCATTATAGGAGTACCAGAGGAAGAAGAGAGAGAAAAAGGGATAGAAAGTGTCTTTGAAGAAATAATTGCCGAAAACTTCCCCACGCTGGGGAAGGAAATAGTCTCACAGTCCACGGAAGCCCACAGATCTCCCAACACAAGGGACCCAAAGAAGACAACACCAAGACACATAATAATCAAGATGGCAAAGATCAAAGACAAGGACAGAGTATTAAAGGCAGCTAGAGAGAGGAAAAAGATCACCTACAAAGGAAAACCTATCAGACTGTCATCAGACTTCTCAACAGAAACCTTACAGGCCAGAAGAGAATGGCATGATATATTTAAC